>CM046040.1:17224444-17849747 GCA_025215565.1 Flaveria ramosissima
GTGAGTTTCTACTCAGTCACTAAAAAAGATAGAACCTCAGCCAAAAGTGAAGACAAGCAGACTGTCCACTATTCATGCAAAAAAGTGCAATATTGTTGGTATGCTATAATTTTGTAGTAAATGTATGTCTATGTTAAAAATTATATCTTCATGCTTTAGGAACTTGTACTTTACATACTTGTGTTTAAGCCTTAAATTTACGGTGTAAAATATCTTACAGGATGAAACTTTGGATGCTACGTTACAGAGACCTGTATAGTATCAGTGCAAATGAATTTCCTGTTGTATGGCACAAGTTGTGTTTTAAAACTTGTATGTATCTTCTGAAGAATATTATATATATGGATCAGCTTAGAGTTATTTACTCGCCTTAATTAAAACATGGAACATATCACCTTAAAAAGCTAAAGGATCAGATCATGGTCACTTAACGAAGACGTACTAACAATTTAACCACGGAGCATATAAATACACACACATAAGCCATATCAAGTATGTTTATTAACAGTAACTAGACTTAAAAATGGAATAGATGAAGCAAACCTTCTAAGTCTTCATTATGAACAGTGATATCTTCAGGAAGCCACCTCAGCATCATACATACCATCTCAGCCTATAACTAGAACACAAATCAGCTTGATTTTCCATATGCAAGATTTAAAAAAATTTGTTAAGTCATTAAAAAACAGGAAATGGATTTTTCATTACATGTGTTGGACCAGAGCTAGAAAGAGATATTAGAGATGGTACAAGTTCTTGCCATAAACTTACGCCTTCTCTCCTCACAATCTGTAAAATTAAAATATATATAAATTAAGTATATAGAGCTTTATCACGATGTTTTGTTATGTCAGCATGAAGCCATGAATACAAAAGTACACCTCAGCAACTAGAGCAGCTGTTTGACTTTTTAGAGCCCACTCTTCAAAACTGTTTGCAATCTCATTCATTAAATCAACAGAAACCTTTGCAAACTCTCGTCTTTCTTCAGGGCTTAGTTCATCCCACCGCAGTCGCACTAAATGCTGCAAGGAAAGACATTGTTAGTTGATACATGTTAGCAAATTTAAATGCATATCTACTGATGGTTATTAAAACTACAATGATGTGAATTAAATGCTAACTAAACATAATGTCCGTAATCGACTCTTATACACCATCCAACCAACCACTAATCAATTAAATTAAAACACAAAGACAGTGGACACGCAGTTGATGCACAGTCCAACAGCAGATCAACGAGCTACGGTTGATTGATGGCTTGAACGTAGATCGATCACAAGCCTAAAGCTGAACAATCTCCAAAGGCTTAAAATTTGTAGATGGATCGATCGCTAGATGTCGGAACAAATTTTTCAAGAAAAAATTTCAACTACCCAAGCCAACATCAAACATACACACCCTTGTGCATTAAAGACCAATTCAAGAGAAAGGGTAACTGAAGTGTGTCGATATAAATTGATCACTCTAAAACCAATCTAGAAAAAAAATACATTTTTAATAAATTCACTTAAAACTTTTATAAAACAATTCAAAGTTTTACAAAATAAGTCTAAGAATTGAACATTTCTGGAAGAAATCTTCCATACGAAGATGGTTTTCAAAGTCATTTAACAAAACGACAGATTGTCTTGATCTTTTAAGGCAAGTGGTAAAGTTTTCGAAACCACATGCATTTTGAGAAATTGATCTTTGTTGAGAAAAGTTCCCCATGCATTTTGAGCTAAGGCTCTTTTGTCCATTTGCTTTGGTCGAATTTCCCCTTTGCAAAGGATGTTTGCTCAAGGATTTTACTTTGTTTAATAGCTAAAAACCAAATTTTGACTTAGTGCAACGACTAAATAATCGTGAGTAAAAAAAAGCTCCAAACCAAAGCACGGTCGATTCACGGCTCAACCGTGGATCGACCGTAAAGCCTCTGTCCACCTTTTGAAAAGTTTTCTCACACGTCTATTTAAACAACCCTATTTCCAACACTTAGACCCACCTCTTGCATTCTAAAAACCCAATGCTTTAAAATATTCTTTAGTGATCATTTACTTCAAACACTTTCAAGTCAAATTTAAAGATACTTGTGCAAGCAAGAGAAGAAAGAGCGAGTGAGGAGAATTCTCCACATCCATTCTTAGTTATTTGTTACTCTTGCATTCTAACAACAAAGCATTAAAACATTCCTAGGTGATCATTTACTTCGGCCACTTTCAACTCAGATCTCAAGATAATAATACAAGCAAGAAAAGAAAGAGCATGTGAGAACTGAGAAATTGTCCACATAAGCAGTTGAGGCGTGCGCCTCGAGGCGAGGCGCCCAAAAAACGAACATGAGGCGGCGCCTCAGGGGGTTATCTTGTACGTGCGCCTCATTGGGCTGAGGCGATAAGAAAACCTGCGCCTCATGTGCGCCTCAAGGTGTTTTAATGTTTGTTTTTGATGTTTTAGACTCTTTGTGTTAGTTTCAAACATTCCATGTCTTTTTAATGTGTGTTTTTTATGAATCTGATGATGAAATGAGTCTGTATTTTATTTTTTATAAGATATATAATTGTTATATTTATTTTTTTAATTTCACCTCGAGCTTACGCCACGGTTCACCTCGAGGCTTACGCCTCATGAAGCGAAGGGAAAACGCCTCGAGGCTCGATTCCGTACTTTTAAACCTTGTCCACATGCATTATTAGTTCATTGTTATTTTATTGAGGTGATGACTTCCTTGAATAGAGTGAAGAACTTAATGATTTGTAAAATATTTAAGAAGCATCGGTTATCTCTACCATCTTCGAAAGACGATTTGTAAAATATCTCTACTAATTAGAAAGAAGCTAATGAAGAATAACTCTTGGTGAAAACCAAAGAATGGACATAAGGTGAATATGTTAACATCAACTCAACCAGTATACATCCGCATTTTTGTGTGGTGATATCCAACTCTAATCTCTTTGCATTTGTACATTACAAATTGTTCGAGTTGGTAAAAGAGTTGGTAAAATACTTATTTTGAAAACTAAAATAACTTATTCGCCTAGTCTACATTCTTACAAACACATAAACTCCCTCCCTTTAGTTTAACTATTAGCAATACCCTATCAAAAATACAAAACCTACTGATACGAACCCACTGTCAGGTCCAACTGGGTCGGAGCAAACCCATTCTCTACTGGATAGATGGAAACGGGTCGGAGGGAGATTAATTGGAGGGAAAGCATTAGAAATTTAGAGTGTGGGGGGTAGTCCATGAAATTAAGAGGTGGGGCATTAACTCCTAACATCCCACCCAATTTTAGCTTAAATATTATTGTTTTCCTGCATTTTGTTCTGGTCTGGTTAAACATTTATCTATGTTACTCTTGTAATCAGAGACTAGCCCACTCGAATCGGGCCAACTATCTTGTTTGTTCTTATATTAATCTAATCAGAAAGTTCCAGTTTCTAACACCTACCAAAGAGTTCCTAAACAGAGAAAGATTGACCTTAGATGGGAGATCGTTTAAGGACAAAATGCATGGTCCTAGAATACGTTTACAAATTACATAATCTCATTAAAAATCATTATAAGCTTAACAAAACTAACAAGGGACCAAACGACTTGTTGGTGTCATGCACTCATGCTTGGTAACTAGATTAACAATCACAAAATTTTATGAAGACGTTAGTAGCTAGATTACTAAAATGATTGAAACTGTTTAGCAGTAAATTCATGCCACTCCCCATGCATGATTATAGTTACAAATAATTCTCGTAGATCAGCTGATGCAGAAATAAAGCTTTCTGCTAAGTTAAGCAGTTGTGCTTACGATATATAAAGCACTAGACTGAGAAGATAATGATATCAGTAAAAAAAAGGAATATACCTGCAACAATTTAAACGCATGCAAACGAACTTCAGAAGACCAGTCTTTCTTGACTAAACGAAATGATGTGCTTGCCAAAACACGTACATCTCCAGCTTTTACCTAAAGGAAAAAAAAGATGGATAAAACTTATCAAGAAAATTGTATATAAATGTTGAATACCCACAGAACAAAAATGTATATATGCGTGTTTGATCAACTTATTGTATTAGATGTTTTGCAAAACCAATAATGCATCTTTGAAATCAAAGATTATGGGGAAGAACTAAGGGATCATCACAGTTTTACCGTATCTTTGGATGTAGTAGTGGAAATTAAAGAGATTAGTCTACATCATCTTATGCCCTAGGATTCGATGGTTGTAAACATATTCTTTAAAATGTGTAACTAGTTCCTTTCTTAGTGGCCGAAACTCTAGTCACGATACTCTTTTTTTGTCGAGAGAGGATAATATGAGTATAATAGGTTGTGCAGTCGCAATTTTGACCTTGTACTTTGTAGTGAAACAGCATAAGGTGCTGGTTAGAGATGCCAAGAAAGAGCCTGATGCTCATTTCGTCAAAGAACTTCATGCAATTAGTCAAGTAATAGAATTTTGTATGTAAACTACAGTACTCAAGGTGAATGATCTCAATACCAAAATAACACAGCAAGGGTTTAGGTCATAATTGCGTATATTAGGTTTAGGACATAATCTTCCAATTTCCACCCTTTTCTCCTTCACCTTGTTATTCATCCCCAACATTTTTTTCAGTTTCTTCTTCTTATACCTAACTACATTGATTAATTATGTTTCTAAGCTGGAATCCCTTTCAATCCAATCACCTTATAAAGCACAAAATCACCCAGAAACTCAAAAAGCCTACATCTTTTCCAAACCACACATGAAATCAATCAAACTCCAACGAAAACCAAAACCAAAACCAAAACACAGAAAACCCTAGATAAACCTAAACTACTAAACTTTCACAATCTCTAATCCAATTCCCACAAACTAACTCAACAAACGCATAAACAACTTCAGAATACAACACTGCTACTAATCTCTAGCTACCACAAGATCAATCTTCAAAAACAAACACGTTTTGCAAACGGAATCCGTGCAGAAGGTGGATACATTATACACAACGATGGATGAAAATGGTGTGAAGTAAAATAGAAGAAAGCATACAGATTCTAAGTAGGAAAGAGCGGCTTTGCGATCGTCGGAGGAGGAGTTCCAGCCGAGGGCTGCGACGATGGCTCGAGCCACATCGCTGGCCGTATCACTGCGGTCCATAGTCGTGACTCGTGGTGGTGAGTGCCTGAGTTGTGAAGGGTTTTAGTTTTACAAAGGGGAAAGTTAGCAAGGGGATTGATTATATTCTTAACCACTTTCAAAAGTTTTGCTTTCGATTTCAATGGGTGTGTATTTTTTTTTTGTTACAAGTTATGTAGTGGATATCAGGATATTATATTTTTTATATATTTTTGTATATTGTTTGTAGTTTCGAAAAGTGTATTTTTTAAGCTAATTACGGTCTTTGTGGTTTATAGTTGATTAGTTTTGCTTTGGTGTAACGTTAAGTGGTTTTTATGTTTTGTCAATTTAGTAATTGAGACTAATATTGTTACATTTTAATGTCAAGCGAAATGTTGTTTTATTCCTTTTTATTATGTACAGGCTTTAATGCCAAAGATACAAGCTTTTGATAAAAATAATAATAATAAAACTTGCATATGTTTTAAAAAAACATCAAAACCCATTCTCCCAAAGTCCCTGCACCCTTATGGATTGTTGTGTTTGACTTTTGGTTTGTTCGGTTCGTATTCTCCACATTGAGAAAAACCAGTGGGTGTTAAACCATTCTCGCTTGCAATAGATGGATTTGTGTCATGGAAGAAAATAATAGGAGCTTGTCGCACGTAGAAAATATGGTAAAATTTTGAAATGATATATAAATGACTGTTTTCCTTATTATTTTCCTAATTTCTTTGCCGTAAGAAACAACACCCCTAAAGGTTATGAAACACCCTAATTCACTCACATATGATGGCACTTGATAGACGTGATGTGGCGTTTTGATGACGCAATTACAACTGATGGCGCATAACACATAACAACGCATGTTATATTAATGTTGGCTGGCATATGTGAACGTTCTTCAGATTAATAGAAAATACCAATTGCCCTGCGCATTTTCGCAGGAAACTAACATAATTGGCATGCAATTCCCTTCTTCCAACATGAGAAAGTTATGCAGAAGTCCCCTCTTATAAGGATAATTGAGTAAATAGAGCCGTCATTGTTTGATTATTTTGTAGCTTGCTGTAGACAGCTCAAAATGTTTACTATTTGTTTTGTTTTGATAACATTTTTCATTACAACATTATAAACAAATAAATAACTGGGTGTTATGCATTAAATTTGACTTTCAAGTAGTTTCAACCAAGTTTATCCAAATTCAGTTCTTAATAATAAAAAAATGAAAGAAAAGATTAAACACATACAAACACAACAAAACCAAACATACATTCATACCAATTCACTGTACACTGTGTATTAAATTCATAATCCAAAATGATTTGGTTTTCGGGTCTGTTTGGTTTAAAACCCGTTAACTCAAAAATCAGTCCGAGTTGAATTTGATCATCGACCTGACTGTAAAACTAATTTAATCCAAAAGCTGAACATCAGTGAATGAAGAAAACATCAGATTTTACACTTGTTGAATCTTATTAGTAAATATGCAACAATTGTTCAGTAATTAAAGAGTTAGAAATCAAATCATAAGCAAGTTCATTTAAATTTGAGATCAATACATTGAAAATTTAGCTTTGGTTTTCTCAAATACTTGTTCAGCAATCATGGCTCCAGTACCATCTGCTTTCTTGATCTCCAAGTTAGCCTTCTGATAGTGAGCAGTGCCTCTCAAGGCATCCGCTATAAAATCATCAAACCCGATTGCAATAGCTGCTTCAGCTTTAGCCCCGTAAACCAGCCTCTGCAAACAAAAGAACATACAAGAATATAAAAACCGACCCAAACTGAACCCAGATACATTTATGCAGAAAAACAAAACCTTGATTCTTGAAAGATGAATGGCACCAAAGCACATAGGGCAGGGCTCACACGATGCGTATATCTCACAATCAGAAAGCTCAATTCGGTTAAGCTTTTTGCACGCCTGATATGAAGTAAAAAAATTTAAAAAGCTGTTAACTTTGTATGATTTGTAAACAATTTGGGTAGAACAAGAGTTCAGAGGTAACCTCTCTAATGGCGGTGACCTCTGCATGTGCAGTCGGGTCTATATGGTTCAAAACCATGTTGTGACAGCTCACAACAACTTCATCATTCTGAACCACAACCGCACCAAACGGGCCACCATCTCCATTTTCGACGCCTTTGTAAGCTTCTTCCACGGCTCGTGTTAGAAACTTATGGTCTCTATCTTGCACCACTACATGACCATAATCAGATTATTACTCGATTGTCATAGGGTCATAATAAGCAGTTTAAACGCACATCCAAACACCCTCTTAGAGCATAAACAAGATCATAACTAAAATGCAATAGAATCAAAGAAGTTTAACATCTGATTCGATCTTACCTTCCTGATGGCCTGCAAAGGCCGAAGCGACAGCAATCGTCCCATCCTTAGTTTCAACAACTAATCAAAAAGAACAAGAACAGTGAGCCTGATTGTAATAAAAATTGGAGCAAAAATAACTACTTGAAAAGAAACAAGTACAATGAGCCTAAATGTTATAAAAATTGGAGCAAAAATATATAAAATGATATCAGAATTGAACTTTCAGTTGTACAAGCAACCATCCACTACAATAAAAGATCAACATGTTGAATTTCAGATGTCAAAAATTCCCAATTTCAACTTCAAAATTGACATGTAATTGCTACAAGATCGATCATTTCGTCTGATCTTAACATCATTAATCAGATTACAGCTACACACATAACATGATGAATACTGAAGCTAGATCATACAATCGACTTCATTCCATCTTTGACTTTTCATCCACAAGAGATCAAATCCCCAAATCAATTTTAAATTCAAACGCAAAATTGTCGGAACCACTTAAGTTCTTAATTCACAACTGAAAATCCTAAACTGAACAACATAAAGTGGGGATCAATCGATCATCAAAGCAAAATTCACCAAAAACTCAGAGTTTGAGCATGAAAACGAAGATCGGAAGATTGAGATGAACAACCAGTGATCAACAACATTGAGAGCAAAATCAAGACTCACCTTTAGTGTCTTCCATGGTGAATTCAAGAAGATGGGTTGGCGATTATGGGTTTGATTTGATCGATTGATCGATTGAACGAACAGATTATTATGAGATTGAAAAGATAACACGAGAGATGTGTGGATGAAGAGATTCGTCGTTTCGTCGATGCCTCTACTCCCGTTATATAAAGCTGCTGATTTTGAGTATTATTATTATTCGTAGTTGCAGGGTTTTTATAAAAAATTATGTTTTTGTTTTTTTCTAAATAAAGTAGAATTATTTTTACAACGTTCACACTCTCTATTATCTATAGATTTTATTAAAAATTTGAATTCATGATCATCTATTTTGAGTAAACAACTTTACGATTAGAATATTGGACAAATAAAATAGAGTCAAAACTATAAAGACAACGTAGAATTATATACTAGGTGAAAACACTACTTCACATAAAGTATTCATAAAATTAATGATTAATACCGACTCTTAGTACGTTGGTTATTTGTACGAAGGCTATGTGGATGTTTGTTGTAGGGTCAATTATTTGTAGACTCTTTATAAAAACGTTGAACACGTTCTTATTAGTTTTCTAATCATTTTATTGTTATTTATATCAAGTATTATGATAAAAGTTATGTATGTTAGCATTATAACAATATATGTCAAATCATTATTATCTTTTAACAACGGGTTAGTGGTTATTAAGTTTGCACTGGTTAAATCAATAACTTTTATAAAAAACGTTAGGGTGGACATTTTGTGCAAATAAAAAAACTAGTTTTTAATGAATTAATATCAATCAATAAATAGTTGCCGTTAAAGAAAATTTCATGACATTTAATATATTATTTTAAGTGAGTTAATCAACCAAATATAAAATTTAAGGACTACTTATTCCGTTGTAGACATTACACTTTCTAATATTGTCTCATGGCTTTTCAAAGTGAAGGTTATTGGTTCAAGTACACTTTCTAATATTGTCTCATGACTTTTCAAAGTGAAGGTTATTGGTTCAAGTATCACTTGATATAATATGGTTCAAGTCAATAAGGAGTTTTACCATAGTATGGCTTTGGATGGTGTGTTTTTTCTTGAAGGGTAGGCGAGCCGGACCACCGGTGTTGTTTGTGTTTGCGGGGCGTGAGTGCCATTTTGCTGGTAAGTTTATCCTGGTGATCGTGTTAAAGTATTTATTAGTCGTTAAAAAAATAGGATTATCCTATGATATATATTTATAACTTGAATAAACGTGTAAGAATATATAAATCCCAAAAAAATTAATTGACAAACACATCATGTTTTTAAAAGAAAAACTAGTATTAAGCCCCCCGCGTTGCGACGGGGGCCGTAAAATCATGTCAATTAGCAACAATGTCATACTATCGGTTAGCAACCACCAATATCAAAAAAACTTTTATTTAAAAAGAAATAAAAACAAAAAATACAAAACCAAACAAAAAGTAGATTTAAAAGCACTCACGTGAAGCGTAAAACGAAAACTTGTGAAATATAAAAAGTATAGGGGATAAAGTTGAAAGTAAAAATTTATAGGGGTTAAATTGCTAAATATGTAAAAACATTGGGATTAAAAGTAAAATAAATTAAGATTAAAAAATCTCAAAAGTGAGTACAACCAATTAAGTTTAAAATACAAACTTTAATGCGTACGCATCTTGATAATTAGTTGTATATATAATATGGCATATACGTGAAGACGTGGAATATTTAAATAACTTTAGGTTAGTTCAATTATATAACAAACCAAAAGTAGGATTCACATTGATATACACATAAAATATAACAAACCAAAAGTAGGATTCACATTGATTTCAATTATATGACAACTTTAGGTTAGTTCAAAATTTCTATTTAAATAACCAACATCGAAAACACAATTGTTATAGTTTTTTTTTTCTCTTTTTTAAGGGGAATCAGTGCCTTTATTTTAATATTTTATATTGTTTGTTGCTGTGTCATACTTATCTCCTGGTCAATAAAAAATATTGGTTATATTCAAAACGCATGTGCAAATTGGGTTTATTCCCATGAATTGCTCCATGGAATAAGACTCGTGTTGGGGGAATAATCTAGTACGAAATAATATATGTTGCTTCAAAAATTAAAATTTTGGTGGTTCTATAAATTGAACAAATATATAGGATATGTATTTTCCAAATAATAGTTATATATTAATTTACTTTTTACTTTGTTATAAATATATAATTGAGCTTACATTCAAATTTCAAACAGATTATATGGGTTAAAATTTAAAATCTTACGGAATGCATGCATGGTTATTTCAAGAGTTGATAGATGTAGAATAGATAGAGTGTATATTTGTTTGTCAAACAAAAAAAAGAGTATATGTGTGAACGAATCAAAGTCATCTAGAGCAGTTTTCTTAATAGAGCTCGACCTAAACAATGACGATTACGACTTCCTTACAATCATCAAGAACGCTAAGATTACCATTTCACTAGGTTAGATTCAATTTTCAGATCATCGATGATGATCAATTAGGTCAATGTTTATTCTCGTATTTTCTATGGTCACGTGTCTTGTGGGATTTATCACCGTAATGTGTTGTTTTCGTTTGTTGAATGTTCGGTATTAATGATGTAAAATCTAGCGAGTTGTAATATTATCTTCATTTGCACATGTAATTTTGCATGTTTGGATGTATTGTGACGTTGAAGACGTTACACCCATCGTTATAAACTTGTGTGTTAAAACCAGTTAAAATATATTTAGTAACTTTGCATGTTTGGATTTATTGTTGTCGTGAGCTTGGATGTACCTTTTTTATCTTGTGTGTCAAGACAAATACAACGCTACATCAACTTTAAAAAGTTGAACACCTAGTGTGACGAGTTCAAATGCATCACAAAAACCTTCAACCTTTGTCTTTCGTTAGAAACATAATTGTAATTGAGGTGAAACGTACTCTGTAATCACCGTGTTAAAAAAATCATTTTTACATGTTTATATATCAAATAACATATTGAATTTAATAAAAATATTTATAATTTTGTTTTGTGAAAAAAGTAATTTTTTTTTGAATTATTACTATTTTATATATACATACATACATACACACATACACACACACACACACACACACATATATATATATATATATATAGATATATATATATATAGACATAGACATATATATATACAGATATATATATACACATACATATATATATATATATATATATATATATATAGATATATATACATATACATATATATATACATATATATACATATACATATATATACATATACATATATATATACATATACATATATCTATATACATATATATACATATATATATATATATATATATATATATATATATATATATATATATATATATATATATTGTTGCTAAAGTTATAGTTTTAATCTTTTGAATTTTAATACTTTTTAGTTATTTTTGGATTTGGTCACCATCTTTTTCTATGTAATATTCAGTACCAATTATCTAACTTTAAAGTATTCGTGAACAAGTTACAAGTGTGTAATCATCATTTATTTTTTGTCTTTTATTTATCATATTTACATTCACACCCTACAGTTAAACAGATGTATTGTTTTATATTTTACTTTAACCAGTTTACGCTTGCACCCGTACAATTTAACTAGCTTATTCTATTCTGTTGCTAAACCAATTTCTATTTCTACCATTAAACTTTAATAAAGTTATCACAAAAACGAATATTGGTTCGTTAATTTTAAAGTTAACTTTCGTACAATGTTTAAACGATCCATTTCAAAAGCAAACACCTACGTCGTATTTTCCCACCGCAACATCTTTACCCGTCGCAATACGAGGGGTGCAAAATTTGTTATTGTTAATAGTTATTTTGATTACTAGAGCATCTAAGAATATTGTTTGGAAGATTAAGACATCTATTTATAATTTTACTTTAGAATGTCAGTAAGTTTCAAATTTCACTTTCTCAATAGACTTGAAAAAACCAACATAACCCAAAGTTGAAATGATAATTAGAATTTTGGTTTTGCGCTAATCTTAATTACAATAACCCTAATCATATCGCATGCTTGTATTAAATGAGTGAGGTATACGAGTCAACCATAACATACAACATGTTACCAAGTGTCTTTAATAGAAAGATATTTTATAAGATGATGTTAAGTTAAAACAACAATGCTTCCAAAAACATTCACAAATCACAACTATATGTGATCAACGGATCTCCACGCCAACACTCTCTTATAAACTCCCAATGCCTCTATGAGTCTCACTCCTCTCGCCTTCCTCTCACAGGAATTGGCTTCTCTCGTCTGTGACCACAAACACTCGGTGGCGTCCAATCATTAACACTTCAACATCACAAGGCAGCACATAGGCTTACAAACATCTTTCAGTCTTTGATTACAAAAACTTTGATAAATGTTTGTGTGTTTTTCTGAATTCTTTAAACATGTTATTTTTAAAAAGAAATTAATAAATATTATTGTATACTAAGATCATCGAAATTCAAGCCTCAATTATATTTCCAATGATATTTTTAATGCAATACTTAACAAAAACAAAATTGTGAATATCACGCAAATTTAGGTACAAGATAAAACAAAACATATAATTAAATAAAGAAGCTCAAAATAGATTTAAATAACTATATATATATATATATATATATATATATATATATATACTAGCTTTAGTAAACTCGTGTGTCACACGGTTTAAAAAAATAAAAAAATTATTAATATAATAAAATTTATTAATTATAAAATGATATTATATGATTAATATGACTGAAATTATGTATGAAAAATGACTATAAACAATAAAACAGTTATATCAACTTTTAAAAATTCGTTTTAAATTTTTTTCCAAAAAAATAATCATTTTGTTGTAAAACAAACCGTATAAAAATGTCATTATTAAAAATTTTCTTATTATAAATCACAAATTTCATTATTTTTGGTTTTAAAAAATTAACCTTTTTAAAAATACGCATTTTAAAATTTTCCGTATGTTTAAAAAAGATTTATTTTTTAGAAAAATTTATTATTTTATCAAATATATTTATTTAGAAATAACATTAATAAATAGATCTCTTTCTTAATTTATTAAATTTAAAAAAATATTAATTAATAGTATTAGTAATTAAGGTAATTATTTAATAGGAGAGAAAGACAGAAAAATTTTGATAAGGATGATTATGGTGTTGACACATGTCATCCTAAGATACTTCTTTATATAGTATATAAAGATAAAGATTTGGATGGTTATATAATAGTACGATGCATTTATTATAATAATAACGACAAACAAATTGAGCGAACTGAAATAGATGAGTTTAGTGCAAAGTGCTTCACAATTTTGGTAGGTAAAACTAACAATAGCAATTGTCAAAGACTAACGGAATGTATTCAATCAGTACAAGAGAAAAGTATGAAATATTAATTTTTGAAGGTGATACATATAAACCTCATTTTTATTATTCATACAATTGATGTGAGACAATCTATATTTTATAATTTTTAAGTCAGTAACATTCGATCTTTCTAAGGGTCAACTTTCTCCTTGGTCACGACTAGCTCTCCAGGCCATCACTTCGAGTTGGCTTCGATACAACTGTTACGGACCATATAGAAAAACTAATCCTAAAAGATTAGTCTTTTGAGATGAGTTTTCCCGTTTGATCTGTAACATATAAGTTTTTGGATGAGGAACGAGTAAAAACGAGAATATGAGAGGAGGGATATGATAGTAATGGTCGTTTTTAGGGAATGAAATGTTTGAGGGGGGCAAGCGGAGCAATAAAGAAAGAATGTTGGGTGGTGATACAAGGTCGTTTTTGGAGGAGGCCAAAAATGAGCTTATTGTGGAAGCTCTAATAACGATGATCGGAATTTTATGGGTCAAGTTGGCTATTAGGCATAGCACCCTACCCTTTTTACAATGTATTCTAATAACATGCTTTGGGAATTTTAATATTGAGGTGACAAATTAAGTGGGTTGGAATCGAAATGGCTACATGTTATACACAAGTCGAAATTTGTTAGGACAGTTATCCTAACACCTAATTGTTTACACATTTTTTTATAAATAATGTGCTAAACAGGGTTACAATAAAATCTAATGATAATTTAATTATTTTAATAAAGCCTTATAGTAGATTGTATGTGTTAAGAATACATTTTAGGTTCTTTTTAACTAATCCATTCCACATGAATTGTTTCCTTATTATATGATATTTTTATATTGTCTGGTTAAAGATAAAAATATATTCCTAATTAATCTTGTAGGCTTTATCAAGTTCGGTCACCAATACTTTTGTATGGACAGATAATAAATTTGTCTAAGGTTTCAATAATTTAGCAAAGTAATTATGCAGTAAGACTCACATGTATATGTCCATATATACAACTACAAGAATGATATAGTAATTACAATAATAATAATTCGCATCATTTATGTAATGAGAATTCGTGTGCTGATTGACTTTTTACAAATTCGAAATCTATACGAGTTATGTTACTAATAAAAATCAACACTTTCTGACACATGTAGCATTTTTTGATATATAGTTAGAACTTGACTCACCCTTTTCTATAAAACTTAAGAAGTTAGACAATTTCAATAGTTTTATGGATAGTCCCTCTGACCTCTAAAGTCAAACTTATCATTTCTTCACTTGATAAGTCAATTACGTATGATTGTTATGTTTTCGTTACAGCATGGTTGATAAAGAAAACGGTTCCCAAATAGGAACAGACAATCTGACAGAAACGACATAAAAAAAACCAGTTTGACAGGGCTGGTTTAGTTCTTACCCGCACCACCAAAAGTTGATACCGGTTTGTAACCTGTTTTTGTCAAACTAGTTTAAGCCAAACATAACCGTTAAACCAGAACCGATCAATCAAAACTAGAACTAACCGGGTAAAACCCGGTTTGATCACCACTATGTTACATACTTACAAAACCAAAATAGATGTGGGCCAGGTGGCTAACAAGGAGTCCAGGGTTTATAATTCTGGGCCTTCTGCTAAAGGTACTGAGCCCATTTTACTATATATTTAAGAAGCCCATTAGAACCGTAGTGTCGTTAAAAGAATAAAAGACAGAGAACATTGTAAAGAGAAAATGTAACATGTCAAAAATACCCTAGGGGGATTACATAAGGTCGAATATTGAAATTTGTCAAATGAACAAAACTAAAAGACCCTTTTTTCCCAAGCTTAAATCTTGAGATTTTAAAAGGTAAGTAGGAAGTAAAGACTTATTTTTATTTCCTTTTCTATTTAGTTATTGTATATTTTTGCAAGTTATTGACCCCTTGGTTACTACTCGGATCTTTTTATTATTTGCATCATTATGCTAACTTTTAGTAAATGTTTTTTTGCTTGTAAACGTTCTTGTTCCACTTAGTCATGGTTAAAATAACGTAATAATGATTCAAATGACATAAACCCAACATTTATATAGAATCCATTTTAAGAAACAATGCTAATATATCATAGCGTTTGACAACAAAAAATGCAGTATATAGAATTGTGAAAAGCGGATGTGATCGGTTAGTCTGACTATTTAAACCGGAAATCATAAGTGTTTTTGATTACGCATAGAGATGACAAAATGAACAAGTTGGCTTGGGTTGGTTGCTAGGTCAAGATAGGTTTGAGTCAAAATGGGTTTGGGTTAGAAAAGAGGTCAAGATGGTTATAGGTCAGAATGGGTTTGGGTCAGAATGGTATGGATCAGGATGGGTTCGAATCGTTTTTTCTTATATTAATAGCATATCATCTTTACAAATAACACAATAAAATAAAACATCCAACCACTTTTTCAATGAGATAATATGGGAGTTATTGAAAAAAATATTATAAAACCCGTTTGCACGATATCGTTGGTTAGGGATCTTTCTCAACAACCTATGTGGAGTACTATTCTTTGTTGGTTATTTCTTCAATATCTTGAAGGGTGGTGGCAAGATTGTAAAAGTGACAATCCTTTGAAAGATAATGAGATCTGAAATTTTAAGTCTCATTCAGTTATATAAATTATGCATTTAATGTTATACATTTCTCTTGCTTTGGAACATGTGCTTGTAGGTAAAATAATAACCCTCGTTCAGTTACCCGTATGAGTTCATTGCATGACTCATCTTGACTCGTCTAGAGTTTAACACACTTTTTGCTAGCCCATTCCAGCTCATTGTCTACCAAGTCTTTACCCGTTTCAACCCAATTACAATGTTTCTTTTGCCAATTTCAAACCAAATTCCATGTTGTGGTCAAGATTGCCGGCCATAGTTACGCACTAATGATTAGGGTTTAATAAATCGGTGGTTTTTATCAACGAATACAAAACTGGTGGAAAATAGCTATACAGTCATAATAGCTTGCCTCATTCTTTGCCAGACCATCAGTTTTTAAAAACAGACAATCAATTAAACTGTTGAAACATAGTTTGTAGAAGTTAAAAATGTTTGAGTTTGTCAAAAACAACAAAATGTAAAGAGGTTTGAGATAGAATAAGATACAACTGTTAGGCCTTTTGTAATAACACAATCAAAGAAAATCTTTTAAAGATTAAATGTAATTTGAGTAACTAATTACACGACATAAAATCAAAGTATTGAAAGATCAAATACAATTAGAAGAACTAATTATAGGGCCTATAATCGAAATAATTCTTTTGAAAGTGGAACATACAATTCAATAATTTTCACTCTCCTTGCATTCTTATTTTATATTTTATAAATTCCTCTATTAACTATTTATGGCTTTAGATGGGTGTGCGATTCAAAAATCTTTTGCATGAAAACTGAAAAGGGGTTAAGTTTAGGAAAGGGGAAAACAAAAGATGGATGGCCAAAATTCACTTGATGTGGTTATTCTTTTAAGAAATCGTTTTTGACCATTTTGTACGATCACTCTTTTGGAAACAAATTCAACTTTTGTCTCAAAATAATTATAGCATCTATTTTTTTAAGAAAATAATAAGATTTTATTTTCAGATACTATACCCTCAATATTTCTTTTGATAAATATTTAACAATAATTTATGTTAAAGTATAAGGATATATGTGTAATTTCCTTTTGAATATATATAACTAGTATTAAGCCCCCGCGTTGCGACGGGGGGAGTAAAACCATGACTAATAACACTAATGTCACACTATCGTCAATGACCACTTAACACCAGAAAAACTCGTATTAAAAAGGAGAAAAAAAAGAAAAAAAATATAAAACCAAACGAAAAGTAGATGTCAAAACGTTGAACTACGCACGCGAAACGTAAAACATAGAAAACGATAACTAAGTCGATTTGGGACCCGTGCGTTGCGTCAACGTGGTTAAATGGTAAAAAATAGGTGTGAAACGTTGAACCACACACGTACGTTGCAGCGTGTAACTCGTAAATTTTAGACCTTAATGTAAACAATAAAATATGTAAAAAATAAAAAGTATAGGAAACAAAAGTTGAGAGTGAAAAAGTGTTAGAGTTAAAGTGTGCAATATATAGTTAAAAGTAAAAAGTTAAAAAAAAAAATAAACCAAGAAGTACAACTCATAAAACACAATGTACAATCCATAAAGCATATAAAAGTTGATAATTAGTATATAGTTAATTATCACCAAAGTAAAAGTATAAGGATATGTGTAATTTCTTTTTGAATGGCACTGGTGTTGATCGTAGGGTAACGGTGAAGGGAAGAATGTCAAGAGCCGCGTCTTACAATACAAGGTAAAATTATTTTTTATTTAAATTTATGTATTATAAGGTAGTAAAAATGATATTTTTATATTCTGCTTGGTTTTAAAAAGGTACAATTTTAGAGTCGCTTACCGTTTTCATCCTTGTGGTTTATAATTCGTTTTGATGAAATCTTGCTCTTGGTCTTTACGCTTTTTGTTGTCTGTGTCCAAAGACGGTATGTGAATTTTATGTTTTTGTCATTTTAGTTCTTGACACTGGCGTTCTTACATTCTTATGTTAGGTTAAAGGTTTTGCATCAATTTTTTTTATGGACATGCTCTTAACGCAAAAGATACAGACTTTTAATATGTTTTAAGTTACTCTAAAAATGAAAAATAAAAGGCAACATTAAAACCCACTCTCCCGCCAATGTGGGATTAACCCAATTGATAGAGGCTCTTGTCTCTTAGATTGGAGGTCATGGGTTCAAACCTAAGCATGATGTTTATTGATGTAATTTAGAAGTAGAGTAAATTTGTCGTTCAATTAAAAAAAAAACCACTCTTCCATAGTCCCCGCCTCCTTTCTCTTGGTTGGGTTCGTATTCTTTGGTGATTGAGAAAAATGATGGGTAGTAAACCATTTTCATTTGCAATGGATGGATTTGTGCCTTTGTGGAAGAAAATTATGAAAACTTGTCCTGCGTAGAAAGATAGTAGAATCTTGAAGTGGTATATAAATGAGTTTTTTTAGGGGTAATTGTATATATCCTCCTCTAAACTTGTGAAATTACATGCATCCCCAAAGCATGCATAAAATGCATTGTACTTATGCATTAAAAACTTGTGTTTTGGAGATATATGTAATTTCAAAGGTGGAGAGGGAGATATATGTAATTCTTTTTTTTTACTAATTGTTTTCCTAATCTCCTTACTTAAGGACTCACACTCACATATGTCCGCACATGGCGTTTGCAACGGATGTGACGTGCTGTTTTGATGACGCACTTACAACTGTGACACACAACAATGCCAGTTATAATGTTGGCGGCAACAAATGAGGCATCGAAACATGATACATCAGTGTGATTTTACCTTTTAAATGGTGTGGATGTGTGTCTAACACTCTAACCCATTTTACACGATGGTTTTTTATTACACATTACATGATATGTATCTCGTTTTACATTGTGCGGATGTGCGTGCTTGACGCTTGTGTACATAAATGGATGCAAATACCTATCACCCTTTACACATTACAAGATGCGTTGCCCAATACTCGAACTCTTTTAAGATTAACAGACAACACACAAATGCCCTATGTATTTTCGCAGGAAACTAAACATAATTGGCTTGCAATTGACTTCTTCCAACATGAAAAAGTTATGCATAGTCCCCTATTATAAGGGTAATTAGGTAAATAGAGCGGCTATTGTTTAATTACTTTGTAGCTTGTTGTAGACAGTTCAAAATGTTTAATATTTGTTTTGTTTTGAAAACTTCTTTCATTGCAACATTAATAAATAATCAATTGGGTGTTATTCATCAAATTTGACTTTCAACCAAGTTTATCCAAATTCAGTTATTGATTAAAAAAATTGAAAGAAAAGATTAAACACATACAAACACTACAAAACCAAACAAACATAGATTCATACCAATTCACAGTTACATTGTTATTATTTTCATAATCCAAAACGATTTAGTTTTCGGGTCTGTTTGGATTAAAACTCGCTAAGTCAAAGATCAATCCGAGTTGAATTTGATCCATCGATCTGATTGTAAAACTAATTCAATCCAAAAACGAACATCAGTGATTGAAGAAAATATTAGATTTTATACTTTTTGAATCTTATTAGTATATATGCAACAATTTTCGGTAATCAAAGAGTTTGAAATCAATGTCTAGGCCCCTTTGGATCATAGATTAGGATCAATATGGTGAATGAACATTGTTTGGGTTCTGCACAAATTTTGCGGGGAACCCTGTGGGAAAACAGGGTCGAATCGAGATACACCGTAACACACATACAGTTTGATTTCCACACACAATGTCTGTTACAAGATGCCCTATTTATAGGTCACTATGGCGGTTATTAACTAACATAACTAACACAATTAGCCCTTTAATTCCCACCTAATTATATCAGTTGACTTTTCTGTTTGACTTTTATGAATGATCTAATAATACTAATTGAATAAGATTTCTGATTAAATCACTTCCAACATTCACTCCTCTAATCAAGAAATCATAAACCATGTTGATGTTTATCCGATTGTACAGTCCATCATCTCCTTCTTCGGTTGACTTTTAATTTCAGTTTGTGACTTTGACTCTTCGGATCCTTTGATCAAGATTTAGCGGTGTTAACGTTGTCTCTGTCGAATTGTGTCTGATTCTAGTTCATACAGAAGGTAATTGGCTTTGATTCTTTAAATGATTGTTAACCGGATTCCGAATTGAACATAAATTCAATATTTTTCGGGCCTATGATCAACAATCTTTGATTCTCAATTCTGATTTCCTTTTCTTCAGCGATCTTCTCTTCTTTCTTCTCATCGAGACTTTCAATTACACTAGAGTCCACACCGATGACAAATACTTCTTTCTCGTTAACCCCTCTTTTCTTCTTTTCCTTAGTGATCTACACCTTCGATCTTTATGTCTGAATTTGATGCATGTGCCTAACACGGATTCGGGTTTGAATCGCACCTTTCTCTGATTTTCTTTTCACATACTTCTGTATTCTATCATGCTCAGTTTCTTTCTTTTCTTTCCTGTGATGATGACTGCTTCAATCGATACTTGCACCTCCGCTCTAATACCATGTTTAGGATGATCAAATTGTGGACGAACAACTTATATGAGTATGCACAGAATGTGCGAGGACTCGTGAAGAATAGTGGTGGGAAAACAAGAATGATACACACAACTAAATAATAATTCCACACACACCAAATGTTGTACATGTAGGGGTATTTATACACATATATTGGCGATTAACAACTAACAAAACTAACACTAGCCCTTTAATTCCCGCCTTATTACATCAGTTGACCTTTCTGTTTGACTTTTATGAATGATCTAATAATACTAATTGAATATGATTTCTTGATTAAATCACTTCCAACATTCGAATCATGAGCAAGTTCATATGAATTTGAGATCATTACATTGAAAATTTAGCTTTGGTTTTCTCAAATACTTGTTCAGCAATCATGGCTCCAATACCATCTGCTTTCTTGATCTCCAAATTAGCCTTCTGATAGTGAGCAGTGCCTCTAAGTGCATCTGCTATAAAACTATCAAACCCGATAGCGACCGCTGCTTCAGCTTTAGCACCGTAAACCACCCTCTGCAAGCAAAAGAACAATATAAAAACCGACCCAAACTGAACCCAGATACGGTTTTGCAGAAAAACAGAACCTTGATTTTTGAAAGATAAATGGCACCAAAGCACATAGGGCAGGGCTCACACGATGCATACATCTCACAATCCGAAAGCTTAATTCGGTTAAGCTTTTTGCACGCCTGATATGAAGTAAAAATAGAAAAAAGCTGTTAACTTTGCATGATTTGTAAACAATTTGGGTAGAAACAAGAGCCAAAAGGTAACCTCTCTGATGGCGGTGACCTCTGCGTGTGCAGTCGGGTCGATGTGGTTCAGAACCATGTTGTGACAACTCACAACAACTTCATCATTCTGAACCACAACCGCGCCAAATGGGCGACCATCTCCATTTTCCACTGCTTTGTAAGCTTCTTCTACTGCTTGTGTTAGAAACTTAAGGTCCCTATCTTGCATCACTACATAATCATAATAATCCGTTTAAACGCACATCCAAACACCCTTTTAAAGTTTAAATCCACATCCAAACAGATCATAATCAAACTGTAATATAATCAAAGATGATTATCATGGGGTTGAATCATACCTTCCTGATGGCCTGCAAGCGCAGAAGCAACAGCAATCGTCCCGTCCTTAGTTTCAACTACTAATCCACAAGAAAGAACAACAGTGAGCCTGATTCTTGTAACAATTAAAGCAAAAACATATATGATGATTCAGATTTGAACTATCAATTGTTAAAGTATGATGCTTTGATACTAACTCTACAAGAAACCATCCACTAGAATAAAAGATCAACATGTTGACTTTCAATGTCAAACATTTTCCAATTTCAACCTCAAAATTGACATGAATTTGCTACAAGATCAACAATCAGATTGTGACCCAGTTCTTAAAATAGATAGTTTATACACATAACATGATGAAACTGAAGTTATATCATACAATTGACTTAATTCCATCTTTAACTTTTCTTCCATGAGAGATCAAATCCTCAAATCAATACTAATTGAAACTCAAAATTCTCGGAACCATTTCAGTTCTTCATCCACAACTAAAATCGCAACCGGAAAACATATATTGGGGATCATCAGAGCAAAATTCACCCAAAAAGCATACGAACATGAAAACGAAGATCGGAAGATCATACAGTGCTCAACAACATTGAGAGCAAAATCAAGACTCACCTTTAGTGTCTTCCATGGCGAATTCAGAGTGGCTTTTTTATTTGAAACTTTCTCATCATTTTATATGAATAAATATCATTTTTTTATGTTCAAAAAGTTATGTATGTTAGTATTTTGACAGTAAACGTCAATTCATTAAATCTTAATCTTATAAGGTGGAACAAGTTAGCTTTAGTATTAAGCCCTTCGCGTTGCAGCGAAAACGTAAAACCATGTCAAGCAACATCAATGACATACTACCGTCATACTACCTTCAGTGTACACCAATACCGACAAAGCTCATATTAAAAGAAACAAAAAAATCGAACAAAAAATAGACGTAAAAACGTTGAACCACGAACGCGAAAATAAAATATCTTGAACAATAGGTAAGTTGATCTAGGACCAACACGTGCGACGGGACAGTTAAATGGGGAAAAATAATCATAAAAACGTTGAACTGAACATGCATGTTACAGCGTGTTAACTCACAAAATTTTGGCTTAAAAATAATATTTAAAATATACAATGTATAGGCGACAACAGTTGAAAAGAAATAAATAAATATATATATATATATATATATATATATATATATATATATATTTATTTATTTATTTATTTATTTATATATATATTTGGGCTAAATTGTGAAAAGAAGTAAAAGTATTGAGTTAATATAAAAAAGTTAAAAGTAAAAAAAAGAGATGGGTACAACCCACTATATACATAGTAAAACCAAATATGCATGACCAAGTTGATAATTAGTATTATATAAATATAATCAAAATTTGATATAATAAAATATATCTATCACTATCCCATACGAAGTATATTTATATTTTATAACTTGAATAATTATTTGTAAAAATATATAAATCCCAAATATTAATTTACAAACACACCAATCTTTTAAATTTAAATATGGCATATACGTATATTCAATAAAATAAAACAAAGTAAAACTAATATATAATTTTGATTTCAATTATCTATATTACATTTACCAAATCGATGTACAGTAAGTTACAAGTGGTAAAGCAAGTTGTACAAATATATGTTGCATAAGTTTGAGTTACCAAATGGATCTTCCTTTTCCCTCTTAGTCGACTCACTCCTCTGCATCTTCATCGTTGCCTTAGTTCATCCTATTATCCTGATTCGCTTCGTCGTTTGCTTCTTCTCCGTCAAAAGCGATTTCGACGGGGCTACTGACTTCATCATCTTAAGGTTTCCGCTACTTGAATGTCATATATAACTTGTTTCCTACCTCAAATAATATCAAATAAGCTCTAAGTATTTATTCAACCATGTTCTATACTAATTTCAAGAACTGTAGTCCTTGGATATTAACATGCAACTTTACTTTCCTCGAAGTTTTGTTTGCTTCTTTAAAAGATATATATGCTATTGCTATGTACTATTCAAAAACGGTTTACCATGAGTATAATATGACAATATGATCTTACTTCTTTTTGTTTTAAATTTGTGTTCATTCACGCACAACAACGTAGCTCTTTCTTGAGTTACGTACGTACATTTGCGATGTTTTATTTAAAGTTAACCCGTTGCGAAGCGCGGATATAACTCATAGTTATATGACAATGATAAGTTTGTTACAACATTTATTTTATGCACTTACAATGAAAACAAAAATGGTTTAGTTTTTTTTACCTTTTATTTTAATATTTCATATTATTTGGTTGACTGTGTCATACTTATCTCCAGGTCAATAAAAAAATTATTTGTTACATGCAAAACGCATGTGCAAATTATACAATATCAACACTATATGTCGGTTTCTATTAATAATTCTTTTAATATCAATTAATATAATACTAATTATCAATTTAATTTATACATTATGATTGTATATTGGGCTTCAAAAGTTGTACTCTCAATTCTCATTTGGTCAACTAAATCTTAAGTGTTGGGTCAATCTTCTAAACTAATTTATATATTATGCATATTCTAATTACTAACATCTATGTACATATTTTCATGCACATAGTACAACCATTTAATTTAAAATTTTATTTTAATCTCAATATTTTTATAATTTTTACAATAGAACCCCTATAACTTTTTACTTTTAAATTTGTTTCCATATACTTGTCATCTTTTACAAATTTTTCGTTTTACATTTTGGTCTAAATTTTGAGAGTTACACGTCGTAAATGCGTGTGTCGTTCAACGTTGTTACGGCTTTTTCCCCGTTTAACGACCCCGTCGCAATGTGCAGGTTCTAGAACGACTTAGTTATTGTTTATTACTTTTCGTTCTGTTTTATTTTTTTCCTTTTATTTCTTTTCTATTTCTTTCTTAATACGATGTTTTCTGGTGTTGGTGGTTGCTGACAGTAACGTAACATTGATGCTACTTGACAGTAATGCGCGTGTTTAATAGCTAGTTGGGTTTATTTCCATGAATTGCTTCATTGAATAAGACTCGTGTTGGGGGGAATAATCTAGGACGAAATGACATCAGTTGCTTCAAAAATTGATGTATTGGTGTTCTATAAATTGGACAAATACATAGTATATATATCATTTTTTTAAAGATTGTTATTAACATTAAATTTTAAAATAATATTTACTAAAATTACATACAGTGCATGTGTGGTGATTTTAAGAGTAAGATATAAGTGTAAAATAGAAAGTATGTATATTCACTGGTTGAAAAAAGTATGGGTGTGAATGAATCGAATCGTCTAGAGCTCACATAACTCGTTTTACTTAATAGAACCTGAGCTCAACGATGACGATTACGACTTTTCTTACAATCATCATGAAGTCTAAGATTACCAACTCACTTGGTTAGATTCAATTTTCAAATCATCGATGATGATCATTAAGGTCAGTGTTTTTTCATGCATTTTTTATGGTTATGTATCTTGTGAAATTCATCACTACAACGCAACTTTAGTGTTTTTTAGTGAACTCCGGTACTAATGAAGTAAAATATAGCCGGTTGTAATGTTATCTACGTGTGCTCATGTGTATTTTTGCTTATGAAAAAACTACCACATCCTACTATTTTAATAAAAGAGTAACTATGATTGCCAAAATGTCACTTTTTAGACTTATCTAATGTCACATGTCATTTTGATATTTAACAATAAATATTTTTCCCGTCCAAAAGAATTAAATCTACCATTTTTGTATTAACTTTTTTAAATACACATTTTGTTTCCAAATATAATTCCATCCAAAATTAACGGGATATAAATTAAAATCCTTCCATTTTAAACTAAAAAACTTATATATCTTATTTTTACTTCTAGCAAACTCTATTGGTTAATTTTTAAAATTATCTTCTTATCAAATCTTTATTTTTTGAAAGACAAAATAAGTTATAAATCTAAAATAAATGTTTACTTTAAGATTGGATAGTACCACTTAAAGACACACCAATTATAATGTTTTATATGTTTTTTTCTATAGAAACTACTATTAGTAAAAACAAAGAATTGCTTTTAGAAATTAAAATAAAATACAATTAAAAATGTATTTAAATTAGACATCAATATTTTCAATTGTCTTTTATTTCATTACCGTCTCTTTTTCTTTTTTTCTTTTTTTATTTGTTACCATCAACAAAGTCATTATTTTCTAAAATTTAAGATGTTTTTAACTAATTTTTGAAACGTGTTCTTATTTTGTTAGAATTTTTTTTTATTTTATAAGTGGTTTCTATAATTTATTAGATAACGTTTTTTTATGTTTTCTTTTTATCCAGTTTTATAGTATTATTTTTATTTAGGTAGAACTCTTTAATCAAGTCTATTAAGATATGGAGTAGCCATTATTTAGTGTGGAATTTAAAAGATTCTTTTAATTTATTTTTGCATTTTTCATGCTTAGTTGTATTATTATGGGAGCGTAAATTTAATAGTAAACTCAACTAAATATGAGCATGATTACGGGTTATAATTAGTATCAAAAGGCATCACGGACCCTTCTTTCTATGAGGCTCTTTCTTTAGTAAATTTCCATGTACTTTTTACTTACACCATCATATTTTATGTTTTTGTTATTTATAATTGCTCGAGACGAGATTAGTCAATATTTTACTTTTTTTATTTGTCACGTTATGTTATTTAATTAAAATTTTAAACTCATGTACATATCAATGGTTTTATCATACAATACTTTGATAAAAATTTGATATCATTGTTTATTAATTATAATTTTTACTCATACGTAATTTTAATCGTATATTTTAAAATATCATTTTATAACTAATAAAATTTTATTTTATTTATTCAACTCGTGTAATACACGGGTTTACTAAAGTTAGTATTTTCATATTATCTTATTATAATTATTATAATTGGGTTTTTAATCGTAGTATCTTGATTCTTGATATCTTTTGTGTTGGACAAAAATGGTTTAACTATATGATCAACACCGTTTGCTACAGTGAAAAAACCTCTAATTTCGAACGCATCGTTGTAATGAGTTTTGTTGTAGCGTTCGAGGGACGTTACATCCGTCGTTATAACCTTGTGTGACATAACCAGATACACTTATGCAATAACTTTGCATGTGTCTAATGTATTGTTGTCATGAAGAATTTGAGCACACCTTTTTTTTATTTTGTGTAAAAAAATAAAAATAAAACATTAAATCAAAGTTGAAAATTTGAATGCACTAGCTTAATGAGTTTGAAAGTAGCGGTGTGAATTTCTGACATGACCCGAAAACACGACACAAACCTAACACAAAATTTGTGGATTTGGGTTTACTAAAAATTGGTTCGGGTTGAACCCGTGAACCCACTTAGCTAAACCGGTCGGGTTCGGGTTTAAGCCAATGGGCCGGCAAGTTGACCCGTTTCACCTGTTTTTTATTTATTTTGTAAATATTTTAGTCAGAAATTAAATTTATTATGTGTTTTAATTCAAAATTTAGAACAACAAATACATATTGACATAAGATTTCATCGCTAAAATATAATTATTTTATATTAATTAGTATTTTTTGTTGTAGAATAATAAATTTAAAGTATTAATATGTGAAAAAAATAAAGAAAATCAAAAATTCTGGTCAATTGGGTGTGTTCGTGTCAACCCGTTATATTTTGTGTCGTGTTCGGGTTGACACTTCTGACACAAATTTCGGATTTGGGTCGTGTTAGGGTTCGTATAAAATTTTTGGTTTTGGGTCGGGTTAGACCGGAGAACACGACCCGTTTAGCACCACTATTTGAAAGCACCGCAAATCCTCTTAACCTTCTTTCTTTAGACACATCATTGTAATTGAGGTTAGACGTACTTTTGTAATAACCAACGTTGCAAAATGTTGTAAATTTTGCCTAGATTTGTTTTTATTTTATAAAAGTTACACATAAAAATGTGTATAGATTTGTAACTAAAAATTATATATAAAACTTCAAATCGATTAATCCAGTTAATCCCGATTAATCGGTAGTCGGTAACCCACCACCTGACTAGCACGTAGCGATTTTTACAACACTGGTAATAACCATGTCAAATAAAGGACATTTTTAGAAGTTTTATATAGCAAAAAACACACCGCATTAAATAGAAAAAAAATTCTGAGAGAATAAATTGTTTAAAAGATATTTGAGGTTACAAGTTCTGATGTCGTATAATTTTAAATTATTAATATTACTAGTAATACTTATTTTGATTATTAGAGCATCTAAGAATAATGTTTAAAAGATTAAGATATCTATTTATACTTATATTTTAGTACTTTAGTAATACTGTCGGGTAGATTTATAATTATTTTATTAAAAGCCTAGCTCTGAATCAGTCAGAGGCAGGGCCGGTCCCGAGAGTGTTCGAATAATTTTAGGCCCTGGGAGAGTAGAAAAAATGGGCCCTATAAAATAGTGTCAATAACCAATATGTTAAAAATCTATAATACGACAATAGTTGTTTAACAATAAATAAAAGTATTGTAGCAAAATAATCTAATTCACTTACTTAACTGAATTGTAAGACTCCCCTAGCGTTTTTTAATTGAGTTTAGATTGGATCGATTAAGCTAATTAAAATGTTGACGGTTCCTAAGTTTCAGTTGATCAACATAATTAAATTGCTATTGGGTTTGTTAATTAATTTGTTAACAATCTATAGTTGTTTTTATATATACATACATATATAATATACTTTTTATTTAAATTTTAGGCCCTTAATAGGATTGGGCCCTAGGCGGTCGCCCACCCTCAGGGCCTCCCATGGTCAGAAGTATAATGTATTCGGTTCACTTAAAAAGATATTTTAATTATTAATAGAGCCTTTTACTAAATAAATTTTAAAAATATGCTTTATAAATACACTACATTTTATTCAGTTAGACTTTTTAATATCGTCAAATAACCCCTTAGTGTCAAATTAGACTTTCTTAATAGGCTTGAAAATACGAACCTAACCCAAAGCTGAAATGAATATTGGAATTTCGTTTTATGCGAGCCTTAGATTACGATAATCCATATCATGTGACATGTTTGCATTAGATGAGTGAGGTACACACGTCAATCATAACTATACACCATGTTGTTGTCTTTAACTATAAGATATTATACAAGACATCATTCTCGTCATTGCTTCTAATAGCATCTCAAAAACTCCAATGGAGGTCCATGAGTGTCACCCCTCTCTCCTAGCTCTCACAAAAAGTGGCTTTTCTCGACGGTGACGTCAAACACCACCACTCAAACTCTATGACATCCATCATCATGGATGACCATTCAACGTCACGAGACAGTGCATAGACCTACTACAAACATCTTTCGATCTTTGATTATAAGAACTCTGATAATTTTTGTGTGTTTCTCCAAATTCTATAAACATATTGTCTAAAAAAAGAATTATGAACCTTGTATATTAACTTCATCGAATTTCAAACCTCAATTATATTCCAATGATAACTTTTTTAGTGCAACACTTTTTTTAATGCAACACTTAACAAAAACAAAATTGTGAATATCATGCATATTTAGGTACAAGGTAAAACAAAACATTGAATTAAATAAAAACAAAGTTCAAAATAGATTTAAAAAACTATACATTTTTGAATGCTTACATAATAGTTAGTAATGCATTACATAATGTTAAAAAAGGAATGTCAATAACGGTAGCATGTACAATTTTTTACGTGGTGTACAGGTTGTTTATGCGATCACAAGTTGTAAAGTATTCAATACAACTTTGTGATGCGCGCACAGGGTATAAAAGGGTGGGTCGCGGATATTTCCTCTGATGCAGCAGAAAGCACCTTCCCGGTGTGTTGCGGTGCTTGGATTGCCGATCGTTGTTCTCTCACGCCATCGTTACAACCGAAAGCACTTTCCCGGTGTGTTGCGGTGCATGGCCCGATCGTCACTCTCCCCTGCCATCATCGACTCAAACCCTCTTCCATCAGGGTGTGGCGGTGGTCGGTCCGCATCCCAACCGTCATCTGGCAATTGTGTTTGGTGGGCCGATTGACACCATGGTGGTTCTTTTTTATAGATGGACAAGTATGTAGACGAATTATTTGTAAAGAGAGAGGGGTTTTCGGTGTTTGGCAGTGTCAGAGACGGTAGGCGCTCCGTGTTGGCTACCGTTTTCCCACCTCCTAGGTGCCGCCTAGCATATGTTTTCCCTTTCTTTGCCTCCCGTCTGTCTTCCGGTTGCTTTGTTTGTTTGAAGCCTTTGGGGGTTTTCTTGATAGATCTTATGTTCTTACTGGTTCCTCGACCACTGGCTGTAGATGGAGTGGTGTGTCGTCGCATCCAGCAGCCGGCTACCAGCACCGATGTGGCTGGCCTAACACGAATGATTATGTTAGGTATTTCTTTTTGTTGCATGTGCAATTATGTTTAGATCTGGGTTCTTTCTGATATTTGACTGGCTTTGGCTGGTGGTCGTGTGTCGTCATTGCTGTCGGTGGCCTTTGAGTTGACTGGCTGCAGTATTTAGATGGTTGTTGTTGTTGTTTCAATTTATCGAGTGTCTTGTGTGGAATTTGTTGGTCAGTGTTGACGGGAAAGACATCCCTCAATCTTTGTGGTTCTGTCAAGGAGGTTTATATGTTGGTATAGTTCGATGATGGTGACGACTATTGATCTGAGACCCCAATTGTGACAACCCGAGTTTTCAGGTTATTATCGTTACCATTATCCAACCTTTATATGATATTTCAAAGATAAATTAATTTTATTATTAGTAAATGATAATGATTATCATAATAACTATTCATGGTTAACTCTAGTTTGATTAAACTAACAATTACTAAACTTAACTTAATCCAAATAATACATTATCAATAATAACACACAACGTAATTAAATTTAACTCGAGGGACCTAAGTGTTATTTCTCAAACTTGCCTTATAACTAACTCCCCATGCTGCACCCTCCCGTAAAACCTAATCCCCACTCCCAATTGTCGTCGCTCAATTGAAAACCACCATTCTGTGCCATCGACCACCATCCTCTGGCCACCGGTAGCCACTCTTACTCGCGAAAGTGCACTCCGCAGCCCTCCTGGTAGTCGAGCAAACCACCACCATTGAAGTAGCCCTCTCGGTTACAACTGCGGATACCTGACGACAGCGGACGACGACCGAAACAGCCACGTACCTCGTTAGGTATGATACCTAGATCTATAATCATGTTCGGGTTGTTATAGTTTTGGGTTTTGGTTTGCGGTTATGGGATTCGGTTGGGAGCGGGTGTGCGTGAGGGTGGGCCGGTTGTGTTTTGCGATCTCTCGGTTTGGGTGATCGATTGTGAGTGTGTTATTGGATGCCCATGTTCGGTTTTGGATATGTATGTATATGTATGCGCATGTGTGTGTGCGTGCTTCTGATGTGTGTGATCGTGTGTGTGTTTGGGTATTGTTGTCTACTTTCATAGGCAGGTTGTGCATTGCAATTGGATGTTTAGGTGTGTCTAGAGGTATGTAGGTTTGGGTTTGCTTGTTCGCATGGTTGTGCTTATTCATATTATCATATGTACAGGTGGTGTTATGTTCATGGATTGGGTGTGGCCATGTCATGTATCTATATATGTGTGTGTTCTATTGCAGGTGCTTGTATGGCATATGAATCTTGATTCATGTGTACTTATATTTTATGTCAATTTATGTGAGTGCTTGGATGCATGGAGCTGCTATTTTTGTGTAGTGGTATACATATATTCTTGTGGAGTGCATGGCATAGTGAAAAGTGTGCTTTAGTTCTATATATGTGTGGTTTATGATTATATGCATGCTATATGTGTGTATACTATGTGATGCATATATATCTAGGTGTAAGTGTGTGATGTACGTAATATATACATATTACATGGATTATGACTAGTATAAAATAAATATGGTTGTGATAGTGCATGATACATGTATGTATCTGTATTATTTATGTATATACTATAGGATGCTAGAATTCATATGTACATAAATTACCAAAAATGGTTTACACTTGGTCGTTATATGTGGGTTGCATCAGTCACGTACTATGAAACTTATGAGTTCAACTATGAAAGGTTTTTATAATTAATAATATATAAAAAGTACTTTCATGCATGATTTGGAGCAAGCGTGTGTAATTGGGTGTTTTGTTCGTGTGGGTTTATATATGTTTGTGCTTGCTTGTGTGTGGGGAAATCTCAATAACCGACACCGCAACCGAACCGTGAAACGCGAAAGCGTATATTCTTTATATTTATAATTAATAATTAAAATTAATATTATATATTAATTGAAATCCAGGTTAATCGGAGACGCTAAACGTTTGTGCTTTCGTTTATTAGTTGTTGTGCAATCAAGGTGAGTTCTCAGCCCCACTTTCGTATTATACTCTCTTTTGGGGGAGAGAAATATGTTGTTTTCATAAACATAAAATACTTAGATTGGTAATACTGCATATACTGGTTTACTATTGTGATACCACTACGCATCTTTGGACCATTAATATGGTATTAGCGAGGTGATTGTTAGTAGATCTACTGGGTTTGACAAACCCCACCCGGGCTAGTCGCACTAGCTTGACTGGAGGTCAAACGGGTGAATGGTTAGCATGTTTTACAGTGTTGTGGTCTGGTATCCACAGCCGGGGCATTCATTATATTATTACTGTCAGCTCGGTCGCGAATTTCATGCACATAGTGACTTGTTGTGGGCTAACTATCTACTTATATGCTTTGATTACTTAATCTGGATTTCATTTCTATTACTTACTGTTTTCTGATTAACATGTGAACTCACCAACCTTGTGTTGACACTTTAGCATATTTCTTTCAGGTTCTTAAGCTCCGCACGAATAGGAGCATCTCGTATTGCATTCATCATCGTAGAGTCAAATGAACAATCTACATTTTTCTATATATTATATTTATTTGGTTTGTGCGTGTTTGCGCCGTTTAAATTATGGTTTATACGCTTCCGCACTTATTTTCATGTTTCGTATTTAATTCTGATTTTAAGAAACTTTATTTAATCTAGAAATTATATTTTGTAATTGTTGTGTCGTTTGATGTAACTAATGGCTAAGATCCTGGTATGTCACGCGCCTAACGGTACTATCCCGTTTGTGAAAATTGAGGGTGTGACACCAATCCATGTGTTTGCTTTTGAGATTATGCCGTGATGCTACACTCAAAGAAATGAACCGAGGCTTATTTCAAGTCAGTGATGATGAACATGTGTTCATCTGAGATGTATACATGTTGTATGGTGTTGTATGTTTTGTATTTAGTATTGTGTCGTGCTATGATGATAACCAAAAGATGGTATCGGGATGCTTTGGCATGGCTACCGTTAATGGTTAGTAGCCATACCCGACATCCTATTCTGAGCCTCATTTATCACAAGCGCAATGCACGTGTTGTAAACCACTAGGTTATAATAATAATTATTATTATAAAGACAAACAAATTGAGCGAACTGAAATAAATGAGTTTGGTGCAAAAGTGCTACACAATTTGTTTAGGTAAAACTGGATCTCTGTCTAATCAGATATAGTAACCCGTGAAATAGATTTAACTGATAATATTTCACGATTTCGAGATTAATCTAAGTGAGTTTGATTATTTGAAGATTGGAACCCGAATCTCATACATTTTAGTATGCTTTATGTTCCATACGTTGTTCGAGACCCACAAGCTCTACAATCTTATGGTTTAATTTGCTGTTAGGCATAACATCCTGCCCTTTTTACAGTAAATTCTAATAAACATGCTTGGGGAATTTTAATTTGTTACAAATCAAATGGGTTGGGACCGAAAGATGTTATCCTAAAACACTTTAGATCTAATTTCTTAAACATTTTTTTATAAATAATGAGCTAAACATGGTTACCGTACATCTAATGATAAAATAACTATTTAAGTAAAACCTGCTAGTAGATCACTATTGTATGTGTTAAGAATACATTTTAGGCATTTTAGACTCATTAGATCCATATGAACTGTTTTCTTCTATATGAGACTCTTTTACTATATTTATCTGGTTCGAGAAGAATATATTCCTAATCAATATGATAGGTTTCATCAAATTTGACCAATCACACTTTTATGTGGACGGATAATATTAGATTTTTCTAAGGTTTCATTACATGGTCGAAGTAATTATATAGTAATACTCACACATATATGTCCATAAATACAAGATTTATATAATATGACTAATAATAATTTGCATCACTTGTGTAATGAGAATTCATGTGTTAAATGATTTTTCACAACTTCGACATCGATGCAGAGTTATGTTACTAATAAAAATCAAGATTTTATTACACATATAGCATTTTGATATATAGTCATAACTTATAAATAAAACTTAAGAAGTTTGACAATTTCTATAGTCAAATGGACAATCCCTTTTAACCTCAAAAGTCAAACTTATCATGTTTTCACTCGATAAGTCAGTGATCTATGATCATGAGGTTTCTGTTACAACACATATGATAAAGAAAACAGTTTCCGAACTAGAACAGACAACCTACCTGAACCAAAACCTGAAATTAAAACCAGTTTGACAGGACTGGTTTTGGTTCCTACCCAAACCACCAAGTTGATATTGGTCTGTAACCTGTCTTGTTCAAACTGGTTTAACCTAAACGGTACTAGTAAGAAAACTAGAATCGATCAATCACTTTCGTCTCTTAACCAGAACTAAGACCGGGTAAAAACCCGGTTTGATCCGCTATGTTACATACTTACAAAACCAAAATAAAAGAAGAGGTGGGCCATGTGGCTAACAAGGAGTCCAGGGTTTATACTTTCTGGGCCCATGGGGCTAAAAGCCCATTTTACTATATGTTTAAAAAGCCCATAAAAACCACAGTGTCCAATTAATACATGTTAAAAGATAGAGAACATTGTAAAAAGTTAAAATATAACATGTCGAAAATTCCCTATGGGGATTACATAAGGTGGAATATTGAAAATTGTCAAATAAACAAAACTAAAAGACCTTTTTTTCAAACTTAAATCTTGAGATTTTAAATGGTAAGCAAGAAGTAACAACTTATTTTTATTTCATTTCCGATTTAGTTATTGTATATTTTTGCAAGTTATTGTACCCCTTGGTCACTATTCGGATCTTTTTATTATTCGAATCATTATGCTAACTTTTAGTAAAAGTTTTTTTGTTGTAAACGTTTTTGTTCCATCTAGTCATGGTTAAAATAACGTATAATGATCCAAATGACATATAAAACCAACTTTTTATTTAAAAAACATTTTAAGAAACAATGCTAATATATTATAGCATTCTACAACAAATTTGTATTTAATTGTGAAAAGCGGACGTGATCGGTTAGTCTTACCATTCAAACCTGAAATCGTAAGTGTTTTTGGCTAATGATTAGAGTTTAATAAACTGGCGGTTTGTAGCAACGAATTCAAAATTGGTGGAAACAACTACAAAGTCGTAGTAGTTTGCCTCATTTTTTGACCAGACCATCAGTTTATAAGAACATACAATCAGTTAAACTGAGGAAACATTAGTGTTTAGCAAGTTAAAAATTTTGAAGCTTGTCAAAAGCAACAAAATGTAAAGAGCTTTGAGATAAAATAAGGTATAATTGTTAGACTTTTTGTAATAACACAATCAAAAATAATTATTTTAAAGATAAAATATAATTTGAATAACTAATTACACGACCTAAAATCAAAGTATTGAAAGATCAAATAGAATTAGAAGAACTAATTATAGGGCCTATAATCGAAATAATTCTTTTGAAAGTGGAACATACAATTCAATAATTTTCACTCTCCTTGCATTTTAATTTTATATTTTTATAAATTCCTCTTTTAACTATTTATGGCTTTAGATGGGTGTGCGATTCGAAAATCTTTTGCATGAAAAGGGGTTAGGTTTAAGAAAGGGGAAAACAAAAGATGGATGGCCAAATTTCACTTGATGTGGTTATTCTTTTAAGAAATCGTTTTTGACCATTTGTACGATCACTCTTTTGAAATCAAATTCAACTTTTGTCTCAAAATAATCATAGCATCTATTTTCTTAAGAACATAATAAGATATTATTTTTAAAAACTATAGCCTCAATATTCTTTTAATAAATATTTAACATCAATATATGTTTTATAGGGATATGGGTAGTTTCTTTTTGAATATATAGATAATTTTACTAACCAAAGTAAAATTATCATGTTCCATTTAATTTGTTTTTTTAAGAATGTTAGTTTACATGCTTAAAGTAAATCGATGTCATCGTTTTTCTTAAATGCATAAAAATGTAAGACATTTAGAAACATATAAAAGACATCCTTTCAGAAAATATATACTTTCTTGTAATTCTATGTATTAGAAAACTGAAATTTATAGCTCTGATTTTAACTATGTTTAGTTGGGGGACCATTGACTTGTTTAGGAATTGCCTATGGGCTATGGGAACCCTTTTCGTCAAGGTCGATTTTCTCGCAACTCAAATCGATGTTTCAAAATGATCGCTTCAGTTGGCTACCTATATATGGACGTGTGCTCTTCGAGTTAACTTGCATAGGGTGCCCCGCAAACAATAGTACCTCGTAGACATGGTTGTCCATCCTTAAGAATAATATATAAGCAAGATGAATTTAAGTAAATAACAAAAAACAACAAATGAAATCCAAGGTGTTGACAAATATTATGATTTACATCTATGCTTTGTTCAAGCTATAAATATATTTCATCTATACATAACACATGTCACATGACAAAGAGCCCCATGAAAATGTGAAAATATTCAATTTAAGAGATGAACATGTATTGCATGCAACATATTGAATTAGTTGACATTCAACGTATTTCCTATGTTTACTACAAACTGAATACCTTGATCAACTTAAAGATGAATCGAACATCTATACTTAAGATGGGTGTTCGAAACATCAAAATACAGTATGATAATACATGTCATATTCTTGTAGATATTATAGTCGGTATGATGCACTAACCGCTTTGATGTAGTCTAGCATCATGGTTGCATGAACATGTAACTATTGCAATTGAGTCTGTTAATAATAACCAATCATGCGCTAGAGCAATATTAACTAAACATTACTCGGTGCCTATTATTTTTTAACAACAAATAAATTTTAGTCTTGATTATTTACAAATCGAATAAACTTTTACATCAATACTTACCCTCTAATTCTTCTATTAATAAGTTATTTCATATGACCTAATGTGTAAAATGATGTGTTAGATCAAATTTAATAAGTGTTATGCCATTCTATATCTCAATATATCAATGTAATAAGTTTCAAACATTATCAATTGCAAATTGCCGTTTCTTTTACATTTTGATATATGATCATTCATTCTTCTTTCAAAATCAGATAACATTTTAATCGTTGTGTGACCGTTATAAAGCTCTTTATCTTCATTTATCAATTTTTGTATATACACTGTTTATTTATTATATAAATATAAACGCATGGGGATTGTGTCTTTTGTCTCCTTCCAACACTTTTGCAGATGGGTGTTTTCAAGAACCCTGTCACTCACAACAAAATATCACCTCAATCGGTTGGTCTTTTGAGGAACAACACACCCTCTTTTTAGTGGGAGAGCATTGTAGAGGATTGTACTTTAAGAATGAATCTTATATTTAATCCACATTTTAATAGTACACTACTACATTATTACATTATGATAAGGGAAAATTACTAAAATAAACATTTGATCAAACTAAATTACCATTATAATCATTGAAAAATAAATTTACAAAAAAAAAACAACCAATAAAAACGAGCCACGTGTCTATTCCTCGCCACGTGGGCGAGGAAAATCCATAATCCCTCGCTGAAAAGGTGACTGGGCGAGAGATTTACATAATCTCTCGCTAACGTGTCGGAATGTCAGTGGTTCCTCGCTGAAAAAGTGACTGGGCGAGGGATTTACATAATCCCTCGTTGACGTGTCACAATTTCAGTGGTTCCTCGCTGACATGTCCCATTTCTCGCCCATAATTACCAAAATGTCACTACTCACTTTGGATTTTTATTTTTATTTTTTTAAATACAAAATTTTAAAAAAAGTATTTGCCAAAAATTAAAAAATTGTTAGCTTTATTAAAAAAATTCATTTATTGTTTTTTAAACACTTAAATTTGTTATTTAATGTGCTTTTTCTCTATATAATACAAGCTTTCCTCTTAACAAACTTATCAAATTTTAGTTTTTTTACTTTATTCATTTTACTAGTTTAGAAATACTTTTTAACACGGGCTGAATTAAAATATTAAATTAATAGTTAAAATTTAATATTTTAAAATTTTAAAATAATATTTTAGATAAAATAGAATTCGAATTGCGTATACTCAACTATTTTAAGTAATAACAATATTTTTTAAACTTTCATCTTTAAAAAACTGCACTTATTTAAAAAAAAGTTTAAAATAATAAAACAAACTTTAAAAAACTTTTGTTTAAGTGAATGCAATTTTTTAAGTTTTTTAAAGATGAAAGTTTAAAAAATATTATTATTACTTAAAATAGTTGAGTATACGTAATCCGAATCATATCTTTATCTAAAAAAATATTTTAAAAACTTTTAAAAAATTAAATATTAACTATTAATTTAATATTTTAATTCAACCCGTGATAAAAACGTATTTGTAAACTAGTAAAATGAATAAAGTAAAAAACCAAATTTGATAAGTATGTTAAGAGGAAAGCTTGTATTATATAGGGGAAAACCACATTAAATAACAAATTTAAGTGTTTAAAAAACAATAAATGAATTTTTTTAAAACTAATGATTTTTTAATTTTTGGTAAATACTTTTTTTAAAATTTTGTATTAAAAAAATAAAAATCCTAAGCGAGTAGTGACATTTTGGTAATTACGGGCGAGGAATGGGACATGTCGGCGAGAAACCACTGAAATTGCGACACGTCAGCGAGAGGTTATGTAAATCCCTCGCCCAGTCACATTTTCAGCGATGAACCACTAACATTTTGACACGTCAGCGAGGGATTATGTAAATCCCTGGCCCAGTCACCTTTTTAGCGAGGGATTATGGATTTTCCTCGCCCACGTGACGAGGAATGGACACGTGGCTCGTTTTTATTGGTTGTTTTTTTTTTTGTAAATTTATGTTTCAATGGTTATAGTGGTAATTTAATTTGGTCAAATGTTTAGTTTGGTAATTTTTCCTTATGATAATCATATGTACCCACAATCTTAATATCACTAACAAAGTTTTTGACTTTTAGCTTTATTATCAATGAAAACCTCATTCGTGGACGTTGGAACCTTGATTAGGTTAGGTTAATTTATTTTTAGGTTGAATCAGGTCACATAATCAAAGCTTGTTGGATTTCTTTTTTAAAAATCGTTCCTTAATTTCTATAGTTCAAATTTCAACAAGAATAAATATAAGTAATAGCTAAATTAACCTTTTTAGAATGACAAATTTCTTTACTCTCGTTTAATTTGGCAATCATTGAGATTTTCTTAATTGATTGGTGAAAGTTTAGGCTTCTATACTAATCAATAATTCTTTTATTTAGTTAAGGTTCTATTTTTTTTTAGTTTTATATAACTTTTATTTTAGTAAAAAGTTTGTATAGCTTCTTTATTAAACCAATGGGAAATGGGGTCATAATTGCCTTTCACAAAAACCCACAGTGTTAATCGTAAAAAAATGTTAGTGTCATTTGAAATTCTCATGTTATACGTTTTACATGGAAAACAAAAATTAATGGTGTCATTTGACCCCAACATTCTCTTGCTATCTCTGCCAATGTTAGTCACGTAATTTTTAATGATTCATACTTGTTTCCACTCGATTTTGCTCAAAAGAAACGTATAAACAACATAGGAAACCCACATTCTTTGTGAGTGCAATATAGTGGAAATCATTAACAGCTTCAAATTCATTAACATATGATATTATCTTAATACTATATGTTCACTTAAGTGTATTTGTTCCATTGGTCAATTCGATCCAAACGAAATACGTTAATAACAATCAAAATTTAGCCTATGTGTCTATTCAAATCAATTGTTTACATAATAATAAGGTTTATTGATTTACTGAAATTCATAAAATTATAATTAGGCTGTTAAAAGAATAATATTGTGAGACCATAAACTTTCCACATAAGTTTTAGCGTGAAAAAATAGTCCTTTAAGGTGTTATAAATAAAAGTCATAGTTATGTCTATCATTATAAGAATGCATAGCAGAAGAGTGTGTAGTGGCATTAAGATATGATGGTAGAAATTTTGCAAGAGAATTGATTAGTTTGGTATGATATTTCCAAATTTTCACATACAATTATTGTATCTATAGTCACATTTATTGCTTAAAAATTTCTTTAAACAATAATATCTGGTTTTTAATACTCTTAAACTATTTTTAACCGGTTTTAATCCTGAGTGATCTCGAAAAAAGTGTATAGTTTTAATTTCTTATTACTAACCTACCAACATTAATGAAAGGGTATGTTATAGATACACCATATTTATTTCATCCTCTCTATCTCTCTATACATACATATAGATACATAGAGAGCAGTGGCGGAGCTTGAACATATCCGTAGGGGGGGTGGGGGCAAAATTAATTTATTTTAGGGGGGGCGAACTCGAGTTTTATATAAAAATTTACACTACCCGACCAAAAATTTACACTAACGGAATAAAATTTAACACTACCGACGAACAAAAGGGGGGGGGGGCGCCCCCCCCCCCCCCCCGGCCCCTTAAATCCTCCGCCACTGATAGAGAGAGATAGAGACACTATGGTGTCTAAATAACAAAAAAAAGGTGTTTGTATAACACAACCATAATGGAAACTTCATGTACTAATATTAAAATACAACTGTTTCAAATCAAACATTGCTCCTTTAAATAAGTTTTTGAAAGTTATGAACTATATTAATAAATGTTTTAAAGTACATTTTATTTATGAGAAAAATAACAAAACTTATAAACAAATCATAAATTCTATTTGGTTGCTTTTGTTTAAAAGTTAATGGTTTAAGTGAATAGAGTAAGTAGTCTTTCAATGATGTTAAAGAATTGCTACTTTAGAGTCGTATGATGACGAGCAAGTTTCAAACTCGAAGTTATAATGTATAGCTGCGTTGGTGTTTTTCTTTAACATAATATGTAATAGATTTTTCTAGAAATGAAATCTCAAGAAGAACAATTGTAAGGACGTTATGTATTTTCTAATGTCGTATTATTACAATGTATCAAAGGATTTAGTATTAACATGACCAAATAATTTAAAATTGGGTGACAAACATATGAACACTGAAAATTTCCGACACCCATAAAAATAAATCTTGTGTCCGCCATCATATATAGAATATGCAAGATTTAACTTATATCTGATGTTGAGGTAACCTTCTCATATCACACTAGTTGGGTTCCTAACCTGGCAGCTGGAGCTCAAATGTCTCGGTTTTGTTATTCGAACTAGTTCTAATCCAGAGCTATGGATAAATTCTGAAAGATTAAACAACAAAATATTTTAACAATCATATATTCATACGTCACAAATACCAAACTACAATATTATTCAATGTTCTACCCTATCTTTCATATCAAAATTTTACTTAGTTTTTTTCCTTAGAACATCAATTTTCTATTCATCTAAATACTATCTTGCCCTTACGAATATTTACTTTACACCGTTTTTGTGATATATCACTAAATCATGAGTCCAAATATTACTTAGCATCAAAATAGTGTCGGAGCTTGAACCATACTATAAGGAAACAGTGGCAAAAATAAATTATTTTAGTAGAAGCGAACTCTATATATATTAAAAAAATTACACTACTGAACTGAAAATTTACAATATCGGACCGAAAAAAGTGTGGCGGGAGGCGGGCCCTCACTAAGTTTCGCCCTTGTATCGAAGCATATTATGAGACAACTTCTGCTACCTTAAATACCTCCTCATGATGTTAGGTCCCCTCCTAATTCATTACACAACTGAAGTCATGCACATTTGTTTTCAGGATGATATATAATACATTAACTTTTCTAAATAAATCCTTATGTTGTATGTACATTAATTGGATAATTAATATATACGTTACTCATAAAATTCAAGTACATTAATATGATTTTTTTGGGTTAGTTTTTTTGGTTTTACGGTGATTTGCACACCCTTGAAGATGGTTCTGACTAACAATAATGTATATAAAACGTAAATATAATAATAATAAGTTCACTTAAAAATTGATTACAGCTACCGTCATAAAATTGGTCCTTAAATGAAAATGTGTATCCCACGTGAACATCAATAGTGGCCAGTCCCCCACTCCCCCACCCCATCACATAATTGAGTAACACCTAATAATGTATAATATCTTATAAATATACGAAATGTAATTGTATTTTTTTTATAAGTAGTTTGATAATAAAAATTCAGTTAAAATAAAATTAAAAAAACTAGCAAACGAAACCCGAGCTCTGTCACGGGAGAACATCAGATCGTGTCGTAAGAGTATTGTAGAGAATTAAAAAAATGTTATGTAGTAACTAAAAAATTAAAATTATATTATATGTGACATGAATCGGTCTCGAATGAAGATGGAAACACATAAATTACAGTGTTGTACTCAAAATTGCTTGAAAAAAATAATTAAAAAAAAGTCAGAGGGTAAAAATGAAAACTACAAAAAAATCATAAATATAGTGTACTAAGTTACTTAGGAGTACAACTTGAGGGTGGAGCTCAAGAACCACTACAATAAAAGAATTGTTGGTTACTTGGTTCACAAACATGATTTAACGTAAACTATATAAGACAAAATGTCACAAAATAGTAATCAAGTTTAAAAATTATTTTAACTTAGTCACTTATGTATATATATTTTTTAAATTAAACCATTAAACCATAAAATCGAGTTATTATTGAATTTTCTTATGACAATATATACAACATGAACGTACACATATGAGAGTTAGAATAAGTCATTAACGTATCACAAAATGATGAGTGGTGAGTTTCACCTCATTGTCTTAACTCTGGTAACATGAAAAAAGATCAACATGTGAACTGTGAAGGTTGCCTATATATTCATCAATAATTTTAAAAGTTAGGACGTTGTTTTTATGTCTTTATACTTTTCATCGTACAACACAAAATATCTTATTTTCCTTTGTTTTTTCCAAACTCGGTAACACAACGATGTTTCTATATTCTTCTTATAATTTAGTTCAGATGTTCATTAATAAAAACAATGTTTTCTACGCTATGTATCATATTGAAGGTTATATTATTAACCCGTGTGTTCTTTTTACATATAAGAAATTAATAGAGTATTAGTTTGTTTTCAGAATTTTATATATCTTTTCATTTTTCATCGAAGTATTTTTTTAACAGTATTATACATATAAAATAAAGATATAAAAAAATATCATAGTATTTTTAGTAATACACGAAAGTTCAATATAAGATAACTTAAAGTAACTTCAGAGGGGGATAGGTGTACGATCAATGTCCTAAGGAAAAAAGAACATAAATAAGTATGAATGCGGTGTCGTATTGTCGTGTATGTTTTGTGTTGTGTTCTAAGCTTTACTTTATGGTCTACCTGTTGACGAGTGTGCACCATCATCACTAAAGTGGGAACATACTCATTTTTTAATGTATACTTTTTAAGTAATAAACAATAGATAACTAGTTTATTACCCGTCATTCGTTGCGGTGTCATGATACGTAACGTGATAAAATACAAACTATAGTTACCCGACTTCTTTTTGAATTAAATCTACATTTAAATATAAAGTAACTAGAATTTATGCTGTTGAATGAAAACGTATTATATTTGGTTTGACTCTTTTCCAAATAAATTGATGCCAAAACGTAGATCGACTAAAAACATACATAAAAAAACATGTGCAGTGGCATTATATATGGCGTGATAAAGTATAGATTAAAATCGCATTGACTCGTTTCCGAACTAAATTTATGCTGAAATGTACAGTAACTGGGATTTATACAGTAAAAAAATGCATTATATTTGATCGATGCATTTTCAAACGAAACTTATATCGAAACATTGACAAACTCAAAGAGTACATAAATATAAACACGGAAACGTTTTATATTTTATTGTTGTGAACAAAATTTACTATAACGTAGACGAACGTCAAAAAAATAGATCATCTTAAAGCGTATATAAAACAAGCGCCAAATTTTTTTATATGATCCGACTTTGTTTCTGAACAAAACGTAGACGAATTCGAATTCATACCGACACGTACATAAAAATACGAACTTAAGAATTTAGCTTTAAGTAAAATTTGTATAAGAGTAACCTAAAACTTTAGAAATTGGGGGGGTAAAAATGACGTTTTATAAAGTTTTAAAAAATGTTGGATATATAAAGTTGTAAAAATTAAAACTTGAAGGGGGAGGTAAAGGTCAAAAGCCACCAATCTTTATTTTCAAATATAATAATTTGTAATTTCATATTATGACGATTATATAATGATATCTCACTTATAAAGTTATAACTGATAATAACGTATATTAAAGACCATCATAAGATGGACGTTTGTCATTCCAAAAAATAAAAGATATTTATGTATAAATATATAATAACTCAAATATCTTTAGTTATCATATCAAACACGTCTGTATCAGTCAATTAGGTATTACTTAACATTCACCTATAAATTGACTCAAAAAGTTGTCGAAAAAATAAAACGAAAAAAATGACTTCCATGTGACCATGTCCAATGAATGAGCCGTAACTCGGAAGCATCGTTAAAGTGTACGAAGAAAAATACAAAACATATATGTACAACCGGCCAGATGCGTATAAATTATTATATTTATTGTTTTATATATAATAAATAAGGATTATTATTATTATTATATAATTATACGACCGTCTCTTTTTCTCTGTCTCATAACACCTTCAAAGCACACTTCAACTGTTTATGATTATCGTAGTGCTCTATTTAAAAGCTCCCGTAATGTGTTGTAAAACAACACGAGGTCTTGTTCAAACAAATATGTATATATGTACATAAATTAATACAAACAAACGTTCATGAACGTAAACAAACAGAAACAAATGTATATTTATTTTGAATAAAATCAGCAATTTTCATTACAAACATTCCGCAGAATCCATCAAAAATAAATAAATAGTTGATGTTGGCGGAGACGTATAGTATAATAAAGGTTTCATAATTTTAGATATTAAAACCTATAAAATAGATATGAAGTATAAAAACCTTTAAATAATAAATACACACAAACAAAAATGAACGAACATAAACAAACATACGCAACTTCTGCTTATGTTCGTTCGTCTAACTAAATTAATAAATTTGTTTGTGTTCGTTCATTTATCAAACGAATGAACAAAAACAAACTACGACTGAACAATTCACGATCTTTTCGTTGAACAATCGGTTCGTTTCCAAACTCTATTCTTATGTGTATGTACACTGGTGTGTAGAGTGTCATTCAACACAAGTCTTATGTAAGAAAATTTAAGAGCCTGTATATATTTTGATTTAATTATAATATATTTGTGAGAGATATATGACCAGATATTCATCCCACTCTTTTTCTCTCTTCATTAATCTATAAGTATATATAGTTCTCGTCCTCATTGTTTTTAAAACTATAATTTTTTAGCATGCCTCATGTAGTCATGTATAATATAATTTTATTTAATAAATAAAACACAAAGTTTAAAACTTAAGTCGGCCTGTTAAAGTGTTAAACTACTACCATTGTCTTTTTTTTTAAAAACATATGTCGGCCAGCACGGGCACATGCACTCTGTTGAAATTGTAAACTGACCCCTTATAATATTTTAATTGGCCACAAACATCCCCAACATTATACACGGCTTTGCAGGGCTATCCACTAAATTGTGGATATTTGCTGTTTGGTCCTTATAACTTTTTTCGTTCAAAGAGGTCAACTGATGAAGAAAATTTGAGAAATAGTGAAATACATTGATTTCTTATAACGGCAGATAAGAGGGTGGAAGGCAGGTTAATGTGTTGTTTGTTTTTTTCAGGAAAACGTCTGCAGTTTGCGGACCACATCTGCAGACATCTGCAGCAGAAGAGGTGGACCAAACGTCTGTAGTCTGCAAGAAAAAGACTGTTTATTTTTAACATCTGCAGAATGGTAAAAAAATATTTTGTAATTAGATTAAACCTATTTTTTAAATCTATTAAATTAAACCTATTTTTTTTAAACTTGTTTTCTTGGACTTGTACCACACACACACATCCGTACGTACATACAATATATATACACATCCATACGTACAAGCAACCGGCGGGCGAGGTGTGTGGAGGGGGGTCGGCGGGCGCAAGTAGGGGAAGGGGGGAGGCGGGCGTAGGTAGGTGTGACATCTCATATTTTTGTTAAATTAAAAGTAAACTTTATTAAGTCTTAAAAGGACCTTTTATGTCAATTTTGAAACTTTGGGGTTTATACTTAATGATTAATTTGGTGATTAACAAATTAATATAATAATAATAACATTATAAGTGTTATAATGTTTGCTTATTATTATAAAATTTAAGGTGTTAATAATCTTAAATAAAATAATAACTATTATTATTATTATGATGATGACAATATTAATAATAGTAATTGTAATAATACTAATAATAACAACATTAACAAAATTAATGATAACAATGATGCTAATAATACTAATCTATTAAACTTGTAAAAGTTAAAACTTAAAGTAATTAAGTTAAGGGGTTAAGTTTGCTACTTTTTAAAACTTCAAAAGAAAGCTTTGTGCATAAAATAACAAAGTACAAAACTACAAAGACTATTATTGTAACTTTAAAAGTTACAACCCAACCCCCCGCCCACTTTTTAAACCCGTAAATCCGGCGAGAGCTCCGGCCACTCTCCGGCCGAGCTCCGGCGGTTTCAAACCGCCTTTTTCCCTGCGAATTCCAACCCAAAACCGTTCCAAATCGTTTCCCCTGTCTGCTACGAACTTGAATGCACCTAATAACCATCTTAAATCATCGGTTATGAGTTAAATCGAAGGAGAAACCGAAACCATTAACTCACCGAACTGTTAAGCCGTTAAACACCAATAATAATTCGATTAAATGAATCCAAAACGATCGGGTATTCATTCCTAATAGCATACTAGTACCAATTGCTTTCACCACGCACAAAATCATTAAAGTCGATTAACCCGTCACCGTGAACCTGCAACTCGATCGTGATTCATGATCGAAGCATCTTAAACCAAAATTGTTATCGTCACCATTAGAAGCTTCACACAAGATAATTTGATTACCGACCTTGTTTGCATCTTGAATCAACTTCAACCTAGTCGCGGTTATACTTAACAACATACTCATCGATCTGTATATAATCAAGTAAGTTAAACGCATCATTGTACTCGGTTTTAGATGGGGATTAAAAGCCCTAACCTCTTGTCGATCAACAGAATTAAATTGAGGATCAATTTGAGACAAATTGATTCTAGGGTTCATAGGCGATTTGGGGGATTTATGTAGTTTATGAATTAATTAATTTATTTGAGAATCTTAATCAAATCTGGGCTCTAGCCCACCGGTTACCTAATCACCTTTGCAAGCAAGAGGTCGCGGGTTCGAACCCGGCCTCCTGCATATATTTTTTTAAAAGTCAATTTTGTGTATTTTAAACTTCAAAATTTATACTAACATGTTATTAAAGTAAAATTTATTTTATTTCAGAGATTATTAAATTGATTTTGAACGTATTAAAAATTTATAATTTTAAATTTAATTATTTTTTTTAGAATAACAAAGGTTATAAAACATTATAAATTCTTTTATGTAATTTAAATGCTAAAAACATATTATGGTTCAAATTTAGGTTATTTTAAAATATTATAAATTTATATGTTAAATAACTAATTATTTATCTAATCATTTAAGTAGGTTATATCATAATTAGTTAATAAAGTTATTCGTTAACTTTCATTTAAATTCTTGAAATTTATAAAACAATATAATTTGTTTTATTCTTATTTTTAAGCTTTTGTATTATAAAACTTTTATGATAAATCATTTTAAACCTCAAAACTTTATAAAATGTTTTTAAATAATTTTAACGTCATTTAAATAAGTATTTAATTAATTCTCTTTGTCAAGTTTTAAATAATTAATTATAAAATTAATTATTTCTTTTCACATATTAAACTTAATTTCTATTAAATCAATAACTTAAATTGTTGAGATATTTTTAATTATTCTTGGACTTAATTGATTTATATTATTAAACCAAACATAAACGAGTCATTATTTTACTTAATCATTTAAACCCTCAAATTCCAATTGAAACCCTAGTTCACGTTTACTCGATAATCTTATTATCGAACTTAATCTTGAAATCTATACATTTAGGTATCTTGTAAAAGGAATCGTTGGAGCATCATTAATTTCTTATTATCATCTTATTATTTCCTGTGAGTATTTCCATACCCCTTTTTGCTTATTTTCACACTTTGGGGTGAAACATGTTAACTTATTATCATTGCACTTGTAAACTTATTTGAGACTTGTAATCTTTATGGCAATTCATCATGCAAAGTTGTGGTTAGTTGAACTTTTGTGGTTACCATGTTATGGCGTTATATGTACAATCATTAACTATTGCTAGCCCAACGAAGTCATAGATCTATGGGCCAGACAAGCCTGTTTTGGTTGATCCAAGTACACTTAGCTGATCGTATAAACTTGTAAACGTTTGAGACTTGTAAAACTTTGTCGAGGTTTGATTGTTGCATTGTTCATAACATCCCTAATCACTTTATTCACTAACTTATGACTTGAATTGCCATCTTTTATATAATCTATGTATTAAAAACTATAGAATGCTCACCAACATTTTTATGTTGACCCTTTTATTTTTAACATGTTTCAGGAATACCTCAAGTTTGTGTTCTACTCTTTGAAGCTTATTACATCTAGGATTGGACCTAGATATAAAATGGATGATCATGTTATTTGTAGCATTTGTACATGATGTATTCTTTGTTGAAACTTTTGCTTGTAATGTTATTAATGAAACTTATGATTAATATATTTGGAATTTTTAAATAGCGTTATGTGGCTGTGAACAATCGTAACCCTCACATCTCGACGTTTCCGCCGTCAAGGTTGGGGTGTGACAGTAGGGGAAGGGGGGAGGCGGGTGTAGGTAGGGAAGGTGGAGGCGGCCGGCGGGCGAGGTGGGAGGGGGGGGGGGCGGAGCAAGTTGGGGGAGGGGGAGGCGAGGGCAGGTGGAGGGAGGGGGGCATCGATGGTCCGGCCGGTGGGGGGAGGTGGGGCGGCGATGGTTCGACCGGTGGGGGTGGTGGGGCGGCGGTGGTCCGGCCGGTGGGGGAGGTGGGGCGGCGGTGGTCCGGCCGGTGGGGGAGGTGGGGCGGCCGATGGGGGAGGTGAGAAGAGGTTAGAAGATCTCAGAAGACATAGGTCCACATCTTCTCCATGGAGACCTCCTGCAGACGTTTTTCAATGAAACATCTTCCAAAAAACAAACACTCTGCGTACTCAAAACCTCTTCCCGCTTCTGCGTGCGCGCAGATGAAGAGGTGGGGAAGAGGTTTTGGTAAAAAACAAACACCATCTAAGTATTTAATCAATAAAAATGTTATTATTATTCATGTTAAACAAATATATTATGGATTTTCTTTAAGAGTATGGCATATTATTTACATTAAAACCAGTTGCGGATTAAATTTTCTTTTATGGGGTCTCTACGTTTTAGTTTTCGGATATCTATCGACTTGATTTTTGTATATTCCAGTTCCGGTCGGGTTATTTTAGAGATTTTCAGTGTTGGTCTATTTATATCCGATCAAAGCAATTATACCATTATTTCAATTAGTATATTTTTCTGGCTTCCATCATCCCAAAATCTCATATTTTCCGAGCTTTTTTCGTCTGAACAAACACTTTGTAATCCATATTATCGAAGCCAGAAAGTATTGTCAAACTTTCTTTTTATGTTCATCTTTTTTTTTTATCAAAGCAAGCCTGCTTACAGAAAATAAAAATTAAAGCCCAAAAAGAATGTCATGTTGGAGAATTGAAGAAAAGAGTGGCAGAACCGATGATGTAGCTAGATTGTAGAGTGACCGATGAGGGTGGACTGTGAATTAAATTTATTAATATATATAGCCAAAGCTCAACTTAAAAAAGAAGTAAAAGATACAACCGAAATCCAACTTAAAAAAAGAAGTAAAAGATACAACAAAAGCCCAAAGATAAAAAAGAGTAAAATACCAAACTAAGAGTCAAGACATGGTCAATTGGTTATAATTGAAGAGCGTAAACCACTGCAACAAAACATGTTTTCTTGTAACCCACTTAATCAATTAAATTATGAGGTCACTATTGGGATATTAACTGGGTCACTCCTAGAGTCGTTGTATACATGTTTTAGGAAATTATATATAAACAGGGGTCACTTGACCCCATAGTAATATACATGTCTCCGCCCCTGATTGGATCCAATTCCATGAACGTAAAAAGTTGTACGCTTTAATCACAACGTACAACTCGTTAGAGTTGTTCTTGTTTTAATATTATATTTATTTTTAATATCTTTTATTTTTCTCTTGTGACTTTCAAAATGTGACTTACAAAATTTCGGATATTATCACGTGCATTTTATCTATATTTCGATATAAACACAATACGGGTCAAGTACAATATATTTTATAAACTTTTTTTTATTACAGATCGAGAATAATTAAATAATTTCTTTAAAGGCAATAATAGTGAAATTAATAAATTAAATATGTGATGGCAAATATATATTGGATTCAAGTGCTGTTCAATAAAAAAACGTATTGGATTTTAGTAGGTATTGTGACTTCAAAGCTGTCAGGGGTCAAATGTAATCATGTAGATGAATGGATCATGTCAATGCAGGTTTTTATTAATTGAAAGAAATAAATAAATATCCAGCTGCCTTTTTAAATACCAACCCACCCACACCCACTTCTTGTTGTTTTTATTGTAACCATACATATTACAACGCAATTATGCAATAGAATGAAAGAGATTGAAGTTGATAAATCAGGGTATTCACTAAGAATTGAATTGACAAAAATTATTAGGGCAATGGAGGTGCTTATGCTCACACATCAAATCACGTCACGTACTCATCAATCAAATTTTAAAACGTTACACTACACTATATCATTTTGAATGGCCACTTACATCACATCACACCATAATTTCTTTTTAAATTACTTTTGTTACAATTTGGTCTTCACGACTCACGATGCTAGTTCCAGCTCCCTCCGACACCATCCCCAGCACGACACAGTTGCTGTACTCCTGCGAAGACAATCGCTTGGGCGGTAGAGTTTGCGCGACGACGATCAGTTCCTCCAGCGAGCGAGCAGCCGACGGATGATGAGTGAGCCGTCAATGCCAGTTAGGGAAATGGTGGCCTGAGCAGCTGTGGGGTGGTGTGGTGTGTCTTGGCGTGTACCCACCGTGTGGTGTGCGTAATTTGTGGTCTGGGGGATCGGCGACAGTGTTGCCACACGTCGCCGGCCCCCACTGCAACACTTAGGGAGCGTTTGGTTGGAAGAATGGAATGGAATGGAATGGAATTGAGAAACTAGTATAATTTTCAAGTAAAATTATGTTTGAGTTGGTAATAAAATGTAAACCTAGGGGAATGTTTCACCTCAAATTTCCTTGGTTGTGGGATTTCAAATTCCCTCTCTAGGTGGAAGGATTTTGAAATCCCACAATCAAAGGAATTTGAAGTGAAACATTCCCTTGGGTTTACATTTTATTACCCACTCAAACATAATTTTACTTGAAAATTATACTAGTTTCTCAATTCCATTCCATTCCATTTTTCCAACCAAACGCTCCCTTAGGGAACGTTTGGTTGGAAGAATGGAATGGAATGGAATGGAAAAGAATTAAGAAACTAGTATAATTTTCAAATAAAATTATGTTTGAGTTGGTAATGAAATGTAAAATTCAAGGGAATATTTCACCTTAAATTCCCTTGGTTGTGGGATTTCAAATTCCCTCTCTAGGTGGAAGGATTTTGAAATCCCACAACCAAGGGAATTTGAGGTGAAACATTCCCTTGGATTTACATTTCATTACCCACTCAGACATAATTTTACTTGAAAATTATACTAGTTTCTCAATTACGTTCCATTTCATGCCATTCATTCCAACCAAACGCTCCCTTCATGTTCAAATCAATCAGTTATGAAAGAAAAAGTTACGAGGATGAAATCAAAAAGCATAGTATTATTACATGTGCTTTGGTATCATTCACCATCGACTGAAACACATAATCATGGCCGTCTAGGTTGTTTTAGAGAAAAAAGAACCTTAGTACCTTACTTTAGGCCCTCAAAATTAAGAGAAATGTTACGTCATTGTGTGTTTACAAAGCAATGATGAATGAGATATCAATGTTTAAAGTTGTGTGTTTAAAACTGTTAAGTTGGTCAAAATTTCTACCGATGTAGTTTCTATCGAGATCCAGTTCTAACAAGGTTCACTTGTTATCAAACTGATAATATGCGTTACTACTGATCTAAGTTTTTTTTAATGATAAGTTGAACAAAATAATGTTTAGCAAAGATATTGAAGACGTTTAGTTGTATTAAAGGCGTTTAATATATTTAACATCAAGTTCAAATGTGCTAAGTTTCTATTTGAGTTCAATTATAAAACTAAGGTCTTGCCGTAGTGGTAAAAGTGAGCAAAAAGCTTGAGAACTTCAAAAATCACACTATAAAACTAAGGTTTGTCGTTGTTCACTGGAAACTAGTTTGTAAGCGGATGAATATAGCTTTAAGGTGACTAGGTGAGTGTGTCGAAAAACGTCGCCTCAACAAAATTATAATGTTTCGTTCGTTCCATATTAGCAGCTGATGATCCATCTAAAAATAATTCTTATTTGTTCAACATGTATTTCATATTCACAATTGTTTTGTAAAAAATTGTAATACGTAATTTTCTTATTGGTAATGAAATAAAAGAGAGTAACTTCATTTATTTTAATGATAAAACTCAATGTCTTGTAAAAAAAAAACTTATTTATAGATATGGTATTAGGTGATACTGACTTTATTGCCTGAAAGATATATATACGTTAAGTTGAACCATACTCATAGGCATATTATTTTCTATTGTTGGGTAATAAAGTAATCTAATAATCCACCAATGTATAGTTTTTATATATCTAATTTACTTGTATAATATGATATATAAAATAATAAGAGATGGCATTCAAATATCGATATGAATTTTTGTAGGCACAATAGGACGTGTACCTGACATATGTCCGACATGAATCGGACCGCATAGGAAACATAATTTTACGATAGACTAAAATTACCGATGCCCATTTCTTGTCCGTCCTAGCTGCTTCTAGTCATCAACTTCAACAATATTCACCTCTAATTTCTTTGATAATTTCGGTGGAATGGTTTGTCAAATGTTTTGTTTCTTTGTAATCCTGTATTTAAATAAAAATAGCAAAATTTATTATAATGAATGATAAATGACATCTATTGTTAATTATGTTATTTTCTTAATAATACAAAATGTATATTTTTATTTAAGTCCTGTCTATACATACTACAATTTTATATTGTATAACAGTATAAGTAATAAAAAAACATGTGATACGTAATTGTATCATAATATAAACTATATTTGACACTACTAAAATAAGCCTATTAATTACATTTAACACTACTAAAGTTACACCCTTCAGAATTCTCTAAAGTCTTACCAGTTGTTGAGAACGATAAATAATTTAGGATGCCCTCAAGAAACATCACATAACACATTTGAGGGATAACGTTATTCCTATTTAAATTATGCATTTAGGTTTTTATTCAAGACAAACAACATATATAATTATATTTTTTTAAACAAATGAATAAAGTATAAATATTGAGGGGGGCTAACGTGTAACACGTTTAAATGTTAAGACAACAATAACTAATAGGCTAAAAATATCTCTATCTTTTAAAAAATATCTCGTGATAAAGTTTTCATAAATTAAAATGTAGCATCACTATCATAGATGGCTGCTATTAATAATAAGATCGATTATTGATGCAACTATCTATATTTTATAAAGCACAAAGGAGACATGATCTTTTTATGGTGTCACTAAATTTGTTTTTAATTATTTAGGTATTAAATAAAAATAGTTATTTGGTTAAGGTTATACATTACACTGATAATTTTATTCTAGTATTCACACTAATTTGCACATATGTCACATCATTTAGTTTCTCTTTGAACAATATCAACGTGTTTTGTAACATCATTTTCATCAAGGAATTACAACAAATGAATACGAATCCATTTGTTCCAACTAAACCACCTAGTGGTTAGCAAAGTCAAACCTATCGAGCTAACCAAAAAAATAACAAGCTAAATCATGGCTATGCTAGCAATTGTTAAGATTATTTGATTGAGTTTGCACGCAACACACATGTCACATAACATAAATATTTTATCAAGTTTAAAATAAATAATAATTTATTGTTATGAATTTAAATTAAAACAACTTACTAGGACAAATTGCACGAAAAGTGCCTTAATTAGATCAAAACCTTATTTGAAGTATCTACCTTTAATTTTGTGTTCTTAAGGGTATAATATTAAAAAAAAAGTGTATGTTGTTAAAAGTTTCAATCATATTAATCGGGCACCTACTTTTTACCTAAATCCGACTTCTGGTTTTTTATTCTAATTTCCATAACTCTTAAAGTGGACTTACAGAATTATACACTAAAAAAATAAAAGGTTAAAAATCCTATCTATAATTTTTATAGAACAATAAACAAACACACGTTTATCGAATACAACTCCTAAATCTGACTCATTTTCATGACAAGAGTTGAACAATCAACCTTTTGATTAATGATACACTAAGCTCACTATATACAATCAAGATACACACACTTTAAAAATTTATGATGACTTGCAAGAATTTCTTATAACTTTTGACTTTTCAGATGGCTTTCGTTGTAGTCGAGAAAAACATAGGAATGCTCTTGGGTGGTACGCTCCCCCATGTGAAATATTTTAAAATTTTTATGTAAATGTTACTAAGTGTAGAGTTATTATGTAACTAATTATAAGGAGGTAATCTATACACAATGATATAATTACTATTTTACCCTTAAAAGTGGTTGTACTTTATACATTAAACAAAGTAATTGTTCTTTATTTTAGGGTATCTTAAAGTACCCCTCTTATATGTTTTATATAGAATATAGATATTTGCATATTTTTTGTGAGTAATTATATAAACTTAAGCGTAATTATGTTGCAAGCGAAATTAACCTATATCTCTAATGACACGTGTCATGTTTTGGTGGTGACTTTATACATTTTTGGTTATTTGTATGATAACATACTAGAATTGAACCTAGAAAATAACATTAAAAACAATATACATATTACATTCTTTTAATAATAATAAATATGTTAAAATTACGAGAAACCGCTTTTAACTCTTGTAATAGTTATAATAGTATCATATATATAAACCAAAATGATCACAATTTAAACATCTTATAGATTATTAGTAAAAAATATGATACATCCAGTCCATTGTTTGAATGCATATATGTTATATGCACACTCTCATAGTTGTTTTAGAAGAAACGAGGAAATAGATGATAAAATCATAAAAACTAATAATTAGATATTATAAATAAATCATTTTTAATTAAAATGCTTATATGGTTTTCATAGTGTGTGTGTATATATAAACAAAGATTATTAACTAAAAAGATATATATATATATATATATATATATATATATATATATATATATATATATATATATATATATATATATATATATATATATATATATATAGGGTAGGGTTATCTTGAGAACCATCATTTTTAGTGAGAACTCTAGGAACCAATATCAACCACACATTTTAGTCACATGCAAGTCACATGCCACTTTCACCTTTTTTTTAAAATGTTTATAACTTTTTTTCATGACATTATTTTTTCATAAAAATTTCACCATTAATTTCATTATTTTTTTATCTTTTCAACGCCTACCATATTGATATATTTTTTTAAAAAAATTCGTCCACCCGTTATTTACACATGTGTAAATTAGTCATTACATATGTGTAAATTCTGTTTTACACATGTGTAATTCCAAGAATTACATATGTGTAAAATGATTTTCGTAAAAAAAACGAGATTTTTTTTATTTTTTATAATTTTTTTTATTTTTTTTAATGGTAGAGGGAAACGAGAGAAACACTTCTGTGTTTTTACTTTTTTTATTTTTTTTATTTTTTATTTTATGATTTTTTTTGATTATGTTGTTGTTAATTACAATTTTGCCATCAAAAACTAGTGGTTTACATTGGTTCCTAGAGTTCTCACAAAAAAAGGGAGTTCTCATTTGATCCCTCCCCTGTATATGTATATATATATATATATATATATAGGGGAGGGATCAAATGAGAACTCTCTTTTTTTGTGAGAACTCTAGGAACCAATGTGAACCACTAGTTTTCAATGGCAAAATTGTAATTAACAACAACATAATGAAAAAAATCATAAGATAAAAAATAATAAAAAAATAAAAAAAGTAAAAACACAGAAGTGTTTCTCTCGTTTCCCTCTACCATTAAAAAAAATAAAAAAAATTATAAAAAATAAAAAAAATCTCGTTTTTTTTACGAACATCATTTTACACATATGTAATTCTTGGAATTACACATGTGTAAAACATAATTTACACATATGTAATGACTAATTTACACATGTGTAAATAACGGGTGGACGAATTTTTTTAAAAAAATATATCAATATGATAGGCGTTGGAAAGATAAAAAAATAATGAAATTAATGGTGAAATTTTTATGAAAAAATAATGTCATGAAAAAAAGTTATGAACGTTTTAAAAAAAAGGTGGAAGTGGCATGTGACTTGCATGTTACTAAAATGTGTGGTTGATATTGATTCTTAGAGTTCTCACTAAAAAGAGTGGTTCTCAAGATAACCCTACCCTATATATATATATATATATATATATATATATATATATATATATATATATATATATATATATATATATATATATATATATATATATATATATATATATATATATATATATATATATATATATATATATATATCTCTCTATATATATCTATATATATATCTATATATATATCTATATATATCTATATATCTATATATATATATATATATATATATATATATATATAATGCTTCATAAAAACAATATACTCTGCAATTCCATCGTAGTATGAGCCGATAATTCCGAAGAAAATGATAAGACACGGGTTAGAGTTCTCACAGATCTCCCTATTATCAAAAAATCTGCAGTAGTCAAAATGGAAAGAGGAAAAAGATATCGCACGGATTGGATAGCTCGTGTCTCCACAAGACAAATCCCATTTCAAACGGATGACGTGAGTTTGTTAAATGGCCGCTACATTAGCGGCGCATAAAGTATGTTCGTCAACCAAATTTGTTCAGTGGTCATAGCGTAATTAGTTAGTGGGGAAAAAACGGTCCGGGATTCAAAAGAAATTTACAAATTGCTTTGCCAGTCCAATAGATAGAATAATGATTTAACCTTATGATTATTAATGTTCCATGTTTAAACCTAACTTAAAATAACCTTCACACAATCATAAGTTTTCTCATTGATATCGTTAACAAACGAGTCAAGTTTGAATCCTAAAATCAATATGATAATTTCAAAAGCAATTAAAAGAGAAAACTAATAATTTATTATTTTACAATTCTATGTGTAATGTTGTACTTTTTTCTTTAATTTTTTTTTGTTATCAAAACCGTGTAGTACTGTAGTAGTAGTGACTGTAAACAAAACACCAACCAAGCTGGAGCTCATTGGTACTCCGGGCCCCACTGCAAAACTTAAAATAAGTACCCACCCCCCCACCGCTTTAAAACCCACTCTCTCTCATTTCACTTCTCTCTCGCCCTTTTCACTTTTCTCAAATCTGAGTCCTTCACTTCCCCTGTATGAGCCACAAATCAACACTCAATCTTCATCAACATGAACAACAAACAGGACTTCATGAAGCTTCAGGTACTTCAATCTCAACATCCAACGCAAAACCTCTGTTTTCCACCGATTACTCACCGTTTACACCTTCGTTTTTGTGCAGACTTGTGTCATCAAGTTGAATACGCAGTGCGCTTGCGATGGATGTAAGCAGAAGATCAGAAAACTCCTGAGTAAAGTCGACGGTTAGTCTCGTCTCCTTTCTCGTCGTCGTTTACGCAGTTTTCAGTTGTAATTTTCGTGAAAATCGTTGAGATCTCGACGTTATCGGAGATTTGAATCTGATTTTACTGGTTTAGGTCGAATTCGATTAGGTTTTGGACTTTGGAGTCGGTGTTAGGTGTGTAGAGATCTTCACGCTACTGAAAGTCAAATCGATTAATTGTGCGTATGTTGTTGTTGTTAGTGATGAAATTTAGGTCAAATTGATTTATTGTTCATACGGTGTTCTTATTATCGATGAATGAAAATTGAACCTGTGAATAGTGGTTTAGAGTCGGTGTGAGGTACCTTCAACCTCTGGTCATGGTGGATTTCCTCATATTCCTGTTCGAGTACGAAATATACTTTCATAAACGCTATTTTTATCTCTAAATTATATTATAATTATAATTATAAACTAATTTCTACTTTATTTGAATCTAGGTTTCTTTCAAATAGATTTTTTCTCTTATGCTAAAACTCTAGTGATAGATATTTATGGTTACCCTTTGTGTTCATTTGTGTTGGTAGTCAGAGTTGTAAGAGTCAAAAATTTTTTTAAAGAAGTTGTAAGAGTTTATAAAGTTTATTTATCTTTTATCACTAGACTACATGCTAACAAATATAAAATATTTTATGATCATCGGAGGGTGATAGTCTAATAGTAAAAATTAAATAAACTTAGGTAATTTTTTAAAAGAAGATATTTTTGGTTAATAAATTTTAATAAGATAAACTTTGAAAAGATAAGGAAAATATAGATGGTACGAATAGATTTCTTTGATATGACGGTACTTGTTCCATGGACTCGTCCTGCCGAAGCTGCTGCGACCATCACTGACATGACGTGTCCCCACTCTTCACATGCGCTCCATTATTTTTTATTATTATTCTTTTTTTATATATTTTATACCCTGTATTAAAGATTAACCAAATTTGTTTTGGTAACCGCGCCACCCCGATTCCATAGTGTTTCGTTTTTTCTAAATATTCCAAAACATAGTTTATATTATCAAGAGATCAAACTTATCGAGTAGTAATAATTTTTATTAAAATCGTTTTTTACTGTAGGGTAAATTCATTAAAATATATCTCTTACTTAATAGTTATAGATGGTGTTTTTATATTTGTTTTGTTTTTGTCATTTACTTTTAGCTCTAATGAAAAGAATATCAGCAACGGATAATAATATTAAAACTTGAATAGTTTTTGTTTACCCTAGTGGGACGATAGTTGTTATATCTTATAATTATTATCTTACTATATTTTAACAAAGAGGTAGCTAAGAAAATTTTATGTACAATCTATCTAACTTTATTTGGTGAGTAATAAAGTTGTATTAAATTATAAGGAATTAAAAATAAAAAGAAAACCGGTGGGTGGCGAAAGTGGATTGCGTGTTCGCACCTAAATGTTTGCTTTTAGGCAAAAACAAGACGATACAAAGGAAAGTCATGAAAGTGTCTTGCGTGTTTACACACTTTAGTTGTTTCTTTTAAGTTTTGACCATTAGTGGACTAGTATTTTTGTTTAATATTTTAATATAATGCGACATATATGTCTTGTAATTTATTAATCTGTAAATAATAATATAAATGTATTATTTTTTCTTTTGAAATCTTGATACCTTTTGTGCTAATGTTTGCTTAACGAATTTGAACAGGGGTGTATAAAACAAACATTGATCTTGAGCAAGGCAAGGTTACGGTGTCGGGAAACGCAGATCCAGCAACGCTGATAAAGAAACTTAACAAGTCGGGTAAACATGCCGAGCTATGGGGCCCGCAGAAGGGCATGAACATGCTCAATAACCAGTTCAAGAACATGAGTTTCGATAATAAGAATCTAAAGGGGGGTGGTGGCGGCGGTGGTGGGAAAGATAATCAGAAGAACGGAAAAGGGCATCAGCAAATGCAAGCAGCATTCAATAAAGGGTTCAAAGATATTAAGCCACCAATGAAGGATCAGAAATCGGTCAAATTTAATTTGCCCGTTGGTGGTGGTGGCGGTGGTAGATTTGACGATGAGGATGATTTTGACGATGATGATAGCTTTGACGATGAGGATGACTTTGATGATGAATATGATGATGAGGATGATGATAGCTTTGATGGGGATGATAAGAAGGGCAATAATATGAAGGTTGGCCCAGGGGTGGGTGGGCATGGACCACATGGGCCATTTGCAATGATGAATGGAAAGAAGGGACCAGGTGCAGGGTTTGAAATACCAGTACAGTTCAAGGGGAAAGGTGGGGGTAATGATGTTAAAAATGGTAAAGGCGGGAAAAAAGGCGGTGATGGTGAAGGTGGTAAAAAGGGTAAAGGCGGTAAAGAAAGTGGTGGCGGTGGTGGGTTTGGTGGCTTTTTTGGTGGTAAGTTTGGAGGAGGACTCCTTGGTGGTGGTGGTAAGAAGAAACAGAGTGCCTCAAGTCCGAAGGGTGGCAAGAAAGGCGGTGATGGCGGTGGTGGACACGCGAAGGGTGGTAACTGGGACAAGAAAGGCGAAGGAAAGCACCACGACGAGGGAAAATTTAGTAACAAGCAAAGTGAGTTTCTTGACTTCAGCAAGCCTCAAAATGGCGGTGGTGGGGGGCGGAATATGGCCCATAACGGTGGTGGTGGAGGCGGAAATGGTGGTGGTCGGAATAACAGCAATCCGATGATGATGCCCCAAATGGGGAACTTTCCGATGGGCCAAATGGGTGGTCACCCAATGGCCCAAATGCAATCGGCACAAGGCTTACCGATGGCATACCGAGGTCCTCAAGGGATGGATAATGGTAACGTGTTTAACCAACATCAGTATCAACAACAGCAGTACATGCAGCAACAGCAGCAGCAGCAGTACATGCACGCGATGATGATGAACCAACAGCGAGCAAATATGTACCCTCAAATGATGTATGGTCAGCCGGCTCATGGCGCCTATGGGCCGCCAATGGGAGCACCGGCGAACGATAATATCACCCACATCTTCAGTGATGAGAACACAGATAGTTGTAGTATTATGTAGTAGGATTTGGTAGTATTCGTGTTGGTTTTAATTTATTTTATAAGTGAATTTAGTTTTTATAGGGGAGTGAAAGGGGTAGAGTAGAAGAACTTGGAGCTTGTAGTTTGTGTATTGTTTATATGTATTAAGTTTTTATGTATGGAAAATCCAGAAGTTTTGGATTTGAGAATATCTTTGCATATCTAAACACCTCAAGGATACCAAGTTAATATATTTCATTTCAAGTTTAAAGGTTTACATATGATTAGTTAATCAATTATGTGATTTGTCTTGACCATCTTTATCTCTACTTTTTAGGTTCATATGTTTGGTTTTTTTTGAGATCAAGTTGGGCCTTTTTTTAGTGTTTATATCCTATAATGAAAAAGTTAAGTGTGTGAATCTTTTATTATAAAATAAAAAATAAAAAAACTAGCTATCCAAATTCTTACCTCTTCTTATATGCGCTTTAGCTATTAATTAAGTATAGCCCCCTTGGTTATGTTCACAAAAATATGATCAAAATAATGGAGAAGATGGCAAAAACACACGCTAAAATATGTTCACAATAATGTTTTAAGTTAACATAAGATGACGATAGGGTATGAATGAAAAGTTTATGGCTTTTTATTGTTAAACTCATAGAAAATTATCATAGAATCTTACTCGGATTCAAGTTAAGAGTTGATTAAGGTTGAGTTTGTTAAAGATTGGCACCCTCTATGAGCATCACATGGTGGGGGAATCCGGACATCACCTCACCCTCTCTCATCTCTGCTCTATTTTGTTCTTTCTCGTCTCCTCTCTTCGATCTTTATCATCAACCACATCATCCGTGACTAGCATTGGGTCCTCTAAGATGGTGCAAGATAAAGCAAACATTTCTTCGTTTAGTAACTTGTCTTCTTGCTGATTATTGACATTGATAATACTCCTCTTCCTCACAAATAACATGAATTCACTATTGTAGATTTCAAGTTGTATACCAAAATACCCGAACTAGACGTGAAAAGTTCTCATATAAATGACCAGTGCTTAATTGATGGTACATATTAGAAATGTTTTACATTGTTGTTGACATTGATTAGTCATTTTTATTTGCTTAAACCATATTGAATTCTGAAAAGTAAGAAATACAAATAATATTTTGAACAAAAATAGAAAAGGAAAACAAGAAAAACAAGGGACATCATCTTTATGAAGAATTGTCTTTATTAAAGAATACATAAACTTAAAAGTAAGGTAAAATTGGTTGTCAATATTTGTAGCAAAGTCAAATAAATAAAAGGACAAATCGCAGGAGACATCATGTCTAAAAGAAACGTTTTCTGTAACAGAAAACATAATATCTTCTCCCCTATCGATGCGACAAATCTCTTCTCCTTTCTTTTCATGCGATTTTACACTTAACTACCTTATAAAATAATGCAACTCCATGAATAACCCACACTCCCACTAGTGCTCTAGATGAGTCATGCGGATGGTGGGCTCGAGCTCGGCTCGATTTTAAGCCGGTTTGTTTATTTTAATGGGCACGGAATGTATGCTTGGGTCAACTCATTTATAAACGAGGCGAGTTGAGCCGAGCCGAGCCGAGACCGCTCACGAGACTACATGTTTATTTCTAAAACAATTAATTTTGTTATTTTCATACACATAATATTTTTATATTTTTTTATCTTAACTCGTTGAACAATATTACGAGATTCATATTATATTAAATATGATCGTACATTATATTTTATATTTAGGTGTCTTGCTAGTTAATGTCCAAATGATCATGTCTATGTAGGGGTGCTTTTCAGGCTTACCCAAATCAAGTTTCGGGTAGAACAAATTGGGTTATTTGGGTTGATCTGTATGTTTGTTCGGGTAATCGGATTTGGGTTGTTCGGTTTTCGAGTATCATCGGATCAGGTTGTTTGGTTTTCTATCATCATACTAGAGACTTGAGAGATATGAACACGTTGAACGTTAAAGTTCATACTTTGTTAATGCACAATTTTTCACTACATAAGCCATAGAGTCGCAGACTTTTGTCACCACACACAAAATTTTCCATGCTAGACTAAAAAGTGATACGTTTACTACACGATTAAAAACTTTGGTATTTTTCATCGGGCATGGTATTCGGGTTTCAGGTTAATAGTTCAGGTTATTTAGCCTTTTGATGTTTAGAAATCGAACCAAACCCAACTTCATAAAGATTGGTTTGATTGGTTTGCGGGTAACGGGTTTACTTAGGTCAGGTTTGATTAAGTAAGGGTGGACTTGGGTCGATTGGGTTGATCGAACGGGTAAAACGACAGTCCTATGTCTATGGTTTATTTTAAATATATGTTATTATTTTAGTTTATAATATAAGCTTTAATTTAAGCGAATGACTTTGGCTCGGACTCGACTCGTTTATAAGTGAGTCGATTTCAACAAACTATTTTCAAGCGACACACGAGACGTAAACTTTTTGAATAGTCCTAATTGCAAGACATTTTTCGAAACCAAATAATACTTAATATATATTTAAACTATTATTTTATTATAACGTTATATAATTATACATACGAAGACTCTCACACACACTTAAAACCAATAATGAAGTCAATTTAAATAACACATGAGTTTTGATTTATTAAAATAAAAGGTAACAACATAAATAAAGATATTAATCATACTTAATGATTTATGTTAATTAATTAATTTAATCGCCTTTGTAAAAGAAGTAGGAGCAAATGGAAAATGCTAAAAGCACATCAACTATAAGGTACCAAAATGCGTGGTTGCTTATTTAAAACATTATGTTATGAGAAATCATTAAGATTTACAAGTCTTTATATATGTGCCGGTAAGATATAAGATGATAAGTGTGACTTAACAACCATTATTAAAGTTTAACACCTAATGTTATCTCTATTTTTTATAATACATAATGGTCTCATCACTATCATTATTATATATTTTTATTTGTGCCATTACTTATCTTCTATAAGTGGAGTTTAAAACTACTAACATATATTAATGCTAAAATGATACAATATCACTAACGGTGTATATGTTTACCAGATGCTATTAAACAACTAATGTTCTTGTACCAAAAGATTTTATGATCATTGTACGTCTATGATCGCCAAAAGCGTTTAGAATTATTGGATGTTTTCTCAAACCCGATATTGTACCACTTCGAACATGATCAAATACATATATTATTATTAAGGAATATGCTACTAACAAACATATAATAAAGCTTTATGTTCTTTACGTTCACTGAACATGACACTTGTTATTTCTCCTAGGTATATTTTGCATACTGATAGTCAGTCTCATGGGTTCTGACCACATGCCTCTTGACTAATTTGGTCGAGCTACAATATTGTTTGGTCCACAACTGACGGATGTGCCTGATCGTGACGTGGTTGAGCTGCCATGTAATCCGTTCTTTTTATTGAACCCATATCTAATAGGTAAAGAGAGAACATGTATGGATCTTGGTACAAAGACTTAAAAGGACTCACGAAAAAAATATTTTCTAGACAACACCTTGGGGTAAACTATTAATTTTTTTTATTGTAACGACTTCTAATCTATTTTTAATGTACTCTACTACATGCCACTTGCAGGATTTGAACTTGTGACCTCTAGCAGTGAAACAAGACAACTTACCACTTCAACTTTCTTTTCGGGACTTGGGTTGAACCCCTCCAATTATCTAGCTTTCTGTTCTTAGGTCCGGATACCTGCGCATGTACAAACGTATTTAAATATTGATATGTTAACTTTTTGTTATCTATGGATGAATTAAAATTTTCTTATTACAAAAAACTACTATGAAAAATTATAAGTTCATAATCTAATAATCCTTGGTGGTTAACCCAACAAACAAGAGAAGGTTGCAAAACACATAGGATAGACATACTAACCATATCACAAAATGTCTATAGATCTACCGTAAAAATACCACATCAAATTTTAAAATTGTTCTGGAAAAAAGGTTACTATTAATCTCACAATTTGGTATATACTGACAGTCTAAAGTTTTAAGTAAAAGATGATATCAACAATAAACATCAACCTCACAGTTGATGCCATGAATTAACTATGAATCCATCATCTAATTGTATTACCATTGGATCAAATTTGTACAACGACTTAAAATGAATAATTCAATAGTTTAAACCTTATCTGCCACAAATTGATGATAGATTTTAAAACTAATCTTTTACCTGATCCAATACTTGAATATCGGGGTCTCAAATGTTTTTGGCTCTCAGGTTTTTACATCAAGTTCATGTTTTTTACTAGACACACGCACTCAATTTTCATATTCGTGTGTTTACATCAACGCATCGAATGCTTGAGTCAGCTATTCACTACAAACAAGCTTTCCAAGGCTATGCATTGAGAGATTCTAACTTCATATCGTCCCCTACGTTTGATGAGTGGACTAATGCCAAAAAAGTTTGCAAGCTTCTTAAAGTTTTTTTTAAAGCTACCAATTTTTTTCGGGTACATCATATCTGACTTCAAACTTGTTTTCTACTGAAAGTTTTAAAGTGAAAAAAGAGATAAGTAATGCATTTATATCAGATGATTCTTTTTTGGCGGGGATGAGTGTACCGAGGTATGAGAAGTATTGGGAAAATTAGGGTGAAATTGGGGTGCTTATGTCTATTGCATCTATTTTAAATCCCTGTTTTAAGTTGGTGTCAGTTGATTGGACTTTTTGAGAGGTTGTATCAGGTAGAGGAGCGTAAGATTCAGGTTCAAGATGTCACTAGCTAATTAAAAGCCTCTTTTTCAAAAGTATTTCAATGCATTTAAAGCATCTAAGACTATAACAAGTTGCTCAAAGGCCTCTTCAACTTTTAGTGAACCAACTTTACCAGAGCTGATTTTTAGCTTACCTCAAATCAAGATCCATTGAGACAGTACAAAAAACTAAACTTGAGTTGTATCAGGAAGAGCCTAATTTTACATGTGACGAGTCAAAATTTATGTGTTGAAATGGTGGAGTCATTCTTCTAGCAAGTTTCCCGTTTTAAGTAAAATGACTAAAGACATTTTTGGCCATCTCAATCACAACTGTTACTTCTAAATCAGCCTTTAATGCTGGGGGACATATATTAAATGACTATAGAAGGTTTCTTACAAAGGATATGGTTGACCTTCTTGTTTGTGGAAACGATTGAGTAAAGGCCGTCTAAAAAACAACCATATAAACATTGGAAGTAAGTTTATATTCACATATTTTTTCGTTTCTACTTTATACTTTGTACTAGTATTTGTAGTATCTTTTTAATGTCTAGAAATCTACAAAAGAAGAAGAAAAATTGGAGATTGATATGTTGATTCCTAACGAGTTTGATAACAACTAATAGACATGAAAGGTATTTATTTTTATAAAACCTTTGTATGTACATTTGCAATAATATTGAAGCCTACAATGTTTACTATTATGTTAATTCTAAAATGCTAAATTAAACTTGTTTTTGACTTGTTTTTTTAGATGGACATGAAAATGGTCGTGCAAATCGTCATGGTGGACTTGATGGACATTGGTTTAATCGTGTTCTTAAGAATTTTAAGTTTGACTTAGAACTTAATGTGTTTTAAATTTGTATTTTATGTAACTTATCTTGTATGATTTTTTTGTTAAATTGTTAGGTTTGTTATTGAAACTTAAAACTCTTGAATGAATGAAAAATCGAGCTAAACTGAGCCGGTTTGTATTTTGTTGCTATGGTAAATTAAATATAAAATCGAGTGAAACCAAGCTGCTCGGTTAAAAATGATCCGAGCACGAGCATAAATTTTCCGCTCGCTTTTGTAAATCCGATCCGATCCGATCCGAGCTACTCGTTTGAAAAATTCGAAGGAGTTCGAGCATACCTCCGCTCGAATCGTCTCGGCTCGTGAATAGCCTTAATATTACCTGTTTAACTTAATTTCTTTTTTCATATTATTACCCTAAAATTGTAAGTTCATGCATCAAACAAAAATATATAAAAAACAACTATAATTAACATACACAACCAATCATAAATTTAATATTAACCTTTTAAGTTAGACTTAATTACATGGGTGATCCATGTGGTATGTCCTTATTTCACTTTTGAACTAAGTTTGTAATTTCTAAGTTTGTAATCTCTAAAAGTTAGTGACCAAAAGTGAAATCAGGACATACCACAGGGACCACTTGTGACATCCGTCACCTTAAGGTCCGTCAATTAACGCGGATTTCCGTTAACTATTCCTTGATCGATCATTCTTCATCTTTATTAACTCTTTATGTGGATATCATGTGTGCCTTATCATCGTTGTGTCTGTGTATTCGTTGTAATCATGTGTTATCTTTGAAAACTATTTAAAACTTTTGACATCGTAACCGCCCAATATATAATTTTTATATATAATAAACGTCACCAATAAAACCATTTTCAAGTTATAAATATCATTAAATGCATTTTTATAATTAATATAATTAACCTAATAAAGTCGTTTTTCAACCGAATCAAATTTGGGTAACTCGATGGTTAAGTGCAGGGACTAAACTTGTAATTTTGCAAACTCGGGCCGGGTATATAAACCCATTTCCAGCCCTAATCACCCATTACTTCATCTTCTTCATCTCCTTCATTCTCTCTACACCATTTCTTCATTCTAGCACCAAATCCGACCCGCTTAGGCTCGTTTTCGTCGTCTAGACTTCATCTACAGCCTAGTCTACTCCTTTCTAGCAGGTAGACGACCTTGGTTGTCCCTTTTCTTGCTTTTTCACGGCTGTCCAAACTAGGGTTTCGGGTGTTCGGGTTCAACCCGAACACATGAGGTCGTGTGGGTGCGTGTGAGGTCTTTCTGCTTGTGTTTCATGTTTATGTATGTTTGTAGAGTGTTTTTGGAAGTCCTTGTGGTATAAAACTTGCGTTTAGAGCAGCCGGGGGCAGCTCAGCCCGACCACAGTCGCGATTCTGCTGTCCAGGCGACTGGGTCTGTCATGCGATTGAGTCGTGCGACTGGGTGAGTCGTGCGACTGAACCATGCGTCTGAGTCAATCGTGCGACTGAGTTGTGCGACTGGGTATGTTGTGCGACTGAGTCGTGCGACTGTGTGTATGTATGCGATTGAGTCATGCGTGCGAATGAATGAATGCGATTGAGTCATGCGTATGAATGAATGTGTGCGATTGAGTCAGGTGACCGACTGAATGTATGTGATTGTGCGTGCTTCGCACGACTGGAGTCCAATCGCACGAATGAAGGTTCAATCGTACGAAAGTAGCTAATTCGCACGATTGAAGGTTGATTCGTGCGTATGGAGGTTGAGTCGTGCGATTGGGTGTTGTGTGGTACGACTGAATGCCAGTCATACGAATGAAGGCTCAATCGTACGAATGAAGCTGATTCGCACGATTGAGGGTTGATTCATGCATATGGAGGTTGAGTCGTGCGTCTGGTCCTGTCGTGCGACTGTAATTGTTGTGTGTGATTTCCTTCTTGTGCGTGGTGTGTGTAGGTCGTGTGATGTTGAGGTAACATTAACACAGTTGCCATTGCTCGGCAACAAATATTAAAGTCAACGCTAAAAAGGGCACAAATACTATTCAAAACAAATTAAACTAACGATTTACAACTATCAACCGACTTATAACTATTGACAGTTATCTAATACTTCTTCAATAACAATGAAACTTTTACTCAAATATCATCAACAATGGCGACAATGTCTAGTACTTGGATCTACATAAGGTCTAGTACGTGTGTCTGTTTGTGTGAGTTACACGCAACCCAGCCGATACAACCCGAACCGACCGATCATTATTATGCGTTTATTTCATATCATTAATGCTTAACAATAACTGTCAATAGGTGTTTGACCGTTCATTTGCATTCTACATTTGGATACTTTGATCATACATACTTACCACTTAACAAGTGAGTTTCGTGGCCCCTTTTACGCTTATACAGTATTTCAATCATTTACAACTTGGGGGAAAAGTATGCTCACCCATTTTCAATGCTGTACAACTTACTTACATTTTACATACAAGGAATCAACGTGATACTGTGTTACAAGTACTTATCTGATACATGCTTGGGTCTGTTGTGTGGTTCTATCTTTGCAAATATTTAATTCCATTGTGGGAACCGACGGTTAGGTATTGGTAGTACTACTGGGTTGACACCCCCACTCTTGTTCGATGGTATACTAGTTGGTACCATCAGTGGCCAGGAATGGGCCCTTGGGTGAATATATGCCGACAATTTCTTTGTGTATGTCGCTAGGTTTGGTTGCAAAGCTCATGTCATGTGATTTTACTTGTGTATATAACTGTATTCACGGTATTCCGCAACGCTTACTTTATACAACATCACTTACTTATTTATTTACTTAAACCTGCGAGCTCACCAACAATTATGTTGACCGTTTTGAGCATATCTTTTCAGGTGATCATGCAAGTTCAGGAATCTAGGTGTGCTGCCTTAGTGGAGACCCTAGGATGCATTTTTGGGACTTAACATGTTTTGACAAACAATTATTTTGAACAATGTTGATATGTGTAAACAATTACAATCTTTTGAAACTTGTTCCCGGGTTGTGGGAATTCATATTACAATTTCATCTTATTTGGTTATGTGAATCATTATCATGTTTATGCTTATGGCTATGTTGTCGTGAACATTGACTAAACACGACACAAGTCCCCTTGTTGTCGGGTGTCGTCATGACACGCTTCTCATCATTTATTATATTGCATCTCTATCGCTTACCATGTGTTATGACGATCCCGATCTCGTTACATCCCTGTGTTTCCGCTTTTAGCAGGGGTGTGAGGTCGTCATGACACGCTTGTCATCATTTATTATATTGCATCTCTATCGCTTACCATGTGTTATGACGATCCCGATCTCCGTACATCCCCGTGTTTCCGCTTTTAGCGGGGGTGTGACAGATTGGTATCAGCGCCATTGGTTATAGAGAATTAGGCAATACGCTTGACCTAGACTATAACCTAGGAACCTTCATGTAGATTTGCATGCTAGGATCTGTATGCATATTATATCTCGTGTATGTGTTCCTCGCTGCTTGATATGTTCATCTATTTGTTATGTGATCTTTCACCCTATGAGAGAGCCCTTGTGCTCACTCTTTTATGGGATGCTTCTATTGAATTTTCCGTTCCCTCTGCGCGCCGAGTTGGTTTATCAAAATCCGGGTATTAAACCCGAAGAGATCTTCACAAATCATGCTATTGCGCATGACCTTGGACATTGATATTAACCCTGAGGAGGTTATGTCTGAAACCTCGAAAGAGAAGGAAATAGACAACCTCCGCTAGACTTAACGTGATTATATACGTGGACTTACAACTGTTATGATGGAATTGTTGAGACATTACCAATTCATGGTGTGAGAACTACACGAAATGCATGCGATGTGTGATGACAATAAGTGTGATATTAACTTGGAATACTGGAATTGATGAGTGTTACGGATAATACACTTTGAAATGATTTAAGCTTATGTGTTTACTTTTCCTATGATTAGAAAATGCCGCCTCGAAGAGTTACCCGCAGCAATAGTGGCGGGAGTGAAGCCCCAAGGGGCAGAGGCAGAGCACCAAGGACAAATGATGCTCCTGCCAGTAACAATCAGGAAACAGGGAACGCTGATATGGCAGCCCTGATCGCTCAACAGTTGGCCGCACTGATTCCTACTATCGTGGCCCAAGTGAGCGACGCACTCCAGCAACACCACCCTCACGGGGATGGTGGCAACGATGATGGAGATAATGGAGAAAGAGCTCATGGTGGGATCGAAACTGAGGTGGGAAATGGAAACCAGACCGGAAACGAAAGCAACCAGGAGACCGGAAATGGTGGTACGGCCGGTATCGAGACTGGGGTTGTTAATGCACAACGGGGGTGTTCGTACAAGGAGTTTGTGGCTTGCAAACCAAGGGAATTCGATGGGAAAGGTGGGGCGATAGCCCTAACCAGGTGGATGGAAAAGATGGAGGCAGTGATTGACATCAATGAGTGCCTCGACAGTCAGAGAATCAAATATGCCACCTGCTCACTGCAGGGCAAGGCCCTAACCTGGTGGAACACCCAGGTTCAAGCTAGAGGAAGAGAATCTGCAATGCAGATGTCATGGGACGAGTTTAAAGCCTTGATCACCGAGGAATACTGCCCCCTCAACGAGATGCAAAATTGGAGCATGAGTTTTGGAATCATGCCATGGTGGGGGCCGGGCATGCAGCTTATACTGACCGTTTTCATGAGCTGGCAAGATTGGTTCCGCATCTGGTCAAGCCGGAATCAAAGAGGATCGAAGGTACATTTGGGGACTTGCGCCTCAAATTAGAGCAATGGTTACAGCAGCTGCTCCTCCTACTATTCAGAGCACAATTCTGAAGGCTGCGCTTTGACTGATGAAATGGTGAGAACGGGGGTTCTGGGCAGAGGAGCAGAAAAGAGAAAGGATGTTGGGGAAACGAGCCGGTCGAGTGCCGATAAGTTTGATAAGAGGGTCAAGACGACTAGGAATTTTGTGGCCGTGCCTCAGACCAAGAGAGAGTATGTGGGGCCGCACCCCAATGTGACAGGTGCAACTATCATCATCCCCCAGGAGTGTAGTGCCGGGTGTGCGCGAACTGTAGGCGCCCGGGGCATTTGGCAAGAGATTGTAGAACTGCGCCGAATCTGGTTGTACCCGTCAACGCGGTTAACCCCGCCGGGAATGCAAGGGCTTGTTATGAGTGTGGAAGCCCTGATCATTACAGGAACATGTGCCCCAGGCTAATCGGGCACCGGGTCAGCAAGGAAACAACCAACAGCAAGTGATGGCTATCGCTGGAAATCAGGGCCCGACTACTCAAGGGAATGCAGCTCGGGGACGTGCATTTGTCATTGGAGCCAACGATGCTCGTCAGGACCCGAATGTTGTCACGGGTACGCACTTACTCAATCATCACTTCGCATCTATATTATTTGATACTGGAGCAGACAATAGCTTTATATCTTCTGAGTTTGTGCAATTGCTTGATTTGAGTCCTAGTAGGCTAGAAATTAGCTACTCTAGAGATGGCCAATGGTAGGGTTGTTCAGGCCGATGAGATTATTAGAAGTGCTCGTTAACATTGGAGGACCATGCCTTCGATATAGACTTGATACCCTTCGAGCTAGGAAGTTTTGATGTGATTGTGGGTATGGATTGGTTGTCGCAAAACGGAGCAGAGATTGTCTGTCGGGACAAAGTAGTACGAATCCCTATGCCAAACGGGGAGGTACTCAAGATTCAGGGAGAACGACCGAGAAGGAACTTAAAGCTTATTTCCTGCATGAAAGCACGCCGAAGTTTACGAAAGCAGTGCTACGCTTTTCTGGCTCATGTGGTTGAAAAGAATGACGAAGAGAGGAAACTAGTAGATATTCCAGTGGTACGGAACTACCCAGATGTATTTCCTGATGACTTGTCTGGTTTGCCTCCTCCACGACAGGTGGAATTCCGTATAGAGTTGGTTCCGGAGCTACACCGGTAGAGAAGACGCCTTATCGGTTAGCGCCATCTGAAATGCAAGAGTTGTCTAGTCAGTTACAGGAACTACTGGAGAAGGGTTTTATTCGACCGAGTCATTCACCGTGGGGAGCACCGGTACTATTTGTCAAAAAGAAGGATGGATCGTTCCGCATGTGCATCGATTACCGTGAACTGAACAAGTTAACCGTGAAGAATCGATATCCTCTCCCCAGGATCGACGACCTGTTCGATCAGCTGCAAGGAGCTTCGTATTTCTCAAAGATAGATCTTCGTTCTGGTTATCATCAGCTAAGGGTTTTCGAGGACGACATACCGAAGACAGCGTTTAGGACTCGTTATGGCACTATGAGTTCTTGGTCATGCTGTTCGGATTGACTAACGCATCAGCTGTGTTTATGGATCTAATGAATCGGGTGTGCAAACCTTACTTGGATAAGTTTGTGATCGTGTTCATAGACGATATACTTATCTACTCCCGATCGAAAGAGGATCATGAAGAACACCTTCGGGCAATTCTGGAGCTGCCACGGGAAGAGAAACTTTTCGCCAAGTTCTCAAAGTGTGAATTTTGGTTGCGGGAAGTAAGTTTTTGGGTCATGTGGTTAACAAGGACGGGATTCATGTAGACCCCGGCAAGATCGAAGCGGTAAAGAAATGGGATACGCCCCAGACACCCTCAGAGATACGACAATTTTTAGGATTGGCCGGTTATTATCGTCGCTTCATCGCGAATTTTTCAAAGATCCTGCAACCGTTAACTCTGCTTACTCAGAAAGACAAGAAGTTTGAGTGGGGACATGCACAAGAACAAGCGTTCCAAACGTTGAAAGAGAAGTTGTGCAACGCGCCTATATTGTCTCTCCCAGATGGAACTGATGATTTTGTGGTATACTGCGATGCGTCACATCAAGGATTGGGATGTGTACTAATGCAGAAGGATAAGGTGATTGCCTACGCTTCGCGACAGCTTAAAGTGCACGAAAAGAACTACACAACTCATGATCTTGAGTTGGGCGCTGTAGTATTTACACTCAAGATTTGGAGGCATTACCTGTATGGAACCAAATGCATCATCTTCACTGATCATAAGAGCCTTCAACATATTCTGGATCAGAAGGAACTTAACATGCGCCAACGACGTTGGGTAGAGCTTCTTAGTGACTACGACTGTGAAATCCGGTATCATCCAGGGAAAGCTAACGTGGTGGCCGATGCTTTAAGCCGTAAAGAACGCGTGAAACCACTACGTGCTCGAGCGTTGGGATTGACCATTCAAACGAACTTGAAGGCCCAGATCCAAATGGCACAAAGTGAGGCATTGAAAGAAGAAAACCTTGCGGGAGAAGAATTCCGAGGGTTAGATAAACAGATGATTCGCAAGGATGACGGTATACAGTACTTCATGGATCGCATATGGGTACCCAGATGGGGAGGTATACGTACCTTAGTCATGGATGAAGCCCACAAGACGCGATATTCTATTCATCCTGGTGCAGACAAGATGTATCATGATCTCAAGGATCTGTACTGGTGGCTAGGCATGAAGAAAGACATTGCCTTATACGTCAGTAGATGCTTGACGTGTTCGAAAGTTAAAGTTGAACATCAGAAACCATCGGGATTATTACAGCAACCTGAAATTCCCGAGTGGAAATGAGAGAATATAGCCATGGATTTCATTACCAAACTCCCTAGAACAAGCAGCTGTCATGACTCGATATGGGTCATTGTGGATCGAACGACAAAATCAGCACATTTCTTGCCTATCCGAGAAGACTACAAAATGGATAAGAACAAGCACCTCTTGAACATCAAAGAGGTCGTGACACGGCACGGGGTGCCGGTGTCAATCATATCCGACCGTGATAGTCGATTTACTTCACGATTTTGGCAGACACTACAGAAAGCGATGGGCACTCGGTTAGACATGAGTACCGCCTATCACCCTCAGACAGATGGCCAAAGTGAATGAACTATACAAACGCTAGAAGACATGTTTAGAGTGTGTGTAATCGATTTTGGTGGTAGTTGGGATGCTCATCTACCGTTGATTGAGTTCTCCTACAACAACAGCTACCATACAAGCATTGGGTGTGCTCCATTTGAAGCGTTATATGGAAGGAAATGCAGATCACCCGTTTGTTGGGCCGAGATTAGTGAAAGTCAGTTAACAGGCCCCGAGATCATTCAAGAAACAACTGACAAGATCTTTCAAATCAAAGACCGACTAAAAGCTACAAGAGATCGCCAAAAGAGCTATGCCAACAACCGTCGGAAGCCTCTAGAATTCAACATTGGGGATCGAGTTTTGCTTAAAGTCTCCGCTTGGAAAGGAGTCGTTCGATTTGGAAAGAAAGGGAAGTTAGCCCCAAGATACGTCGGACCATTCGAGATTACCGAAAGAATCGGTCCAGTGGCTTACCGAATAAGGTTGCCACAAGAACTTAGCGGTGTGCATGATACTTTTCACGTGTCAAACCTCAAGAAGTGTTTGGCCGACGAATCCCTTCACATGCCAATTGGGGAGATCAAAATTGATGAAAAGCTTCATTTCTTTGAGCAACCCATTGAGATCATGGATCGAAAGGTTAAGCAACTAAAGCGCAGTAGAATACCTATTGTTCGCGTAAGGTGGAATTCAAAGCGAGGGCCAGAGTTTACATGGGAACGAGAAGATCAGATGAAACTCAAATATCCACATCTATTCGAGGATGACACTCTTGGACCTAACTGCGGCTGAATTTCGGGACGAAATTCTCTCAACTAGGGGATACTGTGACATTCCTCACCTTAAGGTCCGTCAATTAACGCGGATTTCCGTTAACTATTCCTTGATCGATCATTCCTCATCTTTATTAACTCTTTATGTGGATATCATGTGTGCCTTATCATCGTTGTGTTTGTGTATTCGTTGTAATCATGTGTTATCTTTGAAAACTATTTAAAACTTTCGACATCGTAACCGCCCAATATATCATTTTTATATATAATAAACGTCACCAATAAAACCATTTTCAAGTTATAAATATCATTAAATGCATTTTTATAATTAATATAATTAACCTAATAAAGTCGTTTTTCAACCGAATCAAATTTGGGTAATTCGGGGGTTAAGTGCAGGGACTAAACTTGTAATTTTGCAAACTCGGGCTGGGTATATAAACCCATTTCCAGCCCTAATCACTCATTACTTCATCTTCTTCATCTCCTTCATCCTCTCTACACCATTTCTTCATCATAGCACCAAATCCGACCCGCTTAGGCTCGTTTTCGTCGTCTAGACTTCATCTACAGCCTAGTCTACTCCTTTCTAGCAGGTAGACGACCTTGGTTGTCCCTTTTCATGCTTTTTCACGGCTTTCCAAACTAGGGTTTCGGGTGTTCGGGTTCAACCCGAACACATGAGGTTGTGTGGGTGCGTGTGAGGTCTTTCTGCTTGTGTTTCATGTTTGTGTATGTTTGTAGAGTGTTTCTGGAAGTCCTTGTGGTGTAAAACTTGCGTTTAGAGCAGCCGGGGGCTGCTCAGCCCGACCACAGTCGCGATTCTGCTGTCCAGGCGACTGGGTCTGTCATGCGATTGAGTCGTGCGACTGGGTGAGTCGTGCGACTGAACCATGCGTCTGAGTCAATGGTGCGACTGAGTTGTGCGACTGGGTATGTTGTGCGACTGAGTCGTGCGACTGTGTGTATGTATGCGATTGAGTCATGCGTGCGAATGAATGAATGCGATTGAGTCATGCGTATGAATGAATGTGTGCGATTGAGTCAGGTAACCGACTAAATGTATGCGATTGTGCGTGCTTCGCACGACTGGAGTCCAATCGCACGAATGAAGGTTCAATCGTACGAAAGTAGCTAATTCGCACGATTGAGGGTTGATTCGTGCGTATGGAGGTTGAGTCGTGCGTCTGGTCCTGTCGTGCGACTGTAATTGTTGTGTGTGATTTCCTTCTTGTGCGTGGTGTGTGTAGGTCGTGTGATGTTGAGGTAACATTAACACAGTTGCCATTGCTCGGCCATAAATATTAAAGTCAACGCTAAAAAGGGCACAAATACTATTCAAAACAAATTAAACTAACGATTTACAACTATCAACCGACTTATAACTGTTGACATTTATCTAATACTTCTTCAATAACAATGAAACTTTTACTCAAATATCATCAACAATGGCGACAATGTCTAGTACTTGGATCTACATAAGGTCTAGTACGTGTATCTGTTTGTGTGAGTTACACGCGACCTAGCCGATACAACCCGAACCGACCGATCATTATTATGAGTTTATTTCATATCATTAATGCTTAACAATAACTGTCAATAAGTGTTTGTCCGTTCATTTGCATTCTACATTTGGATACTTTGATCATACATACATACCACTTAACAAGTGAGTTTCGTGGCCCCTTTTACGCTTATACAATATTTCAATCATTTACAACTTGGGGGAAAAGTATGCTCACCCATTTTCAATGCTGTACAACTTACTTACATTTTACATACAAGGAATCAACGTGATACTGTGTTACAAGTACTTATCTGATACATGCTTGGGTCTGCTGTGTGGTTCTATCTTTGCAACTATTTAATTCCAGTGTGGGAACCGACGGTTAGGTATTGGTAGTACTACTGGGTTGACACCCCTACCCTTGTTCGATGGTATACTAGTTGGTACCATCAGTGGCCAGGAACGGGCCCTTGGGTGAATATATGCCGACAATTTCTTTGTGTACGTCGCTAGGTTTGGTTGCAAAGCTCATGTCATGTGATTTTACTTGTGTATATAACTGTATTCACGGTATTCCGCAACGCTTACTTTATACAGCATCACTTACTTATTTATTTACTTAAACCTGCGAGCTCACCAACAATTATGTTGACCGTTTTGAGCATATCTTTTCAGGTGATCATGCAAGTTCAGGAATCTAGGTGTGCTGCCTTAGTGGAGACCCTAGGATGCATTTTTGGGACTTAACATGTTTTGACAAACAATTATTTTGAACAATGTTGATATGTGTAAACAATTACAATCTTTTGAAACTTGTTCCCGGGTTGTGGGAATTCATATTACAATTTCATCTTATTTGGTTATGTGAATCATTATCATGTTTATGCTTATGGCTATGTTGTCGTGAACACTGACTAAACACGACACAAGTCCCCTTGTTGTCGGGTGTCGTCATGACACGCTTGTCATCATTTATTATATTGCATCTCTATCGCTTACCATGTGTTATGACGATCCCGATCTCGTTACATCCCCGTGTTTCTGCTTTTAGCGGGGGTGTGACACCATTTGTGTAATTAGTCTTTAAATTATAACATAATTAAAATACTACAAAAAAGGTATATAAAAAGTTATAAATTGTGAACTCATTAAGTTACCATAGCTAACCGTGTTTATTATTAGGAAAATGTCACAAAATAGTAACAAAGTTTCAAAAGTGTTCTAATTTAGTTACTTATGCATATTTTTCTCAAATTGGAGCACCAAACGATAAAATCGAGTTATCATTAAATTTTCTTATGTCAAGAAAGTAACGGTGGAGAAGACGTGGATGTCAGAATTTTCAATATATAAAATTATATTAAAAAATAAAAAAACATGTTAATTATGAAAAAAAATAAAAAAAAGTACCTAAAATTTACGTCAACGTTCCATATCAGCATCAAAAGGTAGAAAAAAATATTTTCTAATTGAAACCAAAAGTATAACATGCTAAAAAACATGTTAAGAGTTTTAATTTATATAAAATATAAAACTGAGTGACCTAATTGAAACATTTTAAAACTTAAGATACCTAATTGAAACACTTTTGAAGGTTGGTTGCTATTTTACAAAGTCACCTTTTTTTACCAAGGACAATCTTAATAGCATAATCTTTTATTTATACTTGATATCCATTCGATTTTGTTTGTATGTTTCTCAATCTCGTTCACAATCATCAATGTGAGTGAAATCAAATAAAACTCAATTGTAAAGATATGAAGAATAAGCTAATAAGATTGCCGCTAGTATGAAAAGTAAAAATGAAAAGTCTTAATCAGATTATTAGTATGAATTATTATAAACCAATAAATAATCATTTTGCTAATTAAAAATTGAGTACGTGAGAGGGGAAGGGGAAGAGGAAGGGGAAGGAAGACTTTGTATATTTTCTTGTTTCTTTTACACTTATTTTCTTGCTTTCTTATACATTTATCTGAGATTTTATCATGTACCTCGTCTACTAATTAGTTTTACAGTGAAAAACCAAAGGGTAAATTACAAAAATAACCATTTGACCAAATCAAATTACTAAAATAACCGGTCAAAAATGAAGTTTATTAAATAAAACAACCAATCCTATCGCTCCACGTGTCCATCCCTCGCTGACGTGGCGAGGGATTATGGGAATCCCTCGCCCAGAAAAGCGTGCCAGCGAGGGATTATGGGAATCCCTTCGCCCACGTGTACATCCCTCGCTGACGTGGCTTTATCCCTCGCTGACTCAGCGAGGGATTATGGGAATCCCTCGCCCAGAATTACGAAAATGCCACTCCTCGCCCATAATTAAAAAATTAAATGTATATATGTTTTTAACCAAAAAAATCCGTATTTTTAATTATTTATTGTTTTTAAATACATAAAAATTTAATTTAATTATATTTTCACCTATATAATACAATTTTTACCCTTAACAAAGTTATCAAATCTTACATTCTTCTCAACATTCTTGTTATTTTCTTTTTAAAATTCTCTCAAATCAGAAAATGTCAGTTAATATCATACTATACAATGGTGGTAAATGTCATTTTGTAAACGGTGTTGAAGAGTATCTACCATTAAAAGGTAAATGTGTGGTAAATGACATTGGTAGATACTCTTCAACACCGTTTATAAAATGTCATTTACCACCACTGTATAATATGATATTAACTGACATTTTTTGATTTGAGATAATTAAAAAAAAGTAACAACAAGGTTGAGAATAATGTAAGATTTGATAACTTTGTTAAAGGTAAACATTGTATTATATAGGTGAAAATAAAATTAAACTAAATTTTTAAGTATTTAAAAAACAATAAATAATTAAAAATATGGATTTTTTGGTATATATATATATATTTATTTTTTTTTTAATTATGGGCGAGGGGGGCATTTTCGTAATTTTGGGCGAGGGATTCTCATAATCCCTCGCTGAGTCAGCGAGGGATAAAGCCACGTCAGCGAGGGATGTACACGTGGGCGAGGGATTCCCATAATCCCTCGCTGGCACGCTTTTCTGGGCGAGGGATTCCCATAATCCCTCGCCACGTCAGCGAGGGATGGACACGTGGAGCGATAAGATTGGTTGTTTTATTTAATTATCTTCATTTTTAACCGGTTATTTTAGTAATTCGATTTGATCAAATGGTCATTTTCGTAATTTTCCCACAACCAAAAGTTGACAAGGGTCGGTTCGGTTAAATCGATCTTTAAACTGGAGTTGGTGGGTTGTCAGTTAACAGTTAATATCGATTTTTGGACTTGGAGACTTGGAAATTGGAATGGGTGGGTTGTCAGTTAACATTTTTGGGCTTGAGCTCAAACAATAACGGCCCAAAACAATCTAAAAGCACAAAAGTCAAAATATTATCTCAATTTGTAGTAGTCTTGCACATGCTGTCAACATGCATTAGTTTTCAAACCAAAACAAATGGCTTCATGTACCTCACAGTTGTCAGTTAGTTAATACACGAACCATGTTGTAAGGATTAGCAAGCAAAAAGGGTCTAAACTCGAAAGTAGATAGATAATCATGTTTACCAAACTAAAACGCGAAAACATAGGGTTGCGCTCTTGTTGTTTTTGTAGTTTACGTAAAGAGAAAAACAACTATCTGTTGAAGTCACATCATACGCTATCCATGTTATCACCTGTATGACTCTGGCAAGCGGAAACCGGGCAACACTAGCTTGTCTGCAAACATTTTACCAGTTTTTGGCATCACATGCCAATGCAAAGTCATGTTAAAATCTCTCCCTCTAAGGTTGCTTCCCTGGATAATATGATAAATACATTAAATAATTAGAAAATAAACCAACCTACCTTTAAACTAATGTTTATTGAAAAAAGAGAATTACCTGATCAATGAACCTGTACTTGTTCTTGGTTTTTATAGAAAACTTTGCATCTTCTTTTGCTGGTATGATACCATCCCACAATGAAACCTGTCAAATATCCTTCAGAATTAGTCATTAAGCAAATAGCAACTGTTTAACAGAGTTGAATTTTGGAAACAGGAGATTAACCATACCTGATTTAGGGAATTCTTTGGAGTACTATATTCAGCAGCTAAAAATACAAAAACCTGCACGTAAAAATATAAACTTGAAGTTTAAAATAAGACTTTCCGGTCTTTTTTCTGATTCCCGTATAAGATAACCAGATACAGGGATAGAACAATATTTTGTAGATAGTTGGAAACCTAGAACAATGTTTCCACTCAGGAAAAACACAGGTGTATGTAAGACTGTAACCAAATCTAATTCAGATTTAGTGATATTTGCAGATTGAAAGAACTATATTTCATATAACCATAAGAACAAGTCACCGGATTACTCAAGAGGCCCACTAATACCCTGCTAACTAAAGGACCAGGCAAACACAGCTCGGGCTAGACAAATGGTCTTCAAGGGGTTAAAGGTAGAAAACAATGGAAGTTGGATTCGAACCAATGTTGGGAACTTGGAAGTTGGAACTTAAATATCCTTGTCAGCATCATTAAATTCTTAACTTATAGATACAATTTTATTGCAGATGAACTGTAATAAGCAATAATAGTAACAAATAGTATGTAGAACCTGCTTGGTATTCCATGTGAACAGTGATTGCAGGTCTGCAGATATATCTAATGTAAATCCAACCTGCATAAATGGAAGATATCTGATTATGAAGTCTTTACATGTTGAAGGTGATACAAGGGCAATTATGGTCCAATGCAACTGACTAACTAAGGTACAAAAACATAAATACCCCCCTCAACACACACACCGCAAATCACCCTTCAAAATTTACACGAACACTTTAGCCATTTATGTAATGAAAATACTGAACAATACAACAATTAGGGGTTGTTTGATAGCCTCCTCTTAGTAGAACCATTAAGAGGCTTCCTCTGAACCGGTCGGCATCCAGTCCGTTTGATTCTGTAAAAGGACGCCTCTTAATGGTTCAGTTTGCCTCTTAACCATTAAGTGATTAAAACAAGCTGAACGAAACATACACTAACTGTCTAACTTTACCACCACCACCCCTTTTGCCCTACCATTACGTTCTGCCCTAACCATTAAGGAAATTAAGTACTTTCTTATCAAAATCAAACAATAGAATCAAATTTCTATCGATCTAGGTGTTCAACGACATCTAGATCCACCTTTCTCACAACTTAAAAACTTCATATCTGAACATTTTAACAAACTACATTCACTGGTATCAGTTGCATATGTTTCCATGAGTTAACCACTCAAAGCAACCTTCAAGTCACCAGATTGACCATAATTCATGTTTCAAAATTTCGATCGTAACAAATTTCCTAATTCACAAGAGCAAGATCAATGAACATCTAAACCTCCATACAACTCGTTCAAACAATAGCCCTAAAATCCAACAGATCGCTTCATAATCGCACATCTAAAAGAACAATCAACGAATTACCTCGTCATCTCCGTTTGACTTCTTCTGAAACCGATTAACGTTCAAGATCTACGAAGCAGGAGTGAAACAACACGAGTAAATCAAAGTTGCAAAATCAAACAAAATTGAATTGAAATAAGTGGGGATTATTAGGGGGTTTTAGAGAAACCTGAACATTGGCAGTGGGTGAAGGATAGTTGAAATTGTCCGATAAGGAAGCGATGGCGCACATTAGCGCGAGAATGGTGAGAGAGAAGGTGAGGAGAGCATTGGCTCTGTAACCGAACGAATGCATCTTTGATCTTTCTGTGAGTTTCACCTTCTCCCCTCACCTTTTAACGCAATATAACGAAACTGCTGCTAGTGTCAAGTGAATGTCATTGATCCACTAGGGGTGTTTCATAGAGAATTCAAAACCCGTTCTTTAAAACAACATGAGTGTATTACTTATATTATATGGTATGATTATAAGTAATTGTGAGTGATATATGAGAGAATTTTACTGTTTAATCTGTATTTATTTGGAAAATATCGTTTAAAATCCTATAATGTTTTTAATATATTTTAAGTGGTTGTGAGTGGAGGAAAAGAGAATAAGTAATGATAGAGTTGAAAATGAGAGAGAAAAAGTAGTGATTTTTAGCAATGTTTTCAGAACCGGATCGAACGTCGAACCGGACGCCTTACTGGTTTGGTGGTCGGACCGATTGGACGGATTTAACTATATTTATATATATTTATATATGTAATTAAATATAATTAATTTATATATGATTTTTATATGTATTTTATAGTTATATATAAAATTTAACTATATTTATATATCCAACGTACTAATTTATGGTTTAACACCCTGTTTTCACTCATTAAAATAAAAAAAATACCAAAAACCGGTCCGAACCGGTCCGGTTCCCGGTTCGACCTCCCAAAACCGAATCATAGCAGACCGGACCGGCCACCGGACCGATCCCCAGTCGAACCGGTCGGACCGGCCGGTCCGATCCGGTCTCCAAAACATTGATTTTTAGTGTAATTATATGGATAAAAATGAGAAATGGGTTGTGAATGCTCTTAAAACCTTTTTCGAAAACACTTGAAAATTTTCACTCGTGATTAGCTCGATTACAAATCAAGTCGTTTGCAAAAGCATAACCAGTTCAGCTGGACTTGTTTAAACTCGTTTCGCCTCGAATTTGACTTGAATTGTATAGTTTCAGTTAGGTAATCACATTTTCATCTCGTGGTTTGTTAAAAATAACCGTTTTTATCCAAAAGATTATTTAATCACGTAGTTTCCACTAAATAATGATTTTCATTAAATCTATTAGTGTTCCATGAACTCCATTAAAAGCCTCTCATGTGCTCTTTACATGGTAAAACACATTATAATCCACCAAGTTAATGAAACTAACCGTACCATTTTCATATTTTCCCCTAGGAGTTAGTAAAGAACCCTATATAGTGAAACTCTAAAGATAAAGGGATGAATTTTGCTCTATTTAAAATCAAACAAGCATGAGCGAAATAATCATGGCAGTGAACAAGAATTTAGAATTTTTTTTAATACACACTCATCATAAAACCTGGTAAGGATCGAACCCATCATCTTGTTTTGAAACATACCATAGTGAAACAACCATGTCGACTAATTCTTTGAAGGATCATTGATTTGCATATTCAAGTTGGAAATCGATTGATTGAAAGTTTTGTGATAGACTGAATCAGATAGATTGAAGGTTCCAATATGGGCTGGTGTTGATCGATCAAATAAAGGTTATAGATTGCATACGTGAGGCATATTGAAGCCGATCGATCGATTACAGATGTGAGGAAGATTTCAAGTTCGATCACAAATTGAAGCGTGAAGCTAATCGATCGAATGAAAGTCGGATAACATGCGTCAAGCGATGCTTAGAGGCGGAAATGTCTTTCATATGAGAGGCACATGGGTGGCTTTTAAAGAAATATATTAATGGGGTTAACGAAGTGGATGAAAATCCTTTCTTAATGAAAACTATGTGACTAAAATGGTTATTTTTAATTTTGTGGATGAAATTGTTACTTTTAACAAACCACAGGAATGAAAATTGTAATTTGCACTTTAAATTACATGTATATGTGTACATATTATTGAGTTTGAGTGGTGAATGATTTTGGTTAGTATATATCTCACTTTGTAATAACAATAAACGTCTTAACATGTGTTTTTAACATGTTATACTTTTGGTTTCAATTATAAAATATTTTTTCTATCTTTTGATGCTGATATGGAACGTTGACGTAAATTTTAGGTACTTTTTTATTTTTTTCATTATTAACATGTTTTTTTTTATTTTTTAATATAATTTTATATATTGAAAATTCTGACACCCACGTCTTCTCCACCGTTACTTTCTAGACATAAGAAAATTTAATAATGACTTGATTTGATCGTTTAGTGGTCCAATTTGAGAAAAATATATATTAGTGACTAAATTAAAACACTTTTAAAACTTGGTTACTATTATGTGACTTTTTCCCAATAAAAAAAATGAAATTTGAGAGTGTTGTAGTCCAATTGTTCGTACGAGTTATTATCAAATATCGAGTCATATATACTAAACGTGGTGATAATAATATTAGAGTAAATTACAAATTATGTCCTTTATTAATACATGAAATTACACCGTGTGTCCTTTAATTTTAATAATTACACCGTATGTCCTTTTTATATCTGCACACATATTGTCCTTTACACTAACGTTCGTTAAAATTTACAATTAAGTCATGCATGTGCACCTCACATGAGAGACATTTAAGTATTTTACATGCCTATAATGGGTCAAAAATATTTTTACGTCATTTTATTTCCGTCGCATTCATGTTAGGTGTTCAAAGTTGAATGTCCGATATTTTTGGATAGTAGAAATCACTATTAGTATTCGGATATCTGAAATTCCGGATATCTAAAAATCAGATTTCTGAAATTTTAGATATGGATACGAAAAATAATTCGAACAATTAAATTTCTTCTTTATTTTTTGGAATAATTAGATAATTATAATTATAAAAATAATATAAAAGCAACACATGTTAACAAAAGTTTCAATATACTGTAAAAAGTCTCAACCAAAATAAAAAACTTTTAATACTTTATGTCACACCCCGACCGACGGCGGAATCATCGGGGCGGACGAATGGAAGACGATTGTTCATAGCACATGGAACTAATTAAGTTGAAATAATATTAAATGTCATTATTCATTAAACATTACAAGACAAATCAGTAATTACAAAACAATCAAGATACAAACAGAAACATAAGACTTTCAATTTAAACTAGGTCCAAGTCCTATATGAGTACAAGAAGATCTTCAAGTAGGAAACCTGAAACATGGTAAAAATAAAGGATCAACTATAAAGTTGGTGAGTTCCCATGGTTTAAACACACGCATATATGTATATTTATAAAAGGGTTACAAGTAGCAATTCATGTCCATGGTTACAAGTTAGCAAGCTTATAGAACACATACAGTTACAACCAAACCTCGACTTGATTACAAGTATATAAGATTGGCTAAGTGTACTTGGTTCCCATGATGAACAAGCATACGTCATCAGGAGTCGGCAATACATCGACTTTAGCACCAAATAGGCTTGTCAGGCCCAAAGATCTAAGACGTCGCCAGGCTAGCAATAGTTAATGATTGTAAACAAAATATGTATCTCATATAAGACTTACAATAACACAAATAACCATGACAAAAAGGTAAAGATAAATTGCATGTGCATTTACAAGTTTCAAGATGTTTACAAGTGTAAGTTTATAAGGTTAACATGTTTCACCCCAAAAGGTGTGAAATAAAGTAAAAAGGGGCATGGAGAAACTCACATAGAAAACTCACGAGATATAGAATGTGCTTTAGATAATAATAAGAAAATTAGATAGTTCCAATGATTCCTTCACGATTCAACCTAAGATTTGGTGTCTTTAGATTAGAATAAAGTTAAGATTCAAGAGTAAATATGAATTAGGGTTTCATTTGGAATTTGAGGGTTTTTAATATTTAAGTCAATCAAAATATAATAAAGCAATCAATAATGTTCTCGTTCAATAAGGATGGTATGAACCAATCAAAAAAATAATAATAATAAAGATGATAGTGAATGATTCAATAATTTAATTTATTGAATTACTAGAGATTAAATATGATGTGTAAAAGGAATAATTAATTTAATAATTAATTATTTAAAATTGATAAAGGTACTCAATTGAATGCTTATTTAGATGACTTTAAAATTATTTAAAATCATTTTATAAAGTCTTGAACTCTTAAATGATTTATTATAACAAAACTTATAATACAAGATTTTAGTAATAAGAATAAAGTATTATTTTATAAGTTTCAAGAGTTTTAAATAAAAGTTTAGAGAATATTAACTAAATATGATACGACATGACTAGATGGATAGTTAATTATTTAAATATTTATTTAAATAATCATTTTTATAATTAAACATTTAAAGTATTTGTAATATGTAGTTTTGAAGTGTTTTGAAATAATCCAAGTTTGGACTATAATATATTTATAACATATAAATGACTTAATAATGTTTTTATAACCCTTTTATTCTTTAACAAGTAGTTAAAGTTAAGAATTACAAGTTTTAAAATCTTAAAATTAACTTAATAATTTCTGAAATATTTTATTTAACAAAATAATATTTATTTAGATTTATTATTTTAGTAGTAATTTTCCTGATTCAAAAATATAAAAAAAAACCCATTAAAATAAAAACATGGCAGGGGTAGGGTTCGAACCCCTGACCTGCCAATTATAAGTGTTTATTACTAACCACCAGGCCAAAGCCAAATTCTTGTCTTAAAACCCAAATTAATTAATAAAAACATTCTTTCAAATAAACCCCCAAATCAACATGAACCCTAGTCTGATTTTGATCCCAATTGAACATCAAATTGATTATGATAACCAAATCGATGTTAGGGCTTTTGTTCATGATGTAAATACGAAGTTGTTTGTGTGATTGTTTACCTGTATTGGAGCCAAATCGATTAGAGGAAGAGGTATACGGTCGCGGCTAGGTTGAGCGTAGTTCGAGACATAAACGTTGATAATAGTCAAATTAGTTTCGTATGAAGGTTCTGAGGTCGACAAGGATCAATAGCCCTCTACGTTTTGTAACCAATTTAGCTCAGAAAGGGCCTTTTGAAAGAGTTGCAGGTCCGAAATGCAGAGAGGGATCAACGAATGATTTGGGTGTCTTGTAACTGAAATTGAGTGTCAACAGAGTTAAATCGTGTTGATTCAAGTGTTTGCCCTCAATCGTATAACATTGATTTGATCGGTTACACTAAGAACGAGTTAAAGTTTTGAATTGATTATTCGGTTTCGAATGCACGCCCTTAATTACCAAATGAATTCAATTGAACTCGATACAACGTTCGAAACCGATGCAAAGAAGTTAAAGAGCGGTTTAATTGCTTCTTAAACGCGTGTTTAGGGTGCTTTGGTGGTCGCCGGAGATGGTGGCCGGCGACTAGGAGAAGCCGACGGGGATGGGGGGGTTGGTTTGGGTTTTAGACAAAGTTTCACATATGGTCCCTGTTGTTATCAAGTTTGTTATTTTATGTTTTAAAACTTTTATTTCAAGTTTCAGGAATTACATGTTAGACCCTGGACTTATAAGACTAATCTTAATAATAAATCAAATTAATTATTTATTATACTTTTATAAACTTGTAAACTTTATAATTGAATTATTCATTTTCCAATAATTAAAATTTATAATTACTAGTAAAACTTTATAAGTTTATTAAAATCCATTTTATAACTTTATAAATTTTAATAAAACTTTCCATTTATTATATCTTGTAAAATAATTAATAAGTCTTTATATTTTTATGTGGAAAAAATATATTTATAAATCAATAAGTTATTACAAGTTGATTTAATGTATTTGATCCATTAAGATTATTACATAGTTTAATAATAAATAAAAATAACTCAAAATAAGTTCGGGTTCGGGTTAATAACTTGAAAAATGACGGATGTTACACTTTAAAAACTATAACAAAAGACATTTGTTAAATTATCCAAAAACTTAAAGAAAAATTGTTTTTACATTATATTTATGATAACATATATCTAATTATTGTAAAAAAAAGAAGTTCAGATATTCAAATTGCTATCTGTATCCATGTCCGAAATTTTAAATATCTAAATTTCAGATTTCCGAATATTGATAGTGATTTCTACTGTCCGAAAATTTAAACATCCAACTTTGAACACCTAACATGAAGACAACGGGAATGAAGCGACGTAAAAATATTTTTAACTCATTGTAGGCATGTAAAATACTTTAAAGCCCTTCATGTGAGGGCACATGCATGACTTAACTGTAAATTTTAACGAGAGTTAGTGTAAAGGACAATATGTGTGCAAACTTTATATGGAAAGGACATACAGTGTAATTATTGAAACTAAATGACACACGGTGTATTTTCATGTATTAATAAAGGACATAATTTGTAATTTACTCATAATATTATTACAAAGATAATTAAGCATAAAACTTTGGATGGGCCTCCTTTCTTTATTGAAGCATATAATCGGTGATATCTAGGGTTTCAAACGAACTGGACGTTTAGTAAAAAATTCGTTTATACTCGTTCTTTTAATAAGTGCACGAAAAAGAAATTTCATTCGGTTAGTTGAATCAACATGAACGGATGCCACGTTCATCCATTTATGTTCGTAAAAGTTTGGTTATGTGTTCATTTATTTTTGCTTGTTGATATTCATTGTGTTACTTTATTTAAAGGTTTTGTAATTTATATATTTTGGTTTATTGGTTTAAACATTTTCATAGTTATGATAATTACGTCAAATATGTTCAAATAGTTATATTAAGTGTGTATTTATTTTTTATGGATTTTATGTAATGTTTGTGATTTAAAATGCAATTTTTTTCTTAAATAGTATACAATCGTTTATATTCATTTATGGTCATCAATGCTCGTTTGTGTTAGTGTAAAAATAGATATTTTTTTAAGCGACAATTCTATAACCTTGGTTCGAACGATAGGTGTTTATTAAATGTTAATAGACATTTGTTTGTATACGTTTGCATTCATTTAAGTGTCTGTTAATAGTTCTTTAACAAGTTTATTTCTTTAATGAACAAACACAAACAAAACTTTGTTCATGTTATTCGGTTTTTTGTGCGCCTAAAAACATATTCCAATTGCCTTGTTTTAACAACTTATAATACCTAAAACTCTAAAAGTGCACTTCTATTTTCTCACAAGCAAAGCGGTATGCTGTTAGCCTTTTAGCGAATCATTAATAAAAAAACTATTAGCTTAACAAGGATATTTAAATATTTATTAGAAGAAAAAGAAGAAGAAATTGAAACAAAAATCCACAACACAAGTAACAATACTCATTTGTAAATATTCGTGTGTATATAATTTTTTTTTTCTAAGACAAGCCATCCAGCTAACCAGCTGAATATAACATAAAAACTAACTTACAACAACTTGAATAATACCTGATCCATGATACAATACCTTAACTTTCCATCTGACAATGGTGAGGATATTTATCATGTATCAACAATACCTAACGAGACCGACAACAGGTTTACAAAGAATATGACCGAATGATCATGATCAGAACTGGAGCTTCGCGATGACCAGGCTTATTGCAATGAAAAACACATACAAACCAACAAGACAAAACCCCCAGAATCTAGGCACATGGAATCTGCACCATGTTACAACCAACAATGACCCCATTAAGCTCAAAATCAAGAACACGAACGCTACCACAATACTCACATGAAACTGCAGCACATAAGCTCCTGGGTAAACCTTAGCGGTTTGTATAACCAAAGCGGTTCCAAGCCCAAAGAGCATGTTAAACATGGGTCCAGCAAAGCACCCAGCCATGGCCATAGCCGGTTGACCCGCTTTAGCCACAGCCACGTCAGCAACAAGATCACCCACTGAGTTCCCCCAAGCTAACACGGTTAATCCTAGTAGTGATGGTGGCACCTCAAGAAGTGACCCGAGTGCTGCAAGACAGTTTAGAAGTTCTCCCGCCATTGTGGAAATCCAAAAAACACTCATGATGAATCCTACAAGGACTATTGGCATTTGCTCGGTTTTTGGGGGCTTTTTTTCAAGTACAAAGTGGACGAGTGCAAACGATGAGCTCGCGAATAGTATTACTAACCATAGAGGGAAATGGACGTTTGGAAGAAGGAAAACAATGGGGTGATCTAGAGGCACAAATGATTTACACGAGTACATAAGGAGAAGTGGGCATAATGCGATATTGGCTGATCGATAAAATCTGTTCCATTCAGATGGCGATGATTGTGGGATCGTGAGCTTTAACATTATCGAGACCGGCACTTCCCAAGTTTTTGATATCTGTGACAAGTAAGAAAAATATAGATTACTTTTTGATACTAATGAAAAGTACATGGAGTATAAAATGCTTATAAAACCATTAATAATCCACTTTTTATTTCAGAAGAAAACATACCATTCAAGACAAGTTAACCGTGTCACTCTTTAACATTAAAAAAGCAAAAAGCTTGTTATGCTGTTTTTCATATTGAAGGCACAGGTTGGAAAAGATAACTTGTTAAATAGTCTATCAGATCTATAAGGATGAACTACACTCATAATTAGCGGGCTATGTTCATAACCTTTATCAAAAGCTACTATCATTAAAACCACAATTAATGGCGTTTTTAGCAGAATATTATTTGGGTTTCCAATATGTTAGCATTTAGTCAGATACACACGCATGCATACAAAATTGATATATGGGATGTGCACACATTTATGCAGTAAACATGCTTATCTATATGTGTACATGTATCCATGTGTGTGTCGATACAAGATATAGATATGGGCACATAATACATATATACTCATACAAACACATGTGAATATGTTCGTATCTATAAATATATATATATTTATAAATCTATGTATACATGCATATGTTTGTGTATCTTCCTACATATTTCTACACTCATGCATATATGTCCGGGTAAGTAAATGAATCTAAGTATACATAAACGGATTTGTGTGTATATAGGTATATATATGACGTATCTAAGTATATATGTGTACATGTATATCAGAAAAGCTTTGCTGATAAGGCCTCAGTCCATACATCTAAGTAGCCATCTAAAAAGCAAACTGGTATGTTGTACGTTCGTTATATACTTCAATTATCATTTTGTCAAGCAATTTGCTATTATTGACAAACTGATTCACAAACACACCTTAAAAGGCTATATAAGAGCCTATTCAAGATTTCAAGGTTTATAATGGTTATATGCAAAACACAAATTCAGAGGAGCTATGTACCATGAGTTACAATATTTAGATATTATTCATCTTCTTTTCACGACTAAACAAGCCCACAAACAACACAAGTGAGCTCTCAAGAAAATCACCTCAAAAGAACACATCAAACATAAATGGCAAGCACTATGATGGAGTTTATGAGGAACAATAATTTACATATCTATACTCTAATTCACCAACAATGAACACACTAAACAACCAGGAAATCGATGAAGCATTCCAATGATCAAGTAACCGAGATGAACTTATTCTACCATATGTCTACACTCTACACTACCATCTCTGCACCAAAATACGCGTCATATTTCAGCATTTAACAAGCAAAATCACTCTATCCTAACATCACATATCAACAACATCATTCAATGCCAGCATTCAACCTCAACTACAAACCAAACCATGTAAAACACATCAAACCAATACCAATCACCAACATAACAGCTAACATACCTTATCAAACGCGCGTCGAATCCCAACCCCCGTCTCCATCCTCCTAAACTCCTTCAAATCACCACCACTTTCACACTCAACTCCCCTGAAAACTCCATCATCTTCAACACCCACAACTTCACTACCACCGCGCTTCAACTTCCCACCACCATCCACCCCCAAATCCATCCAAAACACAAACCCCACAAAGAACAAATAAAACCCCACGAACCCAATCGCCTGCCACAGGTAAATCTCACCACTAAGATACACACAGAACATAAACAAAGCAGAAATCAAGTAAAACCCCACATCCCTTACAAACATCGCAGGGGAAACCCCAAATGGTGCAGCATAGATCGCAACAAACCCCACAACAAGAGCCGATACAAAAGCCCCAGCTGACAGTATCGCCCCAAACCCCGTACGGGCGTTACCGCCGCCCACGGCGGCGACGGAGGCGAAGACGTCGGGAGCACCGTTGCCTAGGGCTAGGAGAGTGACGGCACCCATGCTTGGGGATAGATTGAGGTGATTTGAGAGCTTTGTGACGACGATTGAGAAGCGATCTTGTGCGGTTTTGACGAGGATGTAGAAATGGAGAACGATGGTGAGTGAGAGAAATGGGATTGAGAGGAATTGGTGGTGGTTGAAGATGCAGAAGTGGAGGGAGGAGTAGTTGATGAGGCCATTGGAGTGGGTGCTGCAGTGGTGGAGGGAGAAGGTGCAGCGGTGGTGCGGTGGGATTTGGAGGATGTGTGAGCAATTGGTGGTGGTGGTGGTGGTGAGTGATCGACGGTGGTGGTTGTGGTGGTGGTGGGGGAAGTGGAGGAGGAAGGAGGAGATTAGGGCGGTGAGGAGGAGGAGGACGGTGGTTGCAGCGGTGGTGATGGTGGTGGTGGTGGTGGTGGTGGAGGAGACCGTCATGCCATCACCGAATAATAATATTATTATTATTCCGGTGATCGGAGACGGAGGTGTCGGTTCTTGTATACGCGTTATTGGTTTTGTGAATGGATATTAAAAGTTTAAAGTACATATAAAATAATGGGATGCAAGATCTATAATTACATTAATCACTCTCATGTTAGTGCTAATTATTAATTAAGATAGTTATAGATAATTAGATGTTACTGATATGCGGGTTTAATCGAAGGAGATAGATGTTTTGTAAGATTTTAAATAAGAAAACATCATGAAATTTGTTTGTGTAATAACTTTTAAACAAAATGAATAGTAGTTTACAAGTGGTGATGTGTTGGGTATAACTACTTTTTTTTTTAAGTAATGTTCGGTTGTGTTTTTTTTCTTCTACTGAAATGTGGCTAGCGATGGCGGTAGAGTCGGGTGGCTTGGTTGTTGGCGCTTTCGTAAGGCGATGGCTCCGACTGCCTTTGGTGGTGTTCGTGCCCCGACGCACTTTGGTGGTCACCTAACCGTTTCTATTAACACCACTTTTGTAGATGGTATCGCAATCCGCTTGATCTTGTCGGAAGCCTCCATCTCTAACAATGGTTCTTCCATTTGGGGTTCTTTTAGTCTGAGACCGAAGCACGATTGCCCTCTTTTGGTGGTTGTTCCTTTTGGGTTTTTGTTTTTGGTCGGAGACAAAGGCACGATGACATCTGGGCTTTTCATCTTGCTGGAAGTCAAAACCTAGTAAGGGGTAGGGAGCCTTGTCGCTATTGGAGCCTTTGTGGTATAGGTTGCTTTGGCGACGGCGGCGATCTATCTTCCAATTTACGTCTATTGCCTTTAGTTTTAGGGTTCTTTAATGGGCCAAGGGTTGATTTATCTGTTCATGTAGGTTGATGATGATGATGATTTTGTGTTCGCTTGAGATAAGTTGTTGACCTTAAACGATTATAATCGTTGTATTGTGTTTTCGGTGATGACGAGGATCCATATTACAGGCTGTGATGTTGCTCCTCCATCTGGTATGGCAACTTATATTGTAGTCGTGACATAGATCCGAGCCTTGGCTGATTTTATTCATATGGTTTATAAAAATGGCCATTTAACCTTTTTTGTGGTGGAAGTTGTGTAGTTTTAATGAACTTAATATTATTAGCAAGTTTATAGTTGAAAAAAATATTTAGTATAGGCTCATCAGGTTTACTTCTTTATGTTGAAGGGTAGTATGGGTGGCTTGTTTAGTTACATGGTGAAGTTAGGTCATTGATGGTGACCATGCGTTCATCTGATCGTAGATTCGATTTTTGTTGTCGGTTTCCGATGCTTGTTGTTTGACGTTATTCGTCAAGGCTGAATCCGCGAATTTGGTTTTGTTCTTTGGGACTGTTTAATGGATAGTATAATGACAAATGTTAGTGGGCTATGATGACAAACAAGTTAACATTGTTGTTTTGGTGTAGGAAACTATTGTTTGTAGCCATAATAAGCCATCGTTCTGAGGCTTCTAAAACAAAGTTGTACCATTTATTTATATCAAGAATAATTGAGCTCCGCCACTAAACACGAGAGGAGTCAAGATTCATGCCAGTCTAAATTTAACTACTATTAGATAAAATCACCCAAATCTTCATAAGTAAAAATAATTGTAAGAGAAAGAATATATTAAACATCAAACGTTAAATACCTTAAACCATTTTCATATTGTTACATCATATAGAAATATTATTATATTTCTATTGATGGAATTCTCTATCCCATATAAATATATGCCTATTTTAACCTGAGATAGGTCTAGACAAATCCTAAAGTTTATAAAATGTTTTCAAAAGGGGAAAAATAAATGGGGCCAATTTGAAAAATTAAAAAAGTTAAGCGGTGATTTTTGAAACTTGAAACTTTACTATTCATAAAATTTCTAATTAGCAGTTTTTGATACATTCAAACCTTAGGACTAAAATGTAATTTTCTGATCCCAAAAACGAAATGTAAAATTTAAACAAACCTCAGGGATGATCCATGTAATTTACTCTAATATTTAAGGGGCATTTACATATTTTCCCTTCCTAAACTCATTAATTATATATGTACCCAAACTATTATTTTTTTTACATATTTCCCCTTTCTGAAACATATTTATTACATATTTACCCATTTTAATAAAATTAGTTTTTTACACTGCCACGCGTTGCGTCGCGTCGTTCGGGATAGGGATGGCAGTCTACGGTTTCTGTGGCAGGAGATGGGCCGGTCGTGAAGGTAGCCGGCGGCAGAGGTGTGGATGGCAATGTTTTGGTTTATGTGGTGGAGATAGGCCGGTGGAGGCGGTAACTAAAGGTTGGGGTGGGGATGGCGGTCCTAGGTTTCTGCGACAGAAGATTGCCGCGTGACGATAGATGTTGTCCTTATCAGCGGCTGAGGGGAGGATTTAGTTTTGGGTTGCTCAGGTTGTACACCACTATAATATGAGGAGGGGGGAATGTAAATCATAAAACCACTGTGGCCAAAACATGAACTCTAAGACCTAACTATTCCTTTCATTTGGTTTTTAAATATTATGTAATTAGTTATTAAAAGATTATTGTATTCAAATTTTACTAAGTTTATGTATTTCTCTTACTAAGAACTATCAATCACATATTTCCTCAAGTTTGAGTCTTTCATATAAATAAAAATAATAAAATTATAATTTCAAATACAAAAGTTTAAAACTTCATTTCAAAACAATAATCACAGATAATCAAAGTTATATCTCCAAATACAAAACACAACCGTCAAAATTTTAAATATTTATAATAACAAAACATCAATACGTAAAAATCATTTAGTATAAACAAGATAAAATAGTCATTTTTAGGTTAATATTAATGAAATAGGTAAATATGTAATATATATTAATTATGAAGGGAAATATGTAATTAATTTTATGCATTAAGAAAATGTGTAATTTATGGTATTAAAAACAAAAAATATGTAAAAATCTCAATATTTATTTAAGGATGAGTTAATGTCAAAATAATAAGGAAAACGAGTTTGAGCCCATTCAATATTAACTCCAACTTGAGTAAAAATAATATAATCCGAATTAACATCAACTTGCATTTAAGTTGGTCTCAATACAAGCCAAGGTAGACACTCCAGCTCGTAACTTGTATGTAAACTCAAATTTTTATTTTTTTTTTATATATCTTAATAATTTAACAACAATCTTAAATTATACGAGTCTCAAATAAACGGTGCCAACATACCAATATGCAAGCAAGGGCGAAGCTTTATGGGGGCTGGGGGGCATTTTTTTTTCGTCAGTAGTGTAAATTTTCGGCTCGATAGTGTAAATTTTCGGTCCGGTGTCGAAATTTTTTAATAAATATAGAGTCCCCCCTAAAATAGTTTACATTCGCCCCTACTAAGCTTTTGTTCAAGCTCCGCCACTGTATGCAAGAGAAAAAAAGAGAGAAACCTTAAAATCTTCTACAAGCCAACGATCGAACCATCTCATATTGCATTATTTGAGTGAGCTACCTTCGATTCATACTCGGCTCAGAAGGTTATACGAGTTGAGTTTTTAAAGAGCGAGTTACGAGTTATTTGTTGATGGTCCGACGCCTACTTGTCAGTAATAATCATAAAAACATAATAATGATTAAATGTGAAGATTCTCAATGACCATGTTTTCTCCAGGTGAATCCTTATTATCTACTCATAAAGATTTGACAATTCTTGCACAAAATAATATTTGAACTTCTGTCAACAAACAACATATGTTAGGGAAATCAGCATGCATTTCTTTATTAAATAAAAACCAATATAAGCAACCACTTGAAACACAATTCTTTTACCAGCACTTAACAGGACAGATCCAACACCAGCCTGCTTCAGACATTATCTCTGGTTGGATCATTCGAAATCCGTTTACGGGTCTTGAACAAAACCAGCTCCAGAATCTGTCAAAATTGATAAAACTTTAATCATCACAGTCATGGTGTAACCGTATCTTGAGACACAAGCAAAAACAAAAACATGAAGGAAAACGAATTCTAGATCGTTAAAACCTAGAAAGTTTGATGCTTTTTGCAAAAATATTTCGAACATCAAGGATTTCAGTTGTCCCATGAGAAGTTCATCATTTAACTTCACAACAACTGTAGTAAAAACACAAATCAAACAGTGATGCTTAGTCCAAACATAGCCCCACGTGTTTTGTAAGTAAATATGTGATGAATAATCAGAATCAGATAGCGTTTAATTGTGCTTATGTTGTTTCAGCTCTGTAATAATAAGATAATCGATCATCATATGACATATGTTTGTTTTGCAAATATTGGTTACTTAAGGAATTAATAGATGAATATACAAATAAGGGAAACGTGTGAAGGATAGAAAGATGCCTTATGAAATGAAAGCAAAAAAACATCTTAAATTAGGTCATAAGGGTAAAAGGTAATTTTGTTACATGTTTAGATATTCAGTTTTGTTAAGGCTAGTATGAAATATAGCATATTTGACCCTTAACTAGTCAATAGTCAAAAGTTGAATCTGTTTATACAAACATAAAAACTGATTATTGCAACTTCAAATCATAATAATAAGATAAAGTGATAAACAATTTCAAATGGAAACTCGGATAAAAAAAACACATACCTTTAAGTATTAAGAAAAAGTGCGAACTGTTTAAAAAGAACGACACTTCAGCATCTATGAATCTGAGGGCGATTGAGGCTCCTGAGATTGTGGTGGCCAAATTGATGAACCCATATAAGGTGGAGGCTGCTGTTGTGCATAAAGACCAGGATCCAGCATCGGCTTATTTGACATCATCCCTGGTGCACCCGACTGCGGTAACTGCTGAGCTGGCATGTAATAATAAGGAAACGCGTCCGAAGGCCCACCAACAGGCACAGTTACAGGTGGCATAGATGTCATAGCTTCATCTTTAACATCCTCTCTAGGAACTATATCAACCAAGAAGTCAAAAATATCAGTTCTTGTAATTGCAGCAGCAATGTCGTTTTTCTGCAACGTCCGCCTTTTATTCTCCTCAGTATGGTTCCACGACCGTAAAGTCAACTCTAATATGAACATTTCACAAGCCCTAGCAAACACAATCGGTGCTTCTGCTGATATCATCCTAACATCCTCATCAGCTTTCATGATCTTCTTGATCCTTGCTAACGGAAGGCTGTGGTTCTTGAAATCAGTGACATTTTCAATCTCTCGATACTGGTTTGACCAAAACGATTGGAGTTGCTGCTGAAGTTGATGCAGCTGCTGCTGTTGAAGCTGTTGATAAGCCAGCTGTTGTTGTGCCAATTGGGCCGCCGTGGGCGGAGCACCAGCAATGGGACCACCACCTGGTGGACCTAGTGGTGCTCTGCCGGGCGCCCCGCTTATTTGGGTTGAATCATACGGGTTCGTAGCATATGATAACTGAGTTACATTGCCCATGATGTTGCTACCCTGGGTCTGCCCGTGCCCTTGTGGATCCATTTCGGCCTTTCGGGCAATCAACAATATCTTAAACTACCAATCTAGGGCTACAAACCTAGTGAAACAATAGGTTAAATATATGAAATCAAAAACCCCAAATTAGTTCTGCTTAGTGATAAGTGAGATCTATAAGTAAATAGATACTAAAATTGAAACTTCCATTTGATAATTACATCAAACCTAGTGACAAAATCAATAAACGGAATACTGTAATCAAAAGGTGTAAAATGTATATCTGATCATGGGAAAAGAACGAGATAGAAGCTGAATTACGATCTAATGATGGATGATAGAAAGAAGGAAGAGAACCTGGATGAGGATGATGATGATGATGATGATGATGATACAGTTGCAATCAAACGTTTAAATCCTGCAAGAAACGAACAAAATCGAAATGAAATAGCCAAATTAGGTTAAAATGAATGATTTTTGGGGAAATGTAGAGGGTGTTGATGATTCTTACAGTGGGGTTTTGTGATGTTGATGGGTGCGATCACCTGTTCTTGATTTCGAGTTTGTAGGAGCAAATCCCAGAAAAACTCATCGGATGAACAAACTTTTCAAATGCATATGATCAATTCATTAGCTAAAAGGTATTAATGTTTTTAGTGTTTTTATTTTCATTTTTTCTTTAAAGTTAATTTTAATTTTCCTTGCAAAGATATGACTGAAATAACTATTTTTCTTTAAAACATTAAAAATATTAATTTACGTTCAAAAGTTTCATATGTTGTTACAATTTTATTCTTTCAGTATCTTGAATAAAGTTGAAACAACTAATAAAGTTTTTGTATTGAAATTGAAACAAATTATGAAATTTTTAAAGGTAAATTAATGTTTTTAATCTTTTAAAGAAAAATAATTACTTTTAACAAAATTGAGGAGTAAAATTAAATTTAACTCTTTTTTTTTAATTAACAACTCGTGCTCACGTTAACCTTATTTTTAAATCAACATCATTTGTTCATAATTGCATCAAACACCACTCGTATGGGCTGTTTGGTTGTGCGTCAAAGGAGTGTCGTGAGCCCAATCATGATAACGAAGAAGAAAACCTTTAGAGTTGTGATGTAATACTCTAATCATAAGCATCTTTGGATTTATTTATTTTCTTTTTTATTAAAACTTTTCTAATACAATTTAGCTCACACTCATTACATCATTAAACATTGTGAGCAAGTGCAAATATGACCACAAAGTTTGTCCAGATAACGCTTATATGATAACATTTTTTTCTTACACTCACGCTATCATTATGCATACCCTAATGATAGTTGAATCCTTTAATACACTAGGCTTCATACCCTTTAATTTCTCCTTAAACGAGTCACATTTTTAGTCCGTATAATATCTTCAAATTTATTAATATATCCCTTAATTAGTAAGCTCAATTAACTACACTAAAGGGAGTTGATTTCACTATTTCTTTTCATATTTAATTTCTAGCTTTAATGTTATTAACATATGATTGTTAGCTTAAGTTTGTATTTTAGAACCTTAAACTGTAGTTCAATGATAAGCATTATATTTATTTCTAGTAGAACTCGCAGGTTCTAATTTTTCTTCCCTTAATTTTATGTCATAACCTTTTGAAGGTTATTTGCCAAGAACAAGTTACGATTTATCTGATCTCATTGTTAGCACAATATTAACAATCAGTTTATTAGTAGTAGGTTGTTATTGAGAGAAATGTGTAATTTAAAGAAAAACTGAATGTATGATTTCATGCATAGTTATTTTTGTTTGTCAAGTTTTATGTTTTCCATTGTCATAATATGGTAGTAGTATGAACATCTAGATGTCTAAAATTTATTAAGTTTAAAGAATAACCATCAACGTTTGTCACTCACATAATATATTCTTCTTAAATTGTTGAGGAAATCAGTCTCATAAAGGACATTGGTGTAGATTTAAGAGTAGATTAGAGGATGTGTTAAGAAAACATACTAACTAGCTATTTAAAAACATATATACTGCGGTTCTTTTAGAAATACGGATTCATAAACAAAGAAACATTATGTTCCACCAAATATAACACAAACAAACAAACTAGTCAAAGAGGAACTCAAACCAGACTATATATCAAATACAAAGATACACCCAAACAATTATAAACAAAAGCAGAAATCCAAATCACCCAAAACACATTACCCCATAACATATTAATAACAATGGCCACAAGACATCCTCCCTCTATCAACCACAAAAGCTGAAATTTCACCTAATAAAGCTCAAAATTGATGGTGAAGTGAACAAATATGTGCGAATCGTGTTCTTGCCTCTACTCTTACAAGATTAAGTCACTTTGTTAAGTTGGTTAGTATGACTTCTTCCAAAAAAGAAAGCTTAATTGCATAAAATAACAATGTATTTTATAGTTGTTTTTCATTTCATATATTAGATTATCAAATATACGAAAACATATGGAAACATCTCGTGGGATGATAAAAATAAAAGATATATTATAGCATTTATATTAAAACGTCTTCCTGTAATTTTAGGAGCTGGATAAACTTGCATTTGAGAGCATCAAAACAAATATATATTTTCTTTGTTGAACTCATGATCATGTCAAGAACACCACAAAAATATATTTAACCCATCATGGTCCAATTCGAGTTAACTTGTTTAACTAAATTCATTTAACAATTTATTTATAACTAGTCAACCTATTTGGCTCATTTAGAAAAACAAAGATCTGGCTTTGGTTATACGGTTTTAAATGTGTCTGAGTTAACGTCAATGTCTTTAACACAAATAAATATGTGAGTCATGTTGTGGTTCAACAATTCAACCAACCAACCCAAAACTATCGACACCACAACAAATATTTGGGTGAATCAAAGTCATCCTTGTTGATTCCATGTATGCATACACTTGTTTGAAAGACACATATATTGGACTGAGGAGTAAAACTACATATATAAGGCATAAGCATAGTATCAATTCAGCAGATTGAATTAATAAATTAACTCTTTACTAAACTGAAGAAAAACTTGAAGAACTCAAAATTAAAAACACAAAGACTCAACCTAATTTATAACCAAGACTTGACACCAAAGCTATTATAACGCTACTTGATTTCTAAGACAAATAAAACGAGCAAACTTACAAAATAACCCATCCAATTATTGGACTATGACAAGATTAGTCCAACAAATAAAAAGTTGAAATGCTATAAGATCAAAAAGTCAGCATAGTCAAAGTCAATACAAATCAAATCTTCTATTTTCGACTACTATTTTTTGAAAACCAGAACTCTGATACACATTGGTACTTACAGGCATTACAAGAAAGATATTGTGTAGCATCAGACGTTGTCCGGCCAAAACTCCCTAAAGAATGCACGCTCGAATTCTTTCTCCTGTAGCTTCTTCTCAACTTCTTGAGCTTTCCTCATCTTCTTTGACATTTTTGCTTTACTTTTCTTAGATGACTAAAGTGAAAACATTTGGGTAAGACTTAGTACACGTGATTGGAAAAAAAAAATCTTTAAACAAGAATAGACAAAAATCCTGAACGCAACCTTTATGGTAAATGTCACAAATAATTAGATAAAAATTTGAATATAACACCTTCAAATTGTTTATGAAGATCAACTTATTTGACTCACAAATAACCAAATACACAGTTTGAATAAAGTAAATCTCAAACATCACCGAAGTCTCTCCATCCCATTAAAAATTTCAATTATTGATCATAAAAAACATATGTTTGATAAAACATTTGACAATTGATAATTCATAACAACCTTCCCACATATTTCTCCAACACATGTGATTAGATGCAGTATGTCATTATCTAGATAAGTAGATTGTATTCTGTTTTCAGTGTTCTTATTCTCGGTTCTTATTATCAAAGATCTTATGCCGGTGACAAGAAAAGATAGTTATGGCTTCAGTGAAACTAAAAAGTCAACTTACTTTATCACTAGTTCTATCAGAAGCCAGGATTTTCTTATCCCCTGTGTTCTGTGGGTTCTTTATCTCTGCTCCCAAACCTCTTTTGTTTTTCTTTAAGTACGTCTGCACAGGCTCCAATCTGCCCTGTTAGAACAAATAACTAGTTACTTCAACTTGCAACATTTGCATCGGGCAAATTTCAATATTAATGATAACCAGCAACAAATATATTCTTGCCAATTTCCTTGCATCACAAGACGGGTTATGGATTTTACTTGAATCATTTTTACAAAAAATTGCAAAGGTCAATCTTAGATTTGGAATCTAGAATGTATTACGATTCAATATTTAAAAAGGAAAAAGAAATAATCGACTCAGAGAAATATTTCTCGTGCATTGAAGAACCTAGAAAACTGCACCAGAGAAGATACATTATACAATATGAGAAGGCACCAAATTGTATCGAATCAAGTTACCTCCTACATATAACAAAATTCGACTTCTGAGAATGTCAAATGTGATGCTTTTTTAGTTTAATGGGTAATAGATCTCTTTTGGTTCTATAAAAGCTAAACAAGCATCCCTATAAATTCTTAAACTCGAAAAAACAAGTCGAAATCTTCAGGTTGATTGCAATTTCAGATGTTAACAGTGACTAATAAATTGAAGAGGGAGGTGTTTGGCATTGCTTATTGTATTATATGCTGCTATTTAGAAGCTCTTGAGGAATTTAGAACGACGAATCACATACCCATTTAGTCATACTCCAAAACTACATCAATTCCTAATCCACCACATGCCAGAATTCGAACCCTGGTCTTGTGACTCGGTCTTGTGACTCTTACCATTCGGCTAGCAACCCAATTGGCACGAGGATCAGCTTTTGAAAAGGGTTATATGGGCAAATCCAAACACCTACTAAAGCTGCTTTTCTGCTTATTATGATTCAGCAGTTCTGAGTGTTTGGATGACAACAAACTGCTTAAAAAATAAATGGTTTCAAAGTTTAATTAACTAATCCCAAACACCCCTAATTCAAATCATAACACTAGGGTTTCAACTCTATACTGCTAGAATTAAATAAATCAAACAACAAACTAACAATCACAATAAGAAAAAGTGATTTCAGCGGAATAGAACTTACCTGTTCAGAAACACCAAGGCCGGTTCCTTCTTTCCAACCGTGCTTCTTCAGCAGCTTCATGATCAAACAACAAACTTACAATCACAGATCAGAAAACGAACGAAAACGGAGAATCAAACAAAGAGTACATATGGAGGAACATCAATATTAGATGAAGTCACCTGAAAACCAATATTAGAGGATGCAATTGGGGTTGCAGTAGAAGAACCCTCCAAATTCGACATTATCACCACCACCGCCACCGCCTCCTTAATCGTTTATCGTGAACCTGTGACCTCCGATTGTACGGAATTTCACGATCGTCGAATTCTCCGGCGAAAGCGCCACCGCCGGTGAAGAGATCAGTTTCCCCAATTATAAGTTTGGGGCTTCGATAACCGACCTCACTTTTCAAATTGTTGAGGAAGGCATTCACATCATGTTTCTGGTTATTAATGTAATTATAACTACACTAAAAATAATTATATTTTTCTGTTTTATTAAATAATATTTTTTTTATAAATTCATCATTTATATTTTCTTTTTTCTTCATTCAAAACTATTTTAAAAATAATACAATATTTATAAGTGTGAATAGTGTTATTTTCCAAATATACACATAAATGTTTTCTATTTTTTACACTCATAACCACTTGATAGTCATATCTTAATTTCGATCTCAATCTCGATCTCAATCTATAACCTCTAATAAAGCAATGTTTCTTTTGTCACTTGTCCTTCTCTTAACTCATGTTTTTTACACTTGTTATTTTTCTAGATATCCACATATCAATTTTTCCTTCAAAAGTGTATTATAGTAATTTAAATACTTCTACAAATTTCTCTCTCTTATTAAATATAAATTCTATTAATTGCTATGTTTCTCTCTCTTATCTATTTTTTTAAATCAAACTATCTTTTTTTAAATAGATTTTATTAAAGAAATAAAAATCACATCTTTTAACTAAAATCTAAACAACAAAAAAGTTTTATATAATATGAAATTTATTAAAATAGTAAACATTTTTAACAAAATATTTTAAATCGTTTTGTTTTAAAACAAAAATTATAAACAGGTGAAATATTTTAAAATAGTCTTTTTAAAACAACTAGAATAATTGCAAATCGGGTTTTTTTAAAAACAATATTTTTATAAAAAAATATTTTTTATAAAAATAATCTTAAAATGAATGTTTAAAAATAAAACTATTTACATAAGAGAGTTAAAAAAATGATATAATTGTTTTATTTCTTGAACTATTACATATATATTAATTTAATTCTATTTTATATTAAAATTTTATACTGTAACCATTCATGTTCATTTTACATATATATTTTACATCAAAAATTTAATCTGTTTATTTATTGAGTTTTTAGCCTATGTATCTATGATCTATCTATAAAAAAACCAAACTAAGAGTGAAACAATCGTAAACCTCATTATACTTACTTTCACATTTCTCTATATGATTAATAATAACATTGAATACTAATATTATTACTCATACCATTTTCAAATTATAAAATATATATTTTAATAAATTAAAAACCTATTTTTAATTAAAAACATATTTTAAAAAAATTATAAAAAACAGAATACAACAAATTTAAAAAAAAATCATTTCTCTTAAAAAATATATTTAAAAATCATAATTTTTTTATAAAAACAAAAGTTTAAGAAAAATATATTATTGTTTATTTACTTAAAGTAGTTATTTATACGTAATTATAATCATATTTTATCTTCAAGCATGATTTATAATGCATAAGTTTTTATTAATAATTATTTAATATTTTATTTATTCAATCCGTGTATTACACGGGAACTAACCTAGTATATAATAAATGAAAGGAGATTTCGCCACATGGCTTATTTTAGCTACTACATTACCATGGTATGATTTTCAAAACATAACAGCCACGTGTCAGCTTCTTGGTTTAAATAACGACTAGGGAGATAATTAAAGCAATAATTTAAATTCAAAAATTAAAATTGACATGCAATTATTTTTCCTAAATTTAGTATAAATCTTATTTTGATTTTTCTAAATTTATTATAGGTTATTTTTAGTCTAGTAATAATGATGATAATTAATTAAGAAAATAATTTAAAATTCAAATTTAAAATTGATATGTACTTATTTTTACTAAACTTAAAATCAATCTTATTTCAATTTTCATAAATTTACTATTGATTACTTTTGGAAGAAACCTATATTTAGTATTGATTATTTATATTTAATAATAACTATATATAAATTTTAAATTTATATTTGAATGTCACATAACATCTTTACATCATACAATTGTCACATGATATTTAGTAGCAATATGTTTTTTTTTTAAAAAGTAAATAGTAATTAGTGTCTAATTAAGTAAGATTCTAAAATTTAATTATTGAAACGGAATTTTAAAAACTTTAAATTTCAAACTCAATCTGCAATTTAAATCGAAATTTTATCTAAAAAATAACTAACTAATTAGTTAGAATTTGAATTTTAAAACTAACAATTTCAATATTCAAATAGAGCATATGTAGTTTATACTTTTAGTTCTAATGGTAAAAGTCAATTCGAGTATTTTGGGTTAATAATTTTAATTTTTTAAAATCTTATATATTTTAACAATATCATATAATATTTGTATGCATTACATAACATAATATTATTATTTTATTATGTATATACAACAAGTTGTTTCTGTTTATTGTTCTTCCACTATCAAAGATAACATAATATCATTATTTTATTATACGAAATAACTTCTCCCATATCATATAGTCCATGTATTCTGCATGAAGAACTCCCCCTACCTCTTAATTATTCACATAATCATTATTTTCGACTCATTTCGTATTACATTCAATTACAATATTATGTACACTTGGATTTAAAAAACAAGTTTTTATGATAAACCCTAAATATTGTAACTTTTGTCCTGCAACCAACTTTCACTTTGTTTGTTTTTTATTCATGTATATTGGTTTATATATTATTGATAAACCATCAAGTTACATTGCTCAATAGAACATCAACAGTATTAGAAATAACTTTTTTAAAGGATCTTGACATATCATGCTGTGATTCGTTTATCGAGCCAACCAATGTATAATAATCCAATTGAAACTTACTATATTGAGTTTATTATGGTTGAGGAGAAGATATTTTTCAACTAATCGAATTTTTATCTTATTGTTTTAATATTTGTCTTATAAGACATATATGCTATATATCCTTAATTTTTTACATTTTTAATTACGAGACACTACAATACAGAGGAATATTCTATAAAGATAATTTCTTAAGTTCGAGAAGTTATTCACAGAATTTGGTTAAAGATTTGTATACAAAATTTTTTTAATATTTATAAACATTAATATTATTTTTTATGAATTTAATTCTTTCATTTAATTTACATATATACACATATATTTAATCGACCTTCACATGTGTATATATTATAGACTTATTAATAGTAACTAACAATTTATATTTCTATTTATTTTAAAAAGTAAATTACATGGATGACTCTTGTAGTTTGGTCAAATTTTTGTTTTGATCCTTAAATTTTTAAAATTTTAAATATAGTCCCTAATGTTATATTTATCTTTCATCAATGGTTCTTATTTTGTTTGTTTGGTTATTAATGTTAAATTTTTCAAAATGATTATTTTACCTTAAAAGACCATCTATGTAATTTACTTTTTATTTAAATAAAAATATTTTTTAAAAATGTCATTTTTAGAATATTTCTCTAAAAATTTTGATTTTTTAAAATGTCTCTCTTAAAACTTTTTGATTTTTAAAGATACTTTTAAAAGCATTATAGTCTTTCCTAAAACCATTCGGTTTTTTAAATGTAATATTTATTTATTTTCTAGTTATTGTTTTTAAAAGTATTTGTTTATTGAATGTTTTAAAAAAAATATTAAAAATGCCGTTTGATAATGAATTATTTTCGAAAAAGATGTATAAAGAAGTTATTGGCTTTTAAAGATGCTTTAAAAAATAAATGGTTTAAGAAAAAACTTTAGAAAACCAAATAGTTTTATAGAAACGTTTAAAATATCAAACAGTTTTAAAAACAATATTTAGAAAACGAACAGTTTAAACACGTTAAAAAGCAAACATTTAATAAAATATGTTATTAAAATAATTTACTCATGTATTTAAACGTATTTTATTATATAATAAACATATTAATAATGAAATATTAAAAATATTAAAAAATAAAAAAATTTGGAAAAAAACAAGAATAAAAAGCGTTCCTTAATAATAATAATACTATAGTTTAAATGGTAAGTTAAACAAAAAGCGGGTAAAATGTCATTTTTATAATTTTTAACATTATTAATTGTTGACTAATAGAATTGGACCATGAATTAAAAAGAATGAAATATTAGGATCATATTCATAATTTTTAAACTTTAAGTACCAAACCCAAAGTTTTAGCAAAGCATAAGGACCATGCGTGTAACTTTTTCTATTTTAAATATAACTTTTTCAACCTGTGTAACACACAGGTGGTTAGGCTAGTCCTATGATATAGGAAACACAATTACAACAATATGAGAAACCTATGATGAATGCTCTAATAAAACTTATGTAGCGTTTGATATGCATGAATAAAATAAAAAAATGTTTGGTAGATGAAGAAAATAAAATGAACCATTACATAGGTAATTTTAATCCCTCAGACACTTCAATTTCATTTCATCCACCTCACCTTTTTTTTTCATTCCATTACTTCTTCCAACCTGCTCACCACCACTATCGGTTGCCACCACCACACTACCAAAACCACCAACCACTACTGGTAACCACCACCACCGGCTACCACTACCACCACTGACTGCCACCCACCACCAGCGGCCACCACCACCTCCCACCACCACCGGGAACCACCGACCACCACCACTAAGAACAACCGCTGGTCACCACCACCAACCACCACCGGCCACCACACACCACCATCAGGACAACAAAGGTAAAACCACGGCGCGAAACGCTGGTGAGTAAAAACCTAGTTTTTATTAAAAGGTAGTTACTTGTTTCTTTTTCTAAATATGAAAATTGTAAATTTAGAAATTCAAGATCAAAATTTGTTTGTTAAATAACGTAATACCAAAGGATGTGCACCTAATGGTACAAATGTATTATAAAAGTATCCATTTCAAGTGGTTAAAAATTCAAGTTTTATTATGAATAATTTATGTATATTTAGTCATTAAGGGATATGATAAGTGGTTTGCTAATCAAAAGATTATGATAATTTTTCCTAAAAGATTATAGTTGTTTAAAAAATTATGTCACTAAAAACAGTTATAACACAATAATTATTCATCGTAAATTGATTCCTCATGATTAATTTTAGAGTAAATTACACGGACAGTCCCTGAAGTATATACATATTGCAACTTTAGTCTCTACTTTCAATAAATTACAAATGAGGGCTTGAAATATGTAAAGAGTGCATACTAACGTTCCTTGGCACTAACAAATGTTAAGTTTTTGCTTTGGTTTTTATAAAAAGACAAAAATACCATTTCTTTTTTATCTTCTTCTTCACATTCAACACCCACCACCACCACCTCTTCCTTCAACCCACCATCTCCACTGCCTCTACCCTCAACCCACCACCGCCGCCACTGGCTCTACCCTCAACCCACCACCACCGCACCGCCTGCACCCTCAACCCACCATCAAGGTTGGCGCCTACAACCTCGACCCACCTCCACAACCCACCACCACCCTTAACCCACCACCACCATTAAGTCACCACAACCGTTTTCGCATCACCCTCAACCCACAACCATCGTCGCCAACCCACCACCATCGTCGTCAACCCACCACCACCGTCGTCAACCTAACACCACCGTCGTTAACCCACCACCACCGTCCTTGAGTGCCCTAAACCACCACCACTATCGTCGTAGCACCCTTAACCCACCACCACCGTTGCTACCTGCACCCTTGACCCACCACCACCAATCAAATAACCACCCGTTGCTACCATTAAATACGATAACAAGTTGATTCATCGATTTGAAGAAAGAGAGAGAGAGTCTTAGAAGAAAGAGAGAGAAAAAAAGAAAGAAAGAAAGAAAGAAAGAAAGAAAGAAAGAAAGGGGGAGAAGGGGAGAGAGAGAAAAAAGACTTAGACCATGATGCTTCATTTCTCCCATGGTGGTGGAGAGGTGGTGGTGATGGTGATGAGATGAAGAAGATGAAGATGGAAGAAGAAGATATAAGGAGGGGGGGTGAGGTGTGATGGGTCAGGTTTGGGTGGGGGTAAGTTAAGTTTTATTTATATATTATTATTTTTTATATTTAGGGGTATATTGGTAATTGTACATTGACTTAACAGAGAAACTTAACCACAGTTAGCGTCGGGGACTACCGGTATGCATATCATGCATAGTTCAGGCCCTCATCTATAATTTATTGAAAGTAGGGACTAAAGATATAATACATGCATACCACAGGGACTATTCGTGTAATTTACTCTTAATTTATGTACCAATCAACTTTATCATTAAAATGCTTATATAATATTCTTCTAAATGTCAATAATCCATAGATTAATTGGTTTGAAATGAGATACCTCATGATTTACAAAGTGGAGTTATAGGTTCGAGACTTACTTGGGGCAATATGCTCCAATTGGGTAAGAGGTTTTACCACAATGAGTTTTTAGGTGGTGTGTATCTCTGGAATGGTGGGCGGGCCAAGTTATTAACATTGTCTGTGTTCGCGAAAGTGTGTAACCTTTCGCCATTGGAATTATCAGGACGATCGGGCTTATAGTAATCATTTGCCGTTAAAAAAATATTTTTCCAACTAAACCATCAGTAAATAAGATACTTAATGGGAGATTTAAAGTTTTAGTGAAATAATCATATTTTTGAACTCATAAAAATATTGATAAAATTATATATACAAATATAGTCATAAATATCACAAGCATTTATTTCATACTTTATTAATTTTTATATTTAATCTTTGAACAATATTAAATAATATGTTAATGACTTACAAAATATAGTTATTAATGTTACCATTATTAAATATCTAAAATGCCCCTAGGTAAGTGTCTTCAAGTTTGATAAAATATCATTTTTCCCTTAAAAAAATACATTATATTGTATAATTTAAATACAACTAAATTGACTCATCGTATTGTTAGGTTTCAAGCGGCACAGTGGAAACAACACACGAACATGCACAAACGAATATCACGCGAAAGTAGAAAAATAAACGACACAAAGATTTAACGTGGTTCGGTCGGTGTGACCTACGTCCACGGGCTGCAACTAGGGTTTTCTATATTTGCTCAGTTCAAAAGATTATAATAGATGACATGGATATAAATAGAGACTCGTTAGGGTTAACAACTTAATAAACAAAAAAACTAAACATGGGCCCAAGCCCAAAGGCTTCACAAACTCAACAATCTCTCACTTGAAGGCTTAGCGATAAATTCTAGCCCGCTATTCAAGTAGAAAGCAGCCCAGTCGTCTAGTAACTTCATTAATCTTTAAATAAGTCTTCCAATCCTCCAGTTCCCAAAGAACGAGCTAAGACTCCATCACTTCTCCTAGTTGCAGTGACCCCTCATCATCAAGTACCATAAGGACCAGTTGAAGCTCCCCCAAGCTCCAACTAAGTCGTGGCTAGTCTTGCCAACGACTCATCCTACATCTTAACCGGTTTGGACATTCCACCGAATTTAAAGATACATCGAGGATTTTTGTGTCTATTACCAGTTCTTCCTCCTGAGTTAAGACCAATCTATCATATAGAAGAGGATAAACTAGTGACCTCGGATATTAATGAAATCTACAGAGGAATTATCTATCAGAATAATGCTCTTACATATCTATTAACAACAAGTATAGCTACGCCAGAAGAATTAATAATATCTCAGGAAAAATAGCTATAAGAAGCCATGGATGCACTTTTTGATAATGGAATCTGCGGACAACCAATGAGGGATGATCATAATAGAATTTACAAGTCGCTTTCAGATGTAATTGAAGGCAAAGAAGGAAGAGTTTGCGAGACTCTGCTTGGTAAACAGGTCGATTATTCAGGGCGGTCAGTGATTGTAGTGGGCCCTTCACTTTCATTACATCGATGTGGATTGCCTCGCGAAATCGCAATAGAGCTTTTCTAGGCATTTGTAACTCGTGACCTAATTAGAAAACGTCTTGCTTCGAACATAGGAGTTTCTAAGAGTCAAATTCGGAAAAAAACCTATTGTATGGGAAATACTTCAGGAAATTCTGGATGACGATCCTGTATTGCTGAATAGAGCGCCTACTCTGCATAGATTAGGCATACGGGCATTCCTCCCCGTTTTAATGGAAGGGTGTACTATTTGTTTACATCCATTAGTTTGTAAAGGCTTCAATGGAGACTTTGACGGGGATCAAATGGTTGTTCATGTGCCTTTCCCGACGATTTGTGATCTTGGGTTTCAAATTCAGCAAACAATCACTAGGAGAGAACTTTCCAGTCATAGTCTTTAAAAACCCAACGTTTCTTTGTAATCGTACCCGAAACACGTCCCATGCTCCCACTGTCACCAAATCCCCTGAATGGTTTAGACTTTCAAACTCGTTCACCTAACATCCCTACTCCAGACTTCACGTTTGCAAAATGAATTCTCTTAGCACCAGATTTAGCAAACCAGATTTTGTTGTGCTTAACCTAGACGATCATACATCCCTCAGCAGGTATCTCAACCATATACAATAACCCACGCTTCATACCACGAGCAATAACCATATTACCATTGATCGCCCTCCATTTACCACCACCAAACCTCACTTTCAGTCCTTTTTCATCTAACTGACCAATAGAAATCAGTTTCTTCTTCAGCTCCAGAATCACCCTGACATTCTTTAGGTTCCATATAGTACCCAATGAAGTAACCAAATCAATATCCCCCATACCTGTTACCTCAAGTATCTCATCATTAGCTAATCATACCTTTCCAAAATCACCCTGTTTCAGATTCACCATCGTTTCCCCGCTATCCATGATGTGAAACGAAGCCCCCTGAATCCATGACCCAAGAGTCCACACTGTTTTCCACACTGAGTATCAATGCATCATCATTAGAAACATCCCTAGCAACAGTGTTTAATTCTTTCTTATTCGGACATTAACTCTTAACGTTTCCCACCTTTGCAGCTCCAACACTTCACATTTTTCTTAGGTTTAGAAGAACTCCTTCCTCGACTCCTACTGTTCCTATTATTACCCTGACCCCTACCAACATTTAGTAGTTCACTATTAGATGATTCGCCCGAGTTTCTTCTTCTGACTTCTTCACCTATAATTAGATCTCAAATACCATTAAGAGTGAAACCCTTAGTCCCTACAAAACTTGAAATTGCAATCAAAATTCCAGACCAACTATTAGACAGAGATGACAACAGAAGTAGAGCCTGAACTTCATCATCAAACTTAATTCCAACAGATGCAAGTCTTGTTAAGATTTAATTTAGATTGTTAATGTGAGCATTCACTGAGCTTCCTTCTTTCATCCTTGTGTTCACTAGCTCCCGAATCAAGAATACCTTATTCGTCGCAGGCGGTTTGTCATACATATTTGAGAAAGTAGTCATCATACCACGAGCCATGGTTTTCTTAATGACGTTAAAAGCAACATTTTTCGTCAACGCCAATGTAATAACCGCACAAGCTTTTTTGTCCTTTGATTTCCAATCAGCTTGTTTTATTTTCTCAGATTTTTCTCCTAGTACCATATCCAAGTCCTTTTGACATAACAAAGCTTCTATTTGTATTTTCCACTAACCGTTAAACTTCTCGATTACAACATTCCCGTCTTCAGCCATCTCAAATAGCAAACAAGAAGCAAATCGAAAACAGTGAACATACACAACAATGGCACGGGCTTGAACTTGACGACTGTTCTACTAAACACTGTCAATTAACTGATTTGCTCTTACAAAAAACCTTTACAGACACATTTAAACCCGAATATACTTTTCTTTCACTAAACATGGTTCCCCAAACAATTGATAATATCCGTCAAAAAATAAAGAACTTGAAAAAAACACAAAACCCTAACATTTATCCGACGAATCCAAGAGTTTTTTGACCAAACCCTAATCGACGGCTCAAAAGGTTATAATCAGGTACTCAATCTTATGCGAATCGTCTTCCGTACAATCTCATCTTCAACAAACCAAAGCTCTGATATCACTAGTTAGGTTTCAAGCGACGCAGCGGAAACAACACACGAACACGCGCAAACGAATATCACGCGAAAATAAAACAATAAACGACACAAGGATTTAACGTGGTTTTGTCAGTGTGACCTACGTCCACGGGCTGCAACTAAGGCTTTCTTTATTTGCTCAGTTCAAAAGATTTCAATACATGACATGAATATAAATAAAGACTCATTAGGGTTAACAACTTAATAACAAGAAAACTAAACACAGACCCAAACTCAAAGCTTTCACAAACCAACACGTATGTCTTTAATTAATGGGTCCCAAATGAACTCAAGCATATATTCTAGAATAAGCAACTTCTTTCATTTAAATCAAACACGTAATTTATCAAACCATATGTTCACATGGATATGTTTAATTTAATTAAACTTTTAACATATAAGCTTATAGTGACTAGGTAGTCGCTATTGATAAAATATAATTTATTTTAATTTTTTTACATTAAACTATAGCGATCACATGTTGTCGTTAAAATTTAATAAATAAATCTTTTTATTTTTTATTAAAATCAAGAATTGGCACTGACTTATAGCGACTACATCTCGTCACTATATGTCCACTTATACCGACGCTTCTTATAGCGATGCCATTTTTAACCTATAACGAAGGATCTATACCGACAACTTTTAGCGACGAAATGTCACTGGTATAATTCATTTTCGGCTATAGCAATGACAAATCGTCGCATAGGTCTTCAAAATGTCATCGCTAGAGGATGTTATTGTTGTAGTGTGCTGTGTGCACACTACCATTACATGGAGCACCTTCTTTTTAACTAAATCTGTAAATAATTGATATAACAAATAGGTGAAGTGTGAATCAAGAAAAAATTGTGGACCATTAGGTGTTTGAAACGTGTCATGTCGGTGGGTAGCCGATCGATGTTGTTTTCTTTAAGGTTAAGTAAAAAAAATCGACAAGGAAGGAATATAAAATCATAACATCTAGGTGCAAACATTGCTCTCACGCTTCTCTTCAGTACAATTGGGCGTGTATTAGACTAATATAAGAGTCCTCTGTCTCTTTATATCGTTGAAGCGTTAATTCAAAAGACAAGGACATCCATCAATGTTGTTGATGATCTAGATAAATTAGATGATCTTGTAAAAGGTTATGTAGTTCATTAAAGTTTTATTATGTCTAATCCTTATTGTTTTAATTTCGATGTTTCTGAAAAGATTTGGTCAAGTTAAAATGTTTCTTGGATTGTTAGGTGGCATAAATTTTTACATGAATTTTTTTTTTTGACGTTTTAATTTTTTCATGAATTCAATCTTGCATGAACCATGCCTTTTTGGATTGTTAAATGAACCGTGTTTTGATGTTTAATTATTTTAAGAATTCAGTCTTTCATGAACCATGTTTTTTAATGATGTAACAAGAAACAGTTACATTTAATTATTTCATGAATCATGTTTTGTATCTAATTACCCAATATATAATTAGTTAACCATATTGCAGCCCAAATAAATTGTGGGTTCACCAAAATAAAAATTACTAACTTATTGGAAAGAGTAAAGTACACGAATGCTCCCTATGCTATGTATAAATTGTGGTTTTGTTTCTTAACTTTAAGAAATTACAAGCTCAGTCTCAAAGTATGCATAAACGTAACATGTTTGGTCCTACACATAAATGGAGAGTTATTATTTTCCGTTAAGTTCTGTAATGACGAAAATATCATCCCTTTGTCCCCCCCCCTCCAAACCCTAGATCTAGCCGCCACCTCACCATCTCCGATCACTGGCAAGAACCGCGCCTAGCCATTGCATCCAATGGCAAACCACAACACCCAACACCAGTGCACGACTACACAACCGCACCACCGGTACACCACGCACCACTGATACACCACACCGTTGCAGCACCATCGCACCACAGGTACACGACACCATTGCCCCACCGCCCACCTGTACATCACGTCATCGCATCACCACCCACAGGTACACACATAGCACCACCAAATTAATCGCCTATGAAATCCGATCTTGATGGCGGAGGTTGTTCGATTGATGTGATTTACTATAATTAAATGTAATTGTTTCTTGTTACATCAATAAAAAACCATGGTTCATGAAATACTGAATTCTTAAAATAATTAAACATCAAAACACGGTTCATTTAACAATCCAAAAAGCATGGTTCATGCAAGATTGAATTCATGAAAAAATTAAAATGTCAAAAGTCAAAACATTGTTCATGTAAAAAATTAAGCCACCTAACAATCCAAGGTATATCTAGATAAATAATTTAAAATTTTTAAAACCCATAGCATAATCGGAAAATAATAATTTAAAAATAAAATCCATAGTAAATTTAAGAAAGAAATATTTAGGAATTTATTCACACTTTGTCACTCATGATATCGATCATTCATGACATTGTTGATCAAATCTACTATAAAAAGACCTAAATATGATTTAACAAGACTCGTCCTATTATGACTCTCATACCCAACATGAGTTATTTGACATTATTTATCAAACTTAAAAGTTATAAAAAAGTTTGAGGTAACTAAACAAATGGTGTTTTAGGACATATTGGTTGGGTACTATATTGTGTTACTTTGTTTGGTATATTTTGTATCATGTGCAACTGTCTGTTGTCTGTTGGTTTTATTAATAAAATTTTATTGTTGTTCAATAAAATGAAACTCAACAAAATTATAGTCTCTCATCCTTAAATTAAACTGTTAGAGGCCACACGGTCATCCCGATTCCCGGGTTTCTCCGTTTTCCTCAAAAACGGGTGGTGTCCTCAGGTTTCCCCGGGTCAAATTTCCAGTACATTATGATTTTTTTTTTGTGTTTCTTCCTCGCCAACTGAATGTTCACCGGGTTTCATCGTTACAAGGCCATCATCATCACCTTCACTGCCAATCACCACCCTCCACGTGTCTTCCCTGTGTTTCCCCCGTTCCCATAGCCGGGACGGCACCATGAACCATAAGTTAGCTAACCCTTGTTAAGTTGATTGTAATTATCTTGTTAGTTAACATGGTCAAAATTTTAAGTAGGTTCTAATCACGATCATGTAGTCCAATATAAACATAATCACATCATATCATTACATTCCCAATGTTCTAACAAAATGAAATCATTTCAACCTTACTATTTACTTATCTTTCTTTCAACAATATCACTAGCATTCCCCAAGTACTCCAAACCTGGGTGCAATGATACATGTGGGAACGTCAGGATCCCGTACCCTTTTGGAATCGGTGCGGGTTGTTCTGTCAACGAATGGTACACCGTTGATTGCAACTCGTCGGCCCCATATCTATCAGCACTCAACCATCTAGAAGTCTTGAGTGTAAGCTTAAAGTATCAAATAATCACGCTTAACACGCCAGTGATCTCTGATCACTGCCGCAGTGATCAGACCACGAGCGTCGATCTTGGTGGGACCCCCTTCTTGTTTTCCAAATCACACAATAAATTTGTTGTTGAGGGGTGTGGTAATGCGGTCATGATGGACCGTGGGAGCGCCCTAACGGGGTGCTCCACAGATTGTTTTAATGGCAATGTTAGCGACAAAAACAACTGTCTTGGCGTCACTTGTTGCCAAACAGCTATTCCTCACCATCTCAAGTCGTACACCGTGGATGTCACACGGTTAGGGGGACAAGGTGATTATGGAGCGTGCGGGTCTGCTTTCTTGGTGGATAAGAGATCATACGACAAAGGGCGGTTTCGTGGCCCGTTTGTTGTCAGTAATAACTATTTTGCTCCGGTGTCACTTATGTGGACTCTAGCAGACGTTGGCTATGGTCACGTCGCGTGTTGTGGTAACCGTGAAAGACAGAAACTCGAAGTGGATACGGGTAATCATACTACAGTAAAGACATGGAAATGTTCTTATTATAGGCCTTTTGAAGGGACACCTTATTTAATAGATGGATGCCATGGTATGTAATCCTACATCACATTCATATTATTATAATAATTCAAACTGTCACTCATTAGCTTAACGGTAAATTGTACTGTTCATCAAACCAACTAATGAATCATAATTTGAATTATTAAAATATGATTTGTTATTCTATAATCATTTTAACATGTAACTTACTGTTGGTGTGAATTTAGATAAGGAAGAGTGTGCAAGGTGTGAAGATCGTAAAGGTTATTGTGAGTATAGAAGAATATATGACGCTGATGGGTTAGTTAAAGATTGGAACTTCACTTGTATTATTTCTAATCTAAGTGACACTTCCCAACAGTATACGTTTATGATTACAATATTTGTTGGTAATGCCTATTCTCCGAGCTTATAATCCCCTACTCGAAAACGGTTGCAAATTTTACGACCGGTTTTCAGTTGAAACTAAGAATCATGCGGGGGAATGTAAGTGGGGATCAAACTGTTCTTCATGTGTGATAAGGATGGGCACATACAAAGGATTGTGTAGAGAAGACCAAGTGTTTCAACTGTAGAAAGATGGGCGACATAAACAGAGACCGTAAGAGACCAAGGCAAAGGGTTCTGGGGCAATAGGGGGAGCTGAAAAAGGGAAGGAGTGGCAGAAAGCAAAGGATAAGGCCTTCACAATCACCAGGAAGGAGGCTAGGTTGACCCTGATGTTGTGTCAGGTACATTCCCAGTAAACCAAACTTGTGCATCTTTAATCTTTGATTCGGGTAAGTAGTAGTTTTATTTATTTTGCCTTCTATGATAAGTTGTCTACTAGGAGTAAAAAGATTGATGAGCCCTTCGATGTAGAAACTATCATTGGTAAGTTGATGTGTTCCAAATTATACATATAAAACACATCAATTGCACATAAATTATTCCAGAAAGTCTTACTGAAAATAATGATTTGATACTTAAATTGTTCATATTGTGTTTTCAGGTTTAGAAAGACCAAGATTAACTAAAGAAGCTTAAATAAGAAGAAATTAAAGAAAACCAAACTTTAAAATTCAAGCATGGGGTCATGCCTCATGAGGCAGACCCCCATGCCCAGCCTGAAACACACCCTAATGCTAAAATCAACACACCACTGTGTTTGTTAATCTGACAGAATAAAAAGTACTGATCCCCGACCCAAGGCAGGGGACGTGCCCTAGGTGACACGAGGTCATGCCCCACCACAAACACAGGGGCATGTCCAATTGAACACGGGGTCGTGCCCGACAATTCCTGAGCGTACGAGCTGACCAAAATTTACATACATTATACTAGCACGGGACCGTGCTTAAATAGAAAGCCTATAAATAGGAGTTCATTTGTAACTTTAAAAGGAACTTTTGGGAGATGAAGTGCTGGTGTTCCCTCTCAGGAACCCAGCCTTTAGAGGTCCTTAGAAAGTTTTGGATGTCCATTCAATACTTAGAAGAAGCTCGGGATCGTTTAACAATATCCATAGAGGATCATCGGTTTGATTGTTCTAGTTTACCGAAGATTTCATTACTATCTTCCAACTTTGTTGTTATGTTCAAGCTCATTATGAGCTAAACTTCATTTATTATCCTAATTTAGTGAAACTTTATGTAATTTGTGATGAACTAATCGTGTGGTTTATATTATATTAATGTTATGGTAATCTTGGGTAAACTTTTGATGGGTAGCATCTACATTTGAATGGGGAGTTATAAACTTATGATTTGTAATTGTGAATGTCATACAAGGTTGAAAAACGTATGAACTAACTTTTATTCACAAAACTAGTCTTCATAATAAATCCATGGTTAATGAACTAGAAATTGTTATTAGAAATCATATTATCATAACTTTCTGATCATTTGCGGGTTCCCTTTTATTAGTCTAAGAAATCTACTGTAATTGTTATGGTTTTCTAAAATTAATGGTATGTTAGAAAGGAACTTGATCAACTCTCTTTTTAATATTAAGTTATGTTTTCAGAAATCGTATGTTGAAAGGTTACTGAGATCTACCTACATTACTAGTGATTTTGATTGTCACTACGTAGCTGGTAGACAAGAAATCCGTGTTGGCTCACGGTTATAAACATTAACATAATTACATTAATCAATATCTATAACCACACCACCAATTTATCACAAATTATATAAGTGTAATATAAATTAGGATAATAGGCTTACTTCACTGAAAGAATCACCAAAACTCTCAATCTATCTTTATATATCTTTATTTATCGTTATTTTGTTTAATTTATCATTTTCTAAATCATAAAACTAATAGTTAATTATAAGGGTTGTTGAGTAGGCTTAGTGTGTTCACATATTAATACTCGATTCTTACCAACATTATATTACCTCATGACAGGTACATTTGACTTTTGTGTGTGTAGTTTAGCATTGGTAATAACCATTTTAAACTCTATCTGTGCAAAAACCTTTATAAAAATATATATACTATTTGCACACACTAGTTGCTAAGATACACATAACTAGAAACCATTTCATAGGACCTGATCTTGAGGGGGAGTGTGTTGATGAACATCTCTACAGGGCTATGATTGGGTCTCTTATGTACATCACAGCCAACAGGACTGATATCACGTTTGCCATATGCATATATGCAAGATATCAAGTCAACCCTAAGATGTCACACCTGGTTTCTGTCAAGAGGATTCTTAGATACCTCAAAGGAGCTCCTAAGCTAAGACTTTGGTATCCAATGAATTTTATGGTCTTTCAAATTTGACCACCTAGATTTTAGTGTTTTCATATTATTTGACCACATACAAGATTTTTAGTGTTGCTCAAGATTGGTCACATCCTAGGTTATAGTTTTTTGCTATGTTGCTACCCACAAGATTTTTAGTGTTAGGGATATTTTTTTTAACTAAATAGTATTTAAAATCGAATGTTTTTGTATCGTAGCTATAACGAGTGTAGTTTTTGTTTTGTTACTATGACGAACCAACAAATTAAACTGACTGAGTGAAAATTATTGTTACCGGTATAGATATTATTGGAAATAGCAGTATTCGTTTTTGTGGTTTCAGATGATCCGAGCAAACAATGAACAAAGTCACACCATGTAAACATGAGAAATCAATCAAATTACAGCACGCGTAGCGTGATAGAAAACACTAATTATTACTATTAGTAATGGACTATCATTCAAAACCTTCAATTTACCATTTTATATCTTGCCTATACAATTTTATACAAATATTTTTATCCATATGTTCATTTAGACTTTATTAACACTAATGTGTATTCAACATGAACTTTTTATAGTGATTTCTTTAGAAATGGGTAAAAGTGGGTTTAGCAAATTATGTTATGCAACAGGGCGAAGCGCAGAACTTTGCATTGTGGGTTTTACGGGCATACTTTAAAAAATGATTATATACCCCAACCCCGTCCTTTGGAAAGAAAAAGGTAGCACCGAAGAAAGGAAAGAGCGAGATAGTGGTTTTTGTTGTTCTAATATTTTTTTACTTTCAACTTTAGTCTCCAATACTTTTCATATTTTACAAAAGTTTTGTTTTACGTTTAAGTCGATCTAAATTTTGCGAGTTAACACGCCACAACATGCGTGTGTGGTTCACTATTTTTACGCTTATTTATCCCCGTTTAACAGCGCCGTCGCAAGACGTTGGTCCTAGATTTGTTTTAGATGTTTTACGTTGCGCTTTCGTGGTTCAACATGTTTACCTCTACTTTTCATTCAACTTTGGTTTTTTAATTTTTTAAAATTTTTTAATACAAGCTTTTTCGATGTTGGCGTACACTGATGTTGGTGTGTCATTGTTGCTACTTGGCATGGTTTTACACCACCCGTAGCAACGCGCGGGTTCTAATTGCTAGTATTCTACAACAAGCAACTTCTTTCATTTAAATCAAACACGTAATTTATCAAACAATATGACCACATGGATATGTTTAATTTAATTAAACTTTTAACATATGAGCTTATAGTGACTAAGTAGTCGCTATAGATAAAATATGATATATTTAAATATTTTTACATTAAACTATTAAACTATAGCGACCACATGTCGTCGTTAAAATTTAATAAATAAATCTTTTTATTTTTTATTAAAATCAGGAATTGGCACTGACTTATAGCGACTACATCTCGTCGCTATAGGTCCACTTATACCGACGCTTCTTATAGCGATGCCATTTTTAACCTATAACGAAGGATCTATACCGACGACTTTTAGCGACGAAATGTCACTGGTATAATTCATTTTCGGCTATAGCAATGACAAATCGTCGCATAGGTCTTCAAAATGTCATCGCTAGAGGATGTTATTGTTGTAGGGTGTTGTGTGCACACTACCATTACATGGAGCACCTTCTTTTAACTAAATCTGTAAATAATTGATATAACAAATAGGTGAAGTGTGAATCGAGAAAAAATTGTGGACCATTAGGTGTTTGAAACGTGTCAGGTCGGTGGGTAGCCGATCGATGTTGTTTTCTTTAAGGTTAAGTAAAAAAAATCGACAAGGAAGGAATATAAAATCATAACATCTAGGTGCAAACATTGCTCTCACGCTTCTCTTCAGTACAATTGGGCGTGTATTAGACTAATATAAGAGTCCTCTGTCTCTTTATATCGTTGAAGCGTTAATTCAAAAGACAAGGACATCCATCAATGTTGTTGATGATCTAGATAAATTACATGATCTTGTAAAAGGTTATGTAGTTCATTAAAGTTTTATTATGTCTAATCCTTATTGTTTTAATTTCGATATTTCTGAAAAGATTTGGTCAAGTTAAAATGTTTCTTGGATTGTTAGGTGGCATAAATTTTTACATGAATCATGTTTTGACTTTTGACGTTTTAATTTTTTCATGAATTAAATCTTGCATGAACCATGCCTTTTTGGATTGTTAAATGAACCGTGTTTTGATGTTTAATTATTTTAAGAATTCAGTCTTTCATGAACCATGTTTTTTAATGATGTAACAAGAAACAGTTACATTTAATTATTTCATGAATCATGTTTTGTATCTAATTACCCAATATATAATTAGTTAACCATATTGCAGCCCAAATAAATTGTTGGTTCACCAAAACAAAAGTGACTAACTTATAGGAAAGAGTACAGTACACAAATGCTCCTTGTGGTATGTATAAATTGTGGTTTTGTTTCTTAAGTTTAAAAAATTACAACCACAGTCTCAAAATATGCATAAATTACAACCTCAGTCTCAAAATATGCATAAACGTAACAGGTTTGGTCCTTCATATGGATGGAGAGTTATTATTTTTTGTTAAGTTCTGTAAAATGACCAAAAATATCATTATCTATTAAATACAAATGATTTAAATTAAAAAGTAAAAATAATGGAGTACCATCCCTTGTTCCCCCCTCTCCAAATCCTAGATCTAGCCACCACCTCACCATCCTAGATGGCGGTGGTTGTTCGATTGATGTGAAATCAAAAGTTGTGTGTTGTCGATCAAAGAAGACATCTTGGTGGGCGGAGATAGATTGGGGAGGGAGATATGTGTGTGTGTGCGCGCGCGCGTGTGTCTGTGTGTGAGAGAGAGGGGGTTTCAGGTGGTGATAGCGGCCTGCCGAAAGTAGCGGTGGTGGAGGTCCACCTGCAGTAGTGGTGGTGGTTGAAGAAGTCGTATATTGATCGGAAGCATATAGGGTGGGGTCGGGGTTGGGTTTTATATATATTTGTTTTATTAAAATAAATTTAAAATAATGGCACTAAAATCAGTTTTCAATCATTTACTTTTGTTTAAGTTTGAGGGTATTTTGATCATTTTTTTAAATTCAACAGAAAAATTAACATTCATCCAACGCAAGAACCAGACATGTTATGTTTATGCATACTTTTAGACTAAGCTTATAGTTTTTTAAACCTGAGAACCAAAACCGTAATTTGGACATAGCATAGGGACCATTCGTGTAATTTACTATAATTAAATGTAATTGTTTCTTGTTACATCATTAAAATAACATGGTTCATGATAGAGTGAATTGTTAAAATGATTAAACACTAAAACACGGTTCATTTAACAATCCAAAAAGCATGGTTCATGCAAGATTGAATTCATGAAAAAATTAAAATGTCAAAAGTCTAAACATTGTTCATGTAAAAAGTTAAGCCACCTAACAATCCAAGGTATATCTAGTTAAATAACTTAAAATCTTTATAACCCATAGCATTATAGGAAAATAATAATTTAAAAATAAAATCCATAGTAAATTTAAGAAAGAAGTATTTAGAAATATATTCACACTTTGTCACTCATGATATCAATCATTCATGACATAGTTTATCAAATCTACTATAAAAAGACCTAAATATGATTTAACAAGACTCGTCCTATTATGACTCTCATACCCAACATGAGTTATTTGACATTATTTATCAAACTTAAAGTTAAAAAAAATGTTTGAGGTAATTAAACAAATGGTGTTTTAGGGCATATTAGTTGGGTACGATATTGTGTTACTTTGTTTGGTATATTTTGTATCATGTGCTCTGTTGGTTTTATTAATAAAATTTTATTGTTGTTCAATAAAATGAAACTCAACAAACTAATCGTCTCTCATCCTTAAATTAAACTATTAGAGGCAACACGGTCATCCCGATTCCCAGTTTTCTCCGTTTTCCTCAAAAACGGGTGGTGTCCTCAGGTTTCCCCGGGTCAAATTTCCAGTACACTATGACTTTTCTTTTTTTTTGTGTTTCTTCCTCACCAACTGAATGTTCATCGGGTTTCATATCATCATCACCTTCACTTCCAATCACCACCCTCCACGTGTCTTCCCTGTGTTTCCCCCCGTTCCCATAGCCGGGACGGCACCATGAACCATAAGTTAGCTAACCCTTGTTAGGTTGATTGTAATTATCTTGTTAGTTAACATGGTCAAATCTTAAAGTAGGTTCTAATATGATCATGTAGTTCAATATAAACATAATCACATCATATCATTACATTCCCAATGTTCTAACAAAATGAAATCATTTCAACCTTACTATTTACTTATCTTTCTTTCACTAACAACAATATCACTAGCATTCCCCAAGTACTCCAAACCTGGGTGCAATGATACATGCGGGAACGTCAGGATACCATACCCTTTTGGAATCGGTGCGGGTTGTTCTGTCAACGAATGGTACACCGTTGATTGCAACTCGTCGGCCCCATATCTGTCAGCACTCAACCATCTAGAAGTCTTGAGTGTAAGCTTAAAGTATCAAATAATCACGCTTAACACGCCAGTGATCTCTGATCACTGCCTAAACCCCGTTAGGGGTGGTAGTGATCAGACCACGAGCGTCGATCTTGGTGGGACCCCCTTCTTGTTTTCCAAATCACACAATAAATTTGTTGTTGAGGGGTGTGGTAATGCGGTCATGATGGACCGTGGGAGCGCCCTAACGGGGTGCTCCACAGATTGTTTTAATGGTAATGTTAGTGACAAAAACAACTGTCTTGGCGTCACATGTTGCCAAACAGCTATTCCTCATCATCTCAAGTCGTACACCGTGGATGTCACACGGTTAGGGGGACAAAGTGATTATGGAGCGTGCGGGTCTGCTTTCTTGGTGGATAAGAGATCATACGACAAAGGGCGGTTTCGTGGCCCGTTTGTTGTCAGTAATAACTATTTTGCTCCGGTGTCACTTATGTGGACTCTAGCAGACGTTGGCTATGGTCACGTCGCGTGTTGTGGTAACCGTGAAAGACAGAAACTCGAAGTGGATACGGGTAATCATACTACAGTAAAGACATGGAAATGTTCTTATTATAGGCCTTTTGAAGGGACACCTTATTTAATAGATGGTTGCCATGGTATGTAATCCTACATCACAATCATATTATTATAATAATTCAAACTGTCACTCATTAGCTTAACAGTAATAAATTATACTGTTAATCAAACCAACCTCAATAATAATTACTATCAGCTAATGAATCATAGTTTGAATTATTAAAATATGATTTGTTATTCTATAATTTATGTCATTTTAACATGTAACTTACTGTTGATGTGAATTTAGATAAGGAAGAGTGTGCAAGGTGTGAAGATCGTAAAGGTTATTGTGAGTATACAAGAATATATGACGCTGATGGGTTAGTTAAAGATTGGAACTTCACTTGTATTATTTCTAATCTAAGTGACACTTCCCAACAGTATACGTTTATGATTACAATATTGGTTGGTAATGCCTGTTCTCCGAGCTTATAATCCCCTACTCGAAAACGGTTGCAAATTTTACGACCGGTTTTCAGTTGAAACTAAGTGGTAGCAAAGTTAGCGTTACAATTGTTTCGTCGTAAAACAGGAGAAAGTTTTGCGACGATAACTTAGTTGGTCGCAGAACGATTGTAAATTTTGCGACCATTTAGATTCAATGGCAAAATAGTAGCACAAATATTTAAATAATATTTAAATTTAAATTATTAATACCGATCGAAAATATGTGAAGAAATAGTAAACTGAAAACGAAAATTATATTTCATTCCTAAGACAGTCAAAAAAAAGTTTACGAGCTTTTAGTTTTGGTCGTAAACCCGTTGCAAAATTATTTAAAGATATTTTTATAACGGTCGTAAAATAAAACAAGTTAAAATTAAAAATAATATTTGTTCGCAAATTGGTTCTGAAAATTTATAAAAATAATAACTTATATCTAAATTATAAAAGGTTATTGGATTTTAATAATCCAAACTTTTAACTTTTGTCCGGGATTAATCTCAACTCAAAAAATATTTACAGACACTCTCAACTTTAAACTTATTTTTCTTTAAAGATCTCTACTAACTGAAAGTTAACCCCGTGAGTTTTTTTGATAAGGTTGACTGCTTATGTGGTCAAGTCACTTAGCAAAAAGTTGACATCTATCATTAGGTCCATCAATCTAAAACTTCTGCACCCTGAAAACCGCCAATCTCTACCTCCTGATCTGAACCACTTGTCTCATTGAAGGTCGATTTCAGGTGACGATGGAGGTTAAACACCGGAAAACGAACTGATGGAGGCTGAGCAACGGCGGAGTTTAAAATAAGCTCAAAGTTGGCCACATTTAAACAGGAAAAAATAATGGGGGTTAACTATCAGTTAGTAAGGGATCGTTGAAAGAAAAAACCTCAAAGTTAGAAGTGTCTGTAAACATTTTTTGAGTTATGATTAATCCGGTCAATAAATGAAAGTTGGATTATTAAAATCCAATAAACCAATTGTAAATAACGGTTACAAATAAGGAGCAAGTATATGAAAAAACTAAAAATAAAAATATAGTTACATCCTATATTAGTTCATAGCTAGCTGTTAAAATTCGTTTAAGTACGTTCTATTAACAAATTAAGCATGCATGTAATGAATCGTAGTCTATGTGAATAGTATTGATTTTTCATATTATTTTAGGCAACTTACTAATTGATTTTCTGTTTTCTATTGGTGTTCATTCAGGTGTTATTATAACAACCTCGGGTATAGGTTTAATAGCAATAATCTATACATCTTACAAACTAATCAAGAAAACAATAACAAAAAAACGAAGAAAGAGCGTTTTTAAACGTATAAACGGTGGTTTACTACTGAAGCAACAAGAAGAGATTGACCCGTCTTTAGTTGATAAAACCATACTCTTCACATCACGTGAGTTGGCAAAGGCCACCGACAACTTCAACGAGAATAGAATTATTGGAAGAGGAGGCCAAGGTACAGTCTACAAAGGTATGTTAGCTGATGGAAGAATTGTAGCAGTCAAGAAATCAAAGTTAGCTAATGAAAGCCAATTAGAACAGTTCATTAACGAGGTTGTTATTCTTTCACAAGTCAATCATAGGAATGTGGTCAAGCTACTGGGGTGTTGCTTAGAGACGGAGGTTCCTTTGTTAGTTTCTGAGTTCATTTCAAATGGAACCTTGTATGATCGTATCCATGACGAGAGTGACGAGTTCCCATTTTCTTTAACCATGAGATTAGAAGTCGCTACTGAGGTTGCACAAGCCCTTGCTTACTTGCATTCAGCAACTTCCATTCCGATATATCACAGGGACATAAAAACAACTAACATACTTTTAGATGATAAATATAGAGCTAAAATTTCTGACTTTGGAACTTCAAGGTTTGTATCAGCGGATCAAACTCACTTAACTACTTTAGTCAAAGGTACATTTGGCTACCTAGATCCCGAGTATTTTCAATCCAGCCAATTCACTGAAAAGAGTGACGTTTATAGTTTTGGAGTTGTTATGGTGGAATTGTTAACAGGAGAAAGGCCAATTTCCCAAACTAGTTTCGGTGAACATAGAAGCTTAGTTACACACTTTATGTTGGCAATGGAAGAAGGGCAAGTTGTTTCTATTTTTAATGAAATAGTGATTAAAGAGGGCACAAGGGAGGAGCTTATGGTTTTAGCTAACCTTGCAATGCGATGCTTGAATCTAATCGGAAAGAATAGGCCAACAATGAAAGAAGTAGCTACAGAGCTAGAAATCATACGAACATCGCACACTCCCTTAGTGGTTCAAAATAATCTGGAACAAGTGACGCATGAGGACGAAATCTCCATGCTGTAATACAAGAAATCAACACCAACATTCTTGAGTTCAAAGTATAGGGAAAATAAAAAGGTCAGTCTTTGTTCAATGTTTATAAATTAATAGTATGCTATAGACATATAGTGGTATGTAGGAGAGCTTAAAGCTTTATGTAATCATAAAGGGCTTAAATTGAGATCAAAACGCCATACATTGAAGTCTATGCCACACTACCGTTTGCAGGAATGCGATAGACCAGAACAAACCCACCATTGTTCACATACACCGCCTTACATGGTCTAGTGTAATCAGAGTTCTTTACAAATATGAATTTATTTCAAGCTTATCATTTACACATTTCCATTCATTAACAGCAACATCAATTGCAATCGCAGTGTACGCCAAAACACATTTTCCATTCATTAACAGCAGCATCTATTGCAATCGCAGTGTACGCAAAAACAGTGCAATGATAAGTGCGGAAATCTGGGATCGAATTACTTTGTCAACCAATGGTACATCGTTGACGGTAACTCCTTGACAATCATTCAGACGGTGGATGTGTGACTATCACTAGTGTGGAAATAAACATAAGCCTTCATAATCAACAATTACCCTAATCGTATAGAGTGCTTACCCTGCTGCAAAATAAAATGGTATGTTTCCAGCCAGTTTTTTCATCAAAATTTTCCTACAATAAGGAGACCAGTAAAATTCAAAATACGAGACAACGTAACCAAGTGGCTCGTACCCAATTTCACAGCTATAAGAATCGAAGCTTCATGGCTTCGGTACATCATCAGTTTTCATGTACTGCCTTCATCAAATATAACCTGCTGAAACTCTGCCCTGCAACACTGCATTCCCACACAAGTATAGATCAAGTTGTGATCAAAATAACATGAAAAATAAACAAAAACACAAGAATCCCCTGAACCATGCATCATTCACAGCTAAATTTACTAGCTTGTGCATTGGTGTCATTATAGTTGGGACCTTATTCTAAAGGTGGCAGTTACGACCCATTTCTTGTGACTGAAGTGATTTTGGTTTATGTTTTATCACCACCAAGTCAAGCAGGTGAAATAATAAGAAAAGCTGAAAAGGAATGCAGTAAAACCCGTCAAATGCCCCAAAATTTACCTTTAATACATAGACCATCCAAAATCATTTTATTCAAGAACTTATATTATTAATTTATTATTGAACTATCAATTTGGTATTCATACTTGGACGCACCAATTGTTTATAAAAGAACTTTTCGACAAAAGATGGCAAGGTCAACTCAACCCAACTTGCTTTGACCCAAATCATGAAAAAAGTCCAAACCTGTTTTACCACCTAAACCTGGTTCCTTTATATCTTTAGAGGATCTTTAGGGAGTTAGGCATAGAGTAAAAATACATTGGCCCTATGAAAGACCAGCATTTAACTATCATGACTACTAAGGATCTAACATTATACTCATTATACTAAGTGTCATATTGTAATGAAACTTTCATGACTCGGAAAATGTATCACTTACAATCACCCTCATGAATACAATTCCAAAGACCAGTTGGTCACTAATTAATTTTGAAAAAACATACCTGTTGATTTGATTGCAGTAGTTGGAAACTTGATTTGTTATCAGATAACTATCCAATCGTGATGGCTCAGGGAGAGGCTTAAAAATAGGGTTTGAAGGGTCTTCCTCAGGCAAAGGTTCCTCTCCTGCAGCCTTACGTGCCATATTTTCAGCCCTATCAAAAAAATACACCATGATTTTGTTATAATAACCAATATATATATAAATAAATAAATAAATAAATAAATAAGTGAATATACACACATTCTAGACGTGCTTACAGGTCCAATTCTTAGTTATTAAGCATCTGTAGTACATTATTAAAATATTAAATGAGGTACCTTCTCTTTTGAAGCCATGTTTGTTGTTGGGCTTGCTGGCGTGACAAATTGCGATAATAAAATTGGAACTGAAAAACAAAAATTACTGGTGTCATTGTGCTTAACATGCCAAAAAAGGGGTGAATAAAACCGCCTTCTGAAAAAGAAACCAACCTTTTGTTGTTCCATTGAGAGATCATCCATACATGCAACTAAAAACTCCATGTTCCTTTCCATGAAGGGATTTGTTGATAATTGTAGCTTATCGTAATCAGACTACATATAACAAAATCACAATTACACATTGTTTTTATAAAGCGACGATAAGGAAAACTGTAAATTTTCCCAGAAGAGGAAATAAAGAAAACCTGAGTTACAGGTGAATCAGCTTCTAGTTCAGTCATAAATGCACTGATAAGGGCTGAATTTGTAACCTTGATCTGTCACATGTGAAACCATCAAGAAGAAAGATAGCATCAGAGAAAAGCATTATTCAATGTATTAGTTAGTTAGTAATAGAAAAAACTGGTTCAGAATTTAAAAAAATTTGTATCAGAACATACAGGTATCTCCTCAAAGATATCCACCCATGTTAGATTTCTCTCGCGCAGCCTAAAGATCAAAAAGAACAAAGAAAATGAGACTAAACATGCAAGCAAACCCAAAAATATGTAATAGAGTAGGCTTTACTTTTCTCCATTGAATTCATTGTTGCGATACAGCTCCATGAAAGAATCAGAAAGTTTCAAGGCCTTCAAAGCCAGAACACCTTGGTTGGACTTAGAGGGATCATAAATAATGCACACACATCGTTTAATATTCTCCTGCAACCAAAAAATTATAGTTATGTAGAGAATAATGTATTTAAAAGTTATGCAAGCACCACTGAAAAGAAAAACAAAATAAAACCAGAGAATCACATTACCTGGTAATTCATGAAGGTGTCAATCAGTTCCACAGTCTGATAAGAACCTGATAAAGTTGATTGATACCTGCGGATTTATTCAAAATACATTCAGCTCTATAAAAGAAATGAAAAACAATATACTCATGTAAGAAAGCAAACGTTTTTGCGTAATTATTCAAACTTCTATAAACATAGATAAAGCCTATGAACTCACCATCCCACAGTGTTATTGTCAACATTAACTTCCCTGAGGCATCTCATCATCTCAAGCTGATAGTTAGCACCTTCTGCCTCAATCTCCTCATCTTCCTCACGAATCTGTCACTTCTATGGGTTAAACATCCGTTGTACAAAAGAATCATAGTAAAGATAACAATAAAAATCATGATCTAGAAAAAGAAGGAAACAATGACATCATAACATACTGGAAAGGGGAAGCAGTTGGTAACTTCAAGAACACTGCCAACATCTAATCCAAGAAGCTGCCCAGTCACAAGAGCAGGTGAAAACTCTGTGCAGTGTTTAATGATCTTTAATATAACCTGTTCACAACATCAATTTGCAAACAGATGAGAAGGGTGTCACTTGTTACATTTTAGCCTATGAAGCACAAGAATCGGTGCCTCTGGTAACCTACATAACATTGGCGCTAAAATAAGGCAATAAGCTTGTGGTGAATCCATAGTTGTCAATAACGAATAGCGGTAAATAGCGACAAGCCACCTATATGCTACGTAGCGAATAGCAGTAAATGGCGACCGCTACTTCAAGTTTAGCGATTAAGTAGGATAATATGTAAGAATGTTTTACATTCGACAAATAAGCATATTTAGCAATAAAGTAGTAGGAAATCTAAGCAAACACCACCAAAATAACTAAAACACTCTATTACTAATCATCTAAATCTCATAATTACCAGAAAAATAAAATAAAATAAAATAAAATAATAAAAAATTCCGCCATGCAATCGCTATTTACAAATAGCGAGGGAGGGGCGCTACGCTACATAGCAGTCGCTATAGCCGCTGTTGACAACAGGGGGTGAATCCATAGTAAATTAATCGTAATAGAACTAATAACAACCTAAAAGCTGATGTCTTGTATGATTTTTTATCTCCTCAACTTGTTTGATTGTTTCTTCCATAACTTTATAATCTTGGCTTTATTAATATCATCAGCCTCATTATAAATCACAAGCCAGTAATCCAGTATTATTCCAATTGAAAGCCTAAGCAGTTAAATGTCCTACTTTAACCTCTAATAACACATAAAGGTACAGAAACAAAAACATGAATCAATTAATACAATAACCAACAAATTAAGAGAAAATTAAGTACCAATCCTTCCATCTGAACAACTCTTAGAGGCGGTGCAACAGCCTCCTCAGTAGCTGCCACTTGCAGGAATGAACGAGATGGCGCTGCTGCTGTAAGCAATTGCAAACAAATTGAAATCAGAATGATATAATGTGTTGTGTAGGTTAACGTATGCAAATTCACAATAGCAGTTTAACGCAATCGATTGAGATTATAGTTTATACGAACCATTTGCCATTGTTATGATGATGTTGATGAAGCTCTATTGATCTCTGTTCCGAATGAAGAGAAGCCTTGCTCCTTTGGGTTCGGAAAGAAACCCTAATCGAAAACTCTTTGCACTATTGTAGTATTGTGTTTTTGTTTAATGTTCTTTCTGTCTTTACTTTACATAAAACTGATATTTTATGACGATCTAATGACACGATATTAAATGACATGAACTTTTGACAGATTAATGTTTCGGATGAACGGGTTTGGGGTACAAGCGAGTCGAAATCAGTGGCGGATCTTAAACATCTCCGTAGGGGGGCGGGGGCGGAATTAAATTTTTTAAGGGGGGCGAACTCGATATTTATATAAAAATTTATACTACCGTGCCAAAACTTTACACTAACGGGCTAAAAATTAACACTACCGACGGAAAATCACTATCCTCCGCCACTGGTCGAAATGTTAATAACACGATAAAAAATGTGTCTAGAAGGGTTCAACCGGATTAATCCGTTTATGCATAAGATATTTAACTACACGTATTAAAATGGTTAACATATCGACCCGACACATTTACGACTCATTTATAAAAAGTATGTAGTTTTATGGTTGATAAATAATTATATATTGGTCATTATGTGTAGATTTATTTGAATGGTTATATGGAATTTGTAATTGTTACGCCCTACCCAAAATAGGTGAAGTGCAACTAAGTGAAGTTATTCATAAGCAGCAAAAAAATTTAATTATTTGTTACATAAAAAGTAAAATACTTCAGAAATCAAAGCGACAAACTATAATTAATACAATGCAAGGCAATAGTAAATTCTAAAATATCTTAAATAAAGCTTGCACTTTAAATTCTTTTTAGTACCCTTGTTTACTCAAAAACCACCTGCGATACATGCTTAAAAACATGAACCATTTTATACTATTAAGTCCTGCAATGCAACAGACACATTTAACCAAACTTCATAAAAGGTAACTTGATTATACATAAGCTATTTTCGCTACATAATTTTAGCTCATGCAAACCATATAGAAACACCAACTTAGATTTATGTACAAGCATATAGCTGAAATAACATCTATAACAATAAATATAACAGGTATCGCTTATACGTTTATATATAGTTAGAACTATTATAAGCAATTGCAATGCAATGTATAAATCAATAATAATCACATTAAAAATATTTTATTAGCATGTATTAAATTTTAAATGTTAGCACGAACTCTTTTTTTAATATCTCTATAGCTTCATTGATAGCTCAACGGATCAACCATACAACAAGATGTACACTTGATTGGTTTTCTTTTATCTTTTGACCCATTGACCACGTATATCTTATCTTAGATTTATCTACAACTATTTTGGGTTCTAAGAGCATCCAAAATTTGTTCACTAAATTGATGTGAGTGTATTATCTATATTATATAGTATGGTTATAAGTGTTTGTAAGTGAATGATATAAAAAAAAATTTGTTCAATATGTATTTTTAGAAAAAATTGTTCAAAGCCCTATAATATTTTTAATATATTTTAAGTGGTTGTGAGTTGAGTATAAAGAAAAAGTAATGATAAATGTATAAAAATTATTATTTTATTAGAAAGAAGAAGAAAAAATATTGATTTTTAGTGTAATTATATAGATGAGAATAAGAAATGGATTGTGAACGCTCTAACAGGTCAAATATGGCATATATCACGGTTACGAAAATTTGTGCAAAGTGACCATATGACATACATTAGGCCAATACGATTAACCCGTTTAACATTTCTAACTCGTTTAAGCTATTCTGATCCATTTGACATGTTTGACCCTCTTAATGTTTTTGAACTGTAGCAACTTCTAATTTGCTTATCATCTCTGATCCATTTAGAGCATTCACAGTGGGGTCTTTACAAATATGTGCGTGTGTTTGGTATATTATATGTAATTATTTTGAGTGGTTGTGAGTGAATGAAAGAAAAAATGTTATTATGAATTGGTATATTTGAAGAATCACTGTTCAATTCCTATAATTTTTTTAATATTTTTAAAAGTGGTTGTGAGTGGAGTAGAGAAAAAAGTAATGATAAGAATATAAAAAGTATTATTTAATTGAAAAGAAGAGAGAAATATAATGATTTTAGTGTACCTATACGAATAAATATAAGGAATCCACTGTAAATGCTCTTAAAGTTCCTAATGTTTTTTACTTTTTTAAATTTTTTTGTTTTTGACCCGTTTGACTTTGTAACAAAACAATTTTTCTAACCAGTTTTGACTTTCAGATCCAAAACAATTTTATTGACCCGCTTAACTTTTTGATATGTTTTAGGTTTTTGGCCCGTTTAAATTTCTAATCCGATAAGAACAAATCTTACTTCCAATGAGCATCTTATCAATACAATACAAATTTGTGATGATTATGATGATTCTCTATTTGTTTATCTCACGACAACCTAATGTTTTTTTAAATTCCAAATATATATTTCCGATGTACTTGTTTCTACCTACATTTCCTTATAAATTTAATTTGAAATTGAGTCATCGCTACGCGCAGGCAAAACCTGCCGGTTGTAACTATTAGACAACTTTCTATAAAACAATGGATTTCGTTATTTTAACTTGTTGTTGGTTCATATAACTAAAAAGCGCTTAATTTTATCAAACTTTTTTAAAAGGATTTAGTTTGAAAAACAAATTTTTGTTTAGTAAAATTCTAGACTTCAATCAAGTTCATAAAATAACGTGTATGATTAAAAAAATTGAGTTAGAGATCCACCGAAGTCCGAAGTGGTAAGCCTTAACCAGATGTGTTTATCAGGTTAGCTCGAAAGATATTCCCGTCCCTATCAGAGAGATGCCAACCATCTCCCTTATGAACTTTGAACACGACAAAACACCCAAAAAAACTTGCTGATTATAATCTGAAAGCAATTGAAACCAACAAAGGATATTTTAAAATAGTTTGTTTATTAGAGGAAAAGAATTTTAGCAGAAAATCACAATAGAATGAGCTTAATATAAAACGAGAAAACTATTAAGACTGTATAACAACTTATACATGCTACTTTAACTTTGTTACAAAATACATCATGCATTTTACAATTTTTATTTAAAACTGATTTCGTATTGTTAAGAGCGACACTCTTTCTACAGAGAAATCAAATATCTATCTCGTCAATTCCTCCTCTCACATTGGTTAACCGTTGATCCAATTTCTTCAAAGAATCCTCCGGACGTATATCTGGCTAGATTACGCTCCCGTAAATCCACAATTACATGGGCTAGTAGCGACAATAAAGAAAACTCTAATTCGATTTTCAGTTTCACAGCATCATATCTTCATCACATGTTTGAGAATTCGATGTTGGAGAAGGGAGTGGCGGTTCTAGCCTCTAGCGGCTTTTTGGGGGAGGACTTCGCGGTGGTAGTGGTGGGAGAAAGAGGAGAGTTAATAAGAGATCACAATCATGGTTTTGGTGTTTGAATTCTATAGTTTTGACTTCTGAGTATCACAATCAAGTCAAACGTGTTTGGACCAGAGTAATTCAGAATTGGTCTTACCAAAAGTAAACAATGGATTGATGTCAAAAACTCAAAATACTACTCATTTATCCAAAATAAGCTCACTAGACCAAATATTTTCAAACTAATACAAGATTAATTATAATGATAATATTTCAATGAAACTATAGTAATGGTCACATCAATATACTAAGGTGAAGGTTGGCGGGTTAAGATTGATGATCTCGAACACGACTCATGTATATTTGTGTGAAAGACATCAAGCATGATCCATATACACTTAAAACAATGTAATCCTCACACAACCCATGTAACCGTTTAGCTAAAAGAGTCAAATAGGCTGACAGGTGGTAACAACTTGGCGGGTGGTAATAAAGCTGCAAACGGGTTTAACGGGTCATAAACATGTGGGTTTCTGAACTTTTAAAATACATATATTTATTTTTTATTTCTAAAGTTAAACGTGTTGGCCCATTAGTGCAAGCAACCCGAACAAGAGTCGTTTATTAGCCGTGTTACACTAACCAGTGTTTCGGCATGGTCATCAATACACAAGTAGATCAGCACCCTGCGCTGTAGGGTCATCATCAATGACTTCTGTTTATTTCAATATCAGACTTTTAAGGAAATAACTAACGTAATAAGTAGATATAACAGTTTTGTACATAATAGCCCATGTACGAGTTGATTCGGGATGTATTCTAGTGCCTTCCCAATGCATATAACCCCCTAACATACCTAAATGCTTATAAAAGAAAGCATTACAGGTGTTCCTACCTATACAAAACAATACAGGTTTTGACCCGTCATACAGGCCGCCCATTTCACCACGTCTTCTAGCAAGTCACTATACCATCTATTCTATATATCAAAATAGAATTTGTGACGAGTACAAATGATACCAAGTAATTCTATTCATACCCACAATCTGTCACCCGACCAACGTACGCCATCATCATAACTCATAACTAGTCAACATATCTAACTAAAAGAAAACACGAAATCCTAATTTAAAAAAAACATGATGAAATATACAAGACATACCAGTAAATGCATCAGCATGGAATATCTTAATCATCTTTTCATCTTTTTTGGTGCTTTCATCACTATTCCTTCCAGAATCCCATCGGTACCAAAATTCCCAGAAAATTGTTGCGGATCAACCGGACCCGGCAGCTTAAATGAGACAGAAAAGTGACCTGGCGGACAGAGGTTCTGAGACTGCATCTCAAATATCTGATCAAATCTGCACACGGTTTTCTCACCGGTAACAGTTACTCCCCTTACAGATACTTTACCATCATCTTCAACCTCACAACTGAATTCCCCTGCTCCCACAAATTATGTCCTTTGATTAGGGGTGTGGACGAAATAACAAAACAGATTAAGAAACAGATGGTTCGGTCAAGATTTTTTTCATAACAGATTTTTATGCTTCTGTTATGGTCATATGTATAACCCAAACAAACCAAACCAGCATAAAAACCAACTTATATAACATGTCAGAAAGGTTTTATTATAATAATTTAAAAAATAAGTATTAGTTTTCACTAATTCTCCTTTATAAAGTAAAAGGACTGCTATAATTGGAATTGTTAACTGAAATTAGCTTTAATCCACTCACGTACAAAGCGGGTGGTTAACAGATAATCAACCGAATTAATAGAACAAACTTTTCCCAAAACATGATGGGTCATGAAGATCTATAAAGTTAAAATATCAGTTATAGGTTCGATTTTAACCCATAGGCCATAAGCCAACCAAACTGACCTATGCACACCCTTACTTTTGATTATTTAGGGGTCAATAAGTTTCGTACTAGTTGTAACAAGACCAATTATCAAAGGCTTCTTTTACCTAATACACAAAAATTGTTCTTTTTGGAAAATTAATTTTTTGTCTACTTAAATAAATCTAAACAATATATAAAACAACCAGTTTTGTTATAGTTGATTATCTGATTCTGATAAAAATTAATATCACATAATCACTTAAAACACACACAGAGGAACTTACTTTCATCCCTTTTAACACCAGGAAGAGACACACGAAATAGGTAGGAATCTTCGCATTCCCCAATGTCAATGCTTCCTATATTGTGACCAATTTGACCCATTGTAGCGCTTCCAGTCAATAAACATCCATTTTTGGTTGCATTCAATATATTAATCCACTCTTCCGTGCTTGGTTTAGAAGGAATAAATATCATATCCGACCCATGTTCAGCCAAGTCACTTGTTTTCATTCCGGTCGGCACACCATCACTAGAACCACATACAGTTGGCGTACCATTGTTTGTCAAACACTCAGAAACTGGAGTATCATTATTATTTCCGTGTGCACTTCGCATAGGTGGGGTGTCATCATAAGATAATGATTTTAATTCTTTATGATATTCGTCCTCCTGCAACTCGATATTGTATAAAACTTTTCCATCAACAGATGTATGGCAAATGGCGTTATATTTATCCAAACGGACATCTTCAAGTTTAGTCAACCTCTTAAACCTTTCAAGATACTCTGGTCCAATGTATTCGATTTTGGGGTCACTAATGAATACAATGTTGTTAATGGCTTCATATTGACCTTTAAACATTGAATGAGGATGCAAACTTGGGGGGAAAAGATCATCAAATTGTGGGAAAGGTAGTGTTTGGCCTTTTTTAGAGGTTGAAAGATTCCCATGAAGAAACTGTTGTAGAAAAGGTAGCTTTAATATAACTGATTGGTCGGCTTTTCTAAGGACGTAATAGTAAATTCTCTCTACTTCAACGGTTTTCATGCAAGAACCAGCTAGGGATTCTGAGTTATATGGTGGAAGACCCTCGGCCCGTCTTTGGAAAACCGACTTTTGTGGTTCACCTTTGAGATTGGGCCCAAAATAAGTGCCCATGATGAAATATAAGAGGAAAGATTGCTCATCTGTAGGTGTTCTTCCACTTGATCTGTCATCAATATCTGACCTTATGTCAATAAGATATTCACTAATAGGGAGTGCGCCCTCCATTAATCTGCAAATGGAAAAGTTGATCATATGTATTACGTTTTCTTAACCAATTAATACAACATGCTCACCGTTCTTTACCATTTGATGCAGCATCTTACCATTTTTGACCAATTAACGCAACATTCTTTCTGTTTTATGATATTTAATGCAACAAGTTGTTGTGTCATTGGTAAGAAATGGTAGTTTGCGTTAGATGGTTAAAAAATTGTGCTGCACGTATTGATAACAAGTGCATATTTTCTTGTAATTTGCACTAAGAACTAATAATACAAGTCATAATTGGAAGCCAAGGACAAGTCAATGATGCAACTCAATAAGATATACTACAAATCATGTCATTATACTTTCATTTATAGTCGATTATCAGCATCATAAAACCAACAAATACCTAAACTAAAAGAACGCAATATACTTACATTATTTAGATGCAAGCATGGGAACAAAATACGATTGTAAAAAATAACCTAAGATAAGGTATAGTGACATAAGACGAATCCTTTAAGGCATATGGTTTTGTTATTTTAAATTACATATAATTTGAATCATTCAACTAATGTAATTGACAGCAAAACAGAAGCATAAAAGAAAGAAAACACTCTGTGAGAGGACGATTGATATATTTTTGGATGAGAAGGCCGTTACATGAAGCCCCTTTTTAGGGATATCGAAATTTGGCACTTATTGCCAAATCTTGGGAAATGAAATTGACAGAATAAATTGAAATTAAACTAATTAAACAGGCAAATTAATTTAATCCACTCTTCAAACATTTTTAAAACAAAAACACAGAATAAAGCAAAATTACCAAAATTTTGGTAAACAGTTGAATCAATATCAGGGTTCCAGATGAAGGAATTTGGGTACGGCGTGCGGGCACTTGTCGCAAGTCCGGCCCGTCACACCGGCACTGAATCTCTAGAAGGATCAAAAGTTATGACATTTTAAGTTGGTTGCTCCAAATATGAGTTTTCCAATTCCTGGAAGTTGGATCAGCTTCGTCTCAATATATCACAGCACAACGAATTTCACCGTATATTTATAAGAAAGTTTTCATCAATTATGGTTTCGAATTTCACAAAAAGTCCTTTAAGTTCAAATCCTAAAAATTTCTTGTTGGATTGTTGAGCAAATGAAACATTCTACTCCATATACATTTTCAACTTTGTAACCTGTGGGTATACATTATACTCTATAAAAAACACAATATTACACTCAATTTAAAAACAACAGAGAAACCACAAATGGAAACTGGATGTTGCAGATTAAAAACAAAATCCAAATGCAACAAAGCTATAAAGTTCCTTATCTGTCACAAATTTAACAGTAAACTAATTCTAATGCAAAATATAACATATATTCCAATATATTTTGAAAGGATCCATACTCACTAGTATGAAAATCAATGAATTTGAACTAAAAAATAAGAGGATATAATCAAAGCACCCACCGTTTTACCTCTCTACATAATCTCGATCGAGCGTATCGGATGTGTTCAAATGTTCAACCACAAACCAAAAGGGCGTGAAAATTCACCGAAAACCACAATTTCATACAGGAATGGATAATCATACAAACAAATTCATCGGTGATGATCGATTAACATAAACGCAAGCAGAAAACACAAATGCATGTTGAGAAGGCGAATCCGATTTGATGGAAGAAATTACTAATAATAGCAAGTGAAAGAAAGGGGAAATCTGACCTTCTAGAGATCAAAATCGCGTGAGCGTCTGAAGAAGAAGCAGTTTGGTGTGTGAATTGATCGTTGTGAGTATTGAATTTTAGGGTTTAGGGGTTGTGAGCTCCGGTGGTTGAGCGTTATCGCCGGCGTCAGGAGTAAGTGTAAGGAATAAAGAAACAGTTAGACGATCTTTTAACCCATTCATCTATTTTCTCTATTTTGTATTATAAAACTAGAAGGGTGTCGCGCAATGCGGCGGTGTAACATTTTAATCCAACATGTAATTTTTGTTATTCTTATAGTAATTTTATAAAAGTCTATTATATTTTTTCTAAGCTAAAATTTTAAACACCAAATAAATGCGTTTTGCATGACGACTTGTACATTTACTTATTAGCTTATTGTAACTCACAAAATACAAATCGGTTCAGCAAAAAATTTACACCAAAACGATTAAAAAATACACAGGTTACAATTGTAGTCTCCAAAAGTTTTTAAACATGATAGATTAAAAAATATAACTGAAATCTTAAAACAAGTTAAGTTTTTTTGGTTTATGGGTAGATAATGTAAAATTATATGTAAGTTACAGTATATGCAAGGTTATTATGTAACTAATTGTAATGAGTAGTATGTAACTAATGTTAAAAATATTATTTTACCCCTAAAAGTGGTTATATCTTATGCATTGGGTAAAGTAATTGTTCTTAATTTTATGGTATCTAAAAATACCCCTCTCATGTGCTTTATATATAGTATAGATAAAGAAATTTGATTTTAAACTCTTAATAATTCAAATTATTATTTATCGGTAGATAGTATAGTTCATACTGATAATTTGGCTGGTGTCTGTTTTTATTTTTGTTTTTAGCGCTAATACTAGTCTAATTGTTCAAGTAGGGTAGTTGTCATATATTTACAGTCGGTTTGCATTTGTTTTTCACTTGATTACACTTGTATGCTAATTTGTTTCGTTTATAATCATAAGTGTGGTGAATTCGAGTACAATATAAGCGTGAATACTTGATGGTAATGTTAACGGGACTGTTATGGATAACAAAAGTGAGAGTTGGAATGTTATTGGTTAAATTAATAATATGAATTATTATCGGGCAATACGTGATAATTTATATTATTAAAATACAGTTTGCTTATATTCTTAAGTATTTATTTGAGATTTTTTATAAAATTGTAGACAACTTAATATGAACTAAAACTATATTTGATGATCGTCTTTAATATATACATGAGAAAATCATGAAATTGGTTAAGGAATTTCGGATGTCATACGTCTATAGTTATATCAAGACAACTTCACAACATACAATCATGAATATGTGACAACCTTGTCACATGTTAACTTTTACTATGTATCTTTCATTTGGGTTTGATAAAAGTATAGAAAAAACCAACCTGAAATAAATGCTATAAATCCACGTTAAGACTCACGTGACGTCAAGAAAAGTCTTTTATAACCCGTCATTCATGACATATTCCTACACATTCATGTCCATGCGCATATCATCCTCAAAAGATCTAAATATGTGAGTTTGGGTCGCATAAGCTAACTTTTATCTATCTTTTTAGAGAAAGTGATATTTAAAAGTAATATTAATTAGCGCTTAAAAACCTTCCATCACCTTCCATCAATGATTTAGACACAATTATACATGTTGACTAGAAGATTGAATTAATATTAAACTATTGTAGACTTGTAGAGTGTTAAGCATGCTTTTTGTAATATCATCAATCGGAAGTGAATGATGATACACAAGTACAAGCTGTTATGCGATTGTATTGTCACGTAGATCATGACTATAAATGTGAAATTGTTATGACATTTTCATATAAACATAGCACACCCAAAGAGAACTCTCAAAATATCCTCCTATTCAACAAATTTAGTTTTTTTTATTATTAAAAAAACAAAACACCCATTACTAACAATTGTTAAAACATTTAAAATAGAGTTAATTTCAATTTTGTTTTCTAAGTTTTGATAAAATAACAATTTTCCTTCAAATGTTTAAAAACATTAATTTCAGTTCAAAAGTTTCATCAATTGTTTTAGTTTCAGTTCAAAAATTATATATTTTGAATTCAAATTGAAATAACTTATGAAAATATTGAATTAAATTGAAATAACTTATGAAACCTTTAAAAGTAAATTGATATTTTTAATCTTTTGAAGGAAAATGATTATTTTCATCAAACCACGTAAGCAAAAATCGAAGTTAACTTTTTAAAATATTATAATCAATGTTAAATTACTTTTTTATATATTTATTGATAACACTTCTTTTCTTGTACAGTATTTATTGATATAATACTTTTATCATTTTAGGTATTTCATCACATCTATTCCATCTATATTGGATAAAGATAAAATAAAAAATTATTATAACTGTATAAAAGAAGTCAATGATAGACGGGTAGTTATATAATTTACGTAACAAATCATATCATTGGACCTCCATTTATAATAATTTTTATATGATTTATCTCATATTCTCATGCGTAAATAATTCTAACCCTTAATTCACAATTCTATTCAAAATGCTTTACTTACGTAATTATTTCGTATCCTGTTGGATCTAGAGAGGTTGTTGCAACCAAAACTAAGTCACTTAGAAGATTTTGAGTACAACATACAAAGGACTTCCGAAGCCAAGTGTAGAACTTCCGAAGGAAGAAGGAGCTCTTCCGAAGTCTAAGTGTAAAATACACTTTCGAAGGAAAACTCCAACTTCCGAAGACAAAGAAGCTACTTCCGAAGATCAAGACTTAAAGACAAAGATCTGAAGTCAACTTCCGAAGTACAAGAAGTCCTCAAAGCCTCGGAAGCATAGAAGCATCTTTCGAAGTATAAGTGGCTTCGGAAGAACTTGTTCTTCCGAAGCCAGTTAACCTTCGGAAGACACTTCTATTATCCAGTGGACATAAGTATGGCCTGTCTGACACTCCGCTGCAAATCTCTGAGATACTGCATGGCGTTTTCTCAAAAGCCATGTAGTTGACCATACTTTAATCTACTGTTTACCTTTTTATGTTAAGTACAGTTGCCATCTTTAGTTGGTGACAAAAGGTAAGTCATGGACATGTCATGACTACCATATCTTAGATAATACTTTATCTAAGATACCTTAACTATAGCATTGTAGTATATGCTTTAGTCGTAGGTTTCCAGCTGGTATCAAGTATAACCGGCTGTAGGATCTAGTATATATAGTTTCTCATTGTAACTCTTGTTTCATGCTTGTAAGTGTCTTGTAATCTTGAGTTGAGAAGTAATATATACAAGTACCTTGAAAATACTTCTGCTTGTTCCTTTGATTACTTATTATATTATTATCAACTCTTGTTAAAGGCATTGCTTCATCTCATTTGAGTGTTATTATAAGTGAGTTTGAGAGAATCACAAGTGTTTAAGTGACAAAACCCGATCCTGCAATTGGTATCAGAGCTTTTTAGGCTCTTGATTGTGAGATCTTACCATCCTAATCAACCAGTTTTTCACTCCTCCTTATACCTCACTCAAAAATGGCCCTCAACAAATCTGAAGTTGAGATGGGAACGATGACCAAAGCTCCCATCATCGACCCTGAAAACTTCAGGTCTTGGAGCAGAAGAATGGAAGGCTTCATCAGATACCAGGATAGCAAGATGTGGCAATCCATCGTTAATGGCCCGTATAAGCCAAAAGTTGCTGGTGGAAACGGTGCCATGATCGAGAAGGCCGTTGAAGACTATTCCGATGAAGACAGGAAGAAGCTTGACATAGACAGCAATGCTATGACTGTTCTTATGACTGCAATCCCAAACTCCATCATGGTGGGGTTTGAGCATTGTAAGTCTCCAAAGAACTCTTTGATGCTCTTGCTCAAATGTACTCAAGCTCGAATGATTCAAAGAAGGACTCACTGAAGCAGCAGTTTGAGAACTTCACCTATGTTGCTGGAGAAACTTTTAGCCAGCAATATTTCAGGTATATGGATCTTATCTCTTCCCTTCAATCTGTGGGAATCACTCAAGAACTTAGAGACCTTACTAGAAAGTTTATGAGTGCTCTACCCAATGAGTGGACATTCTACTGTGTCTCCATCAAGAGAACAGAGAATTTGAATACACTCACCATGACCGAACTCTATGGGATCCTTGATGGATACCGTTTGGAAATGGAAAGCAAGAGGGGTCACCAAGCAAGCAGACCCTTGAGCCTTCCTGCTAGCAACGCTTTAATGGTTGCTGAAGGCTCAGGCATCTCCCAGTCTCAGCAGTACCTGACCTACACCCAGCAGCCATCTTGTTCATCTGGGCCTTACATCACATTTCCTGAGACTCCAAGGTCTCATCAAGCTCAGCAAAGCTCCTTTCAGGAGGGCTGTGCATTTGTCTCAGGGAGTGGACACTCCAATGATCATCAATTCTGCTTTGATGATCTTGAGTGCTTTAGCCCGGATGACATAGAGTATGTGGACATAGTCCAACAAATGGCTCTTCTAACCTACAGAGCGAAGAAGTTCTTTAAGAGAACTGGAAGGCAATTCCCTCAAAACCCAATCACCAGCAAGTTTGGGTTTGACAAAAGCAAGGCTAAATGTTACAACTGTAACCAGCTTGGCCATTTTGCAAGGGAATGCAAGGCTCCCAAGTCCAACCCGGGAACCTCACAGGCCTCCACACATCCTTCTACACCAAAGCCCAACGGAAAGTCAACTGAAACAGCAGCAATGGCTCAAGAAGTTGACTGGAGCTTTATGGTTCAAGATGTGACTCCTGCTCAAGCACTCATGGCAGGAACAGATGAAAACAAGGTATATGAACATCTCTGTACCCCTGCTTGTATTGCTAAGGTTAAACTTTATCAGGACTACAATATGGAAATTAAATCTGATATTGAGTCTTTAAATGTTTTAAAATCTGACTTTAAAAGGGCTGAATCTGACTACCAAAAGAAAATTGAGGAGTTAGAGAAAACTGTGTCCCTCTTAAAACATGAACACACCAACTACAAGACTCAAATCAAGGATTTAATATCCAAATTGACTGAGGCTCAAGCCCAGCTTGTCACTGCTGAGGCTCAAGCCAGGAAGTATGCTATTTCCGAGCAAAACTTCCAAGCCATTCTTGCATCATCCTCTCACTCCAAACTTTGTTATCAAAACAAAAGTGGGTTGGGAACCAATGAAATTGCTCCACCACACTCTTATGAGTCTGTAAGACAACCAAGGTGTGGTACTGAAGAGCAAGAGGTTCCATCTGTTGACCCACCTTCTCAAGAGTCAAAGAGTGATGCAACTATGGAGACCATGACCATCACAGGGAAGGAACAGGTAATTGTGCCCTCCCCAGCCAATGATGATCAAACCCTGACCACCAAAGCCAGAAGAAGCAGGGCTAAAGCAGCCAGAAAAACTGCCAAGAAGGTGGCTGAATCCAAACTGAAGATAGACCCAAAGCAAAAGGGTGTATTCATATCAGCAGGATTTCAGGTGGTTGGACCTTCTGATTCAGGAAAAGAGTACAGTACCAGTACTCCTATCCTACCAAAGGATCAGAAGTTAAAGGGAAAGGTTGCTGATGAGGAGAAAAAGAACAAGAAACAGCAACCCTCTCATTCCCAGAAAGTTAACATTGCATGCATAATGTGTGGTCTGCAAAACCACATGGCTAAAGATTGTTACTACAATCCTGCTAGCACACATTATGCAAATAATGTTAAAAGAGAAGGAGTCAGGGAAGGTTTCACATTTGGACCATATCAAATGGTTCAAGTGATGAAAAAGGGAAAGCTTGTTTCCGAAGCAAGGCTTCTCTCGGAAGAAAACTCTTCTTCCGAAAGGAAAAAGGCTTCGGAAGTTAAAGCTGCAAAGACTCAGAAAAGAGTCCCCTTGAAACCATCCCAGAAGAAGACTGCTTCGGAAGAAAAGGTGGTGAAGGTCTCTTCCGAAAAGAAAGAAGCTTCGGAAGAATGCCAAGCTACAAAAGCTTCAACAAGCTCATCTTCTATGATCAACCAAGGGATGGAATGGAAGATCAAGGAAGATGCTGTAGCCCAAACCTCTTCTTCAAAGACATCAATTGAACCCCCATGCATAAATTTTGGTTCAATCATGTCACTCTCATTGGAAGAACCCAAGACCAACAAGGCTTGGGTTTCCAATCAAAACTAATTATCTCACCTTATGTGCAGGGACATCCATATGACAAGAATAACAACATTTGGATTGTAGATAGTGGATGCTCCAGGCACATGACAGGGAACAGATCTCTCCTTCAACAATTTCAACATTATGATGGAGGTCCTGTCCAGTTTGGAGGTGAGGCCGGAGGATATATTTCTGGCAGAGGAGTATATCCAATGGAAAGTTAAAAGTTGACAAAGTTAATTTTGTCAAACAGCTTGAACACAATCTGTTAAGTGTTTCTCAATTCTGTGATCAAAAGCATCAAATGCTTTTCACAGAACATGAGTGCATCATCCTCAAACCTGGGATGACAATTCCTCAGGAATTGGTGCTTCTTAGATCTCCCAGGAGAGGGGATATGTACAAGCTTGATATGAACAATGCTTCCCCAATGGGAGAAGTATCATGCTTTCTTTCCAAAGCTGATGGTGATGAGTCAACACTATGGCATAAACGAATGTGTCATGTCAATTTTAAGACAATGAATAAATTGGCTAAAAATAACTTGGTACATGGTTTGCCTAAAAAGGAATTTTTCTGCAAAGATAACTGTGTTGCTTGCCTGAAAGGGAAACAACACAGGTCTTCTCATAAATCCAAAGTTGTTAACTCTATCACCACTCCATTACACTTATTGCACATGGATCTATTTGGTCCCACAAGTATAATGAGCATTGGAAGGAAATCATATTGCCTTGTGGTAGTTGATGATTTTACTAGATTTACATGGGTATTCTTTTTAAGAACTAAAGATGAAACTGCTGAAACTTTAAAATCTTTTATTCTTAAAATAGAAAATCAAGTTGATCACAAGGTTAAAATAATTAGAAGTGATCAAGGGACTGAGTTTAAGAACTTTGTTCTTGACTCATTTTGTAACTCAAAAGGGATTGCCAGACAATACAGTGCTCCTAGAACTCCTCAACAAAATGGTGTTGCTGAGAGGAGAAATAGGACACTTATTGAGGCTGCTCGGACTATGTTAGCTGATTCAAAGCTGCCTCTAACATTCTGGGCAGAGGCAGTCAGCACTGCATGCTATGTGCAGAACAGAGTTCTTGTAGTAAAGCCACATGGAAAGACCCCTTATGAGTTATGGAACAAGAGGCCACCGTTCATTGGCTTTCTAAGGTCCTTTGGCAGCAGGTGTACCATACTTAACACAAAAGACAATTTGGCAAAATTTGCTGAAAAGTCAGATGATGCTATCTTTGTTGGATATTCCTCCTATTCTAAAGCATACAGGGTTTATAATATTAAAAACCAACAATTTGAGGAATCTCCAACATTGTAGTTAATGAGCACACTCCTTGTGTTAGGGGGAATGGCCCTGATCATATCTTTGATTTAGAATTGTTTCCAAACTATTCTAAACCATCTTGTGAGAATGTTTCAGCTGGAACAGGTGCTCAAAGCAATTCTGATGAAGATCAACTGTTTGAGCTTCCCAGACCTACTCCAAGTTCTCCAAGAGCTACAACAAATCAAGTTCCCACTATTGAAAGATCTGACAGCATAACCATTTCAAGAAATAGTGGAACTTCAACAAGGGATTCACCTGATGATTTTCAAATCTCCTCAGGTGATCCTGCACAACACCAAGCTGATGGAAGCAGCATTTTGAAGGAACAGGCAACTGTTAATGATGCTTCACAGCAAAGAAATGATGATGTTTCTCTTTCATTCAATCAGTCCTCATTGAATGAGATTGAAACAACAGCTGGACCAAGTATTCAAGCTCCTGAGCAAAATATGTCCAACTTGGACTTATCTTTGCAACTGGAGGTGATTCCAAGACTTAGAATTCACAATACTCATCCAGCTGAAAACATCATAGGGGAAGTCTCTGAGGGTGTGAGAACAAGAGGACAAACTCATAATGGGAATGTCTGCTTGTACTCATGCTTCTTATCCCAAATGGAACCCAAGAAGGTGGAAGATGCCTTGAAAGATAGTAGCTGGGTTGAATCAATGCAAGAGGAGCTGCTTCAATTCAAAAGACAAAAGGTTTGGAACCTATGTCCGCTACCATCTGGTCAAGTACCTATAGGCACCAAATGGGTATTCAGGAACAAAAGAGATGATAGAGGCTTGATTATCAAGAACAAGGCAAGACTGGTGGTTCAAGGATACACTCAAGAGGAAGGAATCGATTATACTGATGTCTTTGCACCTGTTGCAAGACTTGAGGCAGTTAGGATCTTCCTTGCTTATGCTGCATCCAAGAATTTCACTGTCTACCAGCTTGATGTCAAGTGTGCCTTTCTATATGGGGATATAGATAGGGAAGTCTACGTATGCCAGCCTCCAGGATTTGAAGACCCACAGCATCCAAACTATGTGTGCAAGTTGGATAAAGCTCTATATGGGCTGCACCAAGCACCTAGGCTGTGGTATGAGACATTGTCTCAATTTCTCCTGAAGAATGGTTATACTAGAGGTACCATTGATAAGACTCTCTTCATTAGAAAGTCTGGGAAAGACATTTTGCTTGTTCAAGTCTATGTTGATGACATCATATTTGGTTCCTCAAATGACCAAATGTGCAAAGACTTTGAGAGCATTATGAAGAAGAAGTTCGAGATGAGTTCCATGGGAAAAATGGACTTTTTCCTTGGAATTCAGGTAAAGCAACTGAAGGAAGGGTTCTTCATCAATCAATCTAAGTATGTCAATGATATCTTAGAGAGATTTGATATGAAGGATTGTAAAGCAGCAAAGACACCCATACCCAGAAACCATGATTTATGCCCTGATTCTGAGGGGGAGGATACTGATCAACATCAGTATAGAGCAATCATTGGTTCTCTGATGTATCTCACAGCAAGTAGACCTGATATCATGTTTGCAACTTGCATCTGTGCAAGATATCAGGCTGCTCCAAAGGTGTCTCACCTAATTGCTGCCAAGAGAATCCTCAGATACCTCAAAGGAGCACCTAAATTAGGTCTCTGGTATCCAAGAAATAGTGATTTTAATCTCTATGGTTACTCTGATAGCGATTATGGTGGCTGCAACATCAACAAGAAATCAACATCAGGTGGATGTCAATTTCTTGGTGGAAGGATCATCTCATGGCAATGCAAAAAGCAATCCTGTGTCTCTACATCAACTGCTGAAGCTGAATACATTGCTGCTGCAAGTTGCTGTGCTCAGCTGCTGTGGATTCAAAACCAGATGATAGACTATGGATTCAACTTCATGAGCACTCCTATCCACATTGACAACAACAGTGCTATATCCATTACTGAAAATCCAGTGAAGCACTCCAAGACAAAGCACATTGATATCAGGTATCATTTCATTAGAGATATTCATGAGAAAAATCTTATCAAACTAATCAAAGTTGATTCAAATGAACAATATGCTGATTTGTTCACCAAAGCATTTGATGAACAGAGATTTAAATATCTCATTACAGCTATTGGGATGATAAACATTGATTAGTTAATCTCAATTGAAAACCTTTTTAATGTGTAAAGTCTTATGTCAAAACAATCTAAGCCCTGTTACAAAAGATCTTTTCTTAAATTTATCTAAGTATAAGTTCTTCCGAAGAGAAATTAACCCTCGGAAGATATCTTGCATATCTTCCGAAGCAAATTTCTCACAGGATAATTTTCTTCTCGGAAGAGTGTTAAGTCTCGGAAGAAGCGATTGAGTTCAACTCAGATCTACTTCCGAAGCACTTAACACACTCCATCTGAAAGCAACATATACTCTCGGAAGTAAGCAATTTACCTTCGGAAGTAAATTTGCCTTCGGAAGAACATTACCTTCGGAAATACTTTATACTCGGAAGAAAGATTTTACTGTGTAACGGAAATCTTTTGGGCCCCACACTGTAAAAAGTAAAGATTTTGTTAATGATGTCGGATTATTTAAATGGTCTAACCTTACCGCCCATGTCACATCATCCACTGAACCCTCACATCATCTTATCCAAACCACCCTTTAAACCGCCATTTCACCCATTTAAATACTTCCGGTTAATCACTTACACTCTTTTTACCCAATTCACTGCCCTAAAAGCTTTCTTCTTCTCCAATTTACCTTACTCAGAACTATTCTACTGTTATCTTTCTCAAATGGCCTTAAACCCTCAGCACAACCAGGTCGCACTCCTTGACTCTTCAAGGGATGATGACTTCTCTGATATCATTTCTTTCCTAGCCCAATCTTCATACTACACTGCCTTGACCGTAAACCCTACCATCTACTCCAACCAAATGTCCGAATTTTGGGCAAATGGTCGGATTGAAACCCTAAACGGGGTTCGTGCTATTAGGTCAAGCATTTGTGGCCAAGAGTTGGTCATCACTGAACAGATCATCAGGGAGCATCTCGAGCTCCATGATGAGGGCGCTCCGACGGAATTCCCCAAATCAGAGTTAGATAGTTCTTATCTCCAAATGGGATACGGTGGAGATGTAAGCAGGTCAACGGTCTACAAATTCAACTTCTCCTACAAGTGGAAGTTCCTGCTGCATGTGGTTCTTCACTGTCTATCTAACAAATCTGGGGGATGGGATCAAATCCCTTATGAACTCGGGTGCTTAGTTCACGGGTTGGTACAAAGCCTCCGCTTCAACTATTCAAGGTTTGTGCTGACTAACCTTATGGGAAATCTGCAAAGGGACACATTCTTTATGTATCTCAGATTTCTCCAGCACATAATCAACTGCGAGCTAGATCAGGGTAAGCTTGTCTGTGCAGCTGCTCTGTCTGCTCCCCAAATGAGGCCGACCATCTTCAAGATCTTGAAGAGAGTGTCTACCAACTACACTGGAAGAGATACCGCACTACTTCCAGGTATGATTGAGCCAATGGCTCCTGGTGACATCCCTGTTCACCCCACAGGTGATGAACCCACACCAGCAACTACCCTCACCATTCCAAATCTACCTTCTCCACCCATTACTGTCACATACCAGAGACGTACCAAACGAACCCTTGTTCAATCTACTCTGATTGAACAAGCCCCTCCTCTTCAAACCAAAAAGGCTAGAGTGGAACAAAGGGCTCCCACTCAGCCAGAGGTCCACCCATCCTTCACTATTGACCTCAATATGGGTCTTGAGTCTCCTCAGTCTCAGACCCATGAGCCCAAAACCCCAGCTGATAGCCCTCAGGGTGAGTCTCTATACTCCCCTGAGCAGCCACAAAGGGACAGCTCAATGCCTTTTGACATTGATCAAAGTCCCGGGTCCTTAGGTCTTCACTCCTTTTCTTTTACTGACCTTTTGACCGGAGCTGGTGAAGAGATTATGTCTCTTAAAGGCGATGAAGTTGATCCACTACACCCTCTCAAGGATCAACAGAGCCTAGAGAACCTCTTATCTCTAGCCCACACCAGCAAAGCCCTACTGAGGTGAGTCCCACTGATGTGGAGGGGACTCATGTAGATTCAGCTGCCACTACTGAAGGAGCCTCAATGGATCCTCAGGACAGTGGTAACGACAGTCAGACTGAATCTACGGCAACCATGCCCTTTGATGCCTCTGAAAGAGACATCATTGTGCAAGGGAAACCAGGGTGCCAAGAAACCACATCTGGTGGTGAGGATGAACATACCAGGTATGTTACCTCATCTCCCCGTGATTCTTCAAAAGAAGATGAGGGAAGTATGCAACTCACCATTCAAGACCTACTTTCTAAAGTCTCAAACCTTGAATCAAAGGTTAAGACTTTAGAGGATAGGTCTGCCACTCAGCAACTTGAGATTGAAACTCTCAAGGCCAAACTAGCTGAGACAACAGATTGAGAGATCTGTTAGGCATGTACCAGTTCAGGTCTCCTTGACCTCTTCCTCTAGCTCATCTAGCTCTCAAGATGATGCTACCAAAAAGGGGGAGAGTGTTGAGAGACAAAGCCAAAGACAGGAAACCCAAGGTCAAGCTCTTACTTCTTTGAGCTCAAGATATCCAATGCAACAAGCTGCCATCTTCCCTGAGCCTCCTCCAGTTGTCTTTCAAGTGGATCAAAGGATGCTCCAGGATCTCAATAGGTTCTTCAACAAGTTCCTTTTGGAATCCCTCATAGAACAGCCTAGCCCAGATATGTCTGTGATTTACTTTGGAGCTCAAGAGCTTCAGAGGTTGAATGCACCTCCTACCACTGTTGAGGAAGTTGGTCAACCTAAGGCCCAAGTGGAACCTGAGATTAATTTCGAAGGGGAAACTAGGACTGATGGCCCAGCAACTGAAACAGTTGGGACAGAAGGTGTATTTTCACAGACTTCCGAAGCACAATTCAAAGCCTCGGAAGAACAAGCTCAAACTTCCGAAGCTGAGATTGCTGCTGCGGAAGGACTATTTTCTCTTTCCGATGATCTAATAGTCACAGATGCAATTCTGGAACTTGCATCTGAGGTTAATAGGGAGGACTTTCTCAGCCAACCATTGGCTCTAACATCTGCATTGACTCCAGCTCCTACCTCTACCACCCAACCTGGATCTTCTATCCAAGAACCCCCAAAGTCTAGCACTTCCGAAGACATAAAAGGCAAGAGGAAGATGACTTCGGAAGAGCTTCAGGAAGAAGAAAGGTTGGAGAAGCTCAAAAGGAAAGGTAGACTACCAACTGGGAAACTGTTAGCTGCAAGTACCAAAGCAGCTGCAGCCAACCAGGAGGCAGTCAACAATCGAAGAAGGGTAGAGGTAATAGATAGACTTGTCAGTCTAGGGGCTGCTTCGGAAGATGTACTCCTGCTACCATTAGAGGAGCTGATAGAGCTGGAAAAGGCAACCTTGCTGCAAAAACAGCAAAAAGAAGAGGCTGCAAGGTTGGCCTTAGAAGAAGAAAGGCAGAGAAAGGAAAGGGAAGCTGATCTGCAGCTCAGGAGAGAAAGGATCACTTTCCTACTCTCCAGAGGATTCTCTCAAGAGGAGTTGTCTCCACACAATAGTGATACGATCTTATGGCTCTTCAACAAAGAGCAAGATCAAATGGAGAAGGAGAGAAAGAGAGCTGCAAGGGAGAAGCTTGTGGAAAGAAGAAAAGAAAGAAGAAGAAGCTGGACTGTCTGCCGCCAAGAAGATAGGTGAGAAAGCTTGGATGAAGAATTATCTTAAAGCTCACGGCTTCTCTGGCAGGCAGGTGGGTCCCATGTCTGAGAAGACTCTCCAACGACATGTCAGTGACATCAAGGCTGACATTCGTGCGGGGAGAAGAAAAGAGATGTATAGAAGGGGACAGGGGATGACCTTCAAAGCAACCTCTCAACCCAAAATCCAAACCCAACCTCAACCTGAACCTATACCCTTTCCCTTCCCAATCAAAACTGAACCCACTTCTGAACCATTCACCCCTGAACCTACACCATCACACCTACCAACCTCTTCACCTCAACCACCTAAACTACCCATCATCCAACCCAAAACCTTAGCCAGAACCCAAACTCCTAAACCTACCCAACAACCAATCAAACCATCCCCTCAGCCTTCCAAACATCTCTCTATGGAGGAATTCAAGGCGATCAAGACTAAGCTCATCAACTGTACAACTCTGAGCGACATCTCCTGTGAGGAGGATTCAGTCAACTTGACTTATGTTGATGGATCCTCAAGTTCCCTCACAAGAGATGAGTTTCTTGATCTGCCCAGAGGAACTTTGGACCAAGCTGCAAAACTCCTTGGCCTCAATTCAGATACATTGAATGAGGAAGAAAAGAAGCTGAGGAGAAAGCTGGTGACTCTGCTGGATACAAAGAAAGGAGATAGGGTACCAAGACAACCTCTTGTACCCAGAAAGAAGATAATCCAGTGGAGGTTCGAAGACTCTTCTCACAACTTTGTTGTTGAGAGAGAGAATGGAGAGATTAACAGGCTGAATGCCTCATCTCTGCTACACTTAAGCAGGTTTGACATTGCTGAGTTAGCAGAGAAACCATTCTCCAACCCTTCAAACTCCGATGTAGCTGCCCACATCAGAAATCATCTAGGCAGCCTTCATATGGCCGAGCTTACTGCTAGAAGCAAGGTCGAAGAGGAGTTAAAACTGAGAGAGGAGGAGGAAAGGAAAGGATCAGCAACCAAAGGCAAAGCCTTTCTTCAAATGGTTGAAGGTCCTGAACTTGAGCCCATAGTTAGATGGGAGTATGACTATAACTCCCGTCAACTAACTCTCTTCAGGGGGTCACAACAAAGGGTACATGTCATTCAAAGTGATAGACTGGATCTCCTATCCACGAATGACTTGTACAAGCTTCTCAGCACTACTTCCGGGAAGAACAGAGAGACAGACAAATATCTTTTGTCCCTGGTGCTGAAAGCTTTGAGAAGCAGAAATAAGTGAAGTTTTGGTAGCATCAGCCTAGGGGGAGTTTGTTGGATCTAGAGAGGCTGTTGCAACCAAAACTAAGTCACTTAGAAGATTTTGAGTACAACATACAAAGGACTTCCGAAGCCAAGTGTAGAACTTCCGAAGGAAGAAGGAGCTCTTCCGAAGTCTAAGTGTAAAATACACTTCCGAAGGAAAACTCCAACTTCCGAAGACAAAGAAGCTACTTCCGAAGATCAAGACTTAAAGACAAAGATCTGAAGTCAACTTCCGAAGTACAAGAAGTCCTCAAAGCCTCGGAAGCATAGAAGCATCTTCCGAAGTATAAGTGGCTTCGGAAGAACTTGTTCTTCCGAAGCCAGTTAACCTTCGGAAGACACTTCTATTATCCAGTGGACATAAGTATGGCCTGTCTGACACTCCGCTGCAAATCTCTGAGACACTTTTATGTTAAGTACAGTTGCCATCTTTAGTTAACCTTCGGAAGACCCTTTTATGTTAAGTACAGTTGCCATCTTTAGTTGGTGACAAAAGGTAAGTCATGGACATATCATGACTACCATATCTTAGATAATACTTTATCTAAGATACCTTAACTATAGCATTGTAGTATATGCTTTAGTCGTAGGTTTCCAGCTGGTATCAAGTATAACCGGCTGTAGGATCTAGTATATATAGTTTCTCATTGTAACTCTTGTTTCATGCTTGTAAGTGTCTTGTAATCTTGAGTTGAGAAGTAATATATACAAGTACCTTGAAAATACTTCTGCTTGTTCCTTTGATTACTTATTATATTATTATCAACTCTTGTTAAAGGCATTGCTTCATCTCATTTGAGTGTTATTATAAGTGAGTTTGAGAGAATCACAAGTGTTTAAGTGACAAAACCCGATCCTGCATATCCTTCGTAGGAAAAACATTTTTTATTTTAATATTCTCCTAAATAAAACAAAAGGATTAACATAATCTTTCAAGTCACCCCTCTTAGATTACAAAGGTCTAGACCATGAAGGCGAGCCAGAAAAAAAAACCCTGAACTCATAAGGTGAAGGTGTGGAAGCAACGGGTCAAGTGCATGTGCTATTCGATTCTATCATCGATCTCACCAAATTTCTATTCTAGGGATCGTACGCTTCACATTGAAACCAAAATTAGAACATTATATAAGATTTATTTATTTAATTCCATTAAAAAATGAACAAAGACAACAAGTTACCCCATCAACACATCTTTACTGTCTTTTTACATAAGCAATTGGTTCATATGAGTCGAACGAACAAAAGACAGCTTACATTCACAATTAAAACTGTACCTAAACCACAAGGATGAGGTATTCGACTATTTCAAGATCAACTTGTCTTCCATGCTTTTCCATGAAGAGTTGAGTAACTTCCTATAATACACCTGGTCGAAAGAGAAAACTTCAAACGGGCAATCGTATTGATGTGAAAATAAGTCAATTAAAAAGGAAGACAAATGCGAAAAATGGTCCAAACAGATTAAAAATAAGCCAAAGTATACTTAGGGGTGCTCATGATCTGATACGCTGATTCGAGCTGGTTTTGACGATCTTGGACTAGACCACTAACCCGTCGAGTTGGGTGGGCTCGTCGGACCAATGGTTTGACAGTTGAACCAGTTTTTTGTTTTTTGAAAATCATGAGCTAAAATAAAATTTATGAAATGATAAAGATATCTCTTGAATATTCTAATTTTCTTAAGAAAAAAGCAAAATAAAAAGTTTAAACAGCTAGTTCACGTTCCAGATCCTCAGCCAAACTGTTAAACCGCCATAACCGAACCGTATAAATCTCCAACTAGCCGAACCAGCCGACTTGCATCTGTTAGGACGGTTTACAAACAACTAAATATACTTGAATTATTTTACACCTTTAAAACATACCATTTCAACTGTTAATGTACTCATTAAGAAATTTTTGGTTTATGTTTATTTCAATTTTCAAAAGCATGATTGATAAATTCAAATTATCAATACAATCTCTGCATTAAGCGAAGAAAATTTTTACTTAGACTACTTATGTATTTAACTATGATTATCATAGTCTAGAAGGTGTTTATATGTAATATTAAACTCAATAAATAGAGCTCTAATGTAACCATATGATACACACAATCAATGACTCAATGTACGATATTGATACGGACCCAGATCTAATTCACATAAAATTCGGACCCCACTTCTTGACCCGGAAACAAATCAGCCTTAATTTAGGAAGTGAGGCCATGAGGGTAGAAACCCACGAAGTCGGGAGATGGGAAGACTGCTTCCACTCTTTATGAGTTAAAATAACATAGTTTCATGTTATTTTGTTTGTCTTTTGTTTAGATCAAATATTCTGTCAAGAGTTTAGGAGATCCCCCATCTCGAATTGGGTTTTACGTTTGTTCTTGTAATCTGTTTTTCCACTGAATCACGACATCCGACTGGTTAGTCTCTATCAGATATCTTTACGATTTATCTTTAACGAGTTACCTTTGAGTGTTCTCAACTGCATGCTTAGTGTTGAGATTTCAGCTCCTCCACCCTCTTTTCAGTTGCCTTTAGCGCTTTCCCGTAGATGCTTATCAACTGCAAAGTGCACACAACAGTCAGCTATCAAGCATCATTTGTAAATATGTATGGGTGCATAGGAGAGGGATCAAACTTAAAAGCATGTTTATAACTGAAAACTATGGAAACCACCTCTAGCCAATCACATAAGTTATAAATTATTTATTTTTTTAATTATTTAAAGTGTATTTGAGTAAATTGCAACTGCATTTTTTAAGGTCATCATATATTTTTTAATTTAAACCCCAAGGTACGAAGATGATGACGAAACGAGTTATATATATGTAACTTGTATGAGTTTGTATGAGTTACCAATACGTAACCTACAGTTGTACACATGGTAACACATACTTACATATACATAACCCCTGGTTTTCGGGGTTTTCAATTATAAATACGGTTTTCAAAGGATCCCTTACCTAGATGCATATATCTATATATTTATATATAATAACATACCTCGTCGATTTCATCAGGGGTGATGATAAAAGGTGGAGACATCATTATGTTGTCACCAGCAACCCGCACCAACATCCCGTGTTCTGCACACTGCGCTCCAAAATATGCACCTATCCCTAAACTCAAATATAATCAAATTTGATACAGTTAACTCCATTAAACCAATACAAAACTCATTCAACAAGAAACTAAAGAAAGATAAACATATATATGAACAGATCACTCTTACCCCATTCAGGAGGGAAGGGGGTATCAGGTGACTTGTTATCAGCAAATTCTGTAGCCAAAATCAACCCCGTTCCACGAATCTACAGAATTAATCAACGTTTGGTAAATTATAGTTATCAAGGAAAAAAACATTTAATGGTTACATGAAGTACCTCTCCAATTATAGGACTTGAGGAAAAAGCTTTTAAACCATCTTGAAACTTTGGGGCCACACTATTTACTTGCTCAGCTATGTTTCTCTCCCTGTAAATACAGAGAATGGTCGGTTACAGGTGGCAAAATGAGCGAGTCAAATGGGTTGGTAACGAGTCAAAATAGGTCAAGCGGGCTGACCCAAAGCACTTTTTCTCCAAATCTTTTTCATATAATGCCTCATGTTTATAATTGGATAACATGAAATAATATTATTTCGATAAGAATCTAACTTTTTTCTTAATACAATAAGCCTAATAGACCCATTTTTATGTAAACAGACAAACGGTCCAAATGGCCACATTATTAGGCAAAGATTTTGGAGATCTGAAGTAAGCACATACTTGTAAATTTTAAGGGCTTCCAATGCAACAGCACACGCCACTGGATGTCCAGAATATGTAAATCCATGACTAAGTGCACCTAACAATAATAAAGTTGTCAGAAAATATGACTTAGGACCATGATGGAATTCACCAAAATAATAAATAGGTAAATAAACAAACAAATGGAACACTTGTGATTTACCTAGTTTATTGCTTTGGGAAGATATAACATCTGCAACTTCTGGGCAAACAAGAACAGCTCCAATGGGCATATATGCAGAGGAAAGTGCCTGAAAAAGTCGGTTTTAAAATGTTGATACAGCTGGAGTAATATTCTACACAACCTTCGGATATATTACAAAAAGTAGAGTTGGCAATATAAGTGGGTCCAGCAAGGCATCAAAATGGGTTTGGATTGAAATGGTCTTTTTATTAATACGGGCTAAAAGGACCAGTTAGGCCTGAGCCTGAGTGCCTGACCCTTCAACTCTTTTGTAATTTTTGTAAGCCTTCATATATAATTACTGTTTTTGTAGCAACAAAAATAATTTAATTATATAGTAAATTAAAACTTTGAACAAAAACAATTTAGGTCATATACTTTTATGACTTCATGTGACTTTCAACCCATTTGATCCCTTTGTTGGATTGAGAAAGGATTGGGAATTGTTTGATGATTCTACCTTGGCTATGGAGACAAGATCGGGCTTAATGTTGTACTTATCACAACCAAACATAGTTCCAAGTCTCCCAAATGCACAGATTACCTATATAAAACATGCATATATATAATGAAAAAAAAATCTCATATTCAAGATTGCATAATGCTCAGCAATATAAAGAAAACTATTGCAGTACCTCATCTGCAATGAATAGAATATCGTACTTTTTAACAACAGCCTGAATCTGCAGAGGTTTCATAAGACTAAATATTAGAGAAATTAAGGTTTTGCTATGTTAACGGTTCAGCAATATATGCAAGTAAAAGTACAACACATTTTATAAATATTGAATAATTTATCATTTTCGAACAACCTTCTCAAAATAACCTTCAGGTGGAGGTATCACACCTCCTGCTCCCATTACAGGTTCTGCTATGAATGCAGCAATCTGAAATCAACAAAGCATACAATGTCATCCACAACAATCACAATGACTTTTTTTTATATATGTATCTTTTAAATACCGTTTCTGGCCCCTCTTTTATAATCAAATTTTCCAAATTGGTCGCTAATCTGGTTGAAAACTGCTCCTCCGTTTCACCTACCAAATAATATGCATAACTATTGAAGTGCTCACACTCATAAAATCCTGATAACTGAATACACAGAGTAAAGACAAACCTGGAAGATGAAATCTCCAATAATGAGGACAATCAGTATGTAGCACAAATGGAGTAGGCAGATCAAATTTCTGATGCAACGCCGGAAGGCTGCCAAACAAAATTTTCCAAAAGAATGTCAAGAACCCAGAAATATTACTCTATAACAGTATTTTTTAAATTTACCCGGAAAGACTAGCTGATATGAGAGTTGACCCATGGTATCTGTGAAATAAAATTTAAAAAAAAATACAAGCTTCTTAAAAGCCATGAAAAGGATACATGCATAAAAATTTGAGAGAAAAAATATATTACGCTTTAGATCTAGCAATAAATTTCTTCTTGTCTGGCCTACCAAGTGCATTATTGTAATACCATACTAGTTTCACCTGCAACATTGAAGAACAAATGGGTTACACTGTTAAATTCAAAACGTTGTGAAGAACATTATGAATTAACCTATACGATAAGCAAACCTGAGTGTCGTTAGCTTCTGAGCCACTGTTTGTGAAGAATACTTTCTTCATTTCACTAGCTGTGAACATTTCAAGAAGTTCTTTTGCAAGATCCTGTATGACATACAGAAAGTTAGCAGCTTAATTATTTAAACTACTCCATTTTTTTATTTATTCAATTTTCCACAAATGATTCATCGCACCAGTGAGGGCTTTGTGGTACGGTTCCAAAACGAGTGGTAGAATGGTAACGTATTTAGCTGTTTGGTTGCAGCATCAACAAGGCGGGGTTCACTTCCCCCTGAAAACTCCAGAATGTGAAGTACATCAAATATTAAGCAAATAATTCTTCTTAGAACATGTTTAAGGCAAATACCATGAATAATTGGCTAGCCATGACTAAATTAACACGCTAACACTACTGAGAATATAAAAATGTACCCAAAGCTGTGCACCATAGACCAGCAAGAGAATCAAGATACTTCTTCCCATCAATATCATAGACATATGAACCCTATCAATACAAGAACACAAACAATAAAAGAAAAATAAAGAGAATTAGCATCATGTCCTAAACAAAAAATGAGTTGCATTTAGAGTGCAACTCTTCATGCACACATCAATCTGAAAAGAACACAAATCTGATCAAATTTCCATATCCATAATTCCATATGTTTACCTTAGACTTCTCTATTACCAAGGGGTGTAAATCACTAGTCTGCCACCCAGCCGTAAAAGGAGCTAACATACCATGTCCCTTGAACCTGAGGTTGGAATCGAAAGCTAGATTATGGTCAAATTTAGGACTTTAACATTCACATTTTCATGTTTATAGTATTTGCCACAAAGTTCAAGCTACCTATGAAAAAATCGCATCAACTCTAAAATTAAGTCAGTCCATGTGACATCAAGAAGTCAAACCTCGTCACAATGTCAAACTCGTTATGACGCGTTGCCAAACCCAACCCAAACCACCCGTTTTCCAGCCTTAGTTTCTCATGATCAACGCCAGGCATACAACGATTTAGGGCCAACCGTCTACCATAGATGACGCGATCATAAACTACTCGAAATAACATTTTAACTTACTTCCACAAATAAGATACAAAATACAATCTCTTAATCCATATCATCAAACGTACCCCTCATCACTTCGAACTGCTTCTGTACTAGTCCACCTCGCCAAAACAACTCTCGAACCTCCACCATTCTTCGTGTATGAACCAATCTGTATATCACACATCTCATCAGCATATCAGAGACTCAGAGTTCAATATCTACACCCAATATTCATTTCACTACACACACAACACATTCCAGTATCTCCATAATCTAAACAATCAGCATCCCCATTCCCCACCCCCAAAACCTCGCAACTTTGATTGAAACATCCAGTTAAAAAACAAATAAGATAACATTCGAGACAAATCAATAAAAACAATAACAGTGTCAACCAATCGCATCTTACAACCAGGATCCATACAATGATCTTCATCGTTCGAGACAAATCAATTCAACAGACATCAATTTCATGGAAGATCGATACTAGCAAACAGTAGCAGGAGATTGAATTCAACAAACATCGATTTGAGTTCGATAACGGAGATAATTGGGATCAATTTGTCTGAAGTGATTCTGATTTTGAATTTGGGGTGAATATTATGGGGCTGACCTGTGTAATAGCTCTTCGGAAGAGAGTGTTCATCGTGTTGGATGTGTTATTAGTCCAAAACACTGGGATTTGAGTCACTGTTTACTCGAAAGAAGATATTATCGAAGGTAGTCGTCGAGAGAGAGAAGGAGTGACAGAGTGGTGTTCGTTTGTTTGAAAGCGAGATCTTCTGGTAAACAGTAGAATCAAAGTATTATTCGCAATCTCATTGTATATTATTTAACATATATATTGTACATGTCATATAATTATCCATTTAAAATAAGGATGATTATTAGTTTATTACATTATAGTATACATAAAGTCATAAACCTTTTAATGTTTTGATAATTTTATGAAAATGTATATAAAGAATAAACTATAAATTGTAATTATTAAAGGGTGTTTGGTTTAGGATTGTTACTTTTTAACTAACTTTTGAATTTGAATTATTAACTTTTAAAAAGTTAAGAATGTAATAAGTATTTTTGGGAAACATAGAAGTCATTTTGCAAATAACTTTTCACAAATGATTAATAAGTAGATTTTAAAAAGTTAGAGTGAGTTATTGTTTAAAAGTTCTTTTCAGCAAAATAAGCAATTCCAAACACCCTCAAGCACAAGTATTTAGTGGTTAATAAAGTTAATTTTTAATCAAGCATGGTGACAACCTAGATGCAGATAATGGAGTTGGGAGCATTATGCTTGCGGTTTGCCAGCTTTTTTGTATTTACCATTAGTTGATAAAAATGACTCTTAAATAGTTAGTGATTTTCGTTTGAATACACTTTAATGTTCTCACTTCTTGAACACACCATAATATTGTTGCATCTTCAATATATTTAAGCAGTAACACCCCAAGTTTCACATATGAATAAGGTTACGTTTATCTACAAACCGATAAGGTAATTGGGAAAAAAATTGTACTAAACAATTGAAGTTTTATATTATAAATGATGGATATTAATGATAATGAGAGTACTAGAAAGTGAAATGAACGTACGAATTGAGATGATAATGAAACAAATCTGAATCATTTCGGTTTGAAGGTGTAGAAAATCAAAAAGGAATTCGTAAGATAAACAAATGAATAATTACATAATGTTCATTATCTGTGTGTTTGTCATCTTTCTACCCTTGTGTTTAAATCACCCTTTAAACTTGTGTTTGTCGCATATGACAGTTGTTCTTTTTATGTTTAACCTAAAGTTGGGTGAAAGGGGTTGTAGGGCAAGTTTGATGGTCTGGCGAGGGTGGAGGGTTATTTGATATAGGGCCGGGGTGGAGGGAGGGAGGGAGGGAGCGCAGAGGGAGTGGAGACGTGGATTAAGTTTTTACCTTCATTAAAAGGGTGAAATGACCATAGTGCCCTTACGTCAAAATCGAATACTAAAGTTAATCCAATAACTTGACGTTTGTTGGTGCAAAAAATGAAAACTAATACAAAATATGATCATTATGGACATTTTTCTGATAGTATCTTAGTTTGAGGAAGAAACATGAAATTTGATATAAACATAAAGGATGAAATATACAACTTGTTATTTTATTATTATGTTTTACTTAGATACGCTTGTAATGTTGGTGATATTGTGTGTTGTAAGGGTAATGATGACTGTCATGTTTGGTGGGAGGGTGGTATAAATAAAAAATAGAATGCTTATTTGGTTTTTAGATTTGATACGAATAAAGTTTCGGTAGCGGGTACAAAGATAAAATGATGGCTAGGGTTTTATCCTAATAATATGGTGAGCTTTTCAAGTTAACTACAATGATCAATCATTATCCCATACATTATTTTAAAATAAACAATAGCACGATAACCAACATAAAAAAATCCTTGTCATATAGTCGGCCAGGAGTTGCAATGGTGATGGTGACATTTGTGCAACAATAATCACTGTCACACCCCGACCGACGGCGGAATCATCGGGGCGGACGAATGGGAGACGATTGCTCATAGCACATGGAACTAATTAAGTTGAAATAATATTAAATGTCATTATTCATTAAACATTACAAGACAAATAAAATAATAACATAACAATCAAGATACAACCAATAACATAAGTCTTTCAATTAGTCTAGGTCCAAGTCCTATATGAGCACGAAGATCTTCAAGTAGGAAACCTGAAACATGTTAAAATAAAGGGTCAACTTTGAAAGTTGGTGAGTTCCCATGGTTTAAACACACGCATATATGTATATATATAAAAGGGTTACAAGTAGCAATTCATGTCCATGGTTACAAGTTAGCAAGCTTATAGAACACATACAGTTACAACCAAACCTCGACTTGATTACAAGTATATAAGATTGGCTAAGTGTATTTGGTTCACATGATGAACAAGCATACGTCATCAGAAGTCGGCAATACATCGACTTTAGCACCAAATAGGCTTGTCAGGCCCAAAGATCTAAGACGTCGCCAGGCTAGCAATAGTTAATGATTGTAAACAAAATATGTATCTCATATAAGACTTACAAAAACACAAATAACCATGACAAAAAGGTAAAGATGAATTGCATGTGCATTTACAAGTATCAAGATGTTTACAAGTGTAAGTTGATAAAGTTAACATGTTTCACCCCAAAAGGTGTGAAATAAAGTAAAAGGGGCATGGAGAACTCACATGATATAATAAGATGATAATAAGAAATTAACGATGCTCCAACGATTCCTTTTTACAAGATACCTAACGTATATATATTCCAAGGTTAAGTTTAAAGGTAAGATTAACGAATAAACGTGAACTAGGGTTTCAATTTGAATTTGGGGTTTTGATAATTAGGGTAAATAAAATAATATAGCCAATTATATTTTCTTTCCATAAGGATGAATAAATTTATTAAATGATTAAGATTGAAACAATAATAATCATTAGTGAAATTGTACAATAAGCATTACTTAAATATTAACAATAATTGATTAAGTAATGATTGAGTATAACATTGCGGAAAGAAATAATTAATCTAGAAATTAATTATTTAAAACTTTATCAAAATAATTAATTGAGTAATTAATTATTTAAATGACTTGCAAAAATAGTTTAAAGTTATTTAAAATCATTTTATAAAGTTTTAAACTTTTAATTGATTTTTATAAGGGTCTTATAATATCAAAACCTTAAATAGAAAATGATATTATTTTATAAATTCATGAATTTAAATAAAAGTTTAAGAAATGAATTTATTAACTAATTACGATATAACATGATTAAATAATAGATGAATAATTGATTATTTAAATAATTAATAATTTAGCATATAAATCTATAATATTTTGAAATAACCTAAGTTTGATCCATAATAGATTATAGTATTTAATTTATATTAAAAAAATAATAATGTTTTATAACCTATGTTATTCTTTAAAAGAAATAAATAAATTCTATATTCATAAGTTTTTAATACTTTTTAAATTAATTTAATAGTTTCTGAAATGTTTTAGGTTAACAAAATAATCTTTATTTTAATTTAGTAATATAATATTAATTTTCTGAATTTTTAAAATGTAAAAAAAAAAACCATTTAAAACAAACATGGCAGAGGCAGGGTTCGAACCCCTGACCTCCTGCTTATGTTTGTTTCATGTTACCAGTTGGGCTAAAGCCCATTCCTTGTTTTCAAATACGAATTAATTAATAAAAACCCTTTTTCAAATAATCCCAAATTCATAAGAACCCTAGAATCGAATTGAATCAAATTGAACATCAATTCATGTGTGTTAACCGGATTAAACTTAGGGCTTTTAACCCCTAAGTGTAATCGAGTATGTAGGTATATATTACTTACTTGTTATTGAACGAAATCAACGAAATTGGGTCTGGAATACTTCGGTTCACTTGCGAAGAACACAAGGGGCTTGAAATCGAATTGGTGATAGATGTTTGAGAAATTGAGGGTTCCGAGAGTTGAAAGGGATCGAAAGCACCATTTCCCCTCTGTTATGTAGCTTTGATTTGAACGTTAAGGTACCGAATGTGTTTTGATGTTCCTTAGGCTATTTCGATTGTGTTGAAACGATTAATTGATTCATTAACTCAAATTAAACTACCCATTAAGCTTCACAATGATTATATAAACGTTTCTAGTTGATTAATTGGGTTATCATTATAATTCAGGAGTTGAAACGGATGGATATCGATCGAGTATTCGGTTTCAACTTCGAATCCCATTAAAAATCGAGTTAAAAATTCAATTAAAACCCACGCTCAGGTTCGAATCGTTGCCCCGATCATTCGGTTACCATTTTCTCTTTTATATACGTCCATTCGAGGGCATTTTGAGGCTTGCCGGAGCTCGCCGGAGCTCCGGTGAAGTGTGGCCGGATGTACGGGAGTAGAGGGGGGTGGTTTGGGTGATTTTGAATAACTTTACAACTTTGGTCCCTGGAGTTTCAAATTATTATTATTTCATGTACAAACCTTAGTTTAAAGTTTTTAACTTTACATCAATACCCCCGAACTTTGTTATTGAAGTTTCTAAATTGACTCTAAGGCCCCTTAACTTCTTAACTTCAAATTTTGAACCCTTTTTAAGTTTAATAATTTCTTACAAATTATTATTATTATTAGTATTATTAATATTATCATAATTATTATTATAACCTTATTAGTTTATTAAAAGTTATTTTATAACTAAATAATTTTGATAAAACTTTTCCATTTAGTTATTTATTGCAAAATAATTATTCACATTATAATTTTATGAAAAGAATTGTTTATAAATCATAAATTATTACACATTATTTAGATGATTAACAAATGTATAATTCACAATATAAATTGCAACTTTAATTGTCACACCCCAACCTTGACGGCGGAAACGTCGAGATGTGAGGGTTACGATTGTTCACAGCCACACAACGCTATTTATTAAATCCAAATATATTAATCATAAGATTCAATTGTAACATTACAAGCAAAAGTTTCAACAAAGAATACATCATGTACAAATGCTACAAATAACATGATCATCCATTTTATCTTTAGGTCCAATCCTAGATGTGATAAGCTTCAAAGAGTAGAACACATACTTGGGGTATTCCTGAAACATGTTAAAAATAAAAGGTCAACATAAAAATGTTGGTGAGCAATCCATAGTTTTCATTACATAAGTATATAAAAGATGGCAATTCAAGTCATAAGTTAGTGAATAAAGTGATTAGGGATGTTATGAACAATGCAACAATCAAACCTCGACAAAGTTTTACAAGTCTCAAACATTTACAAGATTATACGATCAGCTAAGTGTACTTGGATCAACCAAAGCAGGCTTGTCTGGCCCATAGATCTATGACTTCGCTGGGCTAGCAATAGTTAATGATTGTACATATAACGCCATAACATGGTAACCACAAAAGTTCAACTAACCACAACTTTGCATGATGAATTGCCATAAATGTTACAAGTCTCAAATAAGTTTACAAGTGCAATGATAATAAATTAACATGTTTCACCCCAAAGTGTAAAAATAAGCAAAAAGGGGTATGGAAATACTCACATAGATATAGGCATTACAAGATGATATAAAAGATTAAAGTAAGATCCAGAAGATAATCCAAAGTATCCATTACAAGCACCTAAATATATAATTTACCAGCTAAAGATTAAGGTTAACAATACGATTAACGTTCACAAGAATTAGGGTGTTAATATTTTTAAGGTTTTTGCTAAGCAATAAGTTTATAATGTAGTTATTTACATTTTGATTCCATTAGAAGGAATTATATAGGTTTATATGATTAAGTATTTTAGAAATGAAATTAGATAATAATGATGTAATTAAATCTTAATAATTTTCTAAGAATAGTATATAATTTCCCAAATTTTAGAGATTAATAAAGATAATATTATGTCCATTATTATTTTAAATGATTTTTTTAAATTATTGTATCAAGTCCATAAGCATATAAATAATTATTTAAAACTTGGTAAATAGAATTAATGAAATACTTAATTAATTGACGTTAAAATTGTTGAACATCATTTTATAAAGTTTTGAGCTTTTAATTGATTTAATGTAAAGGTCTTATAATACAAAATCTAAAAAAAATAACAATAAAGTATAATAGCACGTTATATTGTTTTATAAGTTTCAAAAATTTAAGAAATAAATTTATAAACTAATTATGATATAATATGGTTAAATAAATAGATAAATATCTAACTATTTAAATAATTATTTATTTAACATATAGATTTATATTGTTTTAGAATAATCCACATTTGAATAATAATAGGTTTACAACATTGAAATTACATAAAATATTTAGTAACGTTTCTATAATCTTTATTATCTATAAAGTGATTAATTTGAAAATCATAAGTTTTTAAAACCAAAAAAAAAAATAAATTAAAAATTTCTGAAATGTTTTAATTTTGCAAATTAATTTTTACTTTGATTTGATACACATTAGTATAATTTATAGAGTTTAAAATATATAAAAAGTAGCACAAAAAAAATGCCGGAGGTTGGGTTTGAACCCACGACCTCCGGTTTAATGTGTGGAGTGGTAACTAGTTGGGCTAAGCCCAGAATTTGTTTAGATTTGAAAAATAATTTATAAAGACAATAATTAAAGAAAACCCCAATTTCTAAAGAACCCTAGAATCGATTTGTTCCAAATTGAACCCTAATCCGTTGTTGTTAATGCCGATTATCATGGGGCTTTTGATCCCCATGTAAAACCGAGTGTAATGATATGCGTAACTTACATTATTGAGTTCAGATAGATAATCACAGGTTTAAGAACAAGTCGCGACGGGTGAAGGTTGGTTTGTTGTGATTGAGTTGATCATAATCAAATTCCTTGAGTGTGTAGCATCCTTAGGTAATAAAGAGTAATAGCCCTTTATCAATTGCGATTTCAGTTGCCCAGAAGGTGGAGTTCGACTAAGCCGTTGGTTCGAAATGAAGATGTTGATTGATGATGATATGTTGTTGTATCTCAGACGTAATTGTAAGCTCTATTAGATTAAGGGTATTAGCTTGATGGTTTAACCCGATTATTAAATCTATAATTAATCAGTTTCAAGTCGATTAAGTTCATGATTTGAATGTGAATTTCGGTTTCAAATTCGATCCTTAAACAAGTTCATTAAAACGAATTAAGATGGAGATTATACCCGAATAGCATAACCGAGGGTATTGGAATGGTTAATTTGCATTAATAACGGACGTTTTTTATAGGAGGAGGTCGCCGGAGCTTACCGGAAGTGTGGCCGGAGAAGTGGCCGGGAAATCGGGAAGGGAAAGGGAGTTGGTTTGGGTTTTCAATAATTACACAAATGACCCCTGAAGTTTGTGTTCTTATCATTTTATGTTTAGACTTTATTTTTTTAAGTTTTCAAATTGACATAAAGACCCCCCCATAACTTTAATCTAACTTGTTAATTATTCAAGTATTATTTTTATTATTATGATTATTATTATCAATACACTTATAATTAGTTATTATTATTATTATTATCATGATTATTATTATTATTATTAATCTTATTATTATGATTATTGTTGTTATTAATATTATTATCATTAATATTATTATTATTAGTGTCATTATTATAATAATAATAATAGTTATTATTTTATTTAAGATTATTAACACCTTAAATTTTATAATAATAAGCAAACATTATAACACTTATAATGTTATTATTATTATATTAATTTGTTAATCACCAAATTAATTATTAAGTATAACAAACCCCAAAGTTTCAAAATGGCATAAAAGGCCCTTTTAAGATTTAACAAAGTTAACTTCTAAGTTAACAAAATTAAAAGATGTCACATTAATGCATTTGGTCCATTAAAATTATTACTATAATTTTTATAATAGAAATTAAAGATTGGGTTTTTAACTTGGAAAAATGACGGATGTTACAATCACCAACAAGAGAGTAGAAGTAGCTAGTAGGTGTGAGCATTTCTCGAGTTGCTTACCAATATTTTGCAATTTGTCCTAGTAGTTTTGACTAAATACTTGCTTGTGATTACATTAGTCATGATGTGAGCTGGTCTTGGTTACTCACTTCACACACGAGTCTTGATATTTTGTTTTTATATGTGAAAGCTTGTCTAGTATTGTCACAAGTTATAAGGTTGATAATTTGTGATAGCATGATAAAAATTGATACTCAATCTACATAAAAATCTGGCATCGGTCATACACTATCAAACTCGATTAACCCAACCAATTAAATCTGAGGAACCCGAGACCGACCCCCTCCTTAATGGTTTGCTCACAACTCAACTTTTTAAAATTCTTTTGGTCCTCATCTAGTGTTGACATAATGCTCACCACTAGAGTGAAGATGAATAAAATACATAATTATGATGAACATATGTATGACAAGGTTATAAATTGGATATTCGAATTTCGGATATCTAAAAATTTTGGATATCAAAACCGCATATCCGGATTTTTGGATATCTGAAAATTTCAGATAGTGAATTTCACAATCCGAATCTGAATCCAAAATTTGCGATATTCGTTGTCACACCCCAACCTTGACGGTGGAAACGTCGAGATGTGAGGGTTAAGATTGTTCACAGCCACATAACGCTATATTAAATTGTAAATATTATTATCATAAGTCTTAAAATGAAATACAATCATAAGTCTCAAACAAAAAAATAAGTCAACCATAACATAACATAATGTAAACTTTTTATTTCATTAACTAGGTCCAAGTCCTAGATTATTGCATGCTTCAAAAGATCACTTTAAACTTGAGGTTGACCTGAAACATGATAAAAATAAGAGTCAACTAAAAATAGTTGGTGAGTTTCCAAGGTTTTCATACATAATATGAAAAAGGTTACAAGTAGCAATTCATGTCATAGGTCATAAGCAAGTAAGGTTATAGAACACATATCGTTACAACCAAACCTTGACTTGATTACAAGTATAAAAGATTGGCTAAGTGTATTTGGTTCCCATGATGAACAAGCATACGTCATCAGGAGTCGGCAATACCTCGACTTTAGCACCAAATAGGCTTGTCAGGCCCAAAGATCTAAGACGTCGCCAAGCTAGCAATAGTTAATGATTGTAAACAAACTATGTATCTCATATAATCACTTACAATACACAAATAACCATGACAAAATAATAAGTTGAATTGCATGTGATTTACAAGTCTCAAATGTGTATAAGTGTATCATGTATAAGCTATCATGTTTCACCCCAAATTAGTGTGAAAATATGAAAAAGGGGCAAGGAAACTCACGTGTTAAATAAGTATATGGTGAAGATTAACAAGATTAATATACGTCGTTCCAAGATAAAACGTCACGTGGCACCTATATATATATTTACAAGATTAAATTTAATAACAAGTGTTAATGAATTAACGAGGACTAAAGTTCAATTTGGGTATTTGGGCATTTTTATAAATATTTTAAGTACAAAATATATTATTTATATGTTTAAATATAGAGAAAATGAAATTGAATCGTTTATAATGATTAATAAAGTTTAAATATAATATTTGAGTAATTACTTGAAATAATCATGATTTAAACAATATTATGTGAAAAGAAACTTTTTAGACCAACAATAATTTATTAATTATTATAAAAATCCATTTTATAAGAAAATTATTCAAACAAGCTTGCTAAAATGTTTTATATATAAAACATTTTTATGTAAACTTAGAAAAATTTACAGAAATTATTTGGAAGCTTTTGAAAGTATTTGGAATTTATAAAAGTAATTTTTATACATTTTAAAAATTTTCTAGAATTAGTTTAAGGCAAAAAAAACCTTTAAAAAAATTACATGAGGGTGCCCGGGTTCGAACCCGGGACCTCATGTATGTAGGGGTAATGCTCTAACCAGTGAACCAAGGCTCCAGCCGCGATAAAACTCCACTTTTAATTCTTAAAAGCAAAGTTTAAACAAAACCCCCAATTTACATGAACCCTAGATTAGATTCAAATCAAATTGAACACTTAATCGAGGATGATAACCAAATTAACCATGGGGCTTTTGTTCCCCATGCTTAATCGAGTTTGTCTATGTATTTAATTTACCCGATTGTTAGTGATTTGGTACTGCACGAGACGAAGATCCGGCCGCAAACACGTACAGCTCGATCGATGCCCAAATGATGATATTAAACGAATTCGTCGCACAGAAAGCTTCGAGTGATGATCCAAATGAAAAGCCCTTTATAAATTTCGAAGGTTGAAGCCCTATTGACGGTGTTCGATTAAGTTGCAGGTGCGATGAGGATGGTTGATCGATTAGTGTGTTTTGTATGTTATTAGGTGAAATTGGTAATGGAAATCGTTTTGAGGTAGCTAAACGATTGCTCAGGTTCAATTAATTGAGTTAATGTTGGTTCTTAATGTGCGAACGGCTACGGGTAGTAATGGTTTCGGTTATACAACGTTTAGGTGTTCTAATTGAGTGTTAAAGCTCGATTAATACGATTGATGGGGTTCGAATCAAGTTCAATAACGGTTGGGGACGGTTTCGGGAACAAGAATCGACAGAATTTGATGTTTAAGAACGTGGCCGGAGCCGGCCGGTGGCCTCGCCGGCGGTGGCCGGAAATACGGGGAACAAAGGGGGGTTTGGGTTGGTTTTTAACTACTTTACACAATTAGCCCCTCAACTTTTGAAGGCTTATTATTTTATGCTTTAAACTTTCTTTTTAAGTTTATAAATTGACAAAACTAACCCCATGACTTTTAAGTTTCAAATCTTTTTAAGTTTGTAAATTTTAATAAGTTGTTATTGTTGTTGTTATTATTATTATTATTATTATTATTATTATTATTATTATTATTATTATTATTATTATTATTATTATTATTATTATTATTATTAGTTTGATTAGAAAAATTAAAGGCAACAAAGAATAAGCATAACAATTTCACAAGTTTCATAAATGACAAAATTAGCCCATACAAGACCTAACAATGTTAACTTTAATTAAACCCAAAATTACAAGATGTTACATTTGTTTTCGAATCTGAAATTACGGATATTTGAACATTTCGAATATCAAAATCGGATATCCGGATTTTCAGATACATGTAAATTCCGGATAGTGGATTTCAGTATCCGAATTTGAAATCAAAATTTTGGATATCCGAATTTCAGATATCTATAATTTCATATTCAGATTTGAATATCCGAACGGATATCTGAATTCTTAAAAAAATATATTATTTGATATTTTTTATAAAAAATAATAATATTGTCACACCCCAACCTTGACGGCGGAAACATCGAGGAGTGAGAGTTAAGATCGTTCACAGCCACATAACGCTATTAATAATCCAAATATGATTTAAACATAAGTTTCAATTGTAACATTACAACATATGTCTCAAAGAAATTATAAGCATAACATAGAATGTAACAAATCATCCTTATTTCATTTATTTATCTAGGTCCATTCCTAGATGTGCAAGCTTCAAAGAGTAGATCACATACTTGAGGTATTCCTGAAACATGTTAAAAATAAAAGGTCAACATAAAAATGTTGGTGAGCATTCCATAGTTTTCAAATACATAAGTATATAAAAGATGGCAATTCAAGTCATAAGTTAGTGAATAAAGTGATTAGGGATGTTATGAACAATGCAACAATCAAACCTCGACAAAGTTTTACAAGTCTCAAACGTTTAAAAGTATATACGATCAGCTAAGTGTACTTGGATCAACCAAAGTAGGCTTGTCTTACCCATAGATCTATGACTTCGCTGGGCTAGCAATAGTTAATGATTGTACATATAACGCCATAACATGGTAACCACAAAAGTTCAACTAACCACAACTTTATAAGATGAATTGCCATAGGTTTACAAGTCTCAAATAAGTTTACAAGTGCAATAGTATAAGTTAACATGTTTCACCCCAAAGTGTGAAAATAAGCAAAAAGGGGAATGGAAATACTCACATGGAAAACTCACAAGTATAGTGATGATTGTAGAGTACATAAGAAAGCTTGGATGTCAAGAGTCAAAGGTGATCTCCTAAATGATGGAAAAACAATAACTTGATGTTGGAATTCATTACAAGAAGTTAGAACGTTTAGAGAATGCTAAAAAGCGAAAGGTAGATTGAAAAAGGATTATTGCATCATTTTTAGATTCTGGACAGAATGTTTGGTATGTGTTTGAACAGGTTTTAAAAATAGCAAACGGTTTCATAAAATTATAAAAATTTATACTTGACTAGTTCAAAGTCTCCCGGACAACTTTCATTCAGAAACATTTTTATGAAAAGATCTTTAAATAGGTCAAACAAGCATCACAAGACAGAAGGTGCTGAAATACGCACTTATTTTGTGAAGGCTATTGTTGAGTCGTCCGATTGAGTTTGAAGACGTATAAACTGTCGTTGGAAAGGTAATTCAATGAACTTAACATTGGAGTCTGATTTTACCCAAATTTAGTTTGTTATGATCAAGTTATAGTCGGTTGAAGTAAGACTATATTCTGCCAGAATTGTAGTAAGGCACTTATGTGCACTTTTAAAATTGTTGATACATGAAACGGGTTAGAACAATTTATTATGTTAATATATGGTATATTAGTCTTCATTTGAGTTATAAAAATATTCTAAGACTTTGGCATAGCCATCATTTAGAACAATAATCTTGCAGAATAACCGAATGCGGCGGCATAGCCGTCCATATGCAAACGGGATTCTTTGTTTATGTTAGTGTGTTGTTAGCTTAATTTAGGAATGTTAGTGATTATTATAAGATTAGTGATTATTAAAATGTTAATGATCAAATGATAATTATTAAAATAAAAAGAGGTTTGGTAGAAGAAAGAATAATAGTAAGAACATAAAGTCATGAGAACAATTGAATGTTAGGATGATTAAAATGTATAATATAAAAACCATAAAGGATTACCTTAGTATTAAGAATTCTTGAAATTTCTTGTAAAATAAAATTCTTCAAATTCATCATAACCAATGGATGAAAGAAAGATATGAGAGTGAGGTTTTTAGAGAATGAGCAAATGAAAAGTGAGGCCTAAGCCTTGCTTTTATACTTGAGGTTAGGAGGAGGTTATGAATGGTGTTAATGGTGATTTATAAGTCTTTTAAAAGGGGGTTGTGATTGAAATTTGAAATAAATATAAAATTAAATAATTTAAATAAATAAAAGAATAATTATAATTTAAAATTTAAATTCTTGAAGACTATAATTTTAACAACTTTTTTATAAAATATTTATAGACTTTATAAAACCAATTTGAATAATCAATCAAATTATTTATTTATTAATCTTTATAACTTTTATAAAACTTGTAACTTTATAATTTGATTACTTATTTTCAATATTTAAAATTCGTAATTACTTATAAAACTTTATAAGTATAATAAAATTCATTTTATAACTTTATAAGTTTTAATAAGTCTTTTCCATTTAGTTATTTGTTGTAGCATGATTAATAAAGTTTATAATTTTATGAAAAAGAATTATTTATAAATCAACAAGTTATTATAAGTTGTTTAAATGATAAATTGAATAAATCAATTTAAACTACACGTCTAATCTATATAATTCATTAATATAAATAAAATAAGTTAAATAAAGAAATTCATATCGTAAGATAGTTCGATTTTAGTTCGGGTTCGGGTTTATAACTTGAAAATGCCGGATGTTAGAAATATTTATAAAAAGGTTTTTGGATATCCGTAGTTCTTAAGAAAATATTTAAAATATCTGAAATTTTTATTTAACTAGTATTAAGCCCCTCGCGTTGCGGTGAGGGCGTAAAATCGTACAAAGTAGCACCAATATTACATCACCGTCAGCGACCATCAACACCGATAAAGGTCGTATTAGAAAATAAATAAATATATAAAAACCTAACGGAAAGTAGACTCTGCGTCGAACTTTAGCCCCTTCAAGTTGGCCACGGGGCAACAACCTCTAACGCCCCATCACCGTTGCGATAGGAGGGGGCTTTCTTAGCAGCCTACTTTGCCAAGAGGTGTCAGGAGCGCAACAACCTAGCCCAAACCTACTTAAACAACCTATAGGTTTGGTCCGGACTAAAGGAAGAAGAAAGTAAAACTTGTAGAAAAGCATATAGAAGAGGTAGCCTATAGACTCAAGCGACGAGCTCGATGAAAACTCACCCGTATTCTATGTGAGTCAGTTGACTTCGATTAGACCAAACCGACCTAGAGAGGAACATGCCCACGAGGACACCACCAGATGTTGTAGATGAACCTACTAAAGATGAAATTGAGCATATCATAGCTGACCGCACCATAGGCTAGGCCCTACACACATTAAACACAATAACTAAGTCGATCTAGGACCTGCACGTTGCGACAGGGCCGTTAAACGGGAAAAAAGGCGCAACAACGATGAACCACACGCACATATTACGGCGTGTTAACTCTTAAAATTTACACCAAATGTAAAACAACAAAATTGTAAAATATAAAATGTATAAGAGAAGAAAGTTAAAATTGAAAATTTTAGGAGTTAAATAATAAAAGATGTAAAAGTATTAGGTTTAAAGCAAAAAATTAAAAGAAAGAAAAAAAAAGACATAGAATATGAACAATCTTTAAAGCTAGTTGTACAACAATCAATGCAATGTGAAGTTGATAATTAGTATATATTACATATTTAATAATTTTAATATCTTTTTAGATAATTCAGATATCCGAATATCTGAAAATCCTTAAAAACACAATTCGAATTCGAATCCTTTTCAGATATCCAAATTTCAAATATTCGGGTTCGAATTTTCGGATATTTTGGATTTGGTTTCAAATGAAATATTTTTGAACGCTCCGATTTATAATAGTCTTTTTAGGGGAAAAATTTATCAAAACTTTGAGATCAATTAATCCCAATGAACAAACACGTCAACACTAAGAGCATTTTAGGATCCTTATAAGTATTCTTATCTTTAAAATACAAGTAAAACTTTATAAAAATCCACCATATCTTATTCTATACAATTCTTCTTATCCATAAAAATAAAAGATTAAATATGTGTGTTAAAAAAAGACAAAGAATATGAACAATCTTTAAAGCTAGTTGTACAACAATCAATGCAATGTGAAGTTGATAATTAGTATATATTAAATATTTAATAATTTTAATATCTTTTTAGATAATTCAGATATCCGAATATCTGAAAATCCTTCGAATTTTTGGATATTTTGGATTCGGTTTCAAATGAAATATTTTTGAACGCTCCGATTTATAATAGTCTTTTTAGGGAAAAAAATTATCAAAACTTTGAGATCAATTAATCCCAATGAACAAACACGTCACAACTAAGAGCATTTTAGGATCCTTATAAGTATTCTTATCTTTAAAATACAAGTAAAACTTTATAAAAATCCACCATATCTTATTCTATACAATTCTTCTTATCCATAAAAATAAAAGATTAAATATACGAGTTAAATAATAAATTCTTATATTTACCAACTTAATATTCATCCTTTATAATTTTTTTTGTGAATGAAAGAGAAAGAAAGAGTAGTACAAATGATTAAAATGATATCTTTAATTAATTAGAGATAAAGATAATGAATGATATGTGAGAATTTTTTCACAGATAAATAAAATTTAAAGATAAAGATGATTTTTCGTTAAATATAAGGACAAAAATAAAAAAATATACAGTGAATGATTTAAGTTAATAGTAGGGAGATGTCATTTTCAATAAAACATTAAAACCATAATGCGTTTTTACCGTATTATCATCTGCATAATTAACTTTGTACTATATAATATAAGAACATATTATAATATTGTTTTTACTAATATTGTTAACCCTAATATTATTATCTATACTATCTTATAATGCATCAATTTAAGGTAAAATCATCATTTTATTTAATTTGAAGACAATTATTAGAGACATTTTGGGTATTTAATAATTTTAATATTTATGATTAAACTTTGTTATTTAATGACATGAAATTTAATATGCTTTAAATATTAAATATAAATATTAAGAAAGTATCAAGAACCCAAGACACTATAACTTCATGTGTTTCTTTTACGTATCTAAACACGTTAATATCATTGCCGCAATGTGCAGATGCTATTGCCTATTATTGTATGGTTAACGAAGCCCGCCACATTGCGTGAGTTTTATTACTAGTTTATATTAATTACATCAATAATCTTAAAAAGAAGAGATCGATTAAAAATAGCTAACTCAAACTCAACAGAAAAAGCAAAAGTTACATGTACACAAACATGTAAAAGAATAAATTTTAAACTGATGTAACTTAAGTAGCTTGTCTTCCCATTAGTAATATTGAATTTTATAAATTTATATTTAAGGTATTTCAATATTTTTTATTCTTAAAGTGTGTTTGGTATATGATAATGAAATGAATGAAAGAATAGAATGAATAAGAGAATAAAATGAATCATTATATTTTCCTGTTTGGTTATCCTTTAGGAATAAAATGAATCATTACTTTGTGTTGTTTGTTAGCTATGAAACGACAAAGGAAGGAAATGTAAAAGTGGTTATGGTGCTGATGGCCGGTGGCGGCGGCGGCCGGTGGTTGGCGGCGCTGGTGGTGGCCGGTGACGATCGATCTTGGTAGCCGGTGACGATCGATCTTGGTGGTCGGTGGTTGGCGATGATGGTCGGTGACGATCGTTCTTGGTAGCCGGTGACAATCGCTCTTGGTGGCCTGTGGTGGTTGTTGTGGTGGGTGGGCGGCAATGTTTTCGGGCTTGAATCGGACCGGCCGGTCCAACCCGGGATTCAGTGTGGCTGGCGGTCCGATCTACCCTGGTTCGTTTTGTATCTAGCAAACCGACCGGTTGGAAGCGATTTGACGGCTGAACAGGGATTCGACGAACCGGTTAGATCGGATCTGACCATAAAAGGTTGGAATCTTGGAGATCTAAACGGAAAAGATCAGATCGACTACAAGAACGTCGGATCTACGTAAAGACGGTGACAACCAGAGCTATTGTAACGACGACCGGCGCGACTGTTGTAAAGACGGTGATCGCCGGGGGCTGTTGAAACGACGGTGACCGTCGGGGCTGTTGCAAACTTCAATGATGACTTTTGTGAGGAGAAGATTTTTCTAGCAACAAGTTTCTCGGAGGGGGCAAGGGGCGTCGGAGACTCGAAGATACTGCAGCTTGCAATACTGCAAGGTTGGTTTTTCTTGCTATGGGGATGTTTGGTGTGAAAGAGAAATGTATAGAAAAGTAAAAATTGAAATGATTGACGGATAACTTCATAAGTTTAACTTTTATGAGGAGGAGTAAAAAAGTGGTTAGATATTAATTACTTTGATTTTTCGAGTGTTGTGCCATCTCAATTGATTAGGGCTGTTCAAAATGTTCGCGGCTCGAAGTTTGCTCGAAAAAAGCTCGGTTCGAAAAAGCTCGTGCATAAACGAGCCAAGCCGAGCCAACTCGATTTCTAAACGAGCCGAACTCGAGCTACGGGTGGCTCAGCTCGTGGCTCTACTCGTGGCTCGGGTCGTGGCTTGATATATTATATATATTGTTATTATATATATTATTAACCCCAACCCTAATAAACCCTACTAGTAACTCCCGAGTCCCGTTTACTCATCTTCTCCATTCTTCTCCAATTTCCACTGGCAGCCGCACACCACCCATCTCGCGACCACAGCCACCAGCCCCCTACGGCCCTGCGAGCAGCTCCTTGCGACCAACCCCTGCGACCAGCGCCCTGCAACCTCGACCAACCACATCCCCGACAGCCCCCCTGCGACCAGCTGGCTTGAGCTTTTCACGAGCCGAACTCGAGCTCGTATATTCAGCTCGGTTACATTTTCGAGCCGAGCCGAGCTGGCTCGTTAGGCCATCGAGCTCGAGCCCGAACCTATCTTGGCTCGGCTCGGTTCGGCTCGTTTACAGCCCTACAATTGCTGGTTTTGAAAAAATATTATTTTTCTTTTTGGTATTGGAAAAAAATATGCATTTTATAGTTTTGTGTGCATTTTATTTAATTTGTTACATAATTTTCCACTTTTTAAACTCTAGCTTGTATATTAATAAGTTAAAATTAATTATATTTTTATCCGGTTGTTAAACCCGGTCCAACTGGTCCAACCAGTGAACCAGTAAGACGTCCGGTTCGACTTCCAATACGATTCTGAAAACATTGGTGGGTGGTGCTGGTGACTAATGATAGAAAAATGAATGAAATGAATTAAAAAGAAGGGATGATGGATAGGATGAATATGATGGAATTAAATCAACTATGTAATGATTTATTTTATTATTTTCACCAACCAAACATGTATTTTTTCATTCATACCCATTTGTTCGTTTTCCGACCAAACACTACGTTCCTGCGTCCCAAACAGTAGGAGATGGTTGATCGTAGATCGTTAACGTGGACGGCTGTAGCACACGGTTACAACAAGTGTTGAAGATGATAAATTTGCCTCAAAAACAGCACATCTTCATCTTTATTACGAACTGATTAACCTTAACTTCAGCTCAGATTTTTTAACCGATCAACTCTTCATCAGTAATTACACGATACTTGAATTCATGAGGTATATATGTATAATCCATGCCAAATTCCACCATGAAGAAATTGAAATGAACAACTGAACACGATGTGACATTAATGGAGATTGATTACGTAAATTTCTCAATTTTGTCAACATTTGATCGGTAAAAAGACGACAACTGTCAAATGTCAGTATCCTCGACCTAAAGGAGGGGGTTTATCCATATCCTTCACTCGAAACTCATTATCTTCTGCAACTGAAGTCTCTCCAGACGATGACGATGACAGGGAATACCGATTACGGAGCTTTCATGGAGAAATTCATCCTCCCACCGGTGCAAAGCTCATCGCCTGCAGAACTCCCGTTGAATCGTCTCACTTTTGCAGTTAAAGATATGTGAGTTTCCTCTTTATAAACACTTGGTCACTGGTTTTGAACCCTAATTTTTTATATCTTAAACGTGCTTGAATGCAATTGTTTGTGTATAAGTTTGTTAACTTGGTTTGATTGAGATATGGTTTGGTCCAATTATACCTTGGTACACTACATTATCTGTCAGAAGCAATTTCTACCATTGATTGGTTGCAGATTTGACATGGAAGGTTATGTGTCTGGATTTGGGAATCCGGATTGGTTAAGGACTCATTCTGCTGCTACATCAACAGCACCAGCTGTTTTAGCCATCTTGAAGGCAGGTGGCACATGTCTCGGCAGAACTGTCATGGATGAAATGGCTTACAGGTCAGATATATGTATATGGGTTCCATTTACATAACGTGAAAAAAAATGATTTTACATTGAAATTATGTTATGTGCACAGCATAAATGGGGAAAATGTACACTATGGGACACCAGTTAACCCATGTGCACAAGACCGGGTCCCTGGAGGATCATCAAGTGGTTCTGCTGTTGCAGTTGGTGCTGAGCTTGTTGATTTCTCTTTAGGTGAGTATTTGACGAACCATTGAACAGTGAGTTAAGCTGTCTAGATGTTTCAACAAGCTCTGAGTCATTAAGTAATTTTAAGAGTTCTATATGTGTAGGCACTGACACTGGAGGGAGTGTAAGAGTTCCAGCATCATATTGTGGGATCTTTGGGTTTCGTCCATCACATGGAGTTGTTTCAACTGAAGGAGTTATTCCCATGGCACAAAGTTTTGACACTGTTGGTAAGTTGTGATTGTTTCAAACCGAGGCCTGCTAATTACTTTAAAACGGTGTACATTGTCCATGTTTGCTATCCAGATAGCAGTTTGATCAAATCATGGATAATATAAATGAAGTATGTAAAAGGTATGTTTTAAAGCACGCATTTGCCAATTCTATGCAGGATGGTTTGCTAGGGATCCCGTCCTTTTAAACAGTGTTGGGCGGATACTATTACAGCTGCCTGACGAAAAATTAGTGCAACCTAGTCAAGTTTTAATTGCTGAAGATTGTTTTAAGCTTTTTAGTATCCCAAGTACTCGAGTGACCGGCATTATTGCTGCATCAATTGAGAAGTTATATGGAGGTAATATCCTTAATTTCACAATGAGTCATCTTTTGATTTTGAATACCAGGTTTGTATTTTCCAAGTTCTATATTTTCTTTTACAATTTTCAGGCCATTTACTTCTACTTAAAAACGTTCAGATCCATGTTAACATTTAATATTAAAGTAATTCGGAAGGAGAAAAAGTAGATGTTGTAGGGGTAAATCTCGTATCAGAGGAAAGATCCTTATATGTCATGTTTTAGGACCTCTTAGAATCTTTGATTTTGTAGTGCAGGTCAAATTTTACAGACTGTTAATCTTGGAGACTACGTTGAAAGTAAAGTTCCTAGTTTGAAGCACTTCATGGATAATGATACTGAAAATGAAGAATTTAGCATAAAATCTTTGATGGCTCTCTCTACTGCCATGCGGTTGCTACAAAGGTGTGTGTTTTTAATTTATTTTGGTAAATATTTAGGAGGCTAAAACTGCAAATCCTCCTAATTCGTTGCTCTTTGCATTTCGGTAAATATAATTCATGTTTTCTTGATTATAATCAAATCCTGAAATTGGCCTTAAACCATGCTCCAGGCTTCTCATTGCGGCTTTTGATTCTAAGATATTCCATTTGACCCTTAACATAGCTATCTTGTAACATTTTGGATTTTGGTTGATTAATATAATGTATAACAGTTACTTGTAGCTGCTATATTGACCATCTAAGTTTTTTAGGCTAAAAAAATTGCTTGTAGTGACAGATTCTATCAATCCTGTCAAAACAACAGTAGTTAGCTACATCTGGATTTTGTTTCAACTACAAATTGCAATTTGTTTAGAGTGACCCTATGCTGAAAGTATCATTCTTTTTTTTATCTTAAAGTTCTCATGTTTATTTGATGATACCCTTGCATCAAGCTATTACATCCATATTTATAGTTGACAATACGTCACGCAAACATCTAGAACCATCATACACATAATTAGCATCCGAATGAAATATTTTTGGAACTAAAACAGAAGGCGGCTTACAGTTTAGGCAAAAATCCAGTAGAATTACATAACGTGTGGTTTTTTTCTTCCTTGTTAAGCATAGATTTGAATTCAAGAAGAACCATGGTGAGTGGGTGAGCACAGTGAAACCTAGCTTGGGTCCGGGTATGTCAGAAAGGGTACTTGATGCCCTCAACACATCTGGAGAACACATTGATGCATGCGAGTCTGTGAAGACCCAACTACGGGAAGCCCTCACTGCTCTCTTAGGGGTAACTAACTCGTGTCATTCAAGCTTGTTACTTTATTATCCAATCTTTCCAACTTATAAATTTTCAATTAGCTAAAGTTGCTTAGAACATGATATCAAGTACACACATCAAAATGGATGCAGTATGCACCTACATTTTCTATCTGGTATTGAACAGTCCATTAACCCAAGGAAACTTCTCACTATGTGTTTAGGAAAATGGCATAATTGTGATCCCAACTGTTCCTGGACATCCACCCAAATTGCAAACAGAGACCAAAACATTGGAAACATTTCGTGCTAGAGCATTCAGCTTGCTATCAATAGCTGGAGTATCTGGATTTTGCCAGGTCAGAATCTCTCCAACATTTGACTAGCGATGGCCAATTGGTTGCAAGTCCTCAACATAAATTTGTTTTAAGTATGCATTTTGAGCAAAAAATATTTCGGGTCAATCTGAACTGGCCCATACCAAAGGTCCAAAAGGTCACATGTTTTGACCCGTTACTCAATCTGGCAATTTTGTCACTTTTGCTTATTTCTTGCTAGTTGTATTGATATACTTGGACCTTGTTTTTGACACACAGGTGACAATTCCGCTAGGGAAGTACGACGGTCTTCCTGTGTCGGTTTCTTTGATGGCAAAACATGGTTCTGATGGTTTCCTACTAAATCTTGTTGAGGCCCTTTATCCCACATTGAAAGAACAAGTAGAGATTGCTGAGAAACTGAGTTACTAGATTAATATATCTACTTTGTTTTTCTAATATGCAATCAATGTAATTCCAGTTGTTTATGTAACCAAATAAAAAGTGAAAATTGTATTTGGTTTGCAGTTTGCTAAGATTTGACTTCTATAGACTATAGTTGACTCAAGTCTCATTCCTACAGTAAGAAAGACAGTTATTAAAGCTCGTGTCAGCACTCACAATAAGAATACAATACAAGTTCATTACAGATGCTGCAACTTTTGGTATCTATCATACAATCATGCAAGAATGATCAAAAACCGAAACGGTAAGTGAGTAGCTCTCAATTGAGCCAGAATAATATTAGGGAAATGATCATTGACCCTTACATTATCACAGATCACGTCAAATATAAACTATCCAAGACTGCAAAACCAGCAGCAACCCCGCCTTCATTTGATGAAGAAACTTTGGTGCGCATCAGATAACCGCATTGCTCATTACTAATTACCGTCTCCTTATTTCTGCATATCAATTCATATGCTCAGATAATATCATGCCAAAGAAATAAATAATCAATAAGATGTTGCCGAAAGTATGATATACCTTAAATAAGCACTGAATATCCCGAGTTCAGATACAGCATGTTCTTTGTAGCAAGTACCGTCTCTTACAAGAACCGTTGGGAAAACAGTCGGAAATATTCTTTGCATGAGAATGTAAGCCGCTTCTTCTTCAGACCCTTCTTTCTGCAATCTTAAAAGTGTTTCCTTAACATCGTCTCCATAAATGTTGTTACCTGAGTTGAAAAATATGACGCATAAATATAAATGAATGTTGTTTTGAGTTCGAAAACGAATAATTGAGGAAAAAGAACCAAAAATAACACTTCAGTTCTAGAATAAACTGAACCTATAACTATTGCTACACCATATATACTGTTCTGATGTAGTTTGGTAACAGATATAAAGTCCTATATTTGACAGATTTTGATCCATGTGTAAATGAAACGTCGCCTCAACACCCGGAGGCATTTTGCGGGTCGCCTCATGCCTCAAGTGCACTGCATATACAATAGAAATATAAACTTTAGTAACAGTATATAGGATGTATGACCTCCGCCTTCTCGTTGTGGTTTCATGACATATGCCTCTGGGTGCTGAATAGCATTCTTGACGGCATGTGAATCATCCAGACTCCACAACCCAGCAAAGCATTCCCTAAGCTTGGCGATATCTTCTTTGTCTTCAAGAAACCTGCTCCCACAATAAGAACCAACAAATAAGACACTCAAAAATCATTCCAACTTATAATCAATTCCCAGAATGTCCATATTACTTCTTTTTTTGGTAACAATGAGAACACGTTAGGGAAAATCCAAAACCCCACCAATATCTGCAACCGGACAGGTAGCCTTCAAGGGGTTTAAGGGGGTACTTGTGGAAGCTGGATTCGAACCCAAGACTTGGGCACTTATCATTGTGCCACCCCTTGAAAGTTAAATATCCCTATACTTGTTTTGAGCAATAAATCTTTTATTATTACCTCTCAAGCACATTCGGTTTTGCAAGCTCCTGTTGGACTTTCTTGGTGCCAGTTAAATGATAAGAGATTGAAGGACATTTGATAGCTGAGGACTCCTCCATTAATAGCCTAGCTTTCCACTCCTACAACACACATTAACATTTGCTTTCTCATGTAAATATAAAATAATAAAACATGATAAAGAATTCTTTTAAAGAAATTTTTAAAGTTTTTACTCACTGATTCAGAAGGATAATCGGTGGGTGCATATCCAGCTCTAAAATATATGACTGCGACGGTTTCACCATCCCTGAAACCTTTCAACATTCAGCTGCCATTCAGTCAGAAATTTTCATCAACAGAATAATATTACATACACTTGAAGAGTTCCATCTGAAAGAATCTTCCCTTGTGCATCAATTTCAGCCAGTGTCTTCCGAATACTCGTGACGTTATGTGTGTTGATAAGCTTAGGACTACTTTTCAACACTCAAAGCTTAATCCTACAAATCATATTTGTGTTTGGATATACAGTTTGAAAGTGATTACTGTGATTTGAAGAACAGGACCAAATAATCCAACAAAAATATTACATTTATCTAGAAGACCAGTTTTCACTAAATTTAATTATTTTGATCATATATAATCTAGAAGACCAGTTTGCACTAAATTTGATTATTTGGATATACAGTTTGAAAGTGATTACTGTAATTATCTTTATGCATACACAATTACACAAACTGATTATTCGACTTAAGATCAAGCGCACATCCAAACAATACATCAATGAAATATCTAGCATATCATGTGTGCAAAAAGGATATTTTTCCTTGAGGGTTGCAGTAAGCCAATGTTGGTCATACATGTTCCTTTCTCCAGGTTGAACCACAACCATAACTACTGCACTGTATGACATAATTATTAAGTCTTTTAACCGCATATTATATTCTAAATAAAATTAATAAACTGGAATGTAAAAAATCAAACCTTGGATTGTTATACTCTGTCCATGCCTTTGCCAACACCTCGGCAAACTTACTTGCTGATGTGTTTATTGGAACTTTTTGAGAATCAAGCCCAAGGGGTTTTTTGTAGTGAGAAAGTAAGGTCCTACAAGTTGAAAATTATACATTAATAAAAAAAGTGAATAATTTGAGGTCAATCCCATAATAACACCATATATGTCACCTATGAAGCTCGCTCACAAGACAACTTAACCCAGGAAATGAACATGAAATTGTGTTCAGTTCTATTTGAAGAAGTAAATTTGTTTTCTCATCAAGCATATAATCCGAGCGATGTAATCCCAAGCGGATATCCTAAGCAAGAATTAAAAAGTTTAGTAACTTTCCCAAACCTGAATAAGATACTGATATTATATTACAAATGTCAAAATTAACTAAAAGATATAAGCATAATCTACCTTGTATTATGCATGTCAGTTCATGTACATGATTATATGTACAAAAAAGCATTCCATGTAGTTGATACATAAGGTTTTGTTGATTAACAAGAACACTTAAATGATTGTAGGTCATGTGCTTTCCTGGATTATTAATACAGGTAAATACCATTAAGAAAAACCAACACTTTCTTGTTTTGCATGAAAATGTCCCTCAACCTAATTTTGGTACATTAAAGTCCAAACTTGTAAAACAATATACATGAAAAAGTCCCTCTACCTAATTTTGGTATATTAAGTTCCACAAACTTGTCTAGAATGCACGTGCTCGTGAAAAAAAAAAAGTTAAATGGTGGCTGGTTACCCCTAAAATTGGTCAGAATCGACGATGTTTGATATATATAGGTTTAATAACCCTATCAAGATACCTCTTTCTTTCCTATATGTAGCATCCGCGAATGTATATCCAATAGTCTCGAGGTAAAGGCGTCCACTTTCTTCGTTCTGTAATTTCAAGATTAACAAAAGACAGTTTGAAAACATTCATTGTGCACTGAAAGTAAGTAAAAGTAAACATATTCTTCTAGTCAAGAAAACCAAAAGATGCAAAAATCAAAGATCAAAGCAAGAAGTCATACACTAAACAAGTGCATCATGCAATGACTTCATAAAAACTCAACAAACTACACAAAATATATGAAATTTGCCACTTCCACATTAATCAATCAAGAACTTATACTGAAATAATCACATCAATCGCATCGTTTTCGCTCAATTCTAATCAAACTACCTTGAAAGAGTGTCCTGTAAAAACCTGCCATCCAAACTAACACGATCAACCAACTCACTGAAAATTGGAGCCAATTCACAAGCTTGATTCCACTGAGACTCAGGAAATGAATTCGGTAACAGCGCGATCGGAGCATGAACTATTCCCACTCCAGGAACCCACCCTGATCTCTGCAACATCAATCACAATCGAAACCATAAACTACTAACAAAAACTTCAAGAACCTGAAAACCCACGATCACTAAATCAACCAAAATCAATATATATCCATCGATCGCATGATTAAACTCGAACCAACCCAAATATTAACACCCCACCTCGATATTTCGGTCTCCTACAACAAGCCCATGAAGAGAACACCAAACAAGAGCATCATGAACCATCTTCTGAAGCAATTCTGAACCGATTGTGTGAGGATCCGACATGGGTTTTTTCGAATTGATCGAGGGGTTGTTTTTGATTTGGTGAATACTGCTAGTGTTACTACAGCATATGGGGGGCGAATTCGTTGAGGATTTGGGGAAAATTTTGTGGGAATGAGGGTAATATATGTGATTTGAAGGGGGGATGATGAAATTTGATGGTGATTTGGTGTGATTGAGAGTGGATAAAGGGAAATGATGGTGATTGGGTGAAGAAAGTGAAAGGGAGAATGAAGAAGACGAAGAACATCCAGCGCCCATTTTGACTTTTTGAGTCCACTCGGAAAACAATGGTGATATAGTGGTCTTGAAGATGAAATCATCGTACCATAAATTTTATAAGATTCTGTCAATAATTGTGGTCTAAAAAGTATAAACATTTGCATCATAACATCATACAAAACTATGAGAATACGTATTGGACTATGTGTAATGAGACGTTAAATTCATACATAACGTCACATAATGTCCACGTCATTATTACGGTGGGGCGTTATGTTTAAAGGGACATTATTATTATAACGCCACAAATCATCAAATCCATAATAATGAAGGGGCGTTATAGGGGCATCAACCATTACTTATGTTTTTAACAAAAATATAATGGTGACTTGATGTTGATGTGACAGAAAATGTCCTTTAATGGGCATTAACCATTACTCATGAACTTATGTGAAGAAAATTTTGTATATTTATGCAAAATATATCTCAAACATGTAAAGTTGGTTTTAGAACTACATTTGACAAAATAGACGACTACCCTGTATACGACTTGTAAAAATTGTATAAAGATCCTAGACGGACCTAGGAATTTTTTTTATAGGTGTTAGAAAATATTAAGTGTTATTGATTATAGCTAAATACTAATTTTTTCTGGTTTGATCGAGTTAGGTCACATAATAAAAAGATATAACCAGATTTAGTATGTCTTTCTAGTTTTGTTATATTGATTCCAGGACAATGAAACAAAGAAAATTTATTTATTATTATATATAATACTAATTAGCAAGTAGTTTGTGAATTATGGGTTGTACCATTTTTTTTATTTTTGTTATTTTAATATTCTTATTTCTAGCCCCAATACTTTAACATCTTTTACAACTTATTCCCTACAATATTCACTTTCAACTTTAGTTCCTATAATATTTATCTTTTATATATTTTTTGTTTTACGTTTCGGTTTAAATTATACAAGTTATGTGCAACAACGTGTGTGTGTGGTTTAACGTTTTTACGCCTATTTTTCTTGTTTAACGGCGCCTCAGAACACATGGTTCTTAGATCGACTTAGTTATTGTTTTTGATGTTTTACATTTCACGTGAAGGGTTCAACGTTTTATGTCTACTTTCCATCCAGTTTTATTTTTTTCCGTTTTTATTTCTTTTTAATACGAGTTTTTCCTATGTAAAATTAGTGCTACCTGACACGGTTTTGCCCCCACCGCAACACAAAGTCCTTAATAGTTGTTATTTGATTTACAAATTGGTTAAGTTATATGAATAATTAGGTAAAGTTAATTGGGCTTAACAAGTTAACTGTTAAATGGGTATATGAGTTAATTATTTAGTTTGTGCTTAAATTATTCAAATTGCTTTATTCAAAATGAGCTTAAATTATAAAAATAATTGTTTTGTATTTGCTAATTTGTGTATAATAGGTTTGCATCAGCAAAAATTTGAAATTTAAAAACATTTTTTCCTGAGAGTCAATGGAAAATTTTTATGAGGGTTGTTCTCAAAATTTCATAGGGGTCGATCGGGATTGAACCGTATATTGGCTATTAATATTTTTTCATGGGTGCGGGTGACCCCCTACCGTAGAGGAAGGTTAGCCCCTGGTCCTACACCAAAGGATATATCTGTTATAAAAGAACTGTACAATATTTCGAGACCACCTATACATATTCTGTTAGCTATGGTTTCACTGTTGACTGAATATTGTTATCATTGGTAGATGAACGTCTTCAATGACTAATGTTTGGCCACACGACATCTTATATAATAAAAACAATGAAATGAAAAAAAAAACGTCTTCAATTAGGGCATCTTATGTCACGTCAAAATAATTTGCAAGTATAACCAAAGAATATTATGTTACCTCACATAGTTAAAAAAATAATCCTAAATTAAAAAAAAAATACATGCAAGTTGTACATCACTATACGAGTCGTATTTACTCCCTCGCATGACACTATACAACTCTGTGTAAATAGCGGTATATTCTTATATGAATTGGTTCATGGTCTAATATATAGTTGGCTGGTATGGTGTGACTCTCTTATAACTTATCGAATGCTTACTCGTCCTATTATATGTATTTTGATTAGGTTGGTGTTTCCTTTTTCAACTCATGTAATTGTTGTTGTTATTTCTAGTTATTTATGATAATGTATGCTTGTTCTTTAAAAGAAACTTATATGTCATCTTCATATCCTTTCATGTAAAATTTAGTCCTCTTTTAACCAATGCTTTCAGGCAACACCAGACCAGCAACGAATGGATCGCCTTACCAGTCCACTAAACTGATTGCAGTAGTCGAATCGGTTTAATAACCAAATGGCGTTATACATATTTGTTTATCTTATATAATGGACATTCATGTAACATCTCAAAAGTATATTACATATTAAACAAACACAGTTACTAAACATTTTTAACAATCATACTACATCACTTGATAATGACAAAAATCAACCCATAGAGAAACCTCATATTTTCTGCCAATCTGCAATCACTTTTATAACACCAACACTACACTGTAAGACTAATCATGTACACACAGATCTAGCTTCCTCCAAAAAAGATGGTTGTTCATTTGATACAACCCGACAGATTATTATTTGGTTTTTTATTATTATTATTATCAACCAGAGATTGTTTTTGCTTGTTTGACTTGGAGTATAACTTGTATTGAAGTGAAATATTGAAATGCATTGTGATTGATAAAGCAGTGATGTTGACATTTTTGGTCTTCTGTTTGAATAAGTGATTCTTGATATAATTTGAAGCGTATTTAATGCGTTAGCTACTTGTGAAAACTAAGCTAACCAAACCGTTAATGAAAGCGTGAAATCACACAAAATGCTTGAGTAAGAAGTGAAGTATAATCTTTAAGAAACAAAAAGACAAATGGTTCAAATCATGGAAACTCCTTTTCTGATAGTTCATTTGGTCATATGGATAACAACTTTAGAAGCGTGATAAGAGAGCTGTAACAAATGGGTTGATTTGGGTTATATTTTATCTTTAACGGGTTGAATGATTAACAAGTTCATTGCTAAAGACAGTTGTTATTGTGTCTAGATGCTGGACTTGATTCAACCCGAGAAGAATACCCGACCCAAGAATACTCGATTCCAGGTTGATGGTGGCAGCAGCAATGGAGGATCCATGGACAACAACATGTTTACAGAAAGTATGATTCACTCGGATCCATGTAACGCATTGGTGTTTTACATGTTCTTGAGAGAGTATGGTATTTTAACCCTTTGTAATCATGTGGATTAATCCTTTGGCTCCTGCAGATCTATGTAACATAGGTTTATTTTGTGGTGTTCAGGAAAAGTAACATTGATATCTTTAATTCTATATATCATGTTTTTCTTTTTCCATATTGGTTTAAGAACATGATACTTGGTTAATTTATAGATTATAGTCTAAATCTTTATATTCTTTAAATTCTATAGTGGTTTTTGATACTTTTAGATTGCTAGTTTTTGTAAGTGAACAACTCTTGACATTTGGTTATATGATCAAATTCCATATTTGGCTATTATTATTTTGTTAATAAAGAGTAGAATTAATATTTTAATTAATATGCTAAAATAGACATATGTAAAGTCAAATTACAGATGAGACTCAAAAGTCAAACTTAAAGAGGAAGCAACACCTACAGTCAGAAAGACTATTTTGTCAAAGGACATTTGAAGTATTTAACTAACAGCAAAACACTTTTATTACAACTAAAGCATCAATTGATACAATATCATGAATCAAAAGAAAATATATCTAAAATACAAACCGCAATATCAAAACTAGAGGTAATGTGCATACTACCATTGAATAGATTTCTTTCTGCAAGAACATTTGCAATGAATCTTTAACATGAAACTCAAGAAACATTATTTTCAACATTCTTATCGTCTTCTTCTTCATCATCATCACAGTCATCACTTACATGGTCTAAGAACTCGTCAAGGTACCATGGCAATTTCTCCATATTTGCACCCCGTGGAGCATGGGCCCGCCATTTCTGGCCCGCTATCATTTCGGGTGATAGTCCCCATTCTTGCATCTCTTCATCAGAGTGGTGAACCGCTAGACTGTACTCACCACCCAAACCTAATTGCATCACTCGAAACTCACAATTCCCAAAATTGTGCAAGTACTCAAATTGCTCAACGGTCCACTTGAACCACTTCATCAAGAAGACCCGTGAAGCGAGCCCATGTGAGACTATGATCAGGTTTAGGTCCATTGACGTGTCATGATTAAGCCGGTTCATGTCGATATCCCTCCATAAAGATTCAAGAAAGCCTGCACATTTCTAAAAATGTTAAAATATATGACAAGTTGGAATACAGAAACACCATAAACTTCCCTAAAATATTATTTGACTTTTGAGATCAAACTAAATGACTATCAAATTTAACATCAGCTTATGTTCATTTGCAATATCTGTTTTAACAAATGAGATTACCAAGATTTAATTGACAATTCAGATAGCTCATATCATCTTTGACTTTTGAAAGCCAATCTTGTTGACCCAAAAAAAATTAATGGGCGTACACACACCACTCGCACACTGTACACATACTGCTGATATACTATCCACACACCACTGATCATTTCATACGACCATCATACAGGTCGTATAACCTTATACGGGTCATATAAGATAAGATGTCTATAACGTTATACGGGTCATATGATGTGTTATGCTGACATATCCTACAGGTCACATCACCCATATAACTTACTAAAGTCGACAAATATGACGGGACACATCATAGGGCCCGTATGACACCTCCTACGCCCGTATTAGATCGTGTGGTCTTGTCTGTACATCAGTGCCTATGTTTAGCATATAACCATCAGTAAAAAAATTTTTTTAATGTTATATGTATGTGCAAATCTCGAGTGACACGTTAAAATTATGCAATCTTCCCACTTTTTGTCGCATGAAAAAAATATCTTGGTCATAGATCAAATAACTTTACTACTTGAAAACTGCAACAATAAGGGATTCAATCGAAACCCTAGAAATTATCAGACCAAATTATCCAATCAAAACTGCAATTGATTTGAAAAAAATGCTTACTGGAAACACGATCATACACATCAGCGGCAGATTCACCCTCAGGAAACCGATAAAAGAATCTACCAAACCTCTGCCTAACATCCTTAATCGCCTTCATTTCTTCAGTAATCTGAAAATTCCCAAAATCCTGTTCCCTAATTCTACATTCCTCTCTAACCCCAATCACACACTTCCTCGGAAACGATCTCGCAATCTCCCGGAGACTCGATCGTGTTCGCGTGTACGGGGACACGTAAAAATAAACTTTCCAGCCATCGAGGCTTTTATCCGAGTCGGATATGACACGTCGGATCTGGGATCCGACGTGTCTAGCCTGCGCTATACCCTGTTGGGTAAGCGCGATCTGATGGTCCGGCACGGTGGAGTAGGTGGAACCGTCTAGGTTCCCTTCGCTCTCACCGTGACGGACCAATATTATTCGTTTTGGGAGGAATTTATGACGGTCAACCCCTCCTTGTTCGATCATTGTTTTTGGGTGTAAATGTTGTGTTTTTGTTGTTGTTGTGATCACGGTATTTGTGTGTGTGTTATGGTGAAATGGTGATTGGTGTTGAGTTCTTTACTTTATGTGAATGGAAGGTTTGGCCCTTTTGGTATGATATTCGACTTAAATGGTCCCTTAACTTTATGTTTATTGTTGCACCTTACAACGAGTCAATGACTTGTGTGTTTTGATTTTGATATTGTTGGGTTTTTATATAAACTATGTTTTCTTTTACGCTACGTTCGCGAGAGTTTGATTGTTTTTCTTTGTCTTACGTGACTGTTCATGTTCGGATTGGCTCATCAGAAACTACAAAGCGTATACCGATACTGGTTTCGATAATATTGAATATCGATACCAATGTTTGACGCTGAAAACAAAAAGAGTAAACTTTTGTGGTCAAAAAGCAAAAAATATAGACACGGGGGTTTGATTGCTTTTCTTTGTCTTACGCGACCGTGACTTTCTTCGTTGTCGGGTCGGCTAATCGGGAACCACAAAAGCGTATACCGATACCGGTTCCGATAATATCGAATACCGATATCAATGTTTGACGCCAAAACACAAAAAAAATAAACTTTTGTGGTCAAAAGGAAAAAAATATAATTTTTTGATGTTAATCCTAATTAGAATTTAGGTTTTAAATACAATTTATAAAAATATGTGGCTAATATATTAAAAACAAACTTCAAAAGTAAAGTTACATTTTAATATATATTATACTGCCAAAAAAATATAGAGTTTTCTAAACAAGTGATGACAAATATTTTATTTTTTGTTTCAAGGGTGAATCACAATCTGTCTTTTTTATGATTTGTTTTTTTTATGATTTCTGGTAACTTGAATTATTGACTCAAGTATGTGGAAAGATAGCGAAAAATTGGTATACCACTCCCAAAATAATAATTATTGAAGTTTCTTGATAATTTTGCTTATATTTTATATTTTATATCCTTGTTTTTATTAAGTTTCAAAGTATTGGTTATTTTGACCGAATTTAATGTTTCATAGCCTATAAGTCAAGGCTCATTTTGATGTTATAATAAACCTTTTTTCTATTTGGTGATTTGGGTTTATTTAAACACGATTTTACTTTATTTCTCAATTTTCAGTTTTTTTATTTTGTTAAGTTGCAAAGATGAGCAATTTGCATTGAGATGTAAAACAAAATCAGTGAGAGTTTAAAGAATTTAATGGTTCATTAAATGATTCAGTTTCAAGTTTATTTCTGTAATAAAACCATGAACCAAATCACCCTCTCTTTGGTGTTATAAACAACACCATTTAAAGCCATCATTTATGCAGACTTGTTTAGCGACTTTGGCAATCCTCTTGTTGTTCGCCCCATTTAATGGTATGGTTTGTACGGCGTTTTGTTTAGACCAATATATGGTTGTTTTATCTTATGTCAAACATACTCTTTTAGAATATGGATTTTGATAGTGTTATGTTGAAACTCATTAGAATGTTGCTAGGTGTGTTTGATTTTTTTGGTATGTGTATTGATATATATGTTAAAAAAATTGCAAGTTAGACTTTGGTGGCCAAATTTCTATGTTAGACTTTCAAGCTCGATTAATAGGCTAAAGGGTCCATTTACATTGTTGGCTTATTCTCACAATAAGGGGCTGTTTGGCAGCCTCTTAATCAGCCTCTTAATGGTTTAGATGTCTGAATGGTTCAGCACTTAATGGTTCAGACTGTTTGTTTCGCGAGCACATGTCTGAATGGTTAAGAGATTTACCTCTGAATGGTTAAGCATCATACTGATGCTGAATGGTTAAGAGGTCTAATGCTGAATGGTTAAGACATATTATCTAAATTGGTCAGACATTTGTCTTTGAATAGTTAAATTATATACTAGCTCTTAATGGTTCAGACCTCTTAATGATTCAGCACTTAATGATTCAGACCTCTTATTGGTTCAGCACTTAATCATTCAGAAGTTGCCAAACAGCCTCTAACTTGACTTTTTAGTCAAACACGCTACTTTACAAACTTAGCTTTGAAACGGTTTGATTCACAGTCACATTAAGTCAAACACGCAGAAATTTTAGTTTTCAAAACAATTTAATGAATCTTCATCAACTTTGCCACTAATATTAATTTATGGGCTACCACTACTATCCTAGCAGACTTTTTAAAGTCAAACACATAATTACAGATTCAAATTTGACATGGTTATATTCAAAATCACATATTTATATATTTTATTGGATTTATCATATGTTTTGATGTGTCTTTCAAGTAAGTTACAAATAATTCTAATGATTGTGCCAATATTGGTGGTTAAAAGTTACAACTTTGACCTTCAAAGTCAACTCATAATGGGGCTTACATACATTTGATGAACAAACAGGTGAGAGTTGCAAGTTTACCTTGATATGTAAGGATGAAAAAGTCTCCAAGGCACCATCTACGTGTTTGCCAACTCCGTGTGACGAGATGTGTGCAAGATTGCACAAGGACGGATGGGGAAAATGCCATGATCACAATATATACGTTTGCGAGTGTTTCTATATCTGCCATAAAGACATTCAAGTTCCAAACTGTAATGATGGGAGTGTAGTTGGCCGCAAAATCTTGACTTTGGCTCAACCTATGTCACTTCCATTATAATAAACTATACAAGGTTGATTTACCTTGTTAGTCACTCTTTAAAGTTTGCGTGGTAATTTTTTATAGACAGTTTATGATTAAGTTGCACTATAATCAATGATTCAGATATATTTTAACTTCATCAACATTAGTTTTGCTAATTCTATAGTTATTAAGAAACTATTATGTGCTAAGAGAATATTTACCCAAGAAACTTCATTTCTTTATATAGTCATGACCTATTATTTACAAAATTTCATCTAAAATTTGGCATACAGTTATAGACTTGTTAAAATTAACCAAGTATATTGTATGACCTAAAATAGAATGATAATGTATAAATGGAAAAGTAAAATAGAAATAAAGTACTACATTATGATTTGAGATCGGAACACTCGGTTGCAGATTTCTTCACGTGTTACTAAGTTTTTTATGTGTATCAACTTGATTTAAAGATTTTATGTGTTGGTTTAATTCACATAATAAAGATAATAGAAATACAACATCAATAGTAAATCTATTTTATTAATCAGATTACACAATACTCACTTCCCAAGCTTCTTGAAAGATAAAAACATCTCTCAACATCTATCGTTGCCACGTAATCAGTAAAACTAATAATAAATTCACTAAATGATATACAATCTAAGTCAGCAAACCTTTTAATCCTCTTTCACATTGTCAATATAGTTGGGAGTCAAACTTAAGTTTGTCTTAGCTTTCCCTTTTTCAACGGAAAATATACGATCATGTTTCATAGAATAGATGTTATCTTAATCGGGTTCCCATATTCGTTTTTTAATCGGGATCGTACCCCAACCCATACAGGAGGAAACCCATAACTGAGAAGACCCAATGCCTCAACACTAAGTATTTTATTCAGAATGAAACTTGAACCTATAACCTTCTTATATTTACATATCTTGGATACCTCATAATTTGTCTTCCATCATAATTAAAATAATGTGGATACATGTAGAGGTGTTCAAATGCGGATATCCGAAAAAATTTTGGATAGTGGATTTCACTATCCAAATCCATACCCAAAAATTTGGATATCACATATTCCGGATTGGGATTCGGATATCCGAATTCCAAAATAATATGTATTATTTAATAATTTGTATAAAAAATTAACATTTTTTATTAAAAAAGATTTCGGATATCCGAAGTTTTTATAAAAATATCCGAAATATCTACTTAAAATTTATTATTTAATAATTTTTAGAATAATATTTCGGATAATTCGGATATCTGAATATCCAAAAATCCTTAAAATCACTATCCGAATCCAAAATTTCGGATATTTCAGATTCAGTTTCGGATACAAATATTATTGAACACCCTTAAATACATGTGAACCAACGCTGGTGTAATTGATATTCGGATACAAATTTATCACACACTCAAAGTCCCAAACAAATAATCATTCAATGTGTTGTTGCCTCATAAAAGAGTCATATTCTTTGATTTGAATATTTACCACTGATGGTGCAAGTTATATAACTTATATTAGTCTTTTATCTTTGATTTTTCAGACTAAAATGTAATTATCATTATGTTGACCATCCATGTTTATCATAAAATATATATTAAGGATCAAGCTTTCTTCACGAGGTAAAGAAATTAGAATCTGCCTTTTACAAAATATATATTATAATTCAAATTGTTTACAGTTCTAAATCTTAATTGTTCAAAAAATCCAGAGAAGAGTCCTTTTTGTTCCACATAGGCCATAGCAGTGTTCTTTCCACTATTGTACAAGCAACTTATCCACAGTCTAATATTTTATTCCCTATTTTGTCCACGTGACCTTTTAGTTAATGTTTTTAAAACCGGACCGGACAGTAAACCGGACGCTTTACCTGTTCACTGTTCAGACCGGTTTAACCGGTCAGACCATATATAAGAACCGGATAAAATTATAACTATTTTTCATAAATATATGTAAAAATGACAAAAAAAAAAACAAAAAATTATATAAGAAAACCGGTTCAACCGGTCCGGTTCCCGGTCCGACCGCTGGTTCAACCGGTCTGACCACTGGTTCAACGTTAAAACGGTTTTAAGCATCGAACCGGTTGGAGTCCGGTTCCCGGTCCAACCGGCCGGTCCGGTCCGGTTTTCAAAACCATGCCTTTAGTGACATTTTTATTTTCATTTTCAGTTTAGTTTAGTTTTTCTTTTTTTCTTAATATTACCCTATATGTTTATAAACAAGTTGAATGAACAGTAATTCTTCACCTCAACATGTGGGTCTCGGTTAACACATCAATGGAGGGCACGTTTCATGTTCTAGCTACGTGTGTACCTTCAGAAAGAAAGAAGTGGAAATAGAAAAGAAAACCAGAGATCTAGAAATTGCAAAAGAGAGACGGAGGAGTCTTCCCTTCTTTTCTGGCGACCTTCTCGGTTCATAACGCCCGGTTTTGCTCAGGGGCTTTTCTTTCACAGATGTAGTTTCAGCTTACCCAACGTTTCAGGTATTGCTCTATTACCTATCGATCTGCTTCAACTAAACCTGCACATCAAGATTTGAGGGCATAACCAAGTATCAATGTCATTAGCACTATTAAACTTTCACTTCTCTTTTCAGATCTTAAGTTGTCTGCAGTTGGAACTGATTCAGTCCATCGCTTCTTTCAAGCCTGTTGGTATTGCTGTTGGTACAAGTGCCTTATGCACGCTACCCTTACTTGGATGTCTACACCGGTGTTTTACTATTGTTTTGCCGAGAGAGAGAGTTGAGGGTTGGAGACACTCTTGGATTCGATTGTGTCGTCGTCCGTCGTCATCATCAGCGGTGGCTAGGCGATAGAGGCGCCTATCCTAACCGACCTACTTCAATGTGTTGTTAGAGAACTATGAAAATGGCAATGTGGAACCGGATCTCTTCTACCTACGGTTTCACGGTGGTCCTTCACGATAACTATGAAAATGGCGGCTCTGTTAGGGTTAGTCGAAAGTTCATATGAGTAACAACGAGGAAGGTGATGCTTGCTTTGAGGCTTCAACAATTTCTGAGAAGTTTGGGTTTTTGCTACTGACAACACATAAAAAAACATAAGGTACTCTCTTAAAAATTGAAATAGAGCTTAGCATCTGAGGTTCTTTTATGGATCAAGGAATAAGTTCGTTGAAGCGGCGATCGAATGCGGTAAACAGTTGGAATCAACTTGAAATTTTGCAAGATTTTTTGTTTGTTTTTAACCTTAGATTTCATTGTCTATGCAATCATCTCTATGTTATTGTGCATACTTTTAGTATTAGAGCTTATTGATTTTGATTTTTGAAATGAATAGTTAGGGTAATTCAAGCAGTAAAGGGATTTGAGGTTGGGATTTGTCTGATTTGTTCTCTGATTACTGTATTTGATGTTAAAGTAGAAAGAATTTGCCACAAATTTGTTGTTGTTTGGCGGCTGGCAACAAAGACACCCATAATTTGATGAACGTGATGGCGAAAAAGGTAAGTTGCAATACCTGATCATTCGCAACTATTTTCTATCCACAACCTTTGACAATCCTTGGTGGTGACTGCCACTGCCCACATGCATAATCTAAGAAAAGCAGCCTTTTCAACTTGCATTCTTTCTGATTTGTTTTGTATGTTAGAATATGTATTTGCTTTGATGTATTAAGATAGAATCTAAAGTTGTTGTTCATGTTACTTGAGAGTTAGTGATGTAGTGTGCAATGTCTAGGCCGCATATAAACAAATATGGTTAATAGTAATAAGGGTCGGCTATCCCGCTAAATTCCAAGTAAACCAATCATAAAACATTTAAAGCAATGGATTGTCAGTTAGGTACTAAGGCAGCTGCAATTTCAAATCATATTTTTAAAGCGATTGTAACAGCTATATAAAGCCATAAATATGTTTTATGATAGTGATTTGTAAATCATAAAAGAAGAAGAAACAATCATAAAGTACTAGATAGGAGCAGTTGTTCTATATGAAAGTTCAGAGCATCTAAAAAGCGGCAATCATGACTTACATCATGATTGTGTCTTCTTATTTTGGAAATGTTGGCGGCTATAATGACGAAAATATGTTTGGGTGCAAATTTATCTGAGCGTCGGTTAAACCCGTCTATCCAATGCGCAAAGCGCATGGTGGATTAATCCTAGTTTATATTATTTTAATCTTTAAAAATAATTTCACTTGTATTTTATTTTCCTTTTATAATTTTTAAACTGTATTGCTTTCTTAAATGTCGAATATACCATTGCAACATGCTTATTTTTTATACGTCTCAACATAAGTTTCGTTCAAAACGAGACACATGTCGAATAGAATATAATGCATTTTTCCTTCTTTTTTTTAAATGTATTTTCGTATGAAGTGTTGTGACGTACTAATTGTATTTACGTTTCGATACAAATTTTACTTGAGATCAATTTGGTTAATATAATATGTTTTAACTTTTTATTATAGAATATATTATGGTGGTGTGACTATTTATACATATGTTTTGATATAAAGACTTGTGTTTCAATACATAACTTTTATTCAACGTTGAGCCCACGAAACCCACAACCAAAATCTATGGGTTAAATATAATAATTTTTAGTTTTTTCTAAAAACAACTTTTCGAATGCACATGTGTGCCGTACTTAACTCAATCGATATAAACTATATTAAAATCAAGTCATTTCAGCGTGTGAGAAAGCACATTAGTTAATGTTAATTTGTCTTGAGTTTCTAAAAATCATAATTTTCCAAACCCTTAGATTTTCATTGTTACCACTGTTTTGACACAGTGAAACTCAAAATTATGGCGTAAGTTATATTACATTGTTATCTTTGATTTTTCATCTAATGTAATTGTTATTCATGTTGCATATTAAAAAAAATAATTGATTTCAGTGACCAAATTTTTAAATCATATTTTATTCGAATTGTATCCTCTTTTGTGTTTTGAGTTCCTTAAATCATATTTTACCAAACTCATTATATAAATCCGTTCTATAATATAAAATGATTTTTGCATCTTAAATAACTCAATAATGCAAAGAGTATACATACAAAAATTAACATAGATGTTAGTGTTTTGGACTTTTGGTGAACATACAAAACAAAAAATGGACCAAGCAAATCAAATATATGAATGTACTTTTATCTTTATATTCTACTTGCTCTAACACTTTATTCATGACAAAACTCACACTTTAATGTTAGTTTAATATAAATTATTTTAAGTGATGACGGTGGTAAAGACAACTTGAACTCCGTAGGAGACGATTTATTTTTGTGACTAAATAAACTCTTTCATATCCGCAATAGTACGAAAAGAAGGCCCAACCCCAAGTTGTTCAAGAATAGTGTCATTGAGTTTCTTGACCCTTTGTCTTAGGTATGATTATACAAATAAAGGTGGTGCTTAATAGTGGTAAGGCATTGTTTACGTAGATTTAATAGATGGGTGATAATGACTAAATCATGTTGAGAGCATTCACATCAGCTTTTATTATTTTATTCATATAATATAACTAAAAAACATCATACCATAAATTTATCTCTAAATTTTATACATCTTTTAAAAATCTTTAACATCTCATTCTTTATCGTTATCTCTATACTAATTTATATATATATATATATATATATATATATATATATATATATATATATGTATGTATGTATATATATTATGTATGTATCTATATCTATATCTATATATATATATATATATCTATATCTATCTATCTATCTCTCTATATCTCTCTCTCTTCTCTATCTCTATCTCTATCTCTCTCTATATATCTCTCTCTATCTATCTCCTCTATATATATATATATCTATCTCTATCTCTATCTCTCTATATATAGGGGAGGGTTCAAATGAGAACTCACTTTTTTTGTGAGAACTCTAGGAACCAATCTCAATCACTAGTTTTCAATGGCAAAATGGTAATTAACAAACACATAATAAAAAAAATTATAAAATGCAAAATAACATAAAAATAGAAAAACTAAAAACACAGAAATATTCCCCTAGTTTCCCTCTTTCATAAAAAATTTATTTAAAAAAATTATAAAAAATAAAAAAATCTCGTTTTTTACGAAATTCTATTTACACATGTGTAATACCGTATTTACACATGTGTAAATCTAGTATTACACATGTGTATAACCAGATTTACACATGTGTAAACAATGGATGAACGATTTTTTTAAAATAAGTATATCAATATGGTAGACGTTGGAAAGATAATAAAATACTAAATTTTATGGTGAAATTTTTTTTTGAAAAATGATGTCGTGAAAAAAAGTTATGAACATTTAAAAAAAAAGGGAAATGACATGTGATTTGCATGTGATCAAAAATAAATGGCTGAGATTGGTTCCTTGAGTTCTCACAAAAAAATGTGGTTCTCATTTGAACCCTCCCATATATATATATATATATATATATATATATATATATATCTATATATATATATCTATCTCTCTATATATCTATATACTCTCTCTCTCTCTATCTATCTCTCTATATCTATCTCTCTACTCTCTATCTCTTTTGTTTTATCTATAATTTTAATTACTAACTATTTTGTTTATTAACATTTTATTTTAAAAATTGATTTCTAATAATTTATTAAAGAACGGGTTTGGTTAACGCAGATCTGTCTAAAAATCAATCTTTCTAGTTTGGGTTAGGACAGGTAGACTTAGGGGGTGTTTGTTTTTTGAAAAAACCTCTTCCCCACCTCTTCATCTGCGCGCTCGCAGACGCGGGAAGAGGTTTTTACTTCGCAGATTGTTTGTTTTCTGGAAGACGTTTCATTAAAAAACGTCTTCCTGACGTCTGCACGGAGAAGATGTAGAACAAGGTCTTCACAACCTCTTCTAAACTCTTCTGAATCCATTTCTCTTCCCCACATACCCACCTCCCCTTCCCTTCATTTGAGCCCTAACAACCGGTCGGCCCCCGCTTCCCCTTCACCACCGTCCGCACCTCGCCACCGTCGCCACCGCTTCCCCTTCACCACCGTCGACACCTCGCCACCCGCTTCCCCCTCCCCTTACAAGAAGGAGAGACTTCAACAGAGATTGAAACACTTCCATTGTTTCCGATTCATGACGCCACCCACCACGATTTCTTCAGCATGAAGACCGCGAATTCGTCGTTGGAGTCCTTTTGCCCGGGTTCGAGTCCTTAGGTAGGTGGTTCCTGATGGTTGTCGGAGGTTAGCCTTCTAATTTTTTGGCGTCTTTATTCTCCAATTGTTGTTCTTACTTTCCGATTTTGATTCCAGCTGTAATTGGAAGTCCTAACCACTCATGATCGTATTTGTCATGCAATGGCTTTTATTATCACTAACAATAACAACTTAGAAAAAAATTAGCCACACTATCTATCAAAAGCACCCCTCATGTTCTTGTGAGCAGAGCCATGAACAACTGCATTCTTTGATTTCTCAAGAAATTCAAGCGGGTAACCAAGAGGAATTCCTTTGAATTCATTCATGGGTATGCATCTATTGAAATAACTAAATCCATTAAATCAAAATATGAGATTTGAGCACACTTTCATACCTGTCATCTTCTAGAATACAAATTCAACTTATCTTTTATTCAGTTTTGTTTTAGAACACATGTTTAAATTGTGCACTTTTGAGTTGGGTCTTTCAAGAGAGTTGAAAAAAGATATTTTGTTGTGTCAATCAGGTTAAGGAGGTTAGCGTTCAGGCTTGGCTACAAACAGTCTAGTTATAGAATATTTCAGTATTGTGCAGATGTTAAACAAAACAAACAGTCTTTTTATTGCAGACTGCAGACATTTGGTCCACCTCTTCTGCTGCAGATGTCTGCAGATGTGGTCCGCAGACTGCAGACGTTTTCCTGCAGAAAAAACAAACAACACCTTAAAACAATAAATGATTGATCTCAACACATGTTACTCAAAGATATCTTTAATGTGTTCATTGCAATATGAGCCAAAAACACAAATGTTCAAAAACACAGACCAAAAAGGGATTTTAAACGCTAGTGTTTGATATTCTCATGACATATAAACTCTTTACAATTAAAAAGACAGTAAAGTGTAAGTCTCAATTAGAAATCATATATAAACAAAAGGTTGTTAATTTACACCATGAAACGAGTTATAATGTTTTAATTTATTGTAGATGCACTTAACTCATGATATAAAACAGTGCAAACAGAAAACAATACAATACAAATCCATATCCAAATGAAAATTTAATCATCATATATGCACAACAAATAGATACAAAGTTAAAGACATGTGCAAGCACTGACCAAAGGAGGTTAAATTAGTTTTTATAATGACTTGCAGCCCAAAAACCAAATGATTACAAACATGATTCAACTAAGCATAAACAAACCATCCAAAACCCTAAAAATCCCAACTTTAATTCTAATCCAAATATGTTTCAATGAACATCCAAAGGTGCTGATAATTGGACTTGAGGTTTCTATGTTTAAAAAGGGAAAAACAAATTGGACCATAGTAACATCACATGAACACAATACCAAATAGCAAGCAAGACTAGTTGGTTGTTGCGCATAGAAGAAAATGAAGACTAATGAAGCTAGCACTTATTGCTAAGCTTTCAAATATACCAACTTACTGTTAAATTATGTTGCAAGCTTTTTAACCTGCTTTGAAATATGCACAATGAAAGGGTATCACCCTAAATAGATGAACAAAACCTGAGCCGGTAAAACACAAGGCTCAGCCGCAGGTCGCGGTCCATCATGACGAACCCAAGCCGCGGCCCAAGCTGGGGGCCCAGCCGCGGCCCAAGCCGCGTCTCATTCAGGCTGGAGGCCACTCGCCGCAACCCGGGCTCAGCCGCGGCTCATTCAGGCTAGGGGCCCAGCCGCGGCCCAAGCTGCGTCTCGCACAGGCCGGGGCCCCAAGCCACAATTCGTGACGCCCAAGTTGCATAACGAACCCAACTTGTTTAACCAACGAAAGGAACCCAAGCTGCGACTAGCGTGCCGCGGAAGCAGGCAAGAAAGGCCCAGTGCCGCGGCTCAGTATACCGAAACCGAATCGAACGCCAAACTTTGTAAAGTTCCCATGCCCAACACTTATGAAAACTCTTACGTAAACTTGGCAACCAAGGAACCCTTTCATTGGTTGCAAAGGAATAAGAAAGAAGACAAAACGAGTAATGCCAAAACAATGCCAGAAAGTCAGAACAGCCCCCAAACCCCCAAGTCAACTATCAAGACAAACCACATTAATGTTAGTCAGAAACCCTTTACACCAGAAGAGTATAAAACCCTAAACTAGGGAACTTCAGTCCCAGATCATTGACCACAGGTTTCCAAGAATAGAACCATGTTATACTTAGTCTCCATGTATCAACACTATAAATACTTCTGGATTCCACAGGAAGAACCAGATTCAGATCCATATACACACACATTCATACAACACTCTTACCACAAACTATTTACTTACTAATCCTCCCCTTTCAAAGTTCTCTCAATACAAATACTTATTCTCACGCCGGAGTGTGGTCTCGGGGAGAAAACCCTTTCTGCCCGAGGCGAGGCTCACGGTGTTGTTTTTGTCTCACAAATATTCCAGTCAGCTGAAGTTCACATCAAGCCCCAGCCAGGTCGTTGATACTCTGCCCAGCCAAAGCCAAGCTCAGCCAAAGTCCAGCTCAGTTGAGTCCAAGCCCAGTCGCATCCCACTTCTCAGCTGCATCCAGCTCCCCCAGCAGCCAAAGCCCCTGCCTAATCCTCAGTAGCAACCCCATTCACGCACTGCTCCCAAGTCTTAATCCCTTGATTAAGATTCGTGTAGCAACATTTGGCGCCATCCGTGGGACCCAGACGTTACTCAAACAATTGCCATGGATTCAGGCCAGGGAACCCCTCACCATAAGGACACTAGTGATACCGAAAATCCACACACCACCACTTCCTCGTTAGCAGCCACCACAGGGGGCGGCAACAACTGTGGTAGTGTCATCACCCCGAAATTCATCAACAAAAATCGAGAGCAAATCCTCTCCATGCTAGAACAAGAAGAAAGGGAGTGACGCCTTAGAGAAATCCGAACACGTCTCGAATATGAAGAGACCCCGGAGGAAAGGAATCATGAAGAGGGAGAGGATGATCGGAGAGACAAGGTAGAGAATGCCGAAAATAATCCAAAAGCAAAGAAGAGTCAAGGCACCGCCGCAATCGGAGAGAAGGCAGGAGTCGATGACGATTTTAGCAAGCCATACCGCCCATCAACGGCACGAGCCAGATCCAAGTTTATACCAAGAATAGCAGAGTTCACTTTTCCTCCAAAACTCAAAATGCCATCCAATGTAGGGAAGTACAACGACACGGGCGATCCAGACGATCATCTTGCAATTTTCGTAGGCGCCGCTGAAGTTGAGCAGTGGTCAATCCCCGTATGGTGTCACATGTTTGCTCAGACCCTGACTGGTGCAGCTAGGGTCTGGTTTGACAGCCTTCCGGTCGGAGGGATCGGAAGCTTTGAGGAATTGGAGGAAGACTTCTTAAGAAATTTCAGTCAGCAAAGGCTGTCCGCCAAGGATCCAACAGAATTGCATAACATCAAAAGAGGCGATGGTGAGTCTATTGAAAACTTTATCACAAGATATTCAAAAGAAAGCATGCAGGTACGAGGAGCCGGGGAGACGATCAGAATCTCGGCCTTCATCCACGGAGTAAGGAATGATCAGTTAGTAGAAAGATTTCACGAACATCTCCCAAAGACGGTGGACGAAATGTTGGAGAGAGCCAAAGCATTCGTCAGGGGAAAGAAGGCATGTGAGCAGTTGAAAGACAGGACGCCAAAGAAACTTGTGTCCCCTATGTGGGACCCGCAAAAAAGGCCAGGAGGGTCAAGGTCGTGGGAGAAACCACGTTTCCAGCAGCGTTACCCACAACGGAACCCGTCTTTTCAACCTCGCTTCACACCTCCGATTCGGAACCCGCAGGGTCCCAATGTGACTCTTCCACCTTTGATTAAAACTCCAAGCGAAATCCTAGCCACAAAAAACATCAACTTTACCAAGCCCACACCGTTGAAGCCAGGAGTAAAAAGAGACACGAGCAAGTATTGTGAATTCCATAAAGAAAATGGGCATGCAACAGATGATTGTTTCTCGTTAAAACGACAGATAGAGCTGGCGATAAAAACTGGAAAGCTGGCACACCTGTTGAGAGAGTTGAAAAAAGCACCTCAAGCGGGAGACAAAAGGAAGGAGATATTCATGGTGAGGGTCGCAGAGTGTAGTATCAAGCGTCATTCTGATCACATGGAGCCTTGGATGGCACAAGAAATTTCATTCCCTCCAATACATGGCGGGAGTTTTGCCAACGGCCCTCTAACGATTTCAGCCATCATCGCAGGACACCAGGTACACAGAATATATGTAGATAGCGGGAGTAGTTCGGAAATTATGTACGAACACTGTTTCTTGCAGCTTGACGAAGAAATCAAAAGAACCCTGGATACAAGGACACACCTCCTCACTGGTTTTGCAAGGGAAGTAGTGCAGACCCTAGGCCAGATACAACTGCCAGTGGCAATAGGTAACCACACACGATGACGGGAGGTCACCATGACTTTCCTGGTTGTGAGATCCGAATCGTCTCACAATGTCTTACTTGGAAGACAGGGTCTATGTATGCTCGGAGCAATCATATCCACAGTCCATGCCGCGATCAAATTCCCCACTCCAACCGGAGTTGTCACTATATATTCTAGCAGAGAATGCAAGGACGTAAAGGCTATCGCTCCAGGAACAGCAGATGGGGAGGACGAGCTGGTGTGTCCAACGCTGGAAAAGTGGGTAATCAACCCCCTTTTCCCGGAACAAAAAATCACCATCGGGGGGCAGCTGGGTGATGCCACTAAAGAACGACTCCGTCATCTGCTGCAGAACAACTTGAATGTTTTCGCGTGGCAGCCCACCGACATGGAGGGTGTCCCACGCAGCACGGCAGAGCACAAGTTGAACACACGTGCATCAAAGGAGCCAGTTGCCCAAAAACGTCGTCACATGGGCCCGGAACGAAGTCGGGCTGTGGTTGAAGAAGTCAAGAAACTGCTCGAGGCAGGTATCATCCGAGAGGTACGTTACCAAACCTGGGTGGCTAATCCGGTAATGGTAAAAAAGAGCGATGGCACGTGGAGGATGTGCATCGACTTCAAAGATCTTAACAACGCATGCCCTAAGGATTGCTATCCACTCCCGGATATTGATCTGAAGGTGGATTCCCTGGCAAGTTTTCCTTTGAAGTGTTTCCTAGATGCTTACAAGGGATACCACCAGGTGCAAATGACGCCCGAGGATGAAGATAAGACTGCTTTTTACACAGATGTTGGCATTTTCTGCTTCACAAAAATGCCGTTTGGTTTGAAGAATGCGGGGGCTACTTACCAACGATTAATGGATAAAGCTTTTTCGCAACAGACAGGAAGGAACATTGAAATCTACGTGGACGATGTGGTGATAAAGAGTCGCGATGAGGAGGCTTTGCTTGCAGACATCGCTGAGACTTTCCAAACTTTGAAGACGATAAACATGAAGTTAAACCCCAAGAAATGTTCATTTGGAGTGGAAGAAGGGAAGTTTCTGGGTGTGGTTGTGACAAAGAAAGGGTTGGAGGCTAACCCTGAGAAGGTGGCAGCTGTTCTCAATATGCCATCACCAAAATCAGTCAAAGAGGTGCAAACGCTTAATGGGCGACTGGTAGCCCTGAACAGGTTTCTTTCGAAACATGCTGAGCGTGCTTTGCCTTTCATGACTACTTTACGCAACTGCTTGAGCAAGAAGGACTTTTTATGGACAAAAGAGGCAGAGGCAGCATTTCAACAAATGAAGGTATACTTGAGCAACCTGCCCAGGCTGGTAGCTCCTTTCCCTAAAGAGCGACTGGTGATGTACTTATCCGCAGGAGAAGAAGCCGTAAGCGCGGTGCTGATGACAAACAGAGAAGAAGAACAGACCCCGATTTACTTCATCAGTCGGGCTCTCAAAGATCCAGAAACCAGGTATTCGCCTATGGAAAAACTAACCCTTGCTTTAGTATATGCTTCCAGGAGATTGCGAAGATACTTCCAGGCCCATGTGATTGAGGTCTGGACTAGCCAACCCATACAACAAATTTTGAGAAGGCCAGAGATATCAGGGAGGTTGGCAAAATGGGCCATAGAGTTGGGAGTCTTTGAGATAGAATACAAGCCAAGAGTAGCAATCAAGGGGCAAGTCGTGGCTGATTTTCTAACAGAAATGCCACAAGAGAAGGGGGGTAATAATGCCAATGAAAAATCTGTGAGTCAAGACAACAGGGAATGGTGTTTGCATACCGATGGAGCGTCAAACGACGAAGGATCGGGTGCTGGAATGATACTGGTAGGGCCTGAGAAAGAAGAGATAACTTACGCTTTGAGGCTGGCTTTCAAGAGCTCTAACAACGAGGCGGAATATGAGGCGCTACTGGCTGGCTTGAGGTTGGCCAAACAAATGGGAATCCAGAAACTCCACGCCCACGTAGACTCATTACTGGTTGCAAATCAGATTAATGGGTCTTACGACGCCAAGGAAAAAACAATGAAGCAATACCTCGGTAAAGCGAAGGATTTGATCAACGGTTTTGAGAAGTGCAATGTCTCACACGTCCCGAGAAGCCAAAACAAGATTAGCAGACGCTCTTAGCAAACTTGCCTCAGTAACTTTCAGCCACCTAGCCAAAGAAGTCAGAGTTGAAGTACTACAGTCTCCATCAATTGACGAGAAGGAGGTAGCCTCGGTGAACGCTGTAGCGCACGAATCTTGGATGAGTCCAATTATCAAATTCCTGGGAAGTGGGGACCTACCTGAGGAAAAGGGAGATGCCAGAGCAATTCAAACAAAGTCACTACAATACGAGCTGCGGCAGGGGGTCTTATACCGCAAGTCCTACATGGGGCCATTACTACGATGCCTCACGCCAGACGAAGCAAGCTATGTCATAAGAGAAATACATGAAGGCATTTGTGGCATCCATGCAGGCCCAAGAATGGTAGTAGCGAAAGCAATGGGAGCGGGGTACTATTGGCCCGGGATGCATAGGAGTGCCACCGAAGAAATCCAAAGGTGTGACAGTTGCCAGAGGCACGCGCCAATGTGCCACAGACCCAAGAACGATCTAATTCCAGTCAATGCCGCGTGGCCCTTTCAGAAATGGGGGATGGATATTGTAGGCCCATTCCCAGTGACAGCCGGAGGAGTTAAATTTCTCTTAGTGGCCGTGGATTACTTCACCAAGTGGGTGGAAGCCAAGGCTCTAAAGTCAATCACAGGGCAGCAAGTGAAGAAGTTCACATGGGAAAACATTATATGCCGTTTTGGACTCCCGTTATTCATCGTAACAGACAACGGGAAGCAGTTTGCGGAGAATCCATTCAAATCATGGTGTAGAGAACTGCAAATCCAACAAATTTTCACGTCAGTAGCCCATCCACAAGGTAACGGTCAAGTTGAGAGAGTCAATCGCAGTATTGTTGAAGGAATAAAAACAAGATTGGGCGTTGAGGGAAAAAACTGGGTGGAAGAGCTACCTAATGTCTTGTGGGCCCATCGAACCATGCCCAAAACCAGCCACGGTGAAACCCCATTTAGTCTAACTTACGGATCGGAAGCCATGATACCCGTTGAGATAGGTATGCCAACAACCCGGGTCACACAAGCTCTTGAAGAAGAGAATGAAAACAATCTGCGACTTAATTTGGATTTGCTTGAGGAAAGACGGATGGTGGCGGCAATTCGAGAGGCGAAGCATAAGAAGGAAGTTGAATGATATTATAACTCTCGTGTGAAACATCAAACATTCAGGGAAGGTGATTACGTCTTAAGAAGTAATGAGGCAAGTAGAGTTCAAGATTAGGGTAAGCTAGGTCCACGTTGTGAAGGACCTTATCAAGTTATCGAAGTAGGGAACAATGGAGATTATAAACTCAGCCAGCTAGATGGAGCAGTTATCCCAAGAACTTGGAATGGAGCTCAGCTCCGACGGTGCTACATGTAATAGGTATTAATATTTAAACAGTGTAACTCGTTTTTTCATTAAGAAGGTGCATGCGAGCGCCAGTAGTTACACCAAGTTAATGAATCTTTTTATATAACCAGTGTCGTAACGAGTCATGAAATCACAATGACATGTGAGCAAAGAAAGAAACTCGAGATACCAATGCAATTACTCGAGCGACATTTGCGAATGACGTAATAAGTAACCAGACAATGCAAATGTTTGTCAAGCTAAGATTAAACAAAACCATAATTAAACATAACTCGTTGATAGTAACCAGATCTTAAAGGAAACCAATTCATTCCTCCATATGCATGATCATACTTTGGCAAGCAGTTAGAGCCATTCAACAATATACATTTTCATTCGGCTAAAAACCCAAGCCAGAAAAACAGCTAACTCGAAATCAAAGTGAGTGAAAAGGTCGACAATACGTTGACTATATAGCATAACATCTTTTATAAGGTGAAAGACAAACGATAACCAAACTATACAATGTTGCACAGAGTCGCGGCCAAAACCGTAACCAAGAACAAACCGCGGCCATAGCAATAGGCAAGTCGAAACCAAGGGGAAAGTCACGGCCAAAACCAGAGTCGCGCCCTAGGCCCTAGTTACGGCCGAAATTACGAATCGCGGCTAGAAATGTAACCATAATTATATTATGGGCAAGGGGGAAGTCGCAACCAACAAGGCTTCGGCCAAGAGCCGCGGCTGAGATTACGAATCGCGGCCGAGAAGGTTTTCATAGTCAAAAGCCGTGACAAATGGCATCCAGGTGAGCCGCGGCTAAAAACCTCAACCAAGGAGGTGCCGCGGCAAAGTTTGAGGCAAACAACGACCGAAGCCTCGGGTCGCGATAAAGACTTTAGTAATGGCCAAAGTCCGAATTGGGAAGCAGCACGTCGCAATTAAAAATATAACCATAATAATATTGTAAACTTGGAACAGTCGCGGCCGGGGAAATCTTGCGACCCGGAGTCGGGGCACATTGAGGCAGTGAGCCGCGGCTAGGGCTTGAGGCATCAACAACCCACAAATTCAACAAATCGACACACAAGGCATGAAGTAACAAAGCATAAATATCACTACCAAAATAAACATACAGTCAAGATACACGGTTGGCATTACAGAAGAGAAATAACACGAAGTCACGTACATATCAAAAAGCGATAAAAACCAAAGGTAAACTAGTTAAACTTGAGCATGGTCTTCAGGTGAAGGAGTCAGGAACAACTTGATTTCCTCGATGGACGAGTCACGCATGGCAGAAATAGTCTCGGTCATAGGAAAAGTATCCTTATTGAATAAGTCGGATTTGGCCCGTAGCTTCTTCAATGCATTTTTATCAAAATTTTTCGCCGTTTTCGGTTTCTTGCCCTCGGCAGCGAGGCGTGCCCCATCCAACAACCCAGCATTATAACCAACTTTGTCCGACAAACTGTTAATCCTAGCCAACGCATCAAGGAACTCATCACTATCACGAATCTTGTTAAAAGCCAAGCCAACACCTTCCGAAATAATCCATTTCTTCTCGGAGGTGAGATGCGACACTTTCTCCTCAAGATTAGCAATGCGGTTTTCAGAAGCAATTTGATTATCTTTCAAATCCAAAGTAAGTTTCTTCACTGCAGCACGCTGAATGCACAGCTCCTCCTGAGCACCACTAAGATCCATAGTAAGTTTTTCCTTGGCAAGATCAGACGCATCACAACGGGACTTGAGGGAGGCGTTTTCAGCCTCCAATTTGGACACCTGTTTCTTGAGGTCACGGATCTCATTAACACCATCCACCCAACGGCCATGAATCTCAACGAATGAAAACAAACTGTTCACCATAGACAAACAACCGGCATTCGACAATGCTCTATTTTTCAAACCTTCTCCACGAAAGAATTCTGCAGGTGTGCGAGATGCAAACATAAAGTCCCTACATGAATCTGGAGTCTCGAAAGTAGTTCCATTGGTCAACTCCCAGTCAGGAATAAATTTATCTTCCGCATTCAACTCGGAGTCTTCAGAAGAAGCAGCCACTTTCCCTTACCGGAACCATCGACCGACCGACCGTCAGGAGACGAAGAAGCAGAACCAGAACTGCCCGAGTTCGAGCCAGAAGACGCCTCAGCCGCGGCTAAGGGATCTCCCTTGCGAGCCGCGGCAGGCGAGAGAGGGGGGACGGCCGCGACCGCAGTCCCGGGCCACCCAACCCCTGTTTGCGCTTCATTTTGGGACGACTTGTGGGAGCAGAAGCTTCATCAACACTTTTTCGCTTACGAGAAGGTGGTGGCATGGTTTCACCCGGTTGAACAACGTAGCCGGCTGTTGTCTCCAAAATAGGAGTCGCACCTTCAGGCAATGCTTCAGCCTGTTCAGAAACATCCTCCTTGGCAGACAATTTCATGCGCTCGAACAGACCCATACCTGTAAGGGCACAACATACAAACAATAATCAGACAGATAAACATTTACATTAAGGCACAAGGGGGGAAGCAACTTACGTTTCCCTTGATAAGTCATAAATGGAACCGCGTTAAGGTCAGCCCAGTTACGACTAACACCGGCCATCACAAGGAAATGCTCAGAATCGCTACGAAGCGGAGTGGGCTCGGCTTTCAAGAGGTCATAGGCAGATATATCAAATGTGTCGGGATCGGGAAAGGGGTCCTGAATAGACTTGCTAGGTTTTAACCAATGCATCTCAAAAAGAACTATGCTAGATGAAATAAAGAAGAAATGATCTTTCCAATGCTTCAGACTAGTTATGGTTCGAGAAATCAAAGGAGGCTTGGGAGCTTTTCTCTTCTCAAAGGTTAGCCAATCACCTACCCTATTCAACTTATAAAACGCCCTAAAAAGATTAACTTCGGGTTCCAAGTTACGAGCACGGCAACATATCTCAAAATGATATACCTTAATAAGTCCTAAGGGAACAAGTTGCGATAGGTGGATATCATAATGCCTAACAAGCAAACACAAAAACCGACTAACCGGGATTCGAAAATTACAAAAGCTAAAAAATGAAGTGTAAAGAGCTATTGTCCCAACCGGTGCATCCCTCACGGTCGACGAGGGGGGAGGGACGGTAGGGCCAAGCTCGGGAGAAATACCAAAGCGAAGCGTAAAGTTGTTTAAAAAATCTTGAGAGATAACCGAGTGTTGAAGAACCACGTCATTTCTACACTCCATTAGAGACACGAAAGATGAGAAAAGATAACTTACCAGAGAGATTTGTGATCTTGAACAAGAAAGTTGGGAGGAAACTTGAAGAGAGAAAAAGAAGGAATAAGAGTAGAAGGAAATGGGGGGATATATATAGAACCCTAGAGGCTTGGCCCACAAGGGGGCGGCTAGGGCCGCAGCTCAAGAAACAGGCCCGAAGGCCGAGGAGTTTCGGCGGCTGGGGCAGCGAAAGAGGACAAGGCCCGTAGGCCGAGGAGCCGGTTGGCGGCCAAAGGGGCCATGACCCGAGAAAAGAGGTCGACCACAGGTCGAGCATCGGCCGCGGCATGGGGGCGCGAGTCAGGATGATTCCATCAAAAGTCAATTGATGTGATTGATTAGAACCAAAGACCGGGGCTCGAGGCAAGTTTGAAAGGTGTCAAATTTTTGTCACATCAGTTTAAAAGACAGCAAAGAGGTACAACCGTCAAAACATAAAGCAATTATTACTCCAATGGCATGATGGGTATCATGACATTGGACTGGGAGGACATGAAGGGGTAACACGCTAAATAGATGAACAAAACTTGAGCCGGTAAAACACAAGGCTCAGCCGCAGGTCCCGGTCCATCGTGACGAACCCAAGCCGCGGCCCAAGCTGGGGGCCCAGCCGCGGCCCAAGCCGCGTCTCATTCAGGCTTGGGGGCCACTCACCGCAACCCGAGCTCAGCCGCGGCTCATTCAGGCTAGGGGCCCAGCCGCGGCCCAAGCTGCGTCTCGCACAAGCCGGGGCCCCAAGCCACAATTCGTGACGCCTGTCGCACCCCAACCTTGACGGCGGAAACGTCGAGGAGTGAGAGTTAAGATCGTTCACAGCCACATAACGCTATTAATAACTCAAATATAAATTTAAACATAAGTTTCAATTGTATCAATACAAACATAAGTCTCAAAGAATTTAAAAGCATAACATAGAATGTAACAAATCATTCTTATTTCATTTATTTAACTAGGTCCATTCCTAGATGTGCAAGCTTCAAAGAGTAGATCACAAACTTGGGGTATTCCTGAAACATGTTAAAAATAAAAGAGTCAACATAAAAATGTTGGTGAGCATGCCATAGTTTCAATACATAAGTATATAAAAGATGGCAATTCAAGTCATAAGTTAGTGAATAAAGTGATTAGGGATGTTATGAACAATGCAACAATCAAACCTCGACAATGTTTTACAAGTCTCAAACGTTAAAAGTATATACGATTAGCTAAGTGTACTTGGATCAACCAAGCAGACTTGTCTTACCCATAGATCTATGACTTCGCTGGGCTAGCAATAGTTAATGATTGTACATATAACGCCATAACATGGTAACCACATAAGTTCAACTAACCACGACTTAACATGATGAATTGCCATAAAGTTTACAAGTCTCAAATAAGTTTACAAGTGCAAAGTATAAGTTAACATGTTTCACCCCAAAGTGTGAAATTAAACAAAAAGGGGGTATGGAATACTCACATTGATATATGCATTTCAAGATGATATAAAAGATTAAAAGGTAATCCAACGTATCCATTACAAGGCACCTAACATATATATTACAAGGTAAAGATTAAAGTTAATAATAATATTAACGTTCTATTAATGATTAGGGTTTTGATAATTTTAAGGAGTTTTGCCAAGTAACTAAATTTATAGACTGATTATTCTCATTTTAAACCCATTAGAAGAATTATATATGTATTTAAGTATTTTAAAAATGAAATTAAATATAACAAAGTTGGAGTTCAATATGTAATTAATTCTTTATAGTTTTCAAAGAATAACATATCATTAACACAATTATAAAAGTATACTTTTAAAGAATAAAAAATACTATTGTGCCCATTAGTATTTTAAATGATTATTGTATCAAGTCCATAAACATATAAATAATTACTTAATTATTTTTGAAAGAAAACATTTGTAATCAAGGTTTTAAATTTAAATAAGCATTTTAAGATACCCATTTTAAAGGAATAACGTTTGAACCGAAACTAATTTGTTAGTTGAGACCCACTTTTAATAGGATTTGAACCAAAAATAATGTTTGTTAAAATGTTTATAAAAACAAGTTATTAAATTTTTAAAATTTATAAAAAAAAATCCAGAATATTATTTGGTGTTCATGGAAATTTTTAAGGTTTGCAAAAACTATTTTTATATTTTTTAAAAAATTTTTACAATTAATTTGAGGCCTAAAAAGGCCCAAAAAAAATGTTGGAGGGTGCCCGGGGTCGAACCCGGGACCTCGGGTGTAAAGGTGCATGCTCTTAACCGGTAGGCTGGGGCGCCTATGCCTGCCCAAGAATGGTTTTTAATTTCTAAAAACACAAGTTCCATATGATTCCGATTTCCCAAGAACCCTAATACATTCCTGATACAAATCGAGCATAAATCTGTTGTTGTTGCCCCAATCAACCATGGGGCTTTTTCACCCCATGGTTAAACGATCAAGTATATGTAAACAATTACCCGTTTGATGATCGATTGAGGATACCCACTTCGAAGAACAACTCGCGGCTGTACAGTGAGCGAATGGTGGGTATTCGTAAATGAAAATTCAATTAATTTCATGGGAAGCTTTATCAGACACCCACGAATCAAAGCCCTCAATCAATTTTGTGTGACTGAGCTTCGAAGTTGGTTAACGATTAAGTTGCAGATCGTGGATTCAAAGGGGATCGGGTATGAGCTCTGTGTGGGTTTCAGGTGGAATTGGATACATAGATAGATTAAGGATAGTTAAAAGATTGTCCATGCCCGATTAATTGAGTTATTATTGAGTCTTCAATGTTGAACGGCTCATTCGATTTGAACCATCGGTTACTCGATGGTACATGTAGTAACCGGTGCTTTAAATGAAATTAATTCATGCATTCACGTTCGAAACATGCATATGAATGGATTTGGAACGGTTTGGGATTCAAAACCGATTGTTTTTGGCATTTAAGACTTCGCCGGAAGGTTGCCGGCGGTGGCCGGGCCTCTCACCGGACTTACGGGGTGAGAGAAAGAGAGGAGAATTTGGTTTTTTTTGATTTTGACACTTTTAGTCCCTGTAGTTTTATTAACTTATTATTTTATGCTAAAAGTTACTTTTAAAGTTTATAAAAATGACAAAACAAGCCCTGAACTTAAATAACTTTAAGTTTTAACATTTTCAAAGATTAATAATGTTATAAGTTAATATTATTATTAAGGTTATGACTATTATTTTAGTTAGTAACATTAGTATTATTATTAGTATTATTATTATTAATCTTGTTGTTACGATTATTATTGTTATTAATATTATTATCACTAATATTATTATTATTAGTATCACTATTATAATAATATTAATAGTGATTATTTTATTTAAGATTATCAACACTTTAAATTTTATAATAATAAGCAAACATTATATCACTTATAATGTTATTATTATTATATTAATTTGTTAATCACTAAATAAGTATAACAACTCCAAAGTTTCAAAATGACATAAAAGACCCCTTTTAAGATTTAACAAAGATAACTTCTAAGTTAATAAAATTTACGAGATGTCACAGTCTCCCCAACTTAAAAGAATTTCGTCCCGAAATTAAAAATGAACTTAGATGAACAAAGGAATTATAATGAAAGGTAAGTGTACAACGAACTGTGTTTGACGTTTGATTACAGGTGAAACGCTTCACTTTATGGAATCTTACAAGATTTTTAACATAATAAACGCGAGACGTTTTGAGATGAGACGTTGGAAAACGATGACAAGTTACCGTGGTTCCTTGGATTTATAAGTCACAACTTCTAGAATATTATTTCGTAGTGAAATGATGTCTAGAAATCAATAAAAGACCAACAATGATAAGAAAGGTTAACCGTCAGGATTTAAGAATCCCAAATGTCACTATATGAAACGATCTTAACGCATATCTTGTGAATATGTATCTCTCCTTTGACCAATCATCGGTCTAAGAATAATACGATATGCGAAGATTTTGGAATAAGTTCACGACGATGGTTAGGATCATTATTAAAAGTAGAAAATGAATTGATCATCCAAGTTAATGATCGATATTTAACGACATACCACGGTACACGACTATTTGGGATAGATACGAGCCAATTTCTCGACTCGTTAACCCACTTGAGTCAGTATGAAATTAGTTAATCAGTCTATAATGCACCAATTTTCAGTATGACATCCAAAATAAGAGACATTCGGTGATGAGTAAATAAAACCGGAGATTCACAGGAACACGGAGGTTAGGTATTGTCATATATGAAGGTGAGACACTTGGACATATACCAAGTTATGTCTTTTCTTTCATGCCAAACCCATGAGTACAAATTACGAAAAATTTATGATTCTCCATATCCGCGTCGCAATAACGAGTCTCGTAGATCGAATTAAAGATTTCCAAGGTTAAGGATTCAAAAGCGATTCAAGAAGTATCGTAAACAATAAGACATGCGTTTGTAACCATGTTTTGCAAGGTAACAAATTTCCAAATATAGATTGCATACGTAATTCATCAAACCCATAAGTACAGTCGAGAACATTCGTATGACTAGAAAGACATAACCACGAGTTGATAACGTCTTTATTTAGTAGAAAGATTGTTTAAGAAGGCTACCATCACACAATCATGCGTTGATGATAACTCAAAATGAAAGTTGATGAGTAAGGAATAAATGGTTCGATATAGCTAGATCAAATCAAAACATAAGGATAAGGGAAAGAAATCAATTTAAGAATTTAAATGCTCCAAGCTCGGAATCAAAATCAACCTAGAGTGATCGGGTCTCCTTACAAGTTCAGAAATCATGCTTTGGCTTGATAGGTTCAAACCCTAACATTGGTTCACCCTTCAAGTTACTACACGTTTCTTGTTACTTGATTTAAAACCTTGGTAAGTTGGAGATCAAGAAAAGAGAATAGTCATCAAGGTGTGGTTTTCACTCCTAGCTTGATGGTATATTCCCAAGGTATGATCACTAACTTACCAATTAAAAAGTTCGATCCCAACTCCTTGTTGAGGATCCACAGAAATAAGACGAGGTAACTCACCATTAAGGTAAGGGAAGTCACTCCTATCTTAACGGTGAAGTTTTACAAAAACAAAATATAACGAGATGAACTTCTTCATCAAAGTCCAGAATTCACTCCTACTTTGATGAAGTCGTCTCATTTGAACAAATACAATTCATAAAGATGATATTGTCATCAAGGTATGGAATTCACGCCTATCTTGATGATTGAATAGCAAGAAAACAATCGAAAATTGACATTCGTCACCAAAGTACGGGTTTCAATCCTATTTTGGTGAGAACATGTCATTTGTGAAATGCCATTCCAAAGAAAATAATTGAAGTCAATCCTCAAGATAAAGTAATCACCCCAATCCAGAGGGTTAAATTTCATAAAACACGCGATTGGAAACCATTTATCGAAACGAATAGAGAATCATCAAAGTAAGGGAATCACCCTTGTTTTGATGAGTTAGAATCATTTAGGAGATACAGGTGTTCTTAGTCATAAGTTGACTTGCAAACACTTGCATCTCTCACGGTGCAGACGGTACGGAGTTTGACTTAACGACGAAAGGAAAATAATATCAATTAGAAATTCGGAAAATTTCAAGTTACATCAATGTAACAAAAGGAAAAATCATGCTTACAAGCTTAAGATCAAGGTTCAAGATAACAGAAATTGTTGTGGTGTTCAAATCTTGGATGGTTTCAATCGGAAAGACGAAATCAAGGGCAGGAAATTATTCAACGCCACAACGAGATGTGAACGTTCGATTCACAATCGAAAGGAATACACGGACTTCCCAAGATATAAGGTCAACCATAGTCTTATTGAAGGCACACGTACCTATAAGTGATCATTCATCTCAAGGGTTTTGGGTCATGTAAATGGATTCAATGATCAAGTCAAATCACCATTTACACTTTGCCTAGACAAAGTATCCCGAGATGTAAGAATTTCACCTATAGCATTGCATGTTCTTAGTTATGGGACACATCCTTAAGAAGACTTGAGAACCCTAAATAACGGTTTAAAGTTTTTGATGACCATTCGGTTTAGATTCCCAATATTTTTGGGTATATTAAGATCCATGTTCACGTTGGTCAAGGTATAGAAATAGTTATATGAAGCGCTCAACGTATAACGGTGTTTAAACGTAAGAGTTGAAATGTAGGTTATGTTTAATATTAACAGGAACATTATGTATGATAAGAATGAAGAGATACCAGTTCAAGGAATCAAAGATTTTTAAGATACGTAGAGGATGGTTCCATTTGGTAACGCATTACCATTTGGAATCGTTGACACGTCAAGGTAAATTGACCCATTTGCCATAGAGACTTGTGTATGTTGACCATAGTTTATCACTCATCCCAGAAATCCCCAGGTAAGCATAACTGGTCTCACAATGAGATTTATACGATATGCTTGCCTTAGCCCGAAGGCTTTTTGCCAGGAAAACCAGAATACAGGTGTCTATGTGTCACACAAATTTCTTTGGTTTATGAAATCAAAACCTTGATGAGATTTTCATAGATTAGACATAGAGTCTAAGGAATTGAACCCACGATGATAAGTGTAGATTCCACATGTCGTTGAGAATAAGTTTAGAAAGTTCATTTGTCGGGGAGGGTCAAAGAGTCAAAGTTAAGTTTAGGGAGACAAGTAACTAAGTTTAAGCATACATAAGGCAATCCTATGCTAAGGCATCAAGTTGCACAAAAGGCATAGCATCATGTAGCATGCAAACAACATGTAAGCACAAAGGTATAAGGATCTTTCTATGAGGTTCATGCAACTATAGTCTAGGTCACCATTTCTAATAACCTAAATCCCTATAGTTATGGGCTCTGATACCAATCTGTCACACCCCAACCTTGACGGCGGAAACGTCGAGGAGTGAGAGTTAAGATCGTTCACAGCCACATAACGCTATTAATAACTCAAATATAAATTTAAACATAAGTTTCAATTGTATCAATACAAACATAAGTCTCAAAGAATTTAAAAGCATAACATAGAATGTAACAAATCATTCTTATTTCATTTATTTAACTAGGTCCATTCCTAGATGTGCAAGCTTCAAATAGTAGATCACAAACTTGGGGTATTCCTGAAACATGTTAAAAATAAAAGAGTCAACATAAAAATGTTGGTGAGCATGCCATAGTTTCAATACATAAGTATATAAAAGATGGCAATTCAAGTCATAAGTTAGTGAATAAAGTGATTAGGGATGTTATGAACAATGCAACAATCAAACCTCGACAATGTTTTACAAGTCTCAAACGTTAAAAGTATATACGATTAGCTAAGTGTACTTGGATCAACCAAGCAGGCTTGTCTTACCCATAGATCTATGACTTCGCTGGGCTAGCAATAGTTAATGATTGTACATATAACGCCATAACATGGTAACCACATAAGTTCAACTAACCACGACTTAACATGATGAATTGCCATAAAGTTTACAAGTCTCAAATAAGTTTACAAGTGCAAAGTATAAGTTAACATGTTTCACCCAAAGTGTGAAATTAAACAAAAAAAGGGGTATGGAATACTCACATTGATATATGCATTTCAAGATGATATAAAAGATTAAAAGGTAATCCAACGTATCCATTACAAGGCACCTAACATATATATTACAAGGTAAAGATTAAAGTTAATAATAAGATTAACGTTCTATTAATGATTAGGGTTTTGATAATTTTAAGGAGTTTTGCCAAGTAACTAAATTTATAGACTGATTATTCTCATTTTAAACCCATTAGAAGAATTATATATGTATTTAAGTATTTTAAAAATGAAATTAAATATAACAAAGTTGGAGTTCAATATGTAATTAATTCTTTATAGTTTTCAAAGAATAACATATCATTAACACAATTATAAAAGTATACTTTTAAAGAATAAAAAATACTATTGTGCCCATTAGTATTTTAAATGATTATTGTATCAAGTCCATAAACATATAAATAATTACTTAATTATTTTTGAAAGAAAACATTTGTAATCAAGGTTTTAAATTTAAATAAGCATTTTAAGATACCCATGATTTTAAAGGAATAACGTTTGAACCGAAACTAATTTGTTAGTTGAGACCCACTTTTAATAGGATTTGAACCAAAAATAATGTTTGTTAAAATGTTTATAAAAACAAGTTATTAAATTTTTAAAATTTATAAAAAAAATCCAGAATATTATTTGGTGTTCATGGAAATTTTTAAGGTTTGCAAAAACTATTTTTATATTTTTTTAAAAATTTTTACAATTAATTTGAGGCCTAAAAAGGCCCAAAAAAAATGTTGGAGGGTGCCCGGGGTCGAACCCGGGACCTCGGGTGTAAAGGTGCATGCTCTTAACCGGTAGGCTGGGGCGCCTATGCCTGCCCAAGAATGGTTTTTAATTTCTAAAAACACAAGTTCCATATGATTCCGATTTCCCAAGAACCCTAATACATTCCTGGTACAAATCGAGCATAAATCTGTTGTTGTTGCCCCAATCAACCATGGGGCTTTTTCTCCCCATGGTTAAACGATCAAGTATATGTAAACAATTACCCGTTTGATGATCGATTGAGGATACCCACTTCGAAGAACAACTCGCGGCTGTACAGTGAGCGAATGGTGGGTATTCGTAAATGAAAATTCAATTAATTTCATGGGAAGCTTTATCAGACACCCACGAATCAAAGCCCTCAATCAATTTTGTGTGACTGAGCTTCGAAGTTGGTTAACGATTAAGTTGCAGATCGTGGATTCAAAGGGGATCGGGTATGAGCTCTGTGTGGGTTTCAGGTGGAATTGGATACATAGATAGATTAAGGATAGTTAAAAGATTGTCCATGCCCGATTAATTGAGTTATTATTGAGTCTTCAATGTTGAACGGCTCATTCGATTTGAACCATCGGTTACTCGATGGTACATGTAGTAACCGGTGCTTTAAATGAAATTAATTCATGCATTCACGTTCGAAACATGCATATGAATGGATTTGGAACGGTTTGGGATTCAAAACCGATTGTTTTTGGCATTTAAGACTTCGCCGGAAGGTTGCCGGCGGTGGCCGGGCCTCTCACCGGACTTGCGGGGTGAGAGAAAGAGAGGAGATTTTGGTTTTTTTTGATTTTGTTACTTTTAGTCCCTGTAGTTTTATTAACTTATTATTTTATGCTAAAAGTTACTTTTAAAGTTTATAAAAATGACAAAACAAGCCCTGAACTTAAATAACTTTAAGTTTTAACATTTTCAAAGATTAATAATGTTATAAGTTAATATTATTATTAAGGTTATGACTATTATTTTAGTTAGTAACATTAGTATTATTATTAGTATTATTATTATTAATCTTGTTGTTACGATTATTATTGTTATTAATATTATTATCACTAATATTATTATTATTAGTATCACTATTATAATAATATTAATAGTGATTATTTTATTTAAGATTATCAACACTTTAAATTTTATAATAATAAGAAAACATTATATCACTTATAATGTTATTATTATTATATTAATTTGTTAATCACTAAGTAAGTATAACAACTCCAAAGTTTCAAAATGACATAAAAGACCCCTTTTAAGATTAACAAAGATGACTTCTAAGTTAATAAAATTTACGAGATGTCACAACGCCCAAGTTGCATAACGAACCCAACTTGTTTAACCAACGAAAGGAACCCAAGCTGCGACTAGCGTGCCGCGGAAGCAGGCAAGAAAGGCCCAGAGCCGCGGCTGGGAATACATGCCCAGTGCCGCGGCTCAGTATACCGAAACCGAATCGAACGCCAAACTTTGTAAAGTTCCCATGTCCAACACTTATGAAAACTCTCACGTAAACTTGGCAACCAAGGAACCCTTTCATTGGTTGCAAAGGAATAAGAAAGAAGACAAAACGAGTAATGCTAAAACAATGCCAGAAAGTCAGAACAGCCTCCAAACCCCCAAGTCAACTATCAAGATAAACCACATTAATGTTAGTCAGAAACCCTTTACACCAGAAGAGTATAAAACCCTAAACTAGGGAACTTCAGTCCCAGATCATTGACCACAGGTTTCCAAGAATAGAACCATGTTATACTTAGTCTCCATGTATCAACACTATAAATACTCCTGGATTCCACAGGAAGAACCAGATTCAGATCCATATACACACACACATTCATACAACACTCTTACTACAAAATATTTACTTACTAATCCTCCCCTTTCAAAGTTCTCTCAATACAAATACTTATTCTCACGCCGGAGTGTGGTCTCGGGGAGAAAACCCTTTCTGCCCGAGGCGAGGCTCACGGTGTTGTTTTTGTCTCACAGATATTCCAGTCAGCTGAAGTTCACATCAAGCCCCAGCCAGGTCTTTGATACTCTGCCCAGCCAAAGCCAAGCTCAGCCGAAGTCCAGCTCAGTTGAGTCCAAGCCCAGTCGCATCCCACTTCTCAGCTGCATCCAGCTCCCCCAGCAGCCAAAGCCCCTGCCTAATCCTCAGTAGCAACCCTATTCACGTACTGCTCCCAAGTCTTAATCCCTTGATTAAGATTCGTGTAGCAACACACAAGTTCAATAAACAATTTAAATACAATTTTGTATCTATTCTACAGTCCATTGCTTCCAAGAGGTATCTAGTTAGAAACATGTCGCAAGCTGAACATCTTCAAGATTTCTACAATCCATTACGTCCAAATGGAACTGAACTAGCGCATTATAGCTTATAACTACGAACATGATCAAATTGAAAACACATATTGCTATTTACATGTAGCTTCAATTATTGTTAAGCAATTAGACATGGACCAAAACTGAATAGATGTCGATTGCAGAATCTCATGTTTGAAACAACAATATTCTACATTTGAGCATGTTAGCCAAGATAAAAGAAACCTACAAAACATTTGAATAATAATGTCAACCAATAATTTAGAACAAAGAATCGAACAATCATTCAGACACTAACATAAGTTGAGGAAAAATTTTGATATGGTTATTGTGATTTATGGTAGTCCGATGATCATAAAATAATTAATGAAGAACAAACCGTAGAAGAGTTTAAGAAACATTATCTCTTTTCAAACTATTCTTCTATTGCAAATTAAGAGGAGAGGCAGAGGAAGACAATAGAAGCCGATTTCCAAAGTTAGGTTCTTCTTTGCTATGAAATAAAAAGAATGTAAGATTCTTGATTTTTAATGCTTAACCTACTTGCTTAACTCTTTTAATGATTATAGTATTTTCATATGTAAACATTGATTGAATTCAAGAACCTAATTTTGGAAACTATCTAATATTCCATACATTGTGATACTATTGCATGCTAATATGATTATATGATAACACATGTGTAAACACTAGGTCTTGCTATAAAAAGTAACTTGAAAATGCGCTAGAATTAATTAAAGTCTAAAACAATGCTAATTTAGTACATAAATGAATTACTTGTGAAAATTCATATATGTGTAACTTAGGGTTTACATATGTAATTTTATTAAATATGAATATCTAATTAATTAAACTAAGTCTTATAATTATCTAAACTCAATAAAATATAAATATGTATTTATGCATGGATAATTACAAAACTATGTATATATACTATTATGTATTTATATCATTTAAGTGATATATATCTAATAAATTATTAAATAATTAACTTGTAATGATCCTAAATCTAATAAATAACAGATCAAATTAATCCTAACTTTAAAATATCACAAAATTTTCGTTTATCCCTAAAATATATGATTTTTAATTAATAAAAATACTAAAAAAGACTATTCTAAGCTTGTACAGTATTCATACAAGATTATTAAGAAATGTGATTTTTATAATTATCTCATAGATTGTAAGACTCTATCTTATTAGGGTTGGCATGTAAACATTAATGTAAGGCCTTGTTTCCAGACAACCTCACAATTCAGTAGTCATAAGTAAGCATTTTAAAATTTTATTTACTTTATCTTTATCATTTATCTTTGAGTTTGTACAAGTTCAAAGCTCTTTTAAACACGTGAGCATACACAAGGTATCACTCCTGTCAGGGTGAGCATGCACAATACAAAACCCCTATCATCTTGAGTGTATATAACACAACTCTTGTCAGGGTGAGCAAGCTCTAGGCAAGACCCCTATCGATTTGAGTTTGAATGATACAACTCATTTAGCGGGTGAGAATGCACAAGGCAAATCTACTTTATCGGATGAGAATGCAACACATATAAACTCTTATTTGGCTTGCAAGACTTTTAACTTTAGCTTTCACCTGTGACTTTATCATTTTAGGCCCCTTTACATTTTTTAATTACTGTTATCTTTATTTATCTTTGTTTAGCACTACATCATAATAGTAATTATACTTTAGCATTTTATCTTACTTTAATCACTTTATCATATTTTAGCATTTTATCATAGGTGTTTTATAGATAATATATCACTTATGATTCTTTACTATTATACTAACATAGCTTACACATCATGATTTACATACGTAAGTCACATAATCCACAATAACTTTATATAACTTTGGCAACTATCTTCAAAATATTCTAAGGGTAGGGCTATGTATAGGCAAAGCAGGTGGACAACCCAATGCATATGACTAACCAATGCGGGGTAACAATGAGGCCAAAGCGGGTAAACTATGTAGTTAGGCAATGCGGGTAATAATGACGGGGGGTGATGCGTATGAACTATATACTTACCCGTATTGGAGCACACTTAGAGAAATCTAAGTAGCCAATGCGGATGGACAAGATCAATGTTGAACATCTATCACTCATCCACGTCGAAACACTTAGAATATTTCAAATGTCCATGCACACGACCAACGCTAATGCTAGTGGGGTGGTTCATTCGCATCAGCCTATATTTAACAACTTTTTCTTTACACATGCATAGCAATCAAACACCTAATTCTAGGGTTCATACATACCACTGTTCATCATATTAACTTTACAAAACATATAAAAGTGTTAACTTTATTATTATAAACTCCTTTAAACTTTGATAAAACAATCATATTATACATACTAGCCCCGAAATACATAAAAAAGTAGAAATGGAGATCTAAGAACTCACCTTTCCCTCGTAGAACTTGATAATGGGATCTACATAATCACACGTAAAAGTATCAACTTTATAGGTCCAGTTATGGTTGTTGAGACTCTCATGGTAGACAAAAAGAGAAATAGAGGTAGGTCGAAACCGATTCTGGGAAAAAGAATTAGATAAGATTTGTGAGAGCTGCATCTCTATGAGAACATGGTCCATGATAGAAGTAGTTGAAGATGTAGGATTAAGATCAAGGACGATTAATGGTGGGTCTAGGTATGTCTTATATATGTTGTAAGTTACGTCTTAGGTTATTAGTGTGGATTATGATCCTTCTAGGAGTTGTGCGCGGTCACTAATGTGTATTGGGTTTGGATGCCTTAGCTTTTGTCGCTTAATGTATATTGATCACTCATTATGTGTCGTATGCTTACTTCTTATCTAGGTTTTTGGCACATGTTTTACTTGTGTTGATTTTACTTAACAATGGTTATGTTACACTCTAATTGTGTTACATATACTTTTTTTTGTTTGCTTTTGAGCCGGGGATCTCCATGGAAGCAACCTCTCTATCCATTGGGGTAGAGGTAGTCTCACCATCCCCGTACCTCGTTATGAGCTTGGCTATTGATGAGATTAACCGGGTTTGGTTATGGTTATAGTTTTTTACCTATGTAAACTTTAGTATTTAAACAATAAGATCAAATCATTTAACTTTTTTCACATCAGATGTAGTAATATCTAACTTTAATAAAATCAAAACCAAATTGTACTACATTTACAAGTCATAATTTTACATGTTTTTTTACGTATTTAATCACATTAAGGTCACCATCGTAACACATGTACACCATCACCTAACATTGTATAGTTAACAAAGTACGCAAATACGCCACACTGACCATATACTAATTATCAAAACAGTTAACCGAATCTCATTTCTTATAATATTTCATAACAACTTAGTTATTTCCAACACAATTTAAATAAACATAACAAGTTATATAACTTGACATTTTGAACTTAATTTCAACCAAATACTTTCATCACAAACTTTTGGACCAAATTTTATTTTTTTCACCCATAGAAACAAAATGAAGGCATGTATTATCAATTATCACATCTTCAATGGCTCATCATGCCCATTTTGGCCCAAACCCCCAACTCTTCATCGCAGTAAAACCCTCCTCCGTTCTCCGCCCCTCTCCGGCGACACCTCACCGGCGGCAGAAACCTTTACCCAAACACCACCACACAAAACCCTAATTTCGCCATTCTTAAAAAAAAACCAAGTGTTCAACGTGCATACACTGAGCAAATGCAGAATCAATCGTCTTCGTAAGTGTAGTTTTCTAGCTAATTGATATTCTGTACACGCTATGGATGGAACAATTACAGGTATTGTACTCGTTTTTATGCGATTTTGTGGTTTATGATGGAGTTTGAGGTTTTATTGGTTGTTGTTGTTGGTGTGAAGATCCGTTGCAGGGGGATTTTCCGGAAGTTTTAGATACGTATTTGGAGTGTGGTGTGATGAAATGCATTGCGTTCAATCGCCGTGGTACTCTTCTCGCAGGTAATCATCTCTGTTGTGTTGCAGAATATATTCATATGTTGTTTGCAGTAGTAAGCGATTAGTTCACATGCAAACACAGCTAGTAAAATGCCCAATTTTCAAAAAAAAACTTTTGTGCTTGGCTTCTGTGTGTTATCTAGCTTAGAACATTCACGATCCATCTCCTATCTTTCATCCTTGTAATTACACTAAAAATAAGTACTTTTTCTCTTTTATTTTCAATTAAATAATATTTTTCATACATTTATTATTACTTTTTCTCTCTTGTTCGGTATTTATGGGGTTGTACCGTGAGGACACCCACTCACAACCAAATATGGGAAAACACGGTACAACCCTTATAAATTTTCTCTCACCTTCACTCACAACCACTTACAACCATTCCCTATAATATAGAACATCCATTCACATAAAAATGAGGAACGGGCTGTGAATGCTCTTATACTTGTAAAAATTCCCAAATGAAGTTGGCTATTCATAGTAGCTTTCCCATCCCATCTCCATCCCCATACCCATCCCTTATAATCAATATAAAACCATCATCCCCTAAAAATTTAGTTTATTTCATAAAAGCATCTCACATTCCAATACCTATCCTTATTTTAATTAATTAAATATTACGTAATTATTTTTTTTTATTTTTTTATTTCTTCCACTCATAACCACTAATAAAAAATATATATGGGGAACGGATGGTGACCCCTAAATATGGGTGTTGATTATAGTTTCCTTAAAAATATAGGGATGAAGATGGGGATGGGAAACCTGATTTTGAAGTAAAATTATATATTTTTTCATGTTACTTGTATAAATTAGAGATGGCGGGTAAAGATGTGGATGCTGATATGAATGTCAACAAAATTTCTAACCAGATTATTGGTGGACACATGACATGTCTAAACCAAGCATAATTGTACTTTGGGGCTTATTTATTTAGGCTGTTTATTAGGGGAGATTGAAATGTGATAACACCACACAAGATTGCATGATGGTGTCTTTTTTAACCTTAACATTGTCTAACTTAGGTGATGTTTACATCACTTTACTTAACACAAGACCACATGTTTAGGGCATATATCTAGTTTATATGTTTTTAAACGAGATGGGCACTTCATAATATTATTCATAAAAATTGTATACACAGATAGTAACTCCAAGTAACATGTACTCCTTCCATCATATAAGAAATATAGTTTGATCTAAAACAATCTACTTTGACAAGAAAGATGAGGAAGCTATGTGACCGGTTTATAAATTGTTTGAAGTATCACAAGATTGTCTCATGCGAGACAACTTTTAATACCAAAGTCAATCATGGTGTATTTGGGCTAATGTTAAGAAAATAGTTACATATGTGATACCTTCTAGAAGAAATCGTGTTACCACCAATGATGTTGCTTTTGCTATGAATGGTATTGTAACAAATTCTAACAAAATCTCAAAGTTTTACAATCTCAACATGCACAATAAGAATGAAATAAAAATTGCTAATCTAGAACTACAAGGAGAAAGTGTTTTTAACCCCTCTATGAGCATATTAGTCATGGTTGTTGCTACATTCAAATCACTCATGCTTTCTTTACAACCAAGCAAGCTAAATATCTAGACGTGATAACCTATTCGATTTTTCATTTTACTTCCGTGACTGAGTTAGTATCATGTCTATGATCTTCATGGAATTTATACACTCTACTTTGGCCCCTTTAGTTTCCTAGTGGTCATTTCTGCAGTTATAAGGTCGCAACCTAATAAGGCCATAGATGGAGACCATTGTTGTTAAAATCTTTGTAATGAGAAATAAAAGTCTCGCTATTATGGATAACATGGATAAGTTGTGGGGATGTCCATCAGTTACCCACAGGATTCATGGGCTTAGGGCTAGGTACATGATTTGCCTAATGACGTAGGACTGATTTAATAAACTTCTAGCTAGACATGCATTTCATATCTCCACCTTTTTTTGTAATAGTTAATGATTAAGGCACACCAATGTTCACACCACCAAGCAATGACTGAAATAAATGAGTTAATTCTCCCTTGAGCCTAAGAGGCGTTCTTCCTGTTTGTTCATCGAAGGCTTAATTTGTACGCATGGATGCCGAATAGTTAACAAACATTCGGCAAGATCCTTATGTTATGGTGTTGTGCCACCAGAACAACCTTTGTGTGACCACCTAATAGCCGGTGAAACATGGGTGCTTGAATGAACAACGTAATGAAGCAGCAAAGATATCTAGTTTTTGTAAAGATAATCGGTGCTTGATTAGAAGCTCAAAGCAGTTTGCTTAAAGGCATGAACCATGTATTTGAACGAAAAGGATTTCCCCAACCATGACAATTGGGGAATTTGTGAACGTCTTGGTTATCAAGTAATTATGTCCTATTGACACGCCAAGTCTCCAAATGATGGAACAAAAATCTGCTACAACCTATAGTGCTGAGAATTAAGAGGGAGCTTTGCGAACAAAGCATTAGGACGACGACACCTCCAACACAATTTTGATGCCAGAGTGAATCGGTGGTTTTGGGCTAACCTTGCGTAAATTAAGAGTATGATTTTAATAACTTGAATGGAGAGTCAAACTTTGATATTATACGTTTATCATGCTTTCAGAATAAACTATATCATAACCAATGCCAGTGCATAGTACTACCATTGTTGGCTTTGTGGCAAGTTGTGGAAATTTTTATAAGCGTGGTCTCCTTATGATAGTCTAAGAAAATCCTAATGTGAAGTCCTAGCTAAGTATATGGTGGCTTTGGAGAGAACCACAATACTTGCTTGATAGGGGAGTATATCAAAACCTTCAATATAACCAAGCTTTTTAGTCATAAACAATCATAGGAGCCTTAAAAAGATACACTTTTTATTTGGACGTATTTGAATCTGGATTGGACCATCATGATGTTTGATCATACATGCGAATTACCTGAACTTATTGTGGCATCATCCAAATTTTTTAGTACCCTTTCACATTTAGTTTATGGCAAATCTTGTGGATAAAAATAGATCAACTATCTTCATAACATTTTGAAATGACTAATGAACCTTCTAGACTAGAATCTTGTTTTGCTATATAGGGTTTAATGAGCATCATATGAAGAGTTGGTTCACCTATTGCAAGTAAACCATTACCTAGGAGTGTTAGCCTATCTCTCCAGTTTAAGCGGCATTCTATATTTCTAGTCTTTTACTTGTTTCATCACTAGCTTAGTAGTTTTGGAGTTGGCAATTTTGGCCCGTTTACTAATTGAATGGTTTGATTTGGGCTGTGTGTCATCTATAATGGGTCAAAGTGGTAAAGTAAAAACACTTAGCTAAATTGTGAACAGGTCAAATGGGCTGTGTTCTCTAGATTCTAATTTCTTTTAAAGGTTCAGATTACTATTTTAGTAATATTGTTTTTCTCAAAACGGTTGGAGCCAACGTTCTCAATGGAAGCGGCCTCTCTACCTTTCAGGATAGAGTAAAGGCTTGCCCCCTTCCTACCTCTCTCAGACCCTACATGTAGTCAGACTATGTGTGGAATATACTGGATTTGTATGTATGTATGTATGTATTTGTGTGTGTATGTAATAATAGCTAACACACACATCATTAATAAACAGTTTTAGAACGGGGCAAAGAAGTGATTGCGAGTCAGCCCATCACGACTGGTCTTTTTCAACCCGTATAAAAATGGTTGGTTTTAACATGAACACGTTTTTATCCTTTAATCAACCCGCCTGACCTTCCTTTTCCTCTAACTAGTTTGTTTGATATTATCATATTATCAATATTTTTTCTCCAGGTCTTCTTATTTTTGTTATTATGTTGCTTATGGTCCTTATTTTCCTTTTCAGCTGGGTGCTCTGATGGCAGGTGTGTTGTGTGGGATTTCCAGACCAGAGGAATTGCTAAAGAATTTAAAAATACTGACTGTGTTGCTGCCATAACTAGTGTTTGCTGGTCAAAAAGTGGTCATCACATACTCGTTTCAGCTGCTGACAGTTATTTGACTCTTTGGAATGTTTCAAAGGGTGAAAAAGTCTTTCAGACAATGCTGCAACAAACTCCTCTAAAAGCCTGCCTGCATCCGGGCGGCAGTGGTGGTTCCTCACCACCATCTCTTTGCCTAGTCTCTCCTTCCTCTTCTGCTCCTTTTATACTTGATTTCCATACCCAAATGACAACAGTGCTTCCAATATCATCACCCGATAATGGCACTCACAACAATTTTTCAGATGGATCTGCCCATTATACACCTACTGCAGCCTGCTTTAACAAGTCTGGGGATCTGGTTTATTTGGGAAATTCCATTGGGGAAATTCTGATAATTGATTATAAAGATAACAAGGTTTGTGGTATTGTTCAAATCCCCGGTGGTGCCGTGATAAAGAATATAGTATTCAGCAGGAATGGGCAGCGCCTTCTTACAAATTCAAGTGACCGTATAATTAGGGTTTATGAGAACCTTTTGCCCTTAAAAGATGCACTTAAATCCTTTGAAGTAAATGAAATTAGTGAGATGGAAAAGCTAAAATCTGTTGGATTAAAGTCTTTATCTCTTTTTCGGGAGTTTCAAGATTCTATAACAAAAGAGCATTGGAAAGCACCTTGTTTTAGTGGTGATAGTGTGTGGGTTGTTGGAGGTTCTGCTAGTAAAGGAGATCATAAAATATACATATGGGATCGAGAGGGGCTTCTTGTAAAACTACTTGAAGGTCCAAAGGAAGCTTTGGTGGATTTGGCTTGGCACCCTGTTCAGCCTATTGTTGTTTCTGTGTCTTTAACGGGCTTAGTTTACATTTGGGTTAAAGATTACGCAGAGAATTGGAGTGCATTTGCTCCGGATTTTAAGGAACTTGAGGAAAATGAGGAGTATGTGGAACAAGAAGACGAATTTGATTTGATGCCTGAAGTTGAGAAGGTAAAGTGGATTGCTAGTCCTTGTTTGTCAATTGCCATATCTTCTTTTTTGCATTTGCATAAATTAAAGGGGAAAAGTAAACAGAACTTGGTGTTTCGAAAGATTTGATTCGAAATACGTGTTGTCAACCATAAATTGTTAGTGCCATATATGCTTAAACGTATTATATCATACGCAATAATAATCTAGTTTTCTGAATAAAAAGATTACGGGGGTTTTATGCTTTAAAAATACACTTTGGGTGATTCCAAACTGATATGTTCATTTACCTGTTTTGTTTTTTAGCAGTATTTTAATTTAGCCTATCAGAGATAAATATATGGTTCGATTTACCATGTTTAGCTATTACAGATAAGACACAACCTGGATCAGTCAATTCACTCATGAATTAGTAGTCGATTCAGTTTACTTCTTAGCGGTTACAAAATTTTAAAGCTTGATTCTGATGTTTAGACTGTTCTCATAAAGACTGGTATTTGCTATTTAACTTAAAATAAACGAAGTTGAACTTGCAGTATATGTAAGATACCATTTCCACATCTGAGTATTGAACTTTGCTGGCCCATGTTGGAATAGGATTGTATTGATAGCTGGGGGAGGGGCGTTGAATATGAAACTTTACACAGATAGTGAATATTCGTTTGTTTATTATTCTTATTGATAATGAATCAAGCGTTATGGTTTGTTTTGTGGAATTAACAAACTGTATAATGACAAATCGTTGACAACCTAATAATCTTAAACAAACTAAGGATATTTAATAATCTGGTAATGTTTATTCTCTTTCGATGTGCTATCACTATTAGTTTTTAATAACTGTTGGATGGATCAATTCTGTATTGTGTATTGGCATTGTCAAAATGTGAATGGATGTGGATGTGGGATGCCTACTTAAATTTTTATTGATTCTTTGAAGAGCACTTGACTAATTAAACCTTTCTAGTCTGAAAGCATGTGAGAAGATAAGCAAGCCTTGTCACTAAGCATGCATGCAGTTAATCCAAACAACCTATTGGTCTTTCTTATCATTGACTCTTGAGTATGGTTGGTTTGAAACAAAAATGATGATTGATTGGATTTCATCAACCTTCTTTTGATTGACGATCTTCATTCAACATAGCCAAATTCAATTCATTCTTCGTTTCAAATCATCAAGTGTTTGTGGATCATTTGTGTAAAAAGAAAATCTGTCTATATCATTAGTCTTTAATCTATTGGTCTTTCTTATCGTTGTCTCTTGAGTATGGTTGGTTTAAAGCAACAATGATGATTGATTGGATTTCATCAACCTTCTCTTGATTGACGATCTTCAATCAACATAGCCAAATTCAATTCATCCTTCGTTTCAAATCATCAAGTGTTTGTGGATCATTTGTGTAAAAAGAAAATCTATCTATATCATTAGTCTTTAATCTATTTACTAGTTACTACTCTAGGTGAAAAGATCATGCCTAAATGCCTATTGGTCTTTCTTATCATTGCCTCTTGAGTATGGTTGGGTTGAAACAACAATGATGATTGATTGGATTTCATCAACCTTATCTTCATTAACAAATTTTAATCAACATAGCCAAATATAAATCATCCTTCGTTTCAAACCATTAAGTGTTTGTGGATCATCTGTGTAAAAAGAAAATCTCTCTACATCATTAGTCTTAAATCTATTTACTACTTCAGGTGAAAGGATCATGCCTAAATGAAGATGATGAAGTTGATATCATTACAGTTGAGAAGGACTCAACTTTTAGCGACTCAGATATCTCTCAGGAAGAATTATGCTACTTGCCAGCACATCCTTTTCCTGATGGTCCTGAGAAGCTTCTAGAAAGCAACAATTCTGGATCCCCACTTTCAAACGACTCAAGTAAAACTGAAGGTAACATGTATGCGCATGTTGTAGATTAAGATTTAAATATGTAAAAATGCTAAACAGAACAATTGCTTTTTTGATAAGTTCACAAATAGTTGAATCTTGTCTGGATAAAAGCAATGATGATTTTGCATGGAATGACATTGGATTGTATAATTTTGAGATTAATAATATCTCTTGTTTATGAATCTGTGTTGCAGTTGTAGAGAATTCTTTGGTTGAATACACAGGTGGGACGCGTGATGCAGTTGTGGAGAATTCTGTGGTTGAATACACAGGTGGGACGGGTGATGCAGTTGTGGAGAATTCTGTGGTTGAATACACAGATGGGGCCCTCTTGAAAAGAAAACGAAAGCGCTCAAAGAAGTTGTTGGAACTTCAGGATTTGAAGGATACACAGCAAACAATAGCATCAGGTAACTCTTCAAAATAAGTAATATTCAATCTTCACTTGTGAAATTAGTGATTAGATTAAGTAAAATGTTCAAAAATTTTTTAATATGGAAATAATAATATGTCCTAATGACTTGATTGTTGCCTTCTTGCGTTGGTATAGTAGGGCTACTGTATCAAAGTAAATATCATCGGCTATGAAAAAAGAATTAATTAAGAAAAAAGTACTTTTTTATGTTTAAAATTGTCTAAATTCAGAAATAGATCCCATCCAATCCACCGTGCATCGTGTATGTAATTACTTCCAAATTATTTAAAGTTCTAGGTTTATCTAAATTTCTTAGATGGTTCTTAGACAAGGACTATAGGTGTTGAGACTTGTTTCCAAGGTCTTATATATTTACAAGTTTTGATTTAAGAGTGAACTATTTTGAAACTAACCAAAAGCTATGAAGCTCTAAGTCAATCCTCCAGTCAAGTTCTTCTTCATGGTGATTTTTCCCTGAAAAATGTCATACTTAAATATTGGGGTCTCTCATGAAGTTGTTTTCTTATTTATCATTATTTATTATAGATCAAGTCACTATGTTTTTATTTTAGTTTGATGATAAAATTATCTTTTTATATTTCAATTATGCAGACTGTAGTTACAAGGAGAGTTTTTCATCTCCAGACGGTTTGTCCATGACGGAGTTTAAGAAAACTAAATCCCTCAATAAAGGACAGTTAAGATCTATGGTTTGGAATCATTTCAAAAAATTTAAGACACCAGATCAAAAAGTTGTTGCGGTTTGTAACTATTGTAATATAAATTATGCTGGGGGAGATGCTGGAACTACTAATCTGAGGTACCATCTGAGAAGAAAACATGCAGAACACATTGATCCCGAAATTCACAGTTATATTAGTATTGTTTCAACAACGGATGACGAGTCAATGACAGAATATGATAAAGTCAAATTCCCGAACCAAGGAAAGATAAGATCTAAGGTTTGGAATTATTACACAAAATTTATGAAACCAAACAATGAAAGTTTCGCGATTTGTAACTTTTGTCGTAAAAAGTTTGCTTCTGGAGCTGCTGGAACTCATCATTTGTGGAACCATCTTAAGAGAAAACACGCTAACGAAGTGGAACATGTGTCCACGAGGAAATGACTTGTGTGTGCTACAATGGCGGGAAATTAATGCTACCAAGTATCCAATTTTGATGAAACTAGTAAAGGATATGTTGGTGGCTTCAGCAGCAACAGAAACTGGTAAATCTTTAAGTAGGCAACTTTCAAATGTTTGTTTATTGGTCATGAAATCGATGATTAGAGTAGATGCTCTGTTTTAGGTGTTTTCGGATATTGAATAAGAGTTGTCTTGATGATTTAATAGTTTGTTGTTGGTATGGAAGTTAATATATATCTCTTATTATTTTGAAAGGATTAGGTCCTACTAGGAACTCAAATATAAACAGGTGAGTGAAAGATTAAACTAATTGTATTGGCAAGAACACATTTTAAAAAGAAAGCAAGTCAAAAGGTATCGCAATGATTCGAATAGCAAGAAGCAATAGGTGTGTGGTGCAAGAGCTGTGTGGTAAGCAAGAAGCAAGAAAAAAACATGTGGTATGAAAAAACTTGTGTAGAAAGCAAGTTAGCAAGAAGCATGAATTGAATCAAGAAGAACAAAAGAAAGCATGACATGCAAGGAAGACAAGAAAGAAGGAAGCACGCCAACACCAACTCGTGAGCAAGGGAATATATAGCTTCAGTGTTCAAAGTTGACTGAAACAAACTACATTACATAAGCAATTCTGATGGAAATCATGTTGAAGGCTTACGGACTTTGGAAGACAGTTGTTCAAGTAGTTCAACAGATAAAAAAAAGTTCAATACAACAATAACAATGATCTTTCAAACATTGTCAGAAGATGTCTTTGTGCAATTTTTATATTCGAAGTGTGGGAATCAATTTAAGTTTGATACCTAGGAGCGAACTCTAGACTTTAAAGAAGGTAGAGAATGAAAATGTAAGTGGCTTTTCTTGTAAGTTGGGTAACATGAGAGTCAAATTTAAAAGTATTGGTTCTACTTTTTAAGATAAAACAAGTGAAAAGAAACTGCTTAACTCGGTCACAAAAAAAGTTTCTACAGATCGTGATATCTATCGAGCAATATTCAGAGGCTAACAACTTACCATTTGAAGAAGCAATGAGAAGAATAACAACCTTTTAAAAATGTCTCAAAAGTCAAGATGAGCCAAAGAAAAATTATCAAAATAAACTTTTAAAGGCAAGTTCAAGCAATTGAGTCCGTGTTAGAGGACGAGGAAGAAACTTCAGTAGAGGAGGAAGAGGACGTAGAAGAAACCGAAGACAAGATCAAATTCAAGTGCTATGAATGTGATGCATAGGGACACTATGCATACAAGTGAATAAAGCCATAAAGTGGAAAGATAAAGAGAAAAAAAGAACAAGAGGTTCATTCCAAGTGGGATGAAAAACCAACACTATTTTGAAGACAACTCGAAGATAAAGAACTTCCTCAATAGGGGTGTATATGGGTCAGTTGGTTCGGCTTTGGGTTTTAAAAGTTATTCGGTTTTGGTTTTCACTTCAGTTGTAATTTCGTTTTGGTTTTTTTGGTTTTACAATTTGGCCTTTGAATTTTTGGATAAAAAATGGTTTAAAATAATGAATTTAGACTAGAAACTTTAAACTTGCATCATATAGCTAATATTATATTGTTATAATTTAAATAAGTTATAATCCATAAAATACAATAAAAATAAAAATATAAAAGTACTCAGCTAATTTAATAATCTCAACAAAAAGTTTAAAGAATATTCTTGAAGCACAAATATTCAATAATTTTCAAATAGCATAAGTAAAAAAAATACTTTGTAAATATAATAATCCAAACAAATAGTTTTTTGATTTTTGTTACATGCAAAACCAAACCCGAATTGGAAAAAAACCAATTTTATAAAAAAAATAACTACAAACCATCAGTTTTTAATTGGGTTCAATTTTTTCGGTTTGGTTGTGTCGGTTATTTTTTGTTACGGTTTGGTTAATACAGTTTCTTGCACACCCCTTATTACTTGTATATTATTACGTATATATTTGTAATGGTCGATTACTATACAAAATGTAATTTTCGTGCGAAGCGTACGAATTAACAAGGACACGACACGTGTTTTCTGGCGGTGGGTAGTTTTGTCCTTGTCACAATTACTATATGCACATAATACGCAAGTTATATGTATTATTACACAAGATATATTTGACATTACGCAAGTATAGGGCTATATGGGGCGTATAGCTCTCTGACAACCCCCTGAATTTTTCTCGTTTTCAGTGTATTCGACCCTATACGCCGCGTATGATACGCGACGTATAATGGGGTGTCGATTTATCTGGTGAGTGTCTCTATATTAGGACCCAATGAATAAAAAGTAGCGTACTGGTATGGTACAAAATTTCAAATCAGATATAATAATCAACTATCAAAATTGTCCCATACCCTCCTATTAGTAATTTAATTATTTTACATTTTCAAAACCTACTTTTTTACTTTCAAGCAATTTGCACCATAGCTAAATATCGACAACACAACGAGTCCTTCAGACTAACAAATTTCATTTCATTGTATAAACACACAATATCTCATTATCTCCTCTCATAAATTTTAAAATGAAAAGTTGAATTTTACACGCATTTAACTAACCGAAAACCATATGCTTCGATCCGCATTGAATTTCAGGCTATTCATTGAATATAAACGCATATCAAAAGCATATGTTATTTTACCATGAGGAGATTGTAACATTGAGCAAATATATGTTCCATTAAGAGGCAAACATCATTTGAATTGTAACCCTAATGAAAATAAGACATATTTCTATTATTTCAACTTGATGCAAAAAAATAAATTATTCTTAAAACAATCCAACTCGAGTTTTGCAACATCGAAAACCAAACGGGTGACTAAATAAATAATGAACTGCCCCGGCAGCAACACACTGGTTTGGCTATAAACTGTCATATGTTGCTCAAACAGCAAGCTAAACTAACACATACATACCAGGTTATTACTTGATGTCCATACCAGCCAGTTTTATTGACTTGTTGACCATGCCAACCGTTATTATCAACTCGCTGATCACAAGGCCCAGCGTTATTGACTTTTTGACCACGCCAACCGTTATTTACGACAGTCTCAAGACCGAGCATTATAGATATCATTGGGAGATATAGCAGCAGTTATTGGAAAGAACCTGATGGAGAAAGTGCACGGCGAAGGAGGAACCAAGTATTTATCATGAACACAAGGGGTCCAGCTGTCGTCACCGCCTATACCCATATGCTTGTGGTCAAGATGCACCTGCGGGTCAACCATTGACCAGTAAGAGTACAATACCACACACGTTTCATAAAAAAGATTCGATCTTTTTGAATCTTTAGTGTTGTGACTTTAAAAGAAATGGAAGCAAAAAGGTTACCTCAATGTCATCTCCCTTCACAAGTTCTTCCTTGTGTGTTGCACGATCAAGCTCCGTTGTGCTATAATAACTTGCGTTCATTTGCATCGGTGGAGAGTCGTTGTATATGGAAGCAAAGATGCCTGAACCTTGATCATTTTGGAATGTGACCCATCTAACATCAGCTCGACCCGCACATTCTCCAGGAACTATGTAAGGAACATGCATCTCATCCACTTTTTTCTCATACATCCCCACATGAGCAGCTGCTTTTCGATCAGGATAACATTCAAACGGGCCTCTTCCGTACCATTTAACATTATTTATTGATTTCTCTATATGGAATTCGATCCCGACACGTGGCAAAGGTGGAAGATCTGCTCTTGGTGTTACATGGCTAACCAAAATAACGTCTCCTGAACCGCAGAATGAGTATTTCATGTCAACTTTGAAAAGAGGATTCTCGTTTTCACCACCCTTTGAAAGACCGTTATACACAACGGTTACTTCTAGAAGCTGGTCTGTAACCTTTTTAACATTTGAGCTTTCTTTGATGAAGAAAACGTTATCAAGATTAGCGGCTTTCCATTTTGAGTAATAGCTATTGTCTTCTCCTCCTTTGTCGTTGTCGGTAGGTGCACGCCAGAAGCATGGTGTTATGCCCTTAAGCATCACGGGAACTCCTTCAACCTATCATTTATCACCATCAAACAAAACTTACGACAAGTTCTATGGAGTTTTTGAATATTCATTACCAAAGTGATAAGTACAACATGTAATGCAACATAAAAGAAGTAATTACCGTCCATCTCTCGATTGCACCAGACTCGCTGTTGAAGGTTATCTCCGAGAAGTTCTGACGGATGGTAAGTTTATGGTCTACGATTTCATAATTCAATGCGACTTTTTTAACCTTCGGGGCCTACACGTCAATCAGAGAGTGTAAGATGGTCTCTTAACAAGATTTCAAGAGCAAACATGCATTAAAGATTCCTATAAAGCGCCCAAAGTGATTTTTTGTTCCACTAAACATCATCAAATGATACCAAGGTGACCCTTATCGTTCGTTAACCAAGAAGTTATGCCATATGAGTTCCATCTGACTGTCAAGTGTGTTAAAGTATTGCCGAACAAAACTAAATCATTATATTCAAAAATTTTATATTATTATTGAACTAATATTACTGTAACCATATTTTCCCTCTAATTATTAATTAAAATGTACAGTTTTGAGAAAAAGTGGAGACCCGACCAGCTTGGAACTATATGATAATTGACCCGTTTGGACGAGCCCATGTCGCCACATCTATAAAAACTACTTACGGGGGAGACGAAGTCTTTCTTCAAAGGCAACTCGATCTGTTGAGATGACACGACATGACCGGATTGAAGCCATCGTGTGGGCTTTGAAAGAGATGCCTTGATGGTCAAAAAGGTCTCAGCAGCAGATGATGAGGCCCATGATTGATACCACGGGCTGGATTCCCATTTGATATCATAACTACTTTGTGGATCTAATGTCGGTAGACTGATAATCCCCGATTCAAGTTTACATCCATCACCTTCAATCACCCAACTAAACTCTAGCTCTTTTGTTGTTGTAAAGAAATTGGTGTTTGTGATCTATGAACAGAACAATGTAAGATCATAATTAGCAACACATGCTTCATACAATAACAAATAGCACCAAGAATAGTAACGGTACCTTAAATACACCGTTGGCATACGACACTTTAATTGGTTGATAGCAATACTTGATCTCTGAAACAAATAAATAAAGGAGCAAGTCATTATTTATAAAATTTTCAATAAGAAAGTGTTTGTGGGTCGGCCCAACTCAGCCTTACCTATATCAACTGGGCTAAAACTACCCGGCCCGTTTCAACACGCTTAAAAAATATTGAGCAAAAAGATATAGTAATCACCATGTAGTGCAGGATGAGGGGTCCGATCGGGCCATACGATACCATTCATGCAGAAATTTAAATCATTTGGGGTATCTCCAAAGTCACCTCCATAAGCCCAGAACTTGCTACCGTCGCTATTTTCTTTAAGTAGCCCCTGGTCAGCCCAATCCCAAATAAATCCTCCTTGGAGACCAAATGTGCTATCGATCGCTTCCCAGTATTCGTGAATGTTTCCGTTGCTATTACCCATGGCATGTGAATACCTTAAAATTGATTGATTAAATATTTAAGTCAACATGGAAGCCAATAAAGAATATTATAACGGAAAATTTGTTGATTAACCATATAGAATGATTAAAAGGCGAACTTACTCGCACAATATTAGTGGTCTCGTTTCAGTTGGATCTTTTGCTATCTTAACACAGTCCCAAATACGCATGTACATAGGACATACAATGTCTGTTGACGGGGTCCGTGATCCGCCACCTTCGTAGTGTATAACTCGTGAAGGGTCCTTTCCACGAATCCACCCTAGAAACCATTAATTTTTATTAAAGGTGACAGTTTTGATCAAGTAGTTAAGGATTGGTTGCTTTGAGCTATGTTTCATCTTTAACATGTTAAACACCAAAAATAACGCGATTTAGCCACCTCTACTTTGTATCAACAAATTGGAAATGTAGTCATACCAGCAAGAGCAGCATGATTTGGTCCATAACTTGCTTCATTTCCCAAAGACCAAGAAATAATGCACGCGTGATTTTTGTCCCTTTCCACCATGCCAATAACGCGATCCAACATAGATGAAGCCCAAACGGGCTCTTGAGTCGGATGCTTAACATGGCTAGAAAGATCAAAACCATGCGTCTCGATATTGGCCTCATCTATCATGTACATTCCAAACAAATCACATAACTCATACCATCTTGGATGTTGAGGATAATGACTGTTTCTGACGGCATTGATGTTATGTTCTTTCATTAGAACCAAATCCTACGTCATAAGAAAAGAAGAAAGTATGCATCAAACGTATTGCAAGAAAACAAATAAACAAGAAGAAAAACAAAGCGTTACCTTAACCATGCAAGATTCAATGTTTGTCTTTCCTATACGTGGATGGTGTTCATGTCTGTTTACCCCTCTGATCATAACTGGATGCCCGTTAACAAGTAGCTGTTTTGGGGCTTTTGAAATTTGTCGAATGCCCACTTGGCATGATTCACAGTCGATAATATTACCCGAAGCATCTTTAAGAGCGACTACCAAAGTATAAAGATTTGGCTGCATAAAAATCCAGTGTTGTTAGAATGAATAATTAAAGTACTTATGCCAAATTCAGCTAATTTACTTGTGAACGAGTTGATTCGGGTCATGCTTAACATTTTGTCATGAGCCCATTTTGACCCGTTACTCAACCCATCCATATTTCCATATTTAAGTTTTAGAAAAAAGTAATAGGTTAATTGGGTAACTCACTTGCTCTGCAGACCAAAGCTTGGGATTTTGCAGCTTTCCGGTAAATCGATACCCATGAAACCCTAAAGGATATTTAGGAGGGGGATGAAGCTCTAAATGTGCCACATCAGCTGATAGCAGATCAGTACACTCAGCACCACTAATATCGAACAGAGTGACTTCAATGTTGACTTCTGTATTGACATTGACTTCTGTTGACTTATCAAGTATTACTTCAACCTAAAGCATACAGAGATAAGAATTTCACCATCTTAGTGCTAGTTATATTTCAACACATTAAAGTTAAATGCAAGAGATTACATCCAAAGGTTTTACCTCTAGATCTGCATAAGCAAAATTTTCCGCAAGATTCGAGGTGAAGAAATAGTCTGCTATGAACACCTGAAAACATGCATAATGTATTAAAAAGTTTTTGTTTTTAACAACAAATGACTTAACATTAGTTCATATAAGAAAAGCAAAAACCTTTGGTTTGGATAAAAGAAGCACGTCTCTATGAATTCCCGACAACCACCAATGATCTTGATCTTCAAGATATGAACCATCACTCCATCTATATACTTGCACCGCTATAACATTCTTCTTGTCAGATCCACACTCGTGACAGAAATCAGTGATTTCAAATTCAGCAGGGAGTCTACTGTCTTGACTGACCAAACATCAAAACCAATAAAGCATGTGAAGATGAATGTGTTGCAATATGAATCTGTTTCAATGGTTTAAAAATGCATTTTGAGAGACGGGTAGACACTAGCAGACCAGATGGGTAATAGGTTGAAACGAGTCATTTTTAAGTACGGGCCATGTCAGGTTGGGTTGACCTGCTAACACTATGTAGTAAAGTAAATGAATTTTCTAGTATTGATTATAATAATTATAATACAAGATGATTTAGGAAGTTGTATGCATTAAAAATAGAATTTTGACGACTTTTCACCCGTTTAACATATTTGACCCATTATATACACCCTTACATAAAAAATGGGCTGAAATTGGCAGCTCTATAGCTGAATAACTCATGAAAGATTACTTAATAAGCAAGCAAGATAAACTAAAACCTGTATCCAACAAGAGATCCGTTGATCCAGACATGGAAAGCAGAATCAACAGCTTCAAAGTGTAGTAATATCCGTCGACCTGACAAATAGCAATCAAGAACTTTATGACATGTTTGACCACCATCAAATGTACACACAAGGTATATGTTTCACTATTAATAAAATATATAAAACGCCATTCAATTTTGACTATACAGCGGAATTTTGTGAAAAGAAATCAACCATCAAGAGTTCAAGACATTTTAACATCAGGAAAATAGGTATTTCAAGAAACTCAAAAATAAAAAGGAAACAATAAAATTGATCATAATATATAAAAAGTAAAACTTTTTGATGAATATTAGATCATGAAATTACCTTCCCAATCTTTAGGAAGTTGAAAATATGTCCTGTAGCAGCCAGTGGGATTATCGTCGGGAACATGGGGTGGATCAAGAGGAAACGGATATATTATATTTGTATATATGGGTCGATCAAACCCATGCATCTGCCAATTCGATGGTACTGTTCATAAATGGAAAAAAAAAAAAGCGAGACAGTTAGAAGTTGAATAAAGTGGAGTAATCTTAAGAAACAGAAAGAAAACAAAAGCTATGCATATCTCAAATTACATATTACTACTATAAGAAGTCCCCTTTAACTTTGCATAGTCAAACAAAACTTTTCCCAAATTCAAAATTAATATTGATGTTTTTAGTACTTTTATCTTAACAATACTTCCAATTCGATACTTTTCAAGTAATTTACTTTGATACAATCAATTTTTTTCATACAACTGAACTTTTGTACAATTCTTTTTAATTAAAAGAAACACGGTTGACGTTTCAAAAGTCAAATGTGGATTCTTTAATAATGGCATGGTAGTAAACTAGAAGTTACCTGGTATTGTTTCCCATGTAGAGTCTTGAAAAACTGTATCATGGAAATTTGAAGGAGCGGCGGTTGGACTTTGAGCAAGGAAGAATTTCCAGTAACCGGATAACGATTTAACAAAAGGCAATCTTTAACCCAATTTTTGGCACATTCAAGTGATCCAGAAACAGCATCATCGTCCCAAACCGCTGATTTTGAAACAAGAACATCCACTTTGTTTCGTTCATACCAGTATTTTAGAGAACCTACAAACAAAACAGGCTTAAAACATGTCCAATAAATGCTACTAGAAACAAACATATACACATTCAACTATAAGACTTTCTAAGGTGAAAAGATCCAAAATTGCAAACAATATTATGTGTAAAACATATAACATTGGTGTACATGGTAACATCTTGTCTGGATATGTTTTGTGGAATCCGTTTTAGAGAGACGAGCAAATTGTTAAAAACTGAAAGCATATCAGAAAAGAGTTAGCATACATACACACATATATTGATAACCACGAGAAATGCATCAGGTGTTTGTACTTATCGCTTTGAATGTGATACACAAAACGGTTATGTAACTACCTTTTTTTCACTCTCCCACTAGTGCTGATTATTTTTATGCACTATGTATCATCATTTGGATATAAACTTTGGTTTTGTGTGAATACCCAATCATGCTAAACAAACATAAGACATAACTCAAGAAGCTTTGTATTAATGCACGAGCAAAACTTGATTCAAAGTTAGAACCTATATATTATCTCGAACAATTCTCAACCTTTTTAAGCAAGCTCAAATGGGCATTCTATGATATAACTTGTATGTAGTATGCCACTTCTTCCATATATTATAAGTTGGTATGTATTCACATTTTCAATGTCATTAGCCAATCTAAAGTGGTAAAAAAGGAAAAAGAAATATTATGTTTAATGTTTGGGGACGATCATAGGAGTTTCTTTAAATTGAGATGACAAAAATCTAAATTCGACCATCATATCAAGATGTTGGTTTAATCAAGATCAACTCAATCACAGAGATACAATACAAATGTCATTGATTTGTCTGATTGTTTTGGATGCCGATCTCTCTGAAAGCAGCCTCTCTAGCTTTGCAATGGGTATGATTTACTATTGTAATCCACTGCTTTAACATTATGTCAAGAGCTTCATAAGGTTAAACGAAAACTAATCACATTATCCAATAGCAAAACAGTAACTAATCATTCAGCAAAGTACCTGCAACAACCTTTAATTAGCAACCATGGTGTCTAACTTTCGACTAACCAAACAAAGGTAATAAGTAATCAGATCCAATGTCAAAATCTAACGTCATAGAGCACTAGATTACATACACCACTTGACAAAGTAAACTGCAGTTTACAATTTCAGTATTAAATACCTAATCAGTGATGTATGAATCAACAACTTCATGTTGTAAGTTGTAACTTACTACAATTAAACCACCTTAAAATATCAGAAAAGATTGTAAATCCAACATCAAAGTCAACGCCTTTTTTATTATCAAACATTAAATAAATTAAAAACCCTACCTTCAACAGAATCATGACAATGGAGCGAAACATGAGAATCCCTCTTTCTCCACTTGATAAACGATGGATCTTCCCACACCTTATAATCACCATTACTCGAATTCAAGATCAACTTATTACTCACAACCATAGTTGCAGAAGAAGCCATCAACCTTAGGTGATATTAATTACCCACAAATCAAATTCAAGATTAGGTTAAAAGGGGTTAAAATCAACGGAAAACAAGGGGTTTATGATCATCACGAGAATATGCGATTAAAAATCGAAAAAAAAATTAAAGAAAAGAAGATGATGAAGGTGGATACCAGTTTGGTAATGGCGGAAGTGGGTAGTGAGAGAAGTAGAAGTGGTGTAAACCCCAAATTGGTGTTAATGATTATGGAAAAGATCCAGTAGAAGTGGTGTTAGATACTGCACGCAGAGAGTACAAATCAATCTCTTTAAGGTTCTTGTTTGCCACGTCATATATTATTTATCCAACCACAAGATTGATACAAAGATATTAATGTTGTATATCAATATGTTTATCATTATCATAAGTACATTTTTTTTAAAGATTTTGATATTGATTATGAGTTGTAATCAGATTATGATTACTCTTGGTTTCTTTTTTGTTTATCTTCTGTTTTATTATAGTTACTTTGATGTTATATTAGGTTAAACACTCATGTATTATGTATTACTCATGTATTATGTATTTATATGAGTTGAATAATTTTTTTAAATTATATATATTAATTATCAACTTTGGTGTGCATCATGGTTTGTACCATGTGCATTTGTGGGTTGTACTCATCTTCTTTTTAATTTTTTACTCTTTTATTTTAACACAATACTTTTAAATCTTTTACAATTTGACCCTAAAATATTATTATTTTCAACTTTACTCCAATATACTTTTCAGATTTTATAAATTTTTTATTTTACGTTTCGGTTTTAATTTTGTCAGTTAACACGCTACAGAGTGTGTGTGGTTCAACGTTTTTAAGCTTATTTTTTCCGGCTTAAGGGCCTCGTCACAACGCGCTGGTCTAGATCGACTTTTTTATTGTTTTAAATGTTTTACATTTCGGATGCGTGGTTCAACGTTTTTACGTCTACTTTTTGCTTGGTTTTTTTTCGCTTTCTATTTATATTTTAATACAATATTTTTCGGTGTTGGTGGTCATTGATGGTGGTGTGCAATTGATGTTACTTAGCACGATTTTACGCCTCCCGCCGCAACGCGGGGGGCTTAATACTAGTTAAATACTAAATAGCTAGTAAAAGCATTTATTTTATTTCTCCTCATATCTATAATTTACTGAAAATCACCATCTCTTTTAGTTTATTTCATATTTATAAAAATCTCTCATATTTCCAGTGGCGGAGCTTGAACACTCCTGTAGGGGAGGCGGGGGCGAGATTAATTTTTTTTAGGGGGGGCGAACTCGAGTTTTATATAAAAAATTACACTATCGAGCCAAAAATTTACACTACCGGGCCAAAAATTTACACTACCGGCGAAAAAAAGATGCCCCCCGGTCCCAACAATGCTCCGTCGCTGCATATTTCATTCTTCGTACCTATAATTTATAAGAATTGTAAGTAGGTGATCTCAAATTTGAGAAAACGTTAAGTTTCCCCTCAAAATTTAGTGATGAGTATGATTAAATTACACAAATTATAATAAGTCCCTTAAAAATTAAAAATAATGATAGTTATTGAAACCAAATGTGAATGCTTAATATATATTTAGGATTGAAAAAGGAGAAACACTTAATAAACTTATCTACAAGGTGGAAAAAATTTGAAAGAATAGATGGTAATAACTAAGATTTAGGAATTAATAAAAGTAAGCGTAAAAATAACTTATTTATAAAGTGAAAAAAAGAAACTAGAAAAATATATAAGGGTTCATACAATCATACAAGCAATTTATCTATTTTACTATAATAAAAGAAGGTTTTTAGCGAACACTTGTCATAATATTAGATCTCTTAATTTTAATTTTTTTTTTCTGATTTCTCTCTCATATTAAATAATTAAATTACATACTAATGAATATTAATTCTTTTTAAAATTAAATTTTTAAAAAAATTAAGAAAGAGGATTATAGTGAAATGAGAAATTTTTCTAAAACATCAAAGGTTTGTTTAGAGTTATAAAATACTTATACTTTAGAGTTATAACAAGATTTTTTTTTTAAAATCGATCAATTTTTAAAAGGTTTGTTCAAAACAAAACATTATTTTTTTTTTCGAAAAAAGAGCTTAAAAATGATATTGTTGTTGTCCTTAGAGAATTCACATAAGATTTTTTTATCATCATCTTTTTAATTAAATTAAAAAATTATTATTTTATCTCTCTTATTTTAATTAAATAATATTTTTATATCTTTGTCATTAGCTTTTCTCCCCCCTCCACTTACAACTACTTTTAAAAATATTAAAAAGTTTAGAGGTGTAAACAATGTTTTCTTTTTTCAAATATATAGATGAACGGTAAATTTATTTTTAACTCTCACTCACAACCGCTTACAACCAATCCATATAATATCGAGAATACATTCACAATAATATGAAGAATCTACTGTGAATGCTCTTAGTCATACCTGATTTCAATCGTATCTGGTTTTAAAAAATCATTTTATAATTTATAAATTTTTGTTAATAATTATTTAATATTTTATTTATTTAATTCGTGAATATATAGGGATCTAACCTATGTTATTATATATAGATTTATCAAATGATAACATTAAATATATTTATTTATAAGTTAATTTACATGCTTTTGTATATTTGATCAAATAGATGGTTATAATATAACTAATAATACACTTCCTTTTCATGTTTCTTTTTTACGATGATTCCTAACATGTTTTAATCCTTAACCTAAAACTTATCTAAAATCCAATATGAGTATGATCGTCATCAATCATCTACTGCTTTGGGGTATATTTAACAGTAGGGATCCAACAACCCAACTTTATCCGAGAGGGGCCAAAGGGTGCACATGTTGTAAATTTGGTCAAGTTTAAGAGTTACTCTTTGAAAATAAATTTGATGTTAAGAATTAAATTAGGGAAATATAATATTGTATAAGTTTTAATTGAGATACGTGAAACAAACCCAGTTAAATGATTAATTTCATGCTATGAAATTAAAAGAAAAAATTGGAGGTACACTTTTGTGATACAAATCAAAAAATTAGAAAATAAATATATATCTAAGGGACCAAAAGAAAGTTTCCCCCTCTATTTTAGTTAGAAAACATACGGATGAGAAGGTGAGGAGGGACAAGTTGACGAGTTGAGGTTGTCTGATGGAAATTTCTCATCTCGAATGGCAATGGAAAAGAGGAACCATCCAATTCGATAGAATTACATAAACTTATGGCTCTCAAATCTCTTATTCAACCTGTTGTTTTAGTTGAAGGTACTACTTGTTGGATCGGAAGTTTTGATGGTTCCTTCTCAGTAGCAAATCTCAAGTCATGCATGAACAAAAGAATCTTCCCTATTGATTCCGGTCGAATTTGAGTGGTTAGCATGGGTTCCATATAAAGGTCCTTTTTTGTAAGGCATTCCTTACAAATGAAAATCCCATCCCTTGTAGATCTTGCTGTAACACACGTCTCCTCATACCACCAATATTGTCCATTTTGCTTACGAGAAGCTCACGAATTTGCTTTTCGTTGCCCGGGTGAAAACTTCCCTGAGAGGTCATCTATCCCTGGATTGCTACCACCTGAGCACGTTTAACTGTGAAGTTTTCCTCTCATCCACAACCAATACGCTCAAAACACGTTGGTGATATTAGAGGCATGACATTACTTATGAACCATTAATCTTTAATGTCCACGGCCGATGTGAGATTTGTCTAGGGTGTTACACTTACAAAACGTAATATTCTGCTACAATCTACAATATGTAAGGGCTGCAATGTACATTTGGAAACGGTGGATCATATACTAGTAAATTGTTGCAAAGCAAAGGAAGTTTGGTCAACGATTGAATCTTGGTGCAGATGCCCCGCGGTTGGTGAACTACTGCAACCATCTAGAAACATTCCCGGAAACCCGACATTCTGATACATAATGTTAGTGATAATTCACACGGCGTTGTGGCACGTCTAGATTTGGAGAAACAATATATGCTTTGAAACTGAGGATAGAAAACTAGAATCGATTTCTGAAAAAATTCTAGTATCAACATTCACTTGGTTGAAATATAGGGCTAGAATAAATGTTTTGGTGTGGATAAATTGGTGTGGTTTTAATGTTTCTTCTTTTATCATGTAACTTTTCTTTCTAGCTACTTGTTAGCTTATAATATTATCTTTCCCATTAAAAGAAAATCTCGAATAACTAATTCGTAATGTTATTAACATGAGAACGTGCAAAATGCTTATAGACTTTATCAAGACTAATTAATGGCCGGGAAGTTAAAGGGTGTATGTCTAGAGTTGAACGAACTAAATTGTTGATATAGACAAAATGGGTAAACATAAATTGTTGAATTTTATATAATTCTAATATTTTTTATACTTGAATAATTTTATTATACTTTATTATTTTCTTAACAGAAATTATATCGTGAAATCAAGAATTTAGTCATCTTTAATTAAAGTATAATATTACTATATAAATTGATGAAATATAATTAAAATAGCCTTGATGTACTATATATGCAATAATGTACGTTATTAACGTAAGTTGTAATTATCTACATAAGTTGCGTAATTAGTTATATTATATATGTTATGTGGTTGCATGTAATTATTTATCTTTGTGTGTGATTATAACACGTACATAAATACTCACTGCCCACAAGCCATATTTCGTATTTCGATGGCTTCGTACATTTTGCATGCTAAATGTTTTCTACAATAACATGTTATAGATCAAACATAAGAATCCAACTTAAAAAGACTAGTATGATGGGTGAGAGAGCACATTTGGTTTATTAACCCCACATTTGTTACACATACAACAGATATATAGCTTGCAATGGTTTCATTCTGTAACATTCAACACTCCTTAATTTCAATTTCTTTATTGGTCACGACTGTTCCTTCTAGGGCACCATTCTTGAGTCACCACTCCGAGTTTAATTGATACTAGAGCTATGAACCAAAGTTGAGAACACAAATTAAAAGTCTGGTTTGATAGGTGAGGGAAGTCATTTGGTCTATAAACCACACATTTGTTGCACATACAACTGATGTAACACGAGTTAAATACCCATGGGCACACCTACACTATTACAAAATAGACCTTTAATGTCACGCGAATTATAACACATGCTGATTTATGACATGTAAAATTGTGTGTTATAAAAAATGTCATCTTTAACAAATCTTAAGGAATAATGACAGCTAGGGTCCTCACAAAATCAATTTCATTTTCAATCTTCATCCAAAATCCAAAAACCTTATAGCCATGAACCTTCTCCTTCCGATCATGCTCACTCAACGCTGCAATGATCCAAAGCTAAGGCTCTGTCGCTGCTACCAACACCACTGCGACACCCTCCTCTTCTTTCTCTTCCTCCAACACCACCAACTCACCCTACACCCTCACAAAATGCATCACTCTTCCCTTCTGCCATTTTTGACGTTAGGGAAATCATAATATAATAACAATATAATTTTTGTGTCTGTAATTAGGGCTGGTTCTAATGCTTCACGTGTGGTTGCAATGCTGATGGTTAAGCCGGGGAAGATCATCGACATTTGGGTGTTTCTCGCTCATTCTTTGAGTGATTCCTTTTCTCCTATGTACTGGAATTACTATTTCTCCTTCATCGCATTAACAGGCAAAATCACCCAAATTCAGCCAAGTCATCATGTTATGCTACTAGTTTTCTTGAATCTGATCTAGATGTTGATAATTTTAGGGAAATTGTATTTTATATTATATTTTGTTGTAGATTACTGTTTTAGCTTTTGATGATAGGAAATAAAAATTATCAAAATATTCATGGTTACTTATAACACCCTTATTACTGGTATGTCATGCAATAAGAGTATAAAACAACAACCACGAATTGTATAGTTATCATTGTTCGTCATCTATAGTAGTCTTGGTCCGAGAAAAGTGATATTTGAAACTGAAGTCGGCTAAAAAGTAATAGAATAGGCTTTAGAGTAGACCTTTCCTATCTGCTTTACTTGATAAGAGAGTTCATTAGCTTATTGTCTTCTAGCATGATGGTTTCTCACATCTATAGACAAGGCAACTCAATTACAAACAAACCATAGGGAGTAATGCCCCCAAGCAAATAGCCTTGCCAAACAACCGACATGGATCCAAACCCAGGGAACTGGTATGGAGAGCTACAGACCCCGACTTCCTCCTTTTGAGATAGTCAAGCAGGTAACACAGACTGAGACTCTCCCACCCCTTCGACATCAATTCCTGCACTTGACGTCAGATCTCCTCATTCCCAAATGGGGATAAGCGAGAAGTTGCTTTTCTTGGTAGACTCACTCCTACCTGCAACTCAGTCTGCTTATATTAGCCCATAATTGCGATTTTACTCCTAGTAGTTTGTAACCCATCTCAATTAACTCCAACCCCCTAACACCGTTAATTTTTTCTGTTAATTATAAGGGTATTTTTGTCATTTTACTAATAAGGACTAAAAGTGTAATTTATTCATACTTAGTAAAATGACATCCACTACCACCAGCACCACCAACATCACCACTGCCACCACAACATCACCAACCCAAATTGCCAACACCACCACTAACACCACTACCGCCACAAACCACCACCCCAAACACCACCACAACCACTACCACGTCGACCACAACACCATTGCCACCCAAAATCACAACCATTTCTAACAAAACCATCACCATCAGTCACCACCATCACCGCCCAAAATCACAACCATCACCACCATCACCGCCCAAAATCACAACCAATAGCACCACCACCATCATCAGCGTCATAGATCCAAACTTGTCTTCCTTCGATTTGCTCCCATAGATCTGAACTCTTCTAGGTTCGAGAACAACCCCTCCCTCAAATTGTTCTTCCTTCGATACGCTCCCATAAATCTGTAGAAGAGACAGTGGTGTCGTGAAGATGTTGATTTAGGGTTCGATTGAAAGTGGTCATTTGTAGTGTGGCAATGACGTTGATTTAGAGGTCGAATGAAACTGGTGGTGCGATGGTGGTGATTTAGGGTGATCAAGAAGGCTGATTTAGGGTTCTAGGCGATGACGAGAGTAAATCAGGATTTCAAAAAATGGTGGTGCGGTGGTGTTCTTGATTCAGCCAGAGGAGTTGATGGTGGTTGTGCGATGGTGGTGTCTATTTGGCTTCATTTGGCAGAGATGGTGTGGTGGGTTAGGTTCTTGGTGAAGAGAGAAAGATAATAGAGGGATGGTGGTGGTGGTGATGGAGGCGGGATGCGGAGCGGTGACGATGTAGGCGGTTGGCGGCGGCGGTTGTGCAGGCCGGAGTTTGAAGGATGAAGATGAAAGATGTGTGGGGTGTGGAAGATGAAGAGGATGGGTGAATATTATTGTAACTTTGTATATAGAACTTTTATTAATTTACATTATTAGCCCTACAAGTTAAATGACTAAAAAACCTTTGTAACTAACAGAATTGTTTAACGGTGTTAATGGGTCAGAGTTAATTGAAACGGATCACAAACCACCAGGAGTAAAATCACAATTTTAAAAAGTTTGGAGGAAAACCGTTATTTTGACCAAACCACATGAAGCAAAAGTGAAGTTTACTATTTTATTAATATCTCAGCTAACCTTATAAATTACAATAAAACTAGAAATAAGCTTCTCGCGTTGCGACGAATGCTTAAAACCGTGTCAAATAACAAAAATGTTATACTACCTTTAACAATCACCAACACTGAAGTTGCGGTGTGTTAATACGAAGAATTTAGACCAAAACGTAAAACATAGAAAAATATAACTAAGTCGATCTAAGATCCGTGCGTTGTGACGAACCCTTCAAAAGGAAAAAATAGACGTAAAAATATTGAACCACGCGTGCACATTGTGTTGTGTTAACTTATCAAATTTAGAACGAAACATAAAAATATTGAATCACACATGCATGTTGTGTCGTGTTAATTTGCAAAACTTAGAACGAAACGTAAAACAAAGATTTGTGAAATATGAAAAGTATAGGGGAACAAAGTTGAAAATATAAAAGTTGTGAGAATAAATTAGAAAATATGAAGAATTTTGGGTTAAAAGTAAAGAAAATCAAATTTGAGAAGTTAAAGTGTAAAAAATGAAAAACTTTGTGTCAAAAGTGAAAATTCAATTTTTCTGAAAAACCCCTTATGCGTAAGGTACAACACCCTTATGCATAGAAATGTTGATAATTAGTGTAATATAAATAACATTTTTTTTCCATATTTTCTATTTTCCTAAATTGGTAAAAAAGAAAACAAAGTCGAAAACCTCAATCTTGCACATTTTGAAACCCAAAAGTTGCTCAAAATCTAATTACCACCTTTTAAACTAGAAAGCTCAAAATTATATATGTTAGTTATTGATTTTATATTATAGAGATCTTTTTTTCTATCCGTCTAGGACTCAAAATTCTCCAAGAATTCTCGGGGATGACCATGTGACTTCCGTCTTCCAACAAGTTTCACAACATCTTCGCCAAATATTATATGCAACATCAAAACTAATTCCTTACTATATGAAAAGAAAAAAAGAGTTGGAATAAAAAAGCAATGGGGATTATGAATAACAAACAAAAGCAGATAGGGAGTTTGAGAAATCGACAAACCTATAGAGAGAAAATCGTTGAATACATATATTATAGAACTCCAAATCACGTAATGTTTGACGAATAAAGTTAATTTTTTTGGCAGTGCTTTTTTTTTTGTGTTTTTTCGTTCGTATGATTTGTTTCCTCATGTAGATGAAGTTTTTTTTTTTGTTACATGAATCATATAAAAGAGGATATTCACATAATCATACATGTCGTATGACGTGTTTAAATCATACTATATTCACCATCAAATCAACTCAATCACAATTCAAAAAACATTACAATATGGATCAGTGATTTCAAGACTGGATCAGACCGGCCGGTCGAACCAGTCCGATCGGGTTTCAGAGGGTGCTCTGAACCGGTTCAGGGCAATTTGTTTTGGAGTGGTTGGACCGGCCGGTTCGTCCCAAACCGGTGGTCGGACCGGATTTTGACCTTTTTTTGGATTTTAATAGGTAAAAACAAGGGGTTGAACAATAAATTAATATGTTGGATATAAGATTATTATTAAGTTTTATATATAACTATAAAATACACACATAAATTACTTATATTGAATTATATGTATAACTATATATACAATATATTATATATATAATTATGACGTCATCCAGTTCTTAAATCCGGTCCAACCAGTTCGACCACTAAACCAGTAAGACGTCCAATTCAACGTCCGATTCGGTTCTGAAAAAAATGATATGGATCAATTTCAATTCATAAAACTTGTCCCATAATTATCTCAAAATGAATCCATAAAACAAAAAATAATCAATTTACATATAAATCCAAGGACCAAATCGCAATTTTTCATAACTTAAGAACTCTTGCCCTCATCTCATTCACTGCTCACTCACATTCATCGTTCCGATCAGAAAACCCTCTTAAACCCTAAATCATGAGACGAGCTTTCTTCAACAAAATCCCCCTTCGTCACCTCTTAAACCCTCGTCAATCATCATTCACACCTGATCCGAAAATCTTCAATTCACCCGTTTGCACCTTCGGATCGAAGCTTCGATTCTTCTCAACTGAAAATGACAATTCACCCACTGACAAATCGAACGATTCTTCAGAATCAAGCACCGTTTCTCAACCTCTCACAAGGGATCTCGACGTCAAAGATGTCAGCAACAAAGGTACATTAACGTGATAGGGACACTGGGATTACGCTCGTAAACCCTAATTATTGCTTACTGAACTTTAATTTCTGATGGTAGAAGTGTAAAAGATTGTTCTTAATCTATATATATGCTGGTAAGAAGCTAGGATCCTGTTCAATTTTTTTAATTTATACTTGTTTGGCAGAGCTGAAAATGCAGATTGAGAAGTACTTTAACGACAAGGATGAAGAGGCGTTACCTGATGTGTTGGAATCGATATTTAGGAGGAAAGTGACGAAAAAGCATGAAGATACAGATGATGAGCTGCTTGATGAGTTTAGGATGCAACCGATTGATGGTGTTAATGATAAGGAGTTTGAGTCGGATTTTGAGGATTTACATGAGACGGATGATGAGATAGATAATCTGTATAATGCGAAAGATATTGTGACCAAGCGGATGACGAAAGATGAGTTCTTTTACATGGATGACAAGAAATGGGAAGGTATGATTAAGGAGGCTACTGATAGTGGTCATCTTAAAGATACTAAGGAGTGTGAGCAGATACTACAGGACATGTTCATGTGGGAAAATCTCCTTCCAGGTATGTTAATCTTTGTAACCCCTTCTCGTTTAATATGTTTTTATGTCTGTTTTTTGCTGGTCTGCCTTTTTTAAGTCTTGTGTTTGTGAAATAAATGAAAGTAGATATGTAATGGCTGAACCGCTGAACCTAATATCATAACATGTTTTGATGTTCACTTAATTTGATTTAACATTCTATTGGTAATTAAATAAAGTTATCCTTTTCGGCTTCTAGTTGCATTCTTACTTAGAGTTGATCTTGTAGCTATTTGTTACTTCAATATGTTCTTACTATTTAAATTCCTCCCCATTTAAGAGTTGGAAGTAAATTTTTTGAGTTTGCTGGTCACATATCATTTGTAGGAATTTCTTTATTTTACAATGCTAACATACAATGGAAATAAAATTAAATCTGATGGATTATAACTTTGCTAACTAATCAGAGTTTAGCTATAAGCCTATAACGAATGCCATATCACAATACCAGGTTGATGACTGTAACACTTTCTCTTTTCCTTTTCTACAAGAGGTCACATACACTTCTGAAATACATGCTAAAACAGGACTTCCGAGTATAAAGTTTTAATGTCACCAAAAACCATTTATTTACAAGCAATATGCTATATTGAATTCTGTTAACCATACCATCATTTTCTGCCTGAAGCCCACTATTACATCTGAGGTTACTTGAAGGGCCTTTACTCTTGTTGGAACACTTTAACTATTCTTTGACACACCATCGGGTGTGTTCTTTTCTAGCTAAACAAGCCTTTCTAATTGCCAGACGCCCAGAATATTGCCCAAAGGCTTTTAGCAATCAAGCTATCTCTCAATTACTTTAAACATACAGTCACAGAAAGTCGCATGCCTTCAGCCCAAAAATAGTAGTAGTTTCAAATTCGATAGAACTCACCTTAAATTCTTTTTTTTGCTACCAATCGTCAACCCTTTACTCCATCAACACTTAGCTCTTTACTTTTCAGATTTTCTTGTCTTGTTCTTTTTGGGTGAACCTGAAGTCTATCGTCGTTATATTATTTTACTTCACTTTTTTCACTATTGTTATCTCCACTTGCAGTTATATTATTTTAGGGTTTTAAATAGTGCCTCACTAGTTGGGAGATATGTTGAATCCTTTTTAATAATTAAATAACACATATCTTTTTTTGCTACATAAAACTCTGATTTCTTTTCTTTTGGTCATGTCTCAAGTCTCAACATTCAATGAGCTTGAGTTTCAGTTGAAATCGTAAGAGTAACACCATGGATAATTTCTTTTTTACATTGCTTTTTGAGTACATTATACTTTTCTAAGAGAGACACTACACAAGGTATATCTTTCTATTGTATGAAAAAATTGCCACCATACGTGAATGCAATATAATGAATTTCGGAAGACAAAGAAACACATAAATTTGTGGCATATAATATAGTTATTATCAGGAAAGAATATGTCTAGTGGAGGAAATTTATCTTCACTTGAAGTTTTGAAAATATTGTAATATAACAACTTTTAATGTTAATCACATTGGTAGGCTTTTAATTTTCCTGTGAACTCAGATCATCTGAAGAAACTGGTTCAAGAAAAGTATAACGAGATAGCAGATATGGTTGAAACTGGTGAGCTTGAACCTGAGCAAGGTTACGAAATGTATCAGGAATTCGAGCATAACATGCTCATGAGACACACAAAGGAGATAGAGGAAGCAGATCCCCCAAAGTTTGATGAGACTTCTGTTGTAGAGAAGAAAGACATAGATGACCCCCCAGGTGAAGGCCCCGTGCTTAGGTGGCAAACACGGGTTGTGTTTGTTCCTGGTGGTGATTCATGGCACCCTAAAAATAGAAAAGCAAAACTTGCTGTCACAGTCAAAGAGCTTGGTCTGTCAAAAAATCAGTTTCGGCGACTACGAGAATTGGTTGGCAAAAGATATAACCCAGGAAAAGATGAACTTACAATAACCAGTGAGAGGTATTCTTACTAATCTCTCTTAACGAACTTATAGATGCTAAAATCTTTAGTTTTTTTAATTTTTTTTGTAAGTGTAGTTACCAAGCCTAAGTCCTTAGTTGTTTATTGCCGACAGGTGTCAAAATGGATTTGTCGGGTGGTTTGGATAATATATATTTTTTTATGGGGTTGAAACGGGTCTTTGGGTTGGGTTGACCCGAAAACACTATTGGCTCCCTTTTGTTTATACATAAATAATTTACTGAGTATGATTACAAAATCTAAAGGAATGTGTTGCATAGACTACCCTAATTTTAAGTCCACTGAAATGTCAATTTGGTTTCGTTTATGCCAATTGTGGCCAAAAGGAACTCATATCTTGCCCTTGTGTGCGCTATCCCAAAACTAAATGATTTTAGCGGAATCTATTTTTCAAATGACATTGGAAGCTTTGGTATACTAAATCACATTTTGGCCGACTCTTGGCCGTTTCACTTTACGCTATATTTATACAGGTTTGACTTGTTAAAGATAAAACATATTATGAATTGACATCTTATTAGTGTCATATCCAAATTGTCATCTCTAGTTCTACCTATTATTTGACGTATAAAAACATTCATATGTTTGTAGGTTTGAGCATCGTGAGGAAAATAGGAAGGATTGTCTTAGGACTCTACTTGGGCTGATTGAGGAGGCTGGTAAAGCGGATAAGCTAGTTGATGATGCCCGAACTAGCTATGTGAAGACTAGACTTCGAGCCAACCCTAAATTCATGGAGATGTTAAATGCTAAAATCATGAAGAATGACGGATCTAAATCGTTGCATGCCTGATGATGAGCTGTATGTGTGTAGTCACACATATTCAATCACAAAGGCCAACTCGATAGAGTCAAAACAAAAACAAGGGCACGCTAAATCTGACCCTCATTCTAGGTAGTCAACGACTGTTTTGTTTTGGTGTTGTTTCAGTACACAGATTAGAAGATGAAATCTCCTGCCTTATATTTTTAAACCATAAAGTGCATGTTCACGCTACATTTTTCGTGTTATAGATGGTGTATTAATTTGTTGTTCATCATTTGTTCCAAATGATAATGCCCATAATGCTTGTATGTATGCAAGCTCGAGCTCGAAAATAGTTCATGGTGTGTTAAGTGTGCGCTAAATTCGACCTGTGTTTTTGAAACAGGTGTCCCCATTTTCACTTTGAATTGCCGTTAACTTGCAAGAAGATTGTGTATTTTGTCACTTTGAAATACCTTTAACTTGCAAGAGAATTAAGTTTTGACATACTGCAAGAAACTTTTTAGTACATCATAGATAGCTGATTTCGTTTTTAGCAGATAAAACCAAGTGAACAGCGAGTAGTCATCAATAAACAAGGCGTAATGGCGATAACCATTAAGTGAGGTAATAGGAGCAGGTCCTTATAAATCACAATGCACCATATCAAGAACATGTAAAGAACGTTTGTCGTTTAACTAAAATGGCAAATGATGTTGCGTTGAAAGTTCACAAGAAGAACAAATATTTTTTCTAGGTAAAATTGATGCAACTTCAAACATCCAAGCTTATTTAGAATTGAGATAATGTCAAAGCAACTTGAGTTCAAAATATAAAATCCATCCTCACAAAATCAGCTTTTTATATTAGTGAAGATAATATTTTTCAAAGTTAAACATACTTTACACACATTAATTATTATTATATATTTACTAATAATCTCTCCATCATACAAGTCAACCTAAAAGACCGATTCATCAGGTGTTCCTTCCGTAACTCCAACATTCATTCACCATTAAACTAATATCACCACCATTAAACATTCAAACTCCACCTTCAACCTTCAAATCCACAAACTAAACACTATACAATTCAACCTCTGAAATCAATCAATGGTGGATCATGAGTTTCCACAAGAGATTATGCATGGAATCTTATCAAGATTACCCATCAAATCTTTGGCTCGTTTCCGGTGTGTATGCAAACAATGGTTCAAATACATCAACGACCCTTACCTCGAAACCATTCATCGCGTCGAAGAAGATCCCACACCCATCATCTTCGAACAATGCCCATCTCTTCATCCCAACAAGATCAACAAACAATGCAAGATAAGTTTTTTGCGTGTAGCGCGAGGTACTAATACTGTTCAAAAGAGCCCCGCTTTGGAGTTCTGTTATAGGAGCGCGTTCTACGGGGCTAGCCGAGATAGGCTGGTTTTAGGTTCATGCAATGGGCTAATCCTAGTGTGTTATCAAAAAGACCCATATCTATTTGCTGTTATCAATCCTCTTTGTAAACAACGTCACGATTTGCCACCTATCTGCATCAAGATGAGCCCGAGGCTCGCGGATGGGCGTGTAGCAGCTGGTATTGGTTTTGATGATTCCACCAACACTTTAAAGACGGTGTTTGTTTGTGCTAAAGAACGAGTCGAGCCACTAGACAGTAATGTGGAGCCGAAGCAACTATGCACCATGGTTCATGACTTGGGGATGGGCTCGTGGCGAGAGATAGCCCAGACGCCTGATTATCCGATAAGGGGCGAAGGCGTATTTGGTCATGGACGTTTGCATTGGTTAGTTAGTCCTCTAGATTGGCGGTCATCCGATGTTAATGATAGAAGGAAAATAGTGTGGTTTGATGTGAAGACGGAGGAATTCGGGTTAATGGACCCTCCCACACCAAAAAGGAGCCATTCGCAAAGCTATGACTATCACTATCACTTGGTGGATCTAAACGGTGAAGTTGGATTTGCGTGTATCGGGCTTGTTTGTAACGAGTTGTGGATATTGAAGCGCGACGGATGGGTGTTGCACTGTTTGTTTGTTGCGAATCGGATGTGGTGTATGGTTTCGGGTCGTTGGAACAAAGACGGGGACATATTATGGACGTGTGATGGAGGGGAAAGGTTGTTTGTTTACGCGTTGAAAACTAATGGTTTGCGAGAAGTTGATTGGGGTGATCGATGTAAAGCCGATGTCCGAATGTACCAAAGCAGCTTGTTTTCGATCCGACGACACAAACGCTTATTTGATAACTAACAACTGATATGAAAAATTATGCAGTGCAAATTAAAGCATTCACATCCCAATCCTTATCTTCATCTTTATAATTATATTAAAACTCAATACTTTTTCTCGTTTATATTTAATTAAATAATACTTTTTATAGCTTTATTATTTTTTCTGTTTCATCCATCTCACAACCACTTTTAAAAATATTAAAAATTTTATAGGGGTTTAAACAGTGTTTTCTTAAAATATAGATGAAGAGTAATATTTTTTCTCTCTTCTACTCACGATCACTCACAATCATTCACAACCTTACCATATAATAAAAAGAATACACTTACATAATTTAGGAAACCAGATGTGAATGTTCTAATGCTTTGTTTCGAATATGGGTGTCTTCTTCTTTTTGTATTTGGAAATATCAGTTTATCAAAATAAATTTGTTTAATCACTCCATCATAGAAGTAAAATGGTGGTTTCTTATGTTTTGTTCAAATTTGAACGATTAAAATAGCTAGATATTATATTAGCATGTGTATTCTAACATTGTATATTACTTATTGTTTTCAAGTTAACCCCTTACTCCACCATACCCACCCCCACACCCTAACCGTAATGCCTCCCTTTAAATCTTTTCTACTTCAAATTTTACAAGTTAGCACCAAAATCATATAAAATCAATAATCAAAGAGGGGGTTGCACTGCTTCGTTGAACTTGGGTCGCGTTGTAGAGAACTTGGTGCTCTAGGGAAGAAAGCCACCGACGATGGGGTGCTCCGACAAGGAAAGGCGCCGGCAATGGGGTGCGCTATCGAGGGGTGGTGGTGCCGGCGAAGGTGGTGAGGGGTGGCGAGATTGCTGTGGGGTGAGAGAGGTCGATGGGAGCGTTTTCACGATGAGGTAGTTAAAGAAATAAAATCTTTAATATAATGATTAATGAATATAACCTGATTGAGGGAAAGTGTATTAAAGTGAGTTTAGGCATGAAAATTCTTGTGAGGTGAATCCTGATAATATCATGTGACGTCACATATAATTATTTATTATAAGTAAGATTAGAAGTGTTTTTGTTTACCATCAACCACTTCTGACCCCTCAAGTTTCCAACGTCTCCTTTCCATTTCCTTCACTTTCTAACAACTTTTTAGAATCCTATTCTACCCACTCAAGTTTTTAAAATGTCATTTTCAACCCCTCAACTTTATAATAACTTTAAAAAATGCTACTTTGACCTCATGGATTTTCATCCGTTAACTTAAAAAAACTAATTTGTTGTGTGCTTATTTTTATGTAAGTTTCAGTATAAATTCAAGTTGCTCTGCGTTTCTAGGTAAACTTTGTTCAGAAATGAGTCGGGTGATATAATTTGTTTTTGTGCTTACTTTTTATGTAAGTTTTGAGTTAATCTACGGTTTGGCGTAAATTTTGTCCCGAAACAAGTCCAATCAAATATAATACGTTTTGAATGTAATTGGAATATAGGAATATAAGACCAATTGATTGGACGGTAAAAATTCGAGGTCGTCTACGTTTTGACGTAAACTTTGTTTGGAAACAAGTTGGGTTGATAATAATTTATAATTATATATTTACTGAATACATGTACGCCTAGCGGAGCTGGTTTGTGCTTGGTTTTGAGTTGGTCAATGACTCGGGGGTTTGTTTCCCTTGCGTACAATATTTATTTGGGTGTTTTTTTTTATTTTTTCCGTTTTGAATTTTCTTATATTTTATTATATTAAATTAAAAATTCTTATACTTGATAACATTTTCCAGAAAAACAAATAGATTTTTAAAACTCTTATGCAGTAACATATGGGACGTAGTTGTGTTTTCTATCTACGTTTAAGTTTGCATAACTGTTATGCTACAACTTCATATGTTTCTTTTAATCGTACAACAACAAGGTAACAAATGGATTTTAATCGTACCGACCCGTCTCAATATGGAGGTAACTTTACTTGTTAAACTGAAACATGATCAATCTCGAAGAACCAATCAAAGATAGAAAGAGTATGACCTAATTGTCTTAATTAGATAGAGTAAGTAGGGTACTGAACCATGAAGAGTTAGTAAACGGTGCTTAAATCAAATTGAATTGCAAATGTGAGTGAACCTAACATATTTAGAATTCATGATTGAATTTATTGATGAATTTAAATTGTATAAACAACATGAAAATTAAAAAAAGTTACTTATAAATGAAAATATAATCACTTTCGGTTTCAGAGCTCTATCGTCAATTAGCAAAATATATTAACTTGTTTGTTACTTGAAACATTACATAGACATAACTTGAATCAAAGTTTACATCAATTGAATGATTAAATACGATTGCATCACATATACATTTACTATACAATTAGAGTATCTCTAAAATTAAATGATACAAATATGTAACCTTAGACTTCTAATCAGAAATCATGATTAATCCTACACAATAAGAACATATAAATCTAGGCTGAAATGACACTAATAGAGATTTCTACATATGAATTGTACTCAAATTGATATAGAAGATGAAACAACAAACACAAGCATGAACATTCACAAGCAAGTATCTCAATTCTTGTCAACACTCATGCAACAAAAATAAATAAAGTCTTACAAGTTGTGGTAAAATTCATACACTGTACCGATTGTGATTATAAATAGTTTAGCCAAATACGATCTTCATTGAATTCGGATGATTGATTTGCAAGTAATGTTGAAAATCTTCCACTTTGACTTCAAAAATCACTATTTTCTTTGTCTCTAGGTCTCCATGATTGAGTCCTGGATGAAATTTGGTCGATTTCCTCATGACAAGTCGTCCTAAACTGTTCTAAAACTGCTCCAAACGTCACCATGGCATATAGTACGGTACTTGGTGCACCATACGCCAAAAATAAGGCCTATATGTGAACCATATGTCACTTGTAATCTGCCATACACCAAACTAATAGGAGTGAGATTTTTACCTGTTTTGCTTCGTTTTAATTATCTTTTGATGGTGCTATAAATGTATTTAGCTACTCGTATATACAATTCAACATCATTACCCTACACATAAAACATGATAAAGTGACTAGTTTTGACATGAATTTTATGCTATAATCAACGATTAGCTTGTGGTTACCACACACATTAATATCATATATCAAACTCAAAGGTGCCTACAACACTAAAGCAAGATCATCATACACTGACTACAAATAAAATACTAGTCATGGCCCAAAAGCGTCAGAAACAATATAGTCGATATAAAAACGTTCTTCATCCACAGGAAAATGAAGACGTCTTATGATATCACATGAATTGTCTAAGTTTAATGTAAAACCTTTAAGTTTTTTTGAAACATTATCATTTATTATTTTTGAAACATAATATTCCCATTTGCCTTGTCTTCTTCATTTGAGTCTCATTTAAATATTTAATCACCAAGTTCTTTTTGCATAATAGTACTATATAGTATATATTATGCTTTGTGTCTTTTTTGTGTATATTGTTATCATACAATATTATACATTTTTAATACATATATATTTTTTATCTTCTAGCATAAATGTTTCTTCAAAAAGTTCTGAAGTTTAGCTATATGCACCTTTTTATACCCTAAACTTATTTATATATGTTAACTATTTACAGTTTTTTGGCTATTTTTCTGTTTTCTTTTATAAGTTTTAAAATTAGATCTTTTAGTTTTTTTAAATATATCTTATGATATACGTGCTTATTTTTATATACGTTTTAATGTTTATTCAAATTGACTTTGTGTATCATAATGTAAAAGTTATCGAAACACATGTGTAAAAGTTGTGATCAAAAGTCAAAATATACAAGTAATCAATTTTTTTAACAATTTAGTTTTCTCTTCTTCCTATAACTTTTTTTGTGCTTATTTTTATCAAACGTTTGTAACTTTAACCGTTACGTTCTTTGCGCTTGTGACAGACCTATTTTATTAACATTTGCACGTGAATTTTTTAGCAGCTTTATTTTCTTATATTAATTTTCAAGTATTATCAATGTACCCACCACAATGCACCTACATTCTTTGATCGAAATTAGTATCTTCCTACTCTAATAAAAGAGTAACTTAAGGTGCCATGTGACACCACCATAATCATTCTCACCAAAATTTTCCCGTCTCTCTCTCATCTTAAATAATTACCTTAGTTATTAATAATATTATTTAACATGCTTTTGCATTTAATAATTTAAAATAGAGATCTATTTATTAATGTTATTTTTAATAAATAATTTTTTTATAACATAATAAATTTTTCTAAAGCATAAACTTTTTTTAAAAATATGAAATATTTTAAAAATTGGTATTTTTAAAACTTCAATTTTTTAAAACTAAAAATAATAAATTTGGGAGTAACATTTTCCAGAAAATGATATTTTTATACGGTTCGTTTTAGAACAAAATATTTATTTTTTGGAAAAATATTTAAAAACAAAATTTTAAAAAGTTGATATCACTATTTTATTAGTTATATTTATTTCTCATACGTAATTTCAGTGATATCATATTTTAGAATATTATTTCATAATTAATAAATTTATTATATTAATATTTTATTTATTCAACCCGTATAATACACGGGTTTACTAAAGCTAATGGATTATATTTAGATTTAATTACACAAATGCTACGAGTTTGAGGCCTAACTTTGAGAAGTAACATATTTAGGATCTGTCATTTCACTTTTGTAACGTTTATAGGACCTAACACTAACATCGATATGTTAATAATAACTTAATTTTTTTTGTTACCCGCAAATATTTAAATAATATAAATTATTAAGATATAAAAAATTATGTTTAAAATATATGAGTAAAACTAATATTGAGACTACCCATAATACCCCCATGTGTAAGAAACATTGGTTTATAGTTAGACCTCAAACTTATTACTCTTGACAAAGGATATATACATGTGTAATTAATTCTTATATTTAATAGCCTAATTTTAGAAAGGATTTAATCATATCTACCTTAAATATAATAATGAGTAAATTGTTATTTTAGTCCATGTGGTTTGATTAAAATTGTTATTTTAGTCCATTAGTTTAAATATTGTATAGGATACATTATAGTTTTCAAAAATTATCCTTTTCATCCACCTCCTCTTAACACTGTTAGTATCCTGTTAGATTTAAGGGGTGTTTTTGACATTTCCACTATCACTCTAAGTACAAAATCATCTTTTTGAATGGCTTGATTGCGGCAACAAAATCTTCATAACATTTACAAGATCCCGATCACAATCTCTGTTTCCGGTCAAATTCGTTTATCATCGCTATTCGATTACAGGCAAGCGAGTTCACGCATTACAAATTTCATGGCTCTCACGGTTTGGATTGTTCGTCGTCCTAATGAGGATTTCGATGTTTCAGAAATCTACAGTAAGTTTTGTTTTAATTTTTGTGTGTTTTTGGTTTTAGTTCTAGATATTGCAACAGAGATTGATGATGATGATGTTATTGGCATTGATATCTTTCTCAATAAAAAAGTCATATGTTCTTGAATGGAAGTCAACTTAATTGCAATATGTAATTGGAATAATATTGTTCTTGTTCGGTGAATACTTGATTTTCCAAAAAAATGATTAAACCTTGAATTGAATCGTAGGCTGGGTTGTTAATAAAGAGAATACGTACAAGCCTGCTAGACACATGGTGTTCTATTTCCAATTAAAACTTAAATTCCTTCAAATGTTATAAAAAAACTCATGATAATATATGCAAACTGCTCAACAAAAACAACGACTATATGGTTCTAATTCAAGTGCTATCTACTCTTTGACATGTTATATTGATCACAAAAAAGCTATACATATTATTATATTAGTTAAAAGAAACATTCATTTGGATCTAGTGGTAAAATCAATTAGAGATATACTAGTGAAGTTACCCTTGAGGTTAAGGGTTTGAGCTATATCTATGACATATTTATATAAAATAATAAAGTGTTCTGTTTTTTCCTATGATATTAGCATTATTTATATTCAATTTACATGGATTTCATTGTGTTGTATTTTACTTTGTTTGTGGTGTTGATTGCAGGAGAAAAACCAAATGTTTTTTCACTAAAGATGCATCATGGTGGTCATTTCTCTAGCTTGTCAAGAAGGAAGTATGTGTTTGGTAAAATAAATTTTATTGATATGGTGGATGCTGATCACTTTTCAATACCAGAGTTAGATGCCATGGTCCAGGCTTTAGGATATTCCAAAGATGAAGTAACTGATTATCAATTTAGGAATCCAGATAATGATTTGGATTGTGGATTAACAACTCTTAGGTGTGATGCTGATGTACTTAAGTTATTGCAATTTGTTGAAAAGAATAAGATCATTGAGATTTACACTAACCACTTGGAAACAATGGTGCAAACCAGAATATCTCAACCTATAAAAACCTCAAAAGAAATCAACAATGAACACGTGGGATTAGAGAATGAACCTAATCATGATTTGGGTGATTTTGAGGATATTGTCTCCAAGGATTTAGATTTCATAATAGATGAGGAAAACATTGTTGAGGATGTACAAGTTGACATGGATGAGTTTAGGGCATTAGTTGAAAAGGAAGTGGACGTAGAAAATGATGAAGTTAATAATCTTTTAGAAGATGAGGTTGATCTTGATGATTTTGATAGTTTAAGTGATGAAGAGAATGACCCTCTATTGAAGAGGGCTATTAAAAAGCTTAGAAAAACAAAAAAGAAACAAAAAAAGGATGATGTAGTAGTTCCTTTTTATGTGGGGCAGACTTTTAGCAGTAGAGAGGAAATCAAATATTTGGTGAAAAAGCATGCAGTAGATAGTAGAAGACAACTATGCATAGTAAGAAATGATAAGGTAAGATTTCGTGTTGCTTGCTATGGAAAAAATCCAGTTTTTGAACGTACAAGAGAAGATGACACAAATGGAAATTCACAAACAACAAATGAGTCAAACGGTGAACTGAATAAACCTAATAAATGGTATCCTAAACCAACTTGTCCTTGGATTTTGCACATTTCAAACCATCTAAAAGAGGATACTTGGATTGTAAAAACCTTCAAGGAAGAGCATAACTGTCTTCATACAAGGGATGTGAGGCTATGTACAATCAGTTTTCTTACAAGGGAAGTGCAACCTATTCTTGAGAGTAATCCTACCATTCCTTTAAGAGCACTACAAGATCAAATACAAAAGAAGTTGCAGGTTCAAGTTTCAACACATAAAATTTTTAGAGCAAAGGTGATAGCAAATGAAAACATTCAAGGACATTACAAGGTACAATATGCACTTCTAAGGGATTATTGTGATGAGTTAATAAGGTCAAATCCAGGTACAACTATTAAAATTGATGTGGAGAGGGAGGCCAACCCTTCAAGTTCATCTAGACAATTTAGAAGGATTTACATATGTCTTGGTGCTATGAAGGCAGGATTCAACCTATGTGGTAGAGACATACTAGGTCTAGATGGTTGTTTTATCAAAGGGCCTTATCCTGGACAAGTGCTAACAGCTGTGGGTGTGGATTCAAATAATGGAATTTATCCATTTGCTTATGCTATAGTTGAGGCTGAAAGTTCGGCTTCATGGACTTGGTTTTTGGAATGCTTAGGAGATGATCTTGGTCTACATTCCAACTCTAATTTCACTTTCATTAGTGACAGGCAGAAGGTACCCCTAATATTACTTTTAATGAATTTGTAATTCAATTGGTTATTTTAAGTACTAACTATTTTTATACATTGACTGTTAGGGAATTATTCCTGCAATATTGAAGGTCTTTCCAAGCGCTGAACATAGGTATTGCTTAAGGCATATACATGAGAACATGAGGCAAAGATGGAGGGGGCAACTGTTTAAAAACTTGTTGTGGAAATGTGCAAGTGTTACCACCATCCCCGAATTTGATAGGGCTATGGAAAATGTTAGAGTCCAAGATCAATCCTTATATGACTGGTTAAAACAGATTGATCCAAAGCATTGGTCTAGAGCTTATTTTAGTGGTATACTCTCATATTTAAATAAATTATGTAAATAGATTTAAGCATCCTTGTGTATATTATTTTTGTGGTTATTTGGTGCAGGAAGAGCAAAAAGTGATGTGCTCTTGAACAACTTGTGTGAAGTCTTTAACAAACAACTAATTGAAGCTAGAGACAAGCCTATCATAACATGTTTGGAGTACATCAGAGAGTATATGATGAAGAGAATAATGATTGTGCACAAGTTAATTTCTAAATGTGATGGACCACTTACACCTAATGCAACCAAAGCTTTTACTACCATCAAAGCTGATGCCTCACAATACACAGTCCTTTGGAATACACACAACAAATATCAAGTTACCGGGCCTTGGATGGACCAGTGTGTAGTAGATGTTGGACATAAGACTTGTTCTTGCCGAAAGTGGGAGTTGACAGGCATGCCATGCAAGCATGCAGTGGCCGTAAACTGGAACATGGCATCCCATGGTGTTGAAGTTGGTGTCCCTGAAAGCTGGGTTTCAAAGATATATTGGCTGGAGACTTGGAAGAAAGTATATCAACATACAGTTGATCCAATAAATGGTAGAGATTTGTGGACCCCATCTACGTGTCCAACTATACTCATTCATCCAAAGCATCATACCCAAATTGGGAGGCCAAAGAAAAAAAGGAGGAAGGCTACTGATGACTTGAGTCAAGGCATTTCAAAAAATGGAAAGATGGTAAGAGTTGGTAATACAGTGACTTGTGCATTATGCAAAACCAAAGGTCACAACAAAAGATCATGCAAGAGGACAAGAACTTCAAATTAGTCATTCATGTTTGCTTATCTATGAATAATGGTGGAAGTAGTGATATGGTTATTTTTTGCTATTTGTTTGGCATCATAATAGATTTTGGGTGGATTGTTTCATCATAGTAGATTACGAATAGTTTTTGGTTATGACAATGGTTTATGGAATTATGAATCGGTGTTTTATGGTATTTTGTTATGATAACGATATTTTGTTATGATAATGATATTTTGTTGTTTGGGTCAAAACAAGAACATTATGACTAATTTCAGTTAAAACAGGAACATTTTAACCAATTTCAGTCAAAACAGAAACATTTGACCAAGCTTAAATCAAAACAGAAACATTTAGCAGTTTTGTGAAGATCTGTAGCTATTCGCTGCCCATAAATGATATGCCCAATAAGGTGTTTGTAAGGTGTTAAATTGAATTCTAGACCCACTTAACAACATCTAAGCATACCAGTTGTGCTTGCTAGTCAAAAGAAAAATGAAGACATAAACAGAGATGATAAGTTTGCAGACTCATTTATCAACTATTTTTCTTTTGGTTATCAATACAACTCAGAATCCAATATATTTATATTTGCTAAAGAGTTAACTGTCATAAAACTTATATTTTTTTCTTCCAAAGAATGCCCAAGTAATCTTGTATGAAACATTAATATTACTGCAAGATTAATAAATTACTACTAACAAGTGGACCATCAAATATTTTATTATACTCAAATTGTATATTTTGACCAGTATAGACTAAACAAATGAAAATAAACATGTTAGTACTTTGACCCAACAAAGTGTTTAACTTTTTAAGGTTGAACAAACAATCATAGTATTAGATTCATTTCCTTTCAATTACAGTAAACAGTTTTGGCATGCTACCTAATCCGACCCGTTTAACCCGTTACATATATCATCCAATGAGTTGAGTTGTAGAATTCCAAGTTAAACTTAGTGCTGACTGTGTTCATAAAAATATATCCTCATATAGCTTTATATCTAAAAAAACATATTGACTTTGGATATACAAACTGATATTCATCATGTAAGACTAGCTTGTTTGTAAACATTTTACTAGTTTTAAGCATCATATGATAATACAAAGTCATGTTAAAATCTCTTCCTCTAAGGTTGCTTCCCTAATAATATTAAAAATATAAGTTAAATAATTAGAAAATTAACCAACCAGCCTTTGAATTAATATTGATTTAAAAAAAAAATTGCTGATCAATGAACTTGTAATTATTATTGGGTTTTATAGAAAATTTTACGTTCTCTTTGGCAGGTATGATGCCATCCCATAAAACAATAATTTTTAAGATGGATGGAATCTTATAACATGATTTTGATGCTTCATTTATAATAAAAACAAGGTTTGTAAGTATCATCGATCTCAATATATTGGATTCAAAATTAGGATTAACTGAAATTGAAAAGAGGGAGACGATCATGTGTTCAAACAAGGGATAATTTCATTTATTTTAGGATGTTAGTGAAAGGACTAATATGCCCCTTAAATCTAACAGAGAGTTAACAATGTTAAGATAATTGGATGAAAATGACACTTCTTTTTAAACTATAGTGTATCTTATACAAAATTTAAATTAATGGACTAAAATGACAATTGTAGCCAAACCTCAAGGACTAAAATAGCAGTTTACTCTATAATAAACTTTATTAAAACATTCATATTAACTTCATCTTTGAATTTTATTTCTGTTTAATCTAACATTTCATTCTTTAAACAAAACTTATGTCCGGCACATTTTCTTTTCTAGAGCCGACTCAAGCTCAAAGCTAATAAAACTAGAGCTTTGGCCCATAATTTTAAAAGGCCTTGAAATTTTGTAAAGTAGATTTATATGTGTAAAACATTTGGCTGGGTTATACACTTTATTAATTTAGTTGGGCTTCCAATCCAACGAATTTGCATCACATAGCATTAGAAAAACAAATTTAATCTAAACATCTTAAAAACATACCTCGCCAACTATAAATGTATTAATATATTATTACTTGTCCCATGCCTGATTAAAGAACAATAGTTTTAATAAAAACAAAATTTTGAAAAAAGCCCAAATTTTTTAGTTCGATTGGACCCTAAAAAACGTTGAGACGGCCTTGCCTTTTCCACATAGTTTTTGACAACCATAGCCTTGGTTTCATGTGCTTTTATTTTGTTTTCACATGATGTTTATATTAATTACGAGTGTAAAGCTTCGTCGTGACTTGTTTATTTATGTTTTGATGAATTCTTTTATTTAAATTAATATCGAATATACCGACAAGCATCACGTACAGAATTTTTTAGTATACGTTTCTCGCGGCGAACCGTAGGTTAATTTTGCTAGCAGTTTACATAATAATGAGAATACTCAAAAGTGAGAAACATGTGCTATAGGTTATGGATAGAAACAATTTAAATGAAATCAATCCGGAATTAAAAAGTAACAGACCATATATCTTATCATATATTATCTTTTCTATCTTTATCTCCTTGATTAGAGGATGTATTTGATTGTAATTCCTTCATGTGATCATACGTTAATAGTATTTAAGCATAATTCATGTCATACTATTAGAGCCAAACTAAAACCCTAAAGATCATCATTGCCACCACCATTGATAGCATCCTCATCGCCATCCTTAGCCGTCAACTATGGCAGCCGAGGACACACAAACTTCATCTTCTACGTTAGAGAGCAAAACAACGTATAAGATGAAAACATAAGATAAAAAAATAATGTAAGATAAGATATTACAAAATATATATGATAGATAACATAGAGTCTAATCAATAAGTAATTTATCACAAGATGAAACGTGTCATCACCAGAACCAGAACCATGACGCAAAATATTAAATTTTATGACTACCATTGCTTAATATTTTTAGTCAAGATTCTTTATAACATCTTAAAGAATACCATATTAGTATACAAGAACAAAGATAACATTAACATCTTGGAGAATACCATATAAAGTTACAAGAACAAAGATAATTTTATCTTTTTGTTAATTTAAATATTTAATCATCTAGTTTGTTATATCAAGTGGACTCACATTTTTATTCAATTTATGATGATATAAAATATACCGTAGTATTTAATCTATCATTTATTTTGGTAATTGATTTGAGGTACTTATGCAAAATGATAAATATGGAAAACTGATTCTGGTTTTATATAGTTTAAATAAATCAACCCTGATTAATCAGAGTATAAGTACATTGTATCCATATATAAAAGTTACTGTATTTCAAGTGATAAATCTACAAATATATATTCAACTTACGATCATAATTATCACTTTAATTAAGTTTGGTAAGTTATTGGGTAAATTTATCTACAAGTATTCAAACTTGGGGACTAAGTTTCAATTCATTCATCTATAAATATCACCACACTACTAAACCCTACCATTAACCTTCATATCAACATACTAAATCTTGTGATCAAGATTGCTCATCAAATCTTTAACCTTCAACTACAACAATGGGGGATCATCAGTTTCCTGAAGACGTTATATACGAAATCTTATCAAGATTGCCCGTCAAATCTTTGGCTCGTTTCCGGTGTGTATGCAAACAATGGCTCAAATACATCAACGACCCTTACCTCGAAACCATTCATCGTGTCGAAGAAGAACCCACGCCCATCATGTTCCAACTACTTCAATCTGTTCATCGCAACAAGATCAACCACCATTGCGAAATCAGTTTTTTGCGCGCAATCGAAGCAACTTCAACTGCGAAAAAGGACCGTGTTATGGAGTTATGTTACAAGGATTCATACCACATGACTCTAGACAATGTGGTTCGAGGTTCATGCAATGGGCTAACCCTGGTGTGTTACGAAATAGACCCATGTCAAGGCACCTTTGTTGCACTTATAAACCCTCTTAGTAAACAACGTTACGATCTCCCACCCATCAAGATTAATAGGTTTGATTATGTCAACTTTTGCTATCCAGCAGACGCGATGGGGATCGGTTTTGATGATTCCACCAACACGTTAAAAACAGTGTGTGTTACTCTAAAAGAGCCATCAGTTTGTTCACTAAACATTGATGTGGTGCGGGGACAACTATGCACGATGGTTCACGACTCGGGGGCGAGCTCGTGGCGAGAGATAGCCCAAATCCCTGATTATCCGATAAAGGGTGCAGGCGTATTTGCTCATGGGCGTTTGCATTGGTTGGTTAGTTCACATTGGTGGTCACTCGACGAAGGAACGAAAATGGTGTGGTTTGATGTGACGATGGAGGTATTCGGGTTAATAGACCCTCCCAAACGAAAAGGGGGCTTTTGGGTTGAGAATCAGTTGGTTGATCTGAATGGTGAGGTGGGATTTGCGTATATCGATGACATTCGTGTCGAGTTGTGGATGTTGAAGCGGGAAGAATGGGTGGTGCATTGTAGTTTTGTTCTAAATCCGCCACTTTATATTGTGGGGGTTTCGGGTTGTTGGAACAACGATGGGGACATATTATTGACCTCGGATGGTGGGAGAAGGTTGTTCGTTTACACCCTTAGAACTGGTCGTTTGCGAGAAGTTGATCGGGGTGATCAATGTGAAGCAGATATCCGAGTGTATCGAAGCGGCTTCTTTTCAGTCCAACCGCAAGTATTTGATTAAGATCTGATGAATCAAAAGAGAAGAAAAGAAAAGATGTGAAGTTGTTCGTTTTTTGTTTTGCTATATAGTCTTTAGTTCATCTTTCAATTCACATTTTAAAAAAACTAGATTTAACGAGTCTATTATTAAACCAAAGTGCTCGCGTAGATGTTTTTTTCTTTCTTAACTTCTAAATTATACAAATATGCATGTGAAGTATGATATTAATGAACCATCTTATAAGTTCACATATCAAAGTTTTATAGTCCATATATCAAACTTATTAATGCAAACAAATGATATCTAAAAAACGATAAAAACCACTAAACCGACCACTTTTGAATGTTTCGGTACCTTCATTCATCCAAGTGACAAACTCAAAAGTCAACCCGTATAAACTTCCTTGTAGTAATTGAGTTGCTACTAGAGTAAAAGTTTCATTTAAATAAAATATTTATAAAAAAATTGTCTTTGATTAATAAAAAACGTATAGGAAATTTTAAAAAAATCATACTAGACAAAATAAAAGATGAACAATAAAATTACTGTTCCCATTTTATTTTGATGTCTTATTTGGCCTTTAGGGTGATTTTTTGATCGTGTCCGTTAAATAAGAAATATTTGCTCTATGCGTACACATATCCATATTTTCTTTTCAAGTTCAATAAACTGATCTTTTCTGACCCTTGACGGTTGAACTCTAGCATGAAGTCGGATATATCCAAACTTTTTTGAAATCCCGCTCGAGAGAAGTTATGATGGATTTTATCCTTTGCTTCTCATCCCCGGTAGCCAAACCGCCTCCTCATGCATGATGCACCTCAAATTCATCATTAATGTTATTAAGTTGGTTTCCTGTATACGGAAGCTGGCATCAGAATATTAACTTGTGGGCATGTTTGAGATTGCTTTTAAAAACAACTTTTGACTTTTTAAGGGGTAAAAAGACAAAAATACCCCTCCAAAAGCACCAAAAGTTAAAATTTTTAACTTTTGATGACTTTTGGAGGGGTATTTTTATCTTTTTATTCCTCCAAAAAGTCAAAAGTTGTTTTTAAAACAATCCCAAACATGCCTTGTATGCTAGGTTGATGATGATGTTTTGGTCTGTTTTGCTTGACGTTCCATTGACAGGACCGCCACCCTTTTGAGAAAACATTTCATAACATCCTAACATTTGGTAGGAGTAAACGCGGCACCCATATCAAATTTCTATTGTTCACAAGAATTATTAAAAACAACCATGTCAGTTTCACTCATTTTTCTTGTTTGGGATGGAGTTATTGTTGTAGATCTCCAAAAACTATCCTATTTTGAGACAAATGTCTTGCCATTTCTAGCTAATCATGTTAGACGTTCATAATTTCCCCTAATCATTGTCGGATGAAAGTTATTATGGACACTTAATAAATATTGATTATTTCCAACAGGTTTAAAATATAGTTGATTGATACAAAAAACAATTCACTAATAGTATGAAAAAAGATTCATTATATTTTTAACGGTGAATTCATCAAAAAACAAACTAAACACTAGCAAGATGCTAGAGAAAGCTCACCAAGTATAACACTAGCAAGACCTTTCTCTTATGTTTTGGTTTGGGTATGGTTTGCGTTTCGGCTACAACCTCAATCTCGCGTTGGGTTTTAGGTATAAACTCAGGATCGGGATTCGAATAATATTCAGTGAAGTTGGGTTGGTTGAAGGTGGTTTAAATTTACCTAATTACCAAATATATAAATTTGGTTTGGCTTTCTATCTATATAGAGTCGATAATAGTTCGATGTATCAAACAATTTTTGGTTTGGTTCGGGTTGGTTTCTGTTTTGACTGTAAGGATACATTTTGTAGGCACAAGATATAAATGATAGAGAATTGTTGCTTAAAAGTTTATAAAATGAGACATGTTTAGACCAGTAGAGCATGCTAGGTCAAATTGGGTCAGTCGGAGCGGAGTGATCATAATTTTTTCAGTTTTTGAATTCTGTCAACCCAAATTCATATAGATCGGTCAAAAGTTGGGATGGGCCGGTCAAATTCTTGTCATCGATTGCTCTGTTTTAACCAATTTTTAAGAACCAAAAGGGTCGTTCAACCGGACGCCTTATTAGTCCGGTGGTCAGGCCGGTTTTAAGAAAGGTTGACATCATAATTATATATATAGGATATTATATATACATGGTAGAGTTATTTTGATAACCATATTTTTGTGAGAAATCTATGAACCAATCTCAGCTACTAATTTTTTATCACATGCAAATCACATGCCATTTCCCCTCTTTTTTTTAAAAACGTTCATAACTTTTTTTCACGACATCATTTTTTCAAAAAAATTTCACTATAAAATTTAGTATTTTTTATCTTTCCAACGCCTACCATATTGATATACTTTTTTAAAAAAAATCGTTCATCTGTTGTTTACATATGTGTAAATCTGGTTATACACATGTGTAATACTGGATTTACACATGTGTAAATCCAGTATTACACATGTGTAAAACGAATTTCTTAAAAAAACGAGAAATTTTTTTTATTTTTTTAATGAAAGAGGGAAACTAGGTGAAATTTTTGTGTTTTTATTTTTTTATTTTTTTTATTTTTTGATTTATAATTTTTTTAAATATGTTTTTGTTAATTATAATTTTTTTATTGAAAACTAGTGGTTGAGATTGGTTTCTAAAGTTCTCATAAAAACAGCGAGTTCTCATTTAATCCCTCCCTATATATATATATATGTATATATATATATATATATATATATATATATATATATATATATATATATATATATATACATACATATATATCTATATATATATGTATATATATATATATATATATGTATATATATATGTAGGGGAGGGATCAAATGAGAACTAGCTTTTTTTGTGAGAACTCTAGGAACCAATCTCAACCACTAGTTCTCAATGGCAAAATTGTAATTAACAAAAATATATTTAAAAAATTTATAAATCAAAAAATAACATAAAAATAAAAAAAATAAAAACACAAAAATGTTCCCCTACTTTCCCTCTTTCATAAAAAAATAAAATAAAATTTATAAAAAATAAAAAAAATTTCTGTTTTATTAACGAAATTCATTTTACACATGTGTAATATCGGATTTACACATGTGTAAATCTAGTACTACACATGTGTATAACTAGATTTACATATATGTAAACAAGGGATGTATGATTGTTTTAGAAAAGTATATCAATATGGTAGGCGTTGGAAAGATAAAAAATACTGAATTTTATGGTGAATTTTTTTTGAAAAAATGATGTCGTGAAAAAAGTTATGAACGTTTTTTTAAAAAAAAAGGGGAAATGACATGTGATACAAAATGATTGGCTGAAATTGGTTCCTAGAGTTCTCACAAAAAAAGGTGGTTCTCATTTGAACCATCCCCTATATATATATATATATATATATATATATATATATATATATATATATATATATATATATATATATATATATATATGTATGTATATATATATGTATATATATAAAATATATATGTGTATATATATATATACATACATACATATATATATATACATATATATATATATATACATACATATATATATATATATATATATATATATATATATATATATATCTATATATATATATATATATATATACATATATATACATATACATATATAGGAGAGAGTTCAAATGAGAACTCATTTTTTTGTGAGAACTATATGAACCAATATGAGCCACTCATTTTTAATCACATGCAAATCACATGTCATTTCCCCCTTTTTTTAAAAACGTTTATAACTTTTTTTCACGATATTATTTTTCCGAAAAAATTTCACCATAAAATTTAGTTTTTTTTTATCTTTCCAACGCCTACCATATTGATATATATTTTTTTTAAAAAAATCGTCCATTCTGTTTACACATGTGTAAATCTGGTTATACACATGTGTAATACTGGATTTACACATGTGTAAATACGGGATTACACATATGTAAATAGAATTTCGTAAAAAACGAGATTTTTTTATTTTTTATAAATTTTTTTATAATTTTTTTTATGAAAGAGGGAAACTAAGGGAACATTTTTGTGTTTTTATTTTTTCTATTTATATGTTATTTTTCATTTTATAATTTTTTTATTATATATTTGTTAATTACCATTTTGACATTGAAAACTAGTGGTTGAGATTGGTTCCTAGAGTTATCACAAAAAAAGTGAGTTCTTATTTGAAAGATCATATATATATATATATATATATATATATATATATATATATATATATATATATATATATATATATATATATATATATATATATATATATATATATATATATATATATATATATATATATATATATATATATATATATAGGGGAGGGATCAAATAAAAACCATATTTATAATTAAAAATAATGAAAACCATGGGTTACATATATGTAAGTACGTATTAGAAAGTGTATAACTAAAAGTTACATACATGTATGGGTTATGTATATGTAAGAACGTGTTACCAAGTGTACAACTAAGAGTTACGTGCATATAGCTCATACAAGTTACATATACGTAAGTCGTTTTGTCATCATCAACGTTACTTGGAGTTTATATGAAAAATATATGATAACCTTGAAAAATATGGTTGAATTTTACTTAAATATACTTTAAACAATTAGAATGTTAAAATAATTATAAGTTATGTGATTGGATAGTGGTGATTTTCATGGTTTTTAATTATAAACATGGTTTTCATTTGATCCCTTCTCTATATATGTGTGTGTATATATATATATATATATATATATATATATATATATATATATATATATATATATATATATATGTATATATATATATATGTATATATATGCATATACATATATATACATATATACATATACAATACATATACATATATATATATATATATATATATATATATATATATATATAGTTATATATATAATTCAATATAAGTAATGTATGTGTATACTTTATAGTTATATATAAACTTAACAATAATCTTATGTCCAGCACAATAATTTATTGTTCAACACTCCGTTTTTACCAATTAAATCCAAAAAATTAAAAAAAAGACAAAATCCGTCCGACCACCGATTCGGGACAAACCGGCCGGTCGAACCCCTCCAAAATGAACTGATGTGAACCGGTTTCGCCCACCCCTCCAATTCCCGGTCGAACCTGTTGGACCGGCCGGTCCAATCCGCTCTCAAAACAATGGTTTCAACCTTTAATTAGGTCTTTTGTGACTTGTTTTAGTTAATTAGGTTTGTATACTTGGCGCCTTTATAACTGATAACGAGTTGGATAATTGATAATTGACGATTCACAATTGGGCTCTTACTAAATATAATAAAACTTCAATACTGAATATTTTAACTTTTTATTATTTATTTCAAGTTTTATATAACTTTTAAAACTTTCATATACTATTTTATTGTATAAAATTATCATAAAACCAATTGATAAGGGTCATAAGTGTTTTTTATAATACAATAAAACAACGATGTCAATCATTAAAATGATTGGGCCACTATGAAAAAAGAGATGAATTATGTTGGGTGATTTCAAACCCAATAACCTTGTTTCGCCCTTGGATTAAAATATGCTTGAATTTGATAGATGAGAGAGGGGAGAAAGTCTACATAGCATTTGGAATGCACACACTTAGTTTTGATTGAGAATTTTGGGTTATTATATAAACTAGGGTGATTCAAGCCGCGCTTCGCAGTGGCATTTAACCTGCAAAAAAACTAACGCATCAATTTCATCACGTGTATCCATGTAAATGTAAATTATACACATTGAATTTGAAGGCTCAGAAACAACAGTTAATTATGGCTGCAAAACAGTGTGTTTACCATGCTAAAACAACAAACAACCCGTGTTGTATTATATTGTCATCGCCTAAAAAGTAGGGTTGGAAGTAACAATCAGATCGCGGTTAGTAAGATCCCAAACCAATAATAAGCATAATATCACAACACCACCACCAAATAAAACATGTTGGTGAGTGAGGTTAGTCACACATGTCCCAAATCAGCGGATCAAAGAATTTTTTTAAAATGAGAGCAGCCTCATCCTCTCATTAAACTAAAGTTTAGTTTAAGATCATGAGGCATTAAAAAAGAAAACTCCAAATGGTGGAGATACCATCGGAAATAAACCCACAAATGCTAGATGATAGATCAAAGCATCTATCAGATGAGTCCATGCTCATCATAATCAAACTAAAGTTTGGGTTCACATCATTCCCCTATATATTTAAAAACCAAACGAAAAAAGCAAGCATGAACATTCAAAAGAAAACCCCAAACAACAAAGATACCATCACAATGGATCAAATGTCGGAATCAACATCATAGACTCTTAAATGACTCCACGGTCATCATCATTGAACTAAAGTTAGGGTTTACATCATGAATTTTCAAAAAAAGACACCAAATAACTGAGATACGATCTCAAACAAATAAATGCAACAACAGAGATGCAATATGTTCTCAGATGCGGGCATCGATACCATTAGTGAACAAAAAGGGTGCAAATTTGAAACATTAGATGGTAAACCCCATATATTCAACAAATCAGAGCAAACGGGTTCTCAAATGAGCTCTTCTCATCATCACTGAACATCATTGAGCATCAAAACAACAACACCGCTGGCGGCTACAACATCTAAAGCCGCTGTACCAGTATCGCGACGACCACCACCTCCACCACCAACGACGCCGCCTTGTTCCCCCCCTCCAAACCTAGGTCCTTTGGTCATAGGAAAACGATTCACAGGAGGTAAGGAAACAATGACAAAGTTGTGGCCGCTAGCGCCTACAAAGCCGTCGGAATCACCTTTCTCTCTCCGGAAACTCGATCTCGTCGGAAAACATCAATTTATGAAAGACAGAGATCCCATCGGAAGATAGCAGGATGATCGGCGGCCAAACCGGAGCAGCCTTCTCTAATGCCATGAAACACAAAAATGGCTTTTTTCTCTCTCTAAAATCTATTAGTCAATATATAAGCACAATTGGAAGAACCAAATTGCAAAACACTCTAAATTGTGTGACCAAAACTCATACCACACAAAGATACCTGCTACTTCACTTGCTTTATAAATATATAGGAGAATTACTAGGTGTCTGGGTTAGGGGCTGTTTGGTAACATCTGAATCAACCTTTTAATGGTTCAGATGTCTGAATGGTTCAACACTTAATGATTCAGATTGTTTGTTTCGCGAGCAAATGTTTGAATGGTTCAGACATTTGCTTTTGAATGGTTGAGCATTATATTATTGCTGAATGGTTAAAAGGTCTAATGGTGAATGGTTAATAGCTCTTATCTGAATTGGTGAAACATTTTTCTTTGAATAGTTAAAAAAAATACTTAATGGTTCAGACTTTTTAATGGTTTAGCTCTTAATGGTTTAGCTCTTAGTGGTTCAATACTTAATAATTCAGACTTTTTATTGGTTTATTATTTAATCATTCAAAAATTGTCAAGTAACCCTTAGTTTGTTAGAACTTTTAAAAATATGATAGGAGCACTAATACATATGTTACAAATTTTAGGCTAGAAATGTGCATCCCTCATCCACACATACGTTTTCTATTATTGATTTTTCATCAAACGATTACATCCTTTGAAGCTAACTACCAAAACTTTGTTGAAAAGAAAGAATATGGCAAAAATATTCTTGATTGAAGAATACAAGTGGGATCAGCAAGATTGGTGGTCTATCACATCATCTCCCATATTTAAATAGACAAATTGATATTGTTTCCTTTTCTCCCAATTGACAGCATACGATAGTTGTTATTTCTTAAGTTAGGAATCATTCTAAACCAGTATAAAATGAGAAGAGCTCTCCTCTCTATAATGCAATTCAATACAACTTCTTTCATCTTAATTCTCTCTCGATAAGATGGTTTCAGAGAGGTGTTTAAACTAACCTGCTCATCATCTACCCTGCCTTCAACCAAGTAAAATCTGGTCACCATGTCCGAAGACGGCAACCAGAATGATCTATCCATACAACTCGCCAACCTGCTCAAGCAGGGGATTCAATCCCAACCAAAAAGCCCCAAACTGTCTGATAGCCTACATATTAATCTCAAACTGAATAGCCAAAATTATGCTCTATGGACCCGTATGATTCGGGTTGCCATCGGTGGAAGATCGAAGACATTGTTGAAACACTTGTCCTCAAATCCTCCAGAAAAAACCGATGAAACCTACGAACAGTGGGAACAAGACGATCTGGTTGTGTTTTCATGGCTTATAAAGAATATTGAACCCATCCTCGCAGGAAACCTAATCGAGTTTCCCACCGCGAAATCGTTGTGGGACGCCTTGGTGGTTACCTACAGTAGCGGCAAAGACAAATTGCAGACATTCAATCTTCACGTCAAAGCCAACGACATTAAACAAAATGACATGTCTCTGGAAGATTTTTGGATCACACTGCAAGGGATATGGGGAGAAATTGATAGAATTGACCCAAATCCGATGACTTGCTCACAAGACATCAAGACATACTTAAAAATAAGGTCAGAACAAAAACTTTTCCAATTTCTTAAAGCCCTTGATCGGAAATACGAACCCATTAAACGGGAAATCCTCTGGCTCGAACCCCTCCCGACTGCAGAGGCAGCTTATGCCACCGTTCGTAAGGAAGCTGCACACCAGAGTATTATGGGAGCTAACCTTAACGACACCCATGGCATAGCGGCAGGTTTACTCATCGCCGAAGTAGAGGGATTAGGGCTTGTAACAAAGGGGCCTCAGAGGTTTGAAGGGAAAAAGACCGGATCGATAGCCAAGGAGGACAAAACTCACCTGAAATGTGACTACTGTGGCATGACAAAACATATCAAGAACAATGTTTCAAGATCGTCAGCTACCCCGAGTGGTGATTCGATGGCCATAAAAAGGGAAGCAAGATAACGGGACAGGAAAGGGGCAAAGCTTCGACAGCAGTGGGTAACAGTAATGCCGCCAGCACCAACATCGACCATCAGAACACAACCGCCGGATTTGGAGGGGTAGCAACAGCAGCTCACGATGAAGAAGAGGGCCAGTTCTCGATGGCCACAGGTACAGGGGTTGAGAGAAACATCACCCATATTATTACAAATCTAACCTTGAAAAAACACAAACCTTTAAAAACACCACTTTTTTATTTTTCATAAAAGAAAGCTTCTTAAAATGTAAAAAATACCCTAAAACTAATGGTGTGGCACATATGGCTCGAAACAATAATAAGTCACGAGAACAATCATGGATTTTTGATTGTGGAGCCACGGACACCATGACTTATGAACTATCCGACCTTACTACATCTTCCAAACCAACAAAATCATATATACACACTGTAATTGGAGAAACAATGAATGTGGAAAATGGTGGAACTATTGAAGTCTCTCCAACTCTCAAACTTTCAAATTGCCTCTATGTTCCCTCATTGTCACATAAACTCCTATCCATTAGTCATGTAACAAAGGAGTTAAATTGCTCCATTCTTAGGCAACCCACATTTTGTATCTTACAGGATATCAGGACGGGAGCGATCATTGGACGTGGTACTGAAAAACAAGGGTTATATTATGTGGATGAGGTGACTCAAAGTGGTAATGTCATGCTGTCTCTTGGAACAATGGAACGTGAGGCTTGGTTGTGGCATAGAAGACTTGGACATCCGTCTACGGGTTATTTGCATGTTTTATTTCCTAAGTTATTTCCTTCTAATTGTAAGTCACATTATGAAACTTGTGTGTTGGCTAAAAGCCATCGAAAAACCTTTAAATCGAATAACACAAGAGTTGACTTAACTTTTTCATTAATTCACTCAGATGTGTGGGGTCCGGCTCCAACTATTGCAGGTCAAAATCTTCGGTTTTTTGTAATATTCGTGGATGATTGTACGCGAATGACCTGGGTATACCTATTAAAAATAAAACCGAAGTTCTTGAGAAATTCATCATGTTTTACGCTATGATACAAAACCAATTTCAAAAAAACGTTAAAGTCTTCCGATCTGATAATGGTGGAGAATTCGTTTATAATGAGATGAAACATTTTTTCACAACTAAAGGTATTATTCATCAAACAACATGTCCTCACACACCTGAACAAAATGGTGTTACGGAACGAAAGAACCGCATCCTATTGGAAATAACTCGGGCCCTCCTGATAGAGTCACAAGTTCCAAAAGTTTTTTGGCCAGAAGCCCTCGCCACTGCCACCTACCTTATCAATCGTCTTCCAACTCAAATCCTAAAATCAAGAACTCCATTACAAGTCCTTTCAGAATTTTTTAAACCCCCTTCTGTTCTTACACTTGAACCCCGAATTTTCAGATGCACTGTCTTTGTTCATATACCAAAAACAAATAGGACTAAACTTGACCCATGTGCTGAAAAATGTGTCTTTGTTGGATATGGAGTAAACCAGAAGGGATATCGATGCTACAATCCGAAAACCCGGCACATGTTTACTACTATGAACTGTGATTTCCTTGAAACCAAGTATTACTATGCCTCCCAACACAGCGATGAGGGGGAGAGCAAGTATCTTGACTCACTGAGTTGGCTGGAATACAGATCATACAATACCCGAGATGAGTCTCCTCCTCCCGACCCAAACATCAGTGTCACCCAAGAAACTGCTCCTGACCTGATACCGGAGGTAAGTAACACTCACTCTACTGAAATTCCTGAAAATACTACTAACCAAGCAGTAGAGCAAAGTGAACATGTGCAGGAACAGGAGGAATCTCTCGTACAGGTGGATGCACAAGCAGAGCAAATGGAGCACATACAAGAACAAGAAAATATTGTCACACAGGAAGCCACGCTAGGAAGATATGTGCTGCCACCAAGAACAAACCAAGGAATCCCTCCAAGAAGATACTCTCCTTAAAAGGAGTCTCGAGGATCTAGATACCCTATGGCTAATATAGCCGAAGGCAAGTTGTCCGAAGAAGCCAAGGCGTTCTCTTTGTCATTATATTCCGAAGATATCCCCACCAACCCAGAGCGAGCATTGAAATCAAAACACTGGAAAGATGCAATGGAAGAAGAAATGAAAGCTTTAACGAAGAGCAACACGTGGGAATAATGTATCTTACCTACAGGGAAGAAAACAGTCGGATGTCGCTGGGTGTTTTCAATTAAATACAAGCCGGATGGTACGATCGAAAGATATAAAGCTAGATTAGTGGCTAAAGGCTATACCCAAACATATGGGATTGACTACTCTGAAACTTTCTCTCCAGTCGTAAAGATGAACACAATCAGGGTTTTATTCTCAATAGCAGCAAATAAAGGATGGTCATTCCACCAGTTCGATGTAGAAAATGCATTCCTACATGGAGAACTCAAAGAAGAAGTGTATATGGAAGCACCACAGGGATTCACAAACAACTTTGGAGAAAAAGAAGTATGTCGTTTGAAGAAGTCCTTATATGGACTAAAGCAATCTCCTAGAACCTGGTTTGGAAGATTCACCCTTGTTATGAATCGCTATGGGTTTAAGCAGAGTAACTCAGACCATACGTTGTTCCTCAAACAAAGAGACAATCTAACAACCTGTTTGATAATATATGTTGATGACATGATCATTACAGGGGATGATAAAGAAGAAATAACCAGATTAAAGTAGAACTTATTCACTGAGTTCGAAATGAAGGACTTAGGGAGACTTAAATATTTCCTTGGGATTGAGATTCTAAGATCAAAACAAGGAATCTTTATGTGTCAAAAAAAGTATGTTCTTGATCGCCTAACAGAAATTCCTATGATCGTAAATTAAAAGCTGTACATCGAGGAACAGGCGGAGCTAGCTAACAAGGAAAGATATCAACGAATATCAACGGATCGTAAATTCCTATGATTGCAAACCAACAGAAATTCCTATGATCGTAAATTAAAAGCTGTACATCGAGGAACAGGCGGAGCTAGCTAACAAGGAAAGATATCAACGAATTGTAGGGAAGCTGATATATCTCTCACACACCCGACCAGATATAGCATATGCGGTAGGGGTGGTGAACCAGTTTATGCATCAACCACAAACGACCTATATGGATACAGTTTTAAGAATTTTAAGATAAATAAAGGGAACGATTGGACATGGAGTTGTGTTCAAACCAAATGGAAACCTAGAAACTCAATTGTACACTGATACAGATTGGGCAGGAGACAAAGACAATAGAAGATCAACCGCAAGTTACTTTACCTTAGTTGGTGGAAATCTGGTTACATGGAGGAGTAAAAAACAAAAAGTAGTGGCATTGTCAAGCGCTGAAGCTGAATTCAGGGGAATAGCAAGGGGATTAACTGAAGTTCTTTGGGTACGGAGGCTCCTAAGTGAAATAGGATTTCCATCACAAGAAGCTAGCAAAATAATGTCCGACAAATAAAGCTGCGATTCAAATTTCAGAGAACCTTGTACAATATGATCGAACGAAGCATGTTGAAGTTGATCGACACTTCATCAAAGAAAAGTTAGAAACATGAGTCATTTCTCTTCCATTCATCACGTCTGAAGATCAACTGGCTGACATCCTAACAAAAGCAGTTAACGAAAAATTATTACACAAATGCTTGGACAAGTTGAACTTTGGAAATCCTATAGTTCAACTTGAGGGGGCATGTTGAAAAGAAAGAATATGGCAAAATATTCTTGATTGAAGAATACAAGTGGGATCAGCAAGATTGGTGGTCTATCACATCATCTCCCATATTTAAATAGACAAATTGATATTGTTTCCTTTTCTCCCAATTGACAGCATATGATAGTTGTTATTTCTTAAGTTAGAAACCACTGTAAACCAGTATAAAATGAGGAGAGCTCTCCTCTTGTAATGCAATTCAATACAACTTCTTTCATCTCAATTCTCTCTCTATAAGAAACTTATCTGCTTACTATCTGAATTTGAATAAACTTAAACAAGATAACAACAATAATAACAAACCATTAATTGGATAATGATAAACTTATAATAACTAACATATAATTATGTTCAAGTTTCTCGTTTTTTCATCTACAAAACACCATTACTATCATTCCTCATTCCTCAAACCCACACTAAACCCTACCTTCAACCTTCGAATACAATGTCTAACAAGTTTCCTCCAGAAGTTATATACACAATCTTCTCAAGATTACCGATCAAATCTTTAGCTCGTTTCCGATGCGTATGCAAACAATGGTTAAAACTCATCAACGATCCTTACCTCCATACGATACATATCAAAGAAGAACCCACACCAATCATCTTCCAACAAATTCCACCACTTCATCCCTACAACACCACCAAACAATGCAAAGTCAGTTTCTTGCGAATGATCCAATGTGCTACAAACGCGCTAAAGGACCCCGTTTTCGAGTTCTGTTACGAGGGTCCATCCGTCCGGACTCGAGAACAGCTGGTTCTAGGTTCATGCAAAGGGCTAACCCTGGTCTGTTACAAACGAGACCACGGTCACGGCACCTTTCTGTTGGCCATAATCAATCCTGTTAATAAACAACGTTACGATTTGCCGCCCATCAAGAACATTAGATCTAGAACCATGAACTTGTTCGGTCCACATGAGGCTGCGGGGATCGGTTTTGATGAGTCCACCAACACTTTAAAGACGGTGTTCGTTGTTCTTAAGAATCCAGTATGTGCACGAGGCTTTAAAGGGCTACGAAAAGAACTACGCACCATGGTTCATCACCCGGGGATGGGCTCGTGGCGAAAGATAGCACAAACGCCTGCTTATCCGATAAGCGGTGAGGGTGTGTTTGGTGATGGACGTTTGCATTGGTTAGTGAATCTTCTTGAATGGCATAGACTTGAGGATGGAAGGAAGATAGTGTGGTTTGATGTGAGGAACGAGGCGTTCGGGTTAACAGACGGTCCCATGCCAAAAAGAGGCGGTTGGACCGACTATCGGTTGGTTGATCTAAATGGTGAAGTCGGGTTTGCGTATATAGGCGGTTGTATCGAGTTGTGGAGATTGAAGCATAAAGGGTATTGGGTGTTGCATTGTTGGTTTGATTTGAGTCTTATTATGCCACAGGATAATGTGGAGGTTGTGGGTTGTTGGAACAAAGATGGGGACATATTATTGACTACTGATGGTGGGAGACGGTTGTTTGTTTACACCTTGAAAACGGGCGTTTTGCGACGAGTTGATCGTGGTGATCATTGTGAAGCGGATGTTCGAATGTACCGAAGCAGCTTGTTTTCGATCCGTGGTGTCGACGTACACAAGGGTTCAATCGATTAAAGCTTAATATAAAGTGATAAGTGGTGATTATAGATAGTTGTTGGGTGTCTTCTTGTTCTCGTTTGTCATATTTGCTCAGTTTATAAGTAATTTATAAGTTACGTTGTTTCTTTTCAATCCATTAGTATTGACATATCATGTTCGCAGGTTGGTAGGTCGAACCCCGAACATGAATATTAGACACAAACACATATTGAAAAGTCATCTGTTGTGGTCCGTCCTCAAGGACGTGACCTTCTAATCCACATTGCGGGTGGTCTTAGATTCAATTCTCCACTACTATTACTACCACCGTCTCTACTATTTTTTTAATTTTATTATTAGGTCGATTACATTTTTCATTTAACTCACCACTAGAGCTGATGGGTGTTTCCGTACAAACTTTTTGCGTAGAATTGGCCGTAACTCTATGTTTGCCACAATATCGGGACAACTTTCCTACAAATGGCAAAAACGAAAAACCCTTAAAACTTCACTACTAGAAAATGAGACAACTTTCCAACAACTTATTAATTCTAAATACAAATGATATAACATAAAAATTTAGAAAAAATAAGTATTTGTGGTAAAGTTGTCACAGATCTTGCTACACTAGCGACAAAAACATGTTTTTATTATTTGATTTTTGCTAATATGGTGGGAGCAATACATCTGTAGTAACATACATATAACTTTATTGTCTAATCTTATAATAAGAAGAATAAAACAAAACTATACGTTTGTAATAAAAGTGTCTCAAATCTTGCATAACGTGGGTGATTCGCAACACAGTTGCGATAACAATATTTAGCTAATTTTTTAATTCATTATTTCACATATTTTTAAATCAAATAATACACAAACATTCATTGTGACAAATTTCAAAACTTGAATAAAATGCGACAATTTGCCACATATGTTTATTTGTTATATTAATTATTATTTTTTGTTTGAATAATATTTTTAAAAGGAAAAGGTTCAAATATAAAGCGTTTAAATTTAAAAAAAGTGTAATAAAAGAAATGTTAACTATGAATCTTCGTACTTAATGGTTGAGATTAATTTGTAAGAAAATTTTTATATTAGAAGGGTGTTTTAAGCATGGTTATTACTGTTTACTTTTTTCAATTAAGTTTCTGCATCTTTTTTAAACACTCATAACCTTTATATACAAAATAAATTCTTTTATTACACCATGTAAATGAACGTTTTTATCTTTAAAACGTGTACAATATCTCTATATAAAAAGATATAAAAATAACGTTTTTAACTCATATTATTTATATTCGTCATTGTGTTTTTTGTTTGTTATTGTGTTTTCCTAAACACTATTTTGTTTTTCTAAACACCATTGACGTATTTGTAGATGATACATTAAAGAATTTATGCTATTTGTTAAAGATCGATGATTAGCATAAATGATATTGACAAGTCTGTGGAGAATTTGCTTCTAAATCTTTAGCAAGCATTAGGTAATGCATGAAAGCGTAATGCATGAAAGCCTTTTTTCTATCAAGTTTAGTTGAACTTAATATTTCAGGTTAATGATTTGAATTGAAACTGATATCTCAAATATGTGTAATTGGTTATTTTAGAGGGTTCTTAAATTGCAAATGAGAATTAAGACCACCTATGCCCATTATTAATTTTAAAAGAGTAAATTATTATTTTGGCCATTGGGTTTAGGGCTATTTGACCCTATTAGTCCAAAAATAAATATTTTGATATAACAACCCCTAAAGTGTCATTTCTTAACTGTTTTAGCCCCTCATGCTAACTCTGTTAACTTTTTTTGTTAAGTGTAAGAGTATTTTGGTCATTTTCCATTCTAAGGATTACTATTCAAATGTTAAATCTTTAGGGATATTTATGCATATTTTCAAAATTACCACCACCACCTAACACAACCATGACCACCATCAGAATGTAGTCTCTAGCGCCTCCGCCACTGCTACCCAATACTCCAACCACTTGATGTTCATTGACGAAAGGAGTTTTCTTCCGATGTGGTGTATTAGGTAACGAGGTTTCTCGTAGATTGGAAAGATGAGGTGACTTACGGTGGTTAGGTTTGGTGTGATTGTAGCTAAGGCTGCAGCGAGGAGGTCTCTGTTGATGTTGACGCCTATTATTCTATCATTGTCTTCTTCCCGAATGATAGTTTTGTAAAAACGATCTGAAGTTGATGTGTTATCATGTATTGCGTGAAGAAGCTCGATCGTACTTGCAACATGTTGTCTTGCTAGCTTCATGAAATCCAGCGTATCTTTTGTCAAATATCCACGATGTCTTGCTAGCTTCAAAGCATGCTCTTTTGAGCACTTCTGGAAACATCTTAAAGTTAAGCCGAAGAACATTTTTCTTGATGAGAACCATCGAGCGATTGTTACGGATTTCGTGTTGACGAAGCTGATGACTCGAATCAGAGTCGGGTTCTTCTTGATGAGGAAGATGTTGCACATGGTGTTGTGGTGCATACAAGAGAAGGTGAGGCGGCGACCGAGCATAGTGGAGGTGGTAAAGTGGTTGGTGGAGCGGGCAACGGTGGCGGAGCCGCCGAAGACAACATTCTGATGGTATTTTGCGGTGGTGGTTGTATTAAGTGGTAGTCCTTGGTTGTGTTAGGTGGTGGTGGTGTGTGGTGGTGGTATTAGTAAAATTGAAAATGTACATAAACAACCCTAAAAATTTAACATTTACATAACCAGTCCTTAAGGTGAAACATGACTAAAATACCCTTACATTTAACAGAAAAAGTTAACAGAGTTAATCTCAGGGGCTAAAACAGTTATGAAATAAACGTTAGGAGTTGTTATGTCAAAAAATTCTTTTTTGCGCTAATAAGGTTAAACGGCACTAACCTCAGATGCCAAAATAGTAATTTACTCATTTTAAAATTACAATTTAAAGATGATGATTGCTTCTCTTATGTAGAATAATGTTTTTCAAAACATTTCGAAAGTGCAACTAAAAGATTTTAGGATGATAATAGTGATTAAGTTGCTGTGTCCCCCTTCAAATTCAATATATTATTTTGACCGTATTTAGACCTTTTATCTTTAATTATTTGCTTATTGTAATTTGGATTACCCTTTAATATACGTTGATATTTTAAGTAAACATTTGTAATATTTATAGTTTGTAATTTATAAATATATGTTTCTTAAGAGCTTTCTTATTTTTATCAATATAATTACACTTAAAAGCATTATATTTTCTCTTATTTTTATTTAAATAATACTTTTTATACACTTATCTTTACTTTTTCTCTCTCTCATTCACTCACAACCACTTCTAAAAATATTAAAAAATTTATAAGGATTGAACCGTGATTATTCAAATATACTAATAAACAATAATATTTTCATTCTTATTCATTTATAATCACTCAAAACCATTTCATATAATATATAAAACATGCTTACATATTTTTAAAGAATTTACTGTGAATGCTCTAATCTATTTGGTTTTAAAGATATTTTGGTTGCTACAAATAGAAAACAACAAAAAAAAATGTAGTAAAAGAACTAACATAAAACCGCTATAAAAGACCACAAAAGTTGTAAAAGGAAAAAAATACATGAACATAAAACTGCTATAAAAGAAACACAACGAAAAGGAATAAAATTCATATAATAGTTGTTTTGGTGGGATGCAATCTACTTTGATGTGTTTTAGTTGGTTTTGTAAGTTCATGTGATTAGGAGATAATATAAAGGTTTATGGATACAATAGAGATGTTATTGTAAAAAATTTAGAATTGTAAATGAGTGCAGGAAAATTCCTGAAGTTTAGTTGAAAATGATTATCCACAGACTTTTTTTTATATATATATTTATATAAATCATATACGAAACTAGTGTCATATGTATATGATTTTATTTTATCTTTTATGTATATACTTATATAAATGATTATTACTATAAATAAATTTATGTTTAAACCAGTTATATAATATATATCGTTATTTAAAAAAAAATACATAAACCATTCATTTTCATAAAAAGATATTTTCTGTATAAGAACACGTATTCTATAAAGAAAAGTTAAAAAATTACTAATGAAAGAGTATTAATATTTTTGTATGAGAAAACGCTATTGAAAAGGTTTTAGAAAACCTTCATAAAATAATTATAAAACATTTTTTAAAATCATGACATATGCTAAATTAGTTTTTTTTATTTTAGAGATAACTTTATAAAATAGTAACCAACTTTCAAAAGTGTTTCAATTATTTAACTCAAGTTTAAAATTTGTTCAAATTAGATCACTCAACTTTCATATTTTATTTAAATTATAAGTCTTAACATGTTTTTTTACCATCTTTTTCTTTTTGTTTCAATTAGAATATATTTTTATCTTCTTTTTGATGCTGATGTGGAACGGTAACGAGAATTTTAGATACATTTTTTTATTTTTAAATATAATTAACATTTTTTTTATTTTTTAATAAAATTTTATATATTAAAAATTTTGAGCCCCACATCTTCTACTCCATTACTTTCTTAACATAACAAATTTCGATGATAACTCGATTTGATGTTTAAGAAAAATATGTATGAGTGAACAAATTAAAATATTTTTAAAAATTTAGTTACTATTCAGTGATATTTTTCTTTTATTTTATTGAAACTAGAAATACTTTTGCCCAATCATATTATGAGTGAGAAAAATAACTTTCCACTAAAAAAACTATTTTGATAAATATTTTGAAAACATTTAAATAACTTTTCTACCAACCCTACTTTGAAAAAAACTCATTATAAAGGGCATTTGTGATGGTTTCAAAATAAAAACCCTAAAATAGATTGCAAGTTATAGTTGACTGCTTTTACCACCCAAGAACAAATTGACTATATCTCTAGCAAACAAGTAATTAAAGGTTTTTTAATTCACTCGTTCTATGCAAATGAGAAGAAACCCATACGCGTCTTCTATTCCAAAATGATTTTAGATATTTCATCAAAACATGAGTCTCAAATAATCAATTCAGGGTTTTGATTTCTCCAAATCATGGTATCGATTTTCAAATGGAAAGATAAAACATTTCATATCCTTTTTCAACTTACAAGTATATCATGGTTTTGATTACCCCAAATCACGTTATGTTTCAAGTTCAACTCAAGGATCCTTTTACGCCTTCATTGATCTATTTAATATCATTCACACCACAAGTTATAAATCACAACAACTCTTGGCAAAGTCTCAATTCAGTGATCATATTCCCAGTCTTGATTGCTTTTGCTTATAAAAGCATGAGACTTTGAATTAATTTTTAATTGATGTAAGCATTAAATTGATTTATGTTTTGGTCAACAAAAACTTTAAATATTCCTAAAGTATAAGTTGAATGATCCCAACAAAAATTTTAAATATTCTTAAATTTTAACATTTTCATGATTTGGATGGATTAGATTATGATTATGTATATAAGTTTGGATTATCATTTTCATTAGTTATAGGTTGGGATCCTATAAGTGTTAAAAAGGAAGAAACAAAAAATGCATAAAACAAAGATGAAGATGTTGATGACGAAAATATTGGTAAGGAGAGTTTGAAGTCGCAGAAAATTGTCTACTTGGTATGGTGACCTAATGGAAATTATTAAGTGTCGGTTACACATGTATGTTTTTCATTCTAACTTGATAACGTCTCTGAGTAGAGAGGCATGGCCAAACATCATCCCAGAAACGAATCAGCTGCGAGACTCCATCCAACCAAATCCCATTTTTGAAGGATGTATTCTCGGAAAACATCATCGCGAAAGCTTTCCGGTTGGAGGTGAGCTAAAATGGAATGACGGGGATTGAATGGCCTGGAAAGCTGGTAGGGTTTGGGGCGAGCTGTGGGCTACATTAGATATGGGTTGAAATGGCGAGAGCTGAGATGACGGGAAGAAGCAGACCCATCGAGAATCGAGGAATGACCATGTACTCCTTCCCTTACGAATTTACAATCTAAAAATTATCCTTTTCTGGTGTATTTTTGTTTAATGTATCAATTATGTACCGAATTACATAAAATATGATATAGTTGAAATAGTATATAAGAAAATGTGTACTTGTATTGATCGACTCAACAATTAGTTTTTAATTTAAATCTTATGTGTACTTTTATATAGCCTTACAAATGTTAGAGATATTTTGTAATTAATTTTTGATCCAAAGTTAGTTTGTTTTTTAAACAACCAGTGTTCACACATGGTTAGCTATATGTTGCATTATCTTGAGTTACTAGTAGACAAAAATTAAAACTATTAATATTAGATAATGATGGTAAAATTACAAACAAAATATCAAATTTCATATACAAATTTTTTTTGGATGTTTATAGATGTTCTCGTGCTCAATAATTTGTTTATAAAGTTATTATTTATAAGTTCATTTCATTCCATATTATACGTTATTTAGACTTATAAGCATTGATAGAGAAAACATACTAATATTAGATATAGATGATGTTAAAAAATAAACATAAAAATTAATATACAAAGTATTAACAATAATATTATGACTTACGAACCTTTTTAATGTAAAACAGTTTTTACTGATTGAGTCCATCTATTCACGGGTCTTTAGTCTAGTGTATATATATGGGAGTGAGATCTAATACAAACATTAGTTTTCCTAAAAACCACGAGAACCAATATATTTATGTCATGTGGATTAATTGATTACTAGGATTGAGAGGTATATTAGAAATTACATAATTGTTTATTTTTAACATCTTGATTTAAGTAAATATTTATTGATTTTTTCCTAATTTATCTTAACAAAATGTACAACATAATCTGGAGATTTTTTCGCCAGTTCGAGAACACAAACACGCTTGCATCTTCTTCTTGTATCATCTTAATCATGAGTAAAAATCATGGAATCATCTTAATTGCGTGTAAAAGTTATTATGTAAAAAAAGACCGTTGTGTTTTATAATATGTGTTATGTTAAGTTTATGTGCTATTTTAGGTGTACGTTCTACTTTTAGGTAATATTTGATGTTTATTATTGTTAAGATGGTGATAATTTGTTAAAAATTATATTGAAGTACTACTTTTTTTTATCAAGTCTTATTTGGTGTTTTAAGTGTTAATTTTAAAACTGTGAAGTGTTATTTTCATTATGTGCTACTTTTACGAAAGTAGCGCACGTATATTTATTATGTGATATTTACAAATTTTTTTAAAAGATGTTATTGATATTTTAAAAAAATATAACAATATTTACCCATATTAAAGAAAAAAAATGCTTGATTTTATGGTATATTTTTTAAAAAAATAATAAACAATATAAAGTTATTTTAGTTTATTTAAATTGGTGGAAGTAGTTATTGTTTTAAAAAAAAGTTCCACATCTTAAAGATTTTAGTTTTCATTATGGACATTATATTATATTTCTAATTAACATTATTACTAATTTGCCCTTTTCCTTACTAACAACTAGGCTAATTGAAAATTGATAACTTATCAATAATCTTAACCCTTAATCCATTTAATGAACGCACCTGATCTGTTCTCACGGTTTTTAAATATCATATTGTTTGTACCGGAACCATCCTCTGTATGTCTGTACGTTCGTATGTATGTATGTATACACACACATTCACGATACATACAAATACATACATTATAAACAAGTCTTGCATATTTTTTTAAATCACCAAGCCATTTCATAAAAATAATTGAAAGATATTAAAATGTTAATTTGTCTCATCACCATCCAACTAGACCATTACCTGATCTACCTTTCTATATGTTGCTTACTTGATTCACTACCAAAAATCACTCAACATCCAACCATATCTTACAAAATCCAAGACTTTGTGAGTCCACCCCTCCCCCACACCCTCTTCTCGTTCGATCCCCTAAAACACACACACACACAAACATACCAAGTTCTTCAAGATCGTAAGAATCATTAGATGTTTGTGTATTTTAAATGATTCATTCTAGTACGCAGTTACAACCATTTGACTGTGACCAAAATCATATGTTATTTTTGTAAATAACTCATCTTATCACAATACAACTATCTATTGTTATTACGATTGGCATTCTGGTCAAATATATGGTAGTTATAGCTTGTACATCAAAACACTCTCTGTACCTCCTCTCTTGAAATTTCTATCATTCATTCCCTTGTGCACTTAAGAACATCAGGGTTCCAGGCCCTTTGAAGCTTCTAGTCGACCCACAAGTGAAGCTACATCAAACATCTTATGTTAAGGTAATAACACATACACACACCAACACTCTAATCTTCATAAACTCTCAATTTCTTTTATTTATGAATCTGAACTAATGCATCACTTTGGCAGCTTCTAATCATTTCAAGTAACTCGTCACGACTAGAAATCATGCGAAATATCATGTATCGTCACTTTAGTGACATAACAAGTCCATGACACCTCCAACATCTTATGAAAATTTAAAAGACTTTATTTTTCAATAACTAAAAGATACAAAAACTCTCACTTAGCATCATTGGTCACAAACTTGATTTTGATAAAACTAGTTTACCTGAAAACCCGAATTTCATAAAAATATAAAAGTATATGAAATAAGTTTAAACCCATTGGACAAAGCAAGTTTAGTAAGAAAGAAAGTGATGTTGATATGGAAGTAATCAAATAACTTAAAATTTTATTTATAATCAAAGACGATAGATTGTATATCAAGAAGAATGTTATTATATTTTATGGATCAACGAAAATTCACAATAAATATGTATCAAACCCTAACATTTATACTAGATTTTAGCTATCTAAAGACGAATTTTAAAGCCATTCAAAATTCAAATAATAAAAAGTTAAGTCAACCAATTCAAACTCAAATAATAAAAGACGATTTATATTTTAATTTCTAAATATTGATAAATAACTATTAGTTTTTCATACAATACGTGTAATACACGGTTTCCAAACTAGTGTATCAATATATCCAAAACTTAAAAAACAAACTGTTTTTTCTTTGGTTATAACTTATAACTGTTTTGTGAACAGTTTTAGCTTGAAAGTTATGCTTTAGAATGAAATAATGGCTATATACATATACTAGGTTAGTCTCCGTGTATTACACGAAATGAATAAATAAAATATTAAAGAATCAGTAATCAAAATTTATGCATTATAAAATAATGCTTGAAGATAAAATATGATTATAATTACGTATTAATAGCTAGTTTAAGTAAATAAGCAATAATGTATTTTCGTAAACTTTGTTTTATAAAAAAATTATGATTTTTAAATATATTATTTTAAGAAAAGTGATTTTTTAAAGAAAAAGTTCGTTGTATTATGCATTTTATAAATATTTTATTTTTAAAAAGTGTGTTTTAATAAAAATTAGGTTTTTTGTTTATTAAATTATATATATTTTTAATTTAAAAATGGTATGAGTAAAATTATTATTATTAATAATATAGAGAAATAAGAAAATTAGTATGATAAGGCTTATAATTGTTTCATGTTTATTTTAGCTTTTTTATAGATACATATATAGGCTAAAACCACATTAATTAAACAGATTATAGTTAGTCATAAACACGAAGAGTTAGATTATAATATTTTAATATTAAATATAATTAACAATTATATATACGTAATAGTTCAAAAAATAAAACAACTATACTATTATAACTCTCTTATCTAAATAATTTTATTTTTAGACATTCGTTTTAAGATTTTTTTATTAAAAATTAATTTTTTATCAAAATATTGTTTTTTGAAAACTATGATTTGTGTTGTTTTAATAAGACTATTTTAAAAAAAATCGCCTTTATAATTTTTTAGAAACAAAATGATTTAAAAATATTTGCTTAAAAATGTTTAGTATTTTAAAAAAATTTATATTATATAAACTTTTTATTTTTTATTATTTAGATTTTAATTAAAAGATGTGATTTTAAGACAACTGGGTTATATCATTCAAAAAAATATTCGAATATTTATAACTTATAAATGTAACTTTTTATTTTTCATTGTTATAGTAATACGTAACTTAATCATACGAAATATTTATACCTTTATGAATTATATAGTTTTTATATTTTCAACCCGTGTATTTACACGGGTTTACTAAAGCTAGTAAAATATATTTTGATTTCACAAAATCTAGATAAGATAGAGGATTAAAGCAATTAATAAAATTAGTTTTTAATAAGAGAGAGAAACTTGTATTAGTATTTAAATTACTATAATATCATTTGGAGAGAAAATCAATGTGTGAATATGTAGAAATTTGACAAGTGATAAAAAAATGACTTGAAAAAATGATAAATAACAAAAAAAACTTCTTTTATTAGTATTGATAGATATGACAAATTTGGCAATTTGGACAACCATATATACTCAAAACTAATGGGAAAAAAACAAACAAGAAGATACTGCAAATTCAATAGAAAATATGTACCACGATTCTAATCTTCACCAGCACCTAATTAACTACTTTTTAGCACTTAATAATCTTTACATGTCATTTTTTAACCAATAATTAACCGAAAACAAACTGCTTTTGTACATTAGAATATGTGCTTCACATAGATCATCAGTAGTACCCCCATCAATTTGTAGCAAATCACCAGTTTTCAGGATGTAAACAAACAACCATCTTCCACCACCTGAGGTAAACAATACATCCCCTTCTTTATTCCAAAAACCCGAAACCGCCACATCATACAGCGGCAGATTTGGATCAAACCAACAGTGCAACACCCATTCTTCCTGCTTCAACACCCACAACTCGATACAAACGTCAACATATGCGAATCCAACTTCACCGTTTAGATCTACCAACTGATACTCGCTCCAATCGCCTCCTCTTGGTTTGGGAGGGTCCGTTAACCCGAATTCCTCCATCTTCACATCAAACCACACTATCTTTCTTACATCTGGTGACCACCAATATAAGCAATTGACCAGCCAATGCAAACGCCCATTAGCAAACACGCCTGCACCGCTTATCGGATAAGCAGGCGTTTTGGGTATCTCTCGCCACAACCTCGTCCCCGAGTAATGGACCATGGTGCATAGTTGTTTACGTACCAGATCAACGTCTAGTGGCCACACAGGTTCTTTAGGAATAACGAACACCGTCTTTAAAGTGTTGGTGGAATCATCAAAGCCAATCCCTGCTGCCTCATTTACGTCGAACCAGTTCATGAAACTAGATAACTTGATGGGTGGCAAATTGTGGTGTTGTTTAGTAAGAGGATTGATAACTGCAAACATATAGGTGCCATGATTATCAGGGTTCTTTTCGTAACAGACGAGGGTTAGCCCGTTGCATGAACCTAGAACCAGGTCTTCTCGAGTCAGGAACGAGGGGCTCTTGTAATGGAACTCGAAAACAGGGTCCTTTTGCGCATTTGTAGTTCCTTGGATTGCACGTAAAAAACTAATTTTGCAGTATTTGGTGAACTTGTAGGGATGAACTGGTAGAACTTGTTGGAAGATGATGGGTGTGGGTTCATCTTCGACACGATGAATGGTTTCGAGGTATGGATCGTTGATGTATTTGAACCATTGTTTGCATACACACCGGAAACGAGCTAAAGATTTGGTGGGCAATCTTGACAAGATTTCGTATATAATTCCTTCAGAAAACTGATGATCAGCCATTGTTGTGCAGGTTGAAGTTGAAGTTGAAGGTTGAATGTATATGTTGATATGTTTAATGCTATATATATAGTTTATTTATATGATTATATGTGTGATTATTTGATTAATCTCTTGCCGACTTAACACATGTTAAATTTGTTATCATCAAAAATTTAAACAAACAATCCAGTTCTGTAAGGATTATTGTCTACTTGATATCTCGAACTAGATAACTAATATTTAAACTAACAATAAAGATAAACATTATCTTCGTTCTTGTATACTAAAATTGTATTTTAAATTGATAATAAGAACTAAATTAAATATATATGGTAATATGTTAGCGACGGTAGTCATAAAAAAATGATTTATGTGAATCCATTGCGTCTAGGTCTCGGTGTTGCCGTGTTACTTTCATGTTGTGATCGATGATTTTCTCTTTAATTCGGGTTTGATTTCATTTAAATTGTTTCAATCCAGAACCTATGGCACATGCAGTGGCGGAGCTTAACCAATTTGGTAGGGGGGGCGGGGGCGAAATTTTTTTTTTAGGGGGGGCGAACTCGATATTTATATAAAAATTTATACTACCGGGCAAAAAATGTACAATATCGAGCTAAAATTTAACACTACGGACGAAAAAATAGGGGGGCGGCCGCCCCCCGGCCCCTCAAAAGCTTCGCCCCTGGGCACATGTTTCTAACTTTTGACTATTATCATAAGGTAATTCTAGTTATTTGAAAAGTAATCCTTTTAATAATAAAATTAAAAAAATAGTGGTGATAGTGATCGTGATAGTTGTAACGGAAGACCTCATCTTATAACCACCCACACCATGTGATTGTGGAACTTGACACAGGAAATCAATGTGGCACTAACAAACGAAATTTCACAAAAGTTGTGTTGTGTGGCCTCATCCATGGAACGTTATAGATAGTCACGTCTTAGGACAAACTGCTACCGATGTTCGTGTGTGGACCTGGTTGATTTTTTCTCAAGAAACCTTAAAATTGTTATGTGTTGCTGCTTCAGAACACCACTTATAAAATTAAGGTAAATGAGACTCAGATGAAGAAGATAAGACAAAATGGGAATACCATGTTTCGAAAATAATAAATGATGGAAATTAAAATATTGTGATATCATAGGAAGGTTGATTTGACTCGAATCTTCGATGTGATCTTTAATCCTACACCCGTTAATAATCTGATTCAAATGGTTGTTATGTTGTTCTTTTGAATGGAAACCCAAACTTTTATAGGGATTTTATGTTTCTAATGTTACTTGGCTGATGACTATAGGATTTTCTTTGCCTTAGTATTTGAGTTTTTTTTTGTTTTGCCTTTCATCAAGGGTTGGGATTTCTAGTTTGGTTCCGATAGATATAAAACCACAAATTTGTTTAGAAATCGGTCATGAATGAAAACCCTGACTTTTAATGGGGGCTTTTATGTTTTATTTGTTTGGTGTGTCGATTATTACGAGCCTTTGTCCATATGAAACTTAGTTACATTTGTAATTTGGCTTCACTCATGTTTGATTTGATACAAGTCACTCGATGATAATTCACATGATCACATGAGAGATTCTTGCATTTATCTTCTTATAACAATTGTTGAAGGCTATGATGGAGAGCCCCAGCTCATATTAACCATAAAATTGAAAATTTAAAACTCGCCATGATTCAATGAAATTTCCTAAATTCATTGTCTTGGTGCGCCAAATGTGTTATATGTAGTTGTTTTGCTTTAGTATGATTTAAAAACTAGAGATGATATGCCCCCTAAAAAATTTAATAATCGTTTTGGCTTGGCAGCCATGATATCAACATGAATTTGTTTCTAGCTTTCAGATTACGTTTATAATTTGCAGGCACTTCGATTAATGAATTGAGCCTCAAGTGTCACTTTTTTAAACATACTAACAAACAGTGAAAATACCATTTAGTGTATTAATATTTAGGCTAGTTATTATTTATTTATGATAATTCTTGGCATATCTCGTTGATCGGGACTAGTCGTTACTTATTGATATCAAAATAATACAGCGAAAAATAGTAAGTTAAACTTACAAGCAGTTACATTCTCAAAGTCAAATGTCTATGTGACATTACAACATTAATAAATCACCCAAATAAATAATTGTCTAGAATCCAAACAACATATTTTATTTGAATTGTATATAACATGATAATGTGGATAGAACGGTGGCTAAGTCTCCAAACATCCAACTAAGGCAAGTCACCTGTTAATTATTCTTTTTCTGAAATACACACTCAAAATATATCAACATAATGTCGGTGAAATCCTAAGGTGTAAGGCCCCGTTTCCGGGACGCCTACAGTTGGATACTCATCGCACATAAAAACATATAATTGCATTTATAGTTCATAACGTTGCAGCGGAAATATTAAACATCATTTTATCATAAATACTTCTGCAACAAAATACATCGTTGTTCAATTACAAAATATTTGTTCTATTACAATACAAAAGCATTATGAATATGGATGCCATCCAAAATAAGTTGAGTAGTTGTCCCGTGCCATCCTCAGCAACATTCCTGCCAACTGGAAACACATAAAAGTCAGCGTTGGTAAGTGAGTTCTAGTTTTATAGTAAAATATACTTTACTTTCATTAAAACCGTTTGTTACTTTTGCATGATCACACATCATACATACACATAGATAATATCATTATTACCTTATTCATTCGTTCGTTCATTATTACATCTTTACTTGCGCATTTGATATCTTCCGTACCAATACCATGTGCTACACCCCAAACTATATGGCTACTGGGCCGAAGTCTATAAATGGACAGCTGAGCATGTGCCGCAGTACCGGGGTAAGCGGTAGAGGTTCCATACAAATGGTCGGTCACAAAGACAGACCCCAATATGCATACTCCCGGGGTAGCGAACCCGCACACCGTTGGGCTAACACCTTATAATTGGCGTGTCCCGTTATCAAATGCTTGCAGGACGTTCATTACTCTCGTTTATTTATGCACGCATTCTTTCAGGTTTCCCCTTTTTATCATATTTCACTTTAAACTTACATAAAACTTCCAATTAATTCATTAACGTAACACGAAAGCCAAGGGAAAATAGACATACATAGCAAGGCACACACACATAAACACTCAGCATCACCATACAAACATCATCATACGTACTATGCATCACACACACCACCATGCATAACATCACACATAACCTCATACATAACCTCATACATAACATCATACATAACATCATACATAACATCATACATAACATCATCATCAACATGCCCAACCTAACATCTATGACCTCGAAAGTCAACTTACACGAACCTCCGGGAACCTCCCGAGTCAAAACCCACAACTGCACTTTCCCTCGAAAGTCATAGAATAAACCGTTGTTCTTTCGGGCGTATGAACCCTACTTGGGTCTATGGGCACCCTCCAGCCGCATGGCCATCCATGCGACTGAACACTTAGGCGAATGGGCACCAGGCGAATGGACCCTATGTGAATGGACCTTTGGGCGATTGGACATCTATGCGTATGGACTCTCAGTTGCATGGCCTTCATGCGTATGGCCTTCAGTCACATACCCTTTGTACGAATGGACTTCAGTCGCATGGGCCTCAGTCGCATAACCTTCGTGCGAATGAACCTCAGTCGCACAATCCTTCTGTCGCATGCCTTACAGGCACATGAACTTCAGTCGCATGACTATTATGCGTATGGACTTCAGTCGCATGGCAATCGTGCACATGGACCTTAGTCGCAAGCCAATCGGCCGTATGGCCTCCGATCACACTCCAGTCGGTCGCCTAGCCCTAGTTGATGCAAAATGCAGTTCATCCTGAACTGCAGCGGCGGTTTTCGGCCGCCAACCTCTTCCAAACCTCTTTTAAGCTCAAATCAACCATTCTAAACCTTAGGGAGACATACCACGACACCATTCAAGCATACACAAACCCAAAATCCAACCCCAAACGCATCAAACACATACACACATGCATAAAGACGGGTTTATACCCAAAAACTCAAAAATGGGTTTTCAGATGTGTTCCAGCCCCAAAATCATTCAAAAACGTTTAAAAGAGGGGTCTTAGAACTCACACAAACGATCCCCTCGAGTAGAGCTTCGATTTGGCCCGCTACACTTCGATTCCCACGCTCGAACCCACCCGAACCAAGCTTTTCTCCTTTTCTCCTTTTTCTTCTCCTCTCCTCTCTTCTTGGCTGAAAAATGGTGAGTGTGAGAGTGTTTTCCCCCTTTTTATACTCCCACTCATCCTACCTTCTCCCGTTTTGGCGAGTTTGGTCTCCCAACTTTGGACTTTATTTCTTTTTCTTTCGTCGACTTCAAAGAAAATTTCGGGCGTTACAAGTGTGACATCTCATATTTTCGTTAAAATTAAAAGTGAACTTTGTTAAGTTTTAAAAGGATCTTTTATGTTAATTTTGAAACTTTATGGAATTAATATGTTTGATAATTAATTTGGGGTTTAACAAATTAATAGAAATAATATTAATAATGTTTAAAACATTGGTTGATAAAATAAAACTTATCAACAAGGGATAAAAATCTTAAAAAAAATTGTTATAATATTAATAATAAAGATATTATTACTATTACTAATAATAATATTAACAACAATAATGTTAATGTAATAATAATAATAATAATAACAATAATAATAATAATAATAGTTATAATAATAATAGTAATATTTATAAGAATTATTAAAAATTTAATAAAACCTTGATTTAAAGTCTAGGGGGTTATAAGGTGAATTTTGAAACTTCAAAAGGAAGTTTGAACATGAAATAACAAAAACACAAACTGAGGGGGCCAAATATGCAAATTATTCAAAAAACCCAACTGCACTCCCCTCCCTACCCGATTTTCCGGCGTGGCTCCGGCCAACACGCCGGCGAGCTCCGGCGACACCCAAACCTACCAAATCCAACCGTTTCTTGATCCAAAATCGTTCGCAAACCCTTCCTGGAACCGTTTCGAACTCGAAACGCACATTAAATCGAGTATTAAGTCGGCTATGAAGGGGCTTAGAGTTCGGTAACCGTAAGCCAACAATTTCGAACCGTTGGACTATAATGAATCAATAATAACGCAATTAATCAGGCTTATACCGTCGGCTAATCATCTTATACCTGTTAACTATTTTAATTTCAAGTTTAATTGTGAATTAAAGACCAAAATAAACACTTTATGTTTGTATTCCAATCGAAACCGATTAGAACGAAACACATCGAATTGAGACTATGTAATGGAGGGCAATTGTTTCTTTTGACCCCTTTAATCTCTCTGCAACTCCAATTTCTCGAATCACACACTCGGCCATCGAATTCTAGTCCTTGTTCTTCACGAATCGACCAAGTCAAGCAATTGAGCTTAATCACTCCAACTTGTTACAATCGTGTAAGTTTCACCCGTCTACATACTCGGTTTTACATGAGAAACAAAAGCCCCAAGTTTGATTCGTATACCGAAATCGATTTCATGTTCAAATGGATTGAAATCAAAACTAGGGTTTATGTGGATTTGGGGTTTTCTTTTCAAACTGATTATAGTGTTTTGTTTTGAATCTAAACACAAATTAGGGCCTTAGCCCAACTGGTAACTCTTGAACTTAAAAGGCAAGAGGTCCCGGGTTCGAATCGGGCCTCTGCCATTCTTTTGTTTTATTTGTTTTTTTGTATAATTTATGATTCAGAAAATTGTTATTATATTAATAAATTACAATAATAATTATTTCGGTAATTAAAATATTTCAGAAAATACAAAGTTAATTTTTAAAGGTTTAAACACACATATATATATATATATATTTATATATATATATATATATATATATATATATATATATATATATATATATATATATATATATATATATATATATATATATATATATAAATTGTTACTAAGTTATTTATGTTATAAATATATTATGATTCAATAATTAATTATGCAAATGATTATTAAAAATAATTATTTAAATACTTAATTATTCAATAATATATTTAACCATTTTAAATCATAAATAGTTGATAAATTTATTCGGTAACTTTTATTTAAATTCTTGAAATTTGTAAAACCATGTAATTCGCTTTGCTCTTATATATTTTTTTTGGTTTGTATTATATTATAAAAAAAAACCCTTGTGGTAAATCATTTTTAAAAGCCCAAAACTTTATAAAATTATTTTTAAAATAATTTTAACGTCCTTTAAATAAGTATTTAATTAATTATCTCTTTCCACATATTATACTTGATCTTTATTTAAAACAATAAATTAAGTTGTTGAATCATTTTTTTATTACTGGTATTAATTGATTTATACCATCTTTGTTAAATTAAAATGTAAGCGATCCGTTATTTTATTATTTAAACCCCCAAATTCCTAATTGAAACCCTAGTTCACACTTATTCGTTATCTTATTATTTAAACTTAAAACTTGTAAATATATACATATTTAGGTACCTCGTGAAGGTTTACTTTGGAACGTCGCTTATTATTCATATTAAACATCTCTTATATACTTATTGAACATGTGAGTTTCCTTGTCCCCTTTTTACTTTATTTCACACTATTTTGGGGTGAAACATGATAGCTTATACATGAAACACTTATACACATTTGAGACTTGTAAACCACATGCAATTCAACTTATTATTTTGTCATGGTTATTTGTGTATTGTAAGTGTTTATATGAGATACATAGTTTGTTTACAATCATTAACTATTGCTAGCCTGGCGACGTCTTAGATCTTTGGGCCTGACAAGCCTATTTGGTGCTAAAGTCGAGGTATTGCCGACTCCTAGGGGCCGTACGCTTGTGCACTAGGGAACCAAATACACTTAGCCAATCTTTTATACTTGTAATCAAGTCGAGGTTTGGTTGTAACGATATGTGTTCTATAACCTTACTAGCTTATAACCTATGACATGAATTGCTACTTGTAACCTTTTCATATTATGTATGAAAACCTTGGAAACTCACCAACTATTTATAGTTGACCTTTTATTTTTATCATGTTTCAGGAAAACCCCCAAGTTTTGAAGTGAACTTATGTTGCTGGCATAATCTAGGACTTGGATCTAGTTAATAAACAAAATGATTATGTTTGTTATTTCATGTTGAAACTTATTTCATTATTGAGACTTATGCTTGTAATGTAATTTTGAAACTTATGTATAATATATTTGGATTTAATAATAGCGTTATGTGGCTGTGAACAATCTTAACCCTCACATCTCGACGTTTCCGCCGTCAAGGTTGGGGTGTGACAGATTGGTATCAGAGCCCATAACTATAGGGATTTAGGTTATTAGAAATGGTGACCTAGACTATAGCTTATGCATGAACCTCATAGAATAATATTTATATTCTTGGAAATATATATATTGTTACATGCTACATAATGCTATACCTTACTTATGTGCAACTTGATGCCTTAGCATAGGTTTGCCTTGTAATTGTTTAGACTTTGTTACTCGTCTCCCTAAACTTACCTTTGACACTTTGACTCTCCCCGACAAATGAAACTTCTTAATCTTATTCTCGACGACACGTGGAATTGTATACTTATGCTTATGATTTGGATCCTTAGACTTATGTCTAATCTATGTAAAATCTCATCAAGGTTTTGATTTCATAAACCAAAGAAATTTGTGTGACACATAGACACCTGTATTCTGGATTTCCTGGCAAAAGGCCTTCGGGCTAAGGCAAGCATATCGTATAAATCTCATTGTGAGACCAGTTATGCTTACCTGGGGATTTCTGGGATGAGTGATAAACTATGGTCAACATACACAAGTCTCTATGGCAAATGGGTCAACTTACCTTGACGTGTCAACGATTCCAAATGGTAATGCGTTACCAAATGGAACCATCCTCTTTGTATCTTAAAAATCTTTGATTCCTTGAACTGGTATCTCTTCATTCTTATCATACACAATGTTCCTGTTAATATTGAACCTAACCTACATTTCAACTCTTATGTTTAAACACCGTTACACGTTGAGCGTTTCATGTGACTATTTCTATATCTTGACCAACGTGAACATGGATCTTAATATACCCAAAGATATTGGGAATCTAAACCGAATGGTCATCAAAAACTTTAAACCGTTACTTATGATTCTCAAGTCTTCTTAAGGATGTGTCCCATAACCAAGAACATGCAATGCTATAGGTGGAATTTTTACATCTCGGGATACCTTGTCTAGGCAAAGTGTAAATGGCGATTTGACTCGATCATTGAATCCATTTACTTGACTCGAAACCCTTGTGATGAGTGATCACTTATAAGTACGTGTGTCTTCAATAAGGCTATGGTTGACCTCATATCTTGAGAAGTCCATGTACTCCTTTCGATTGTGAATCGAATGTTCACATCCCACTGTGGTGTTGAATAATTTCCTGCCCTTGATTTCGTCTTCCCGATTGAAACCATCCAAGATTTGAACACCACAACAACTTCTGTTATCTTGAACTTTGATTTTAAGCTTGTAAGCATGATTTTTTTCCTTTTGTTACATTGAGGTAACTTGAAATTTTTCCGAATTTCTAATTGATATTATTTTCCTTTCGTCGTTAAGTCAAACTCCGTAGCGTCTGCACCGTGAGAGATGCAAGTGTTTGCAAGTCAACCTATGACTAAGAATACCCGTATCTCCTAAATGATTCTAACTCATCAAAACAGGGGTGATTCTCTTACTTTGATGACTCTCTATTCGTTTCGATAAATGGTTTCCAATTGTGATTCATAAAATTTCATCCTCTGGATCGGGGTGATTTCCTTATCCCGATGATTGACTTCGATTATTTTCTTTGGAATGGCATTTCACAAATGACATGATCTCATCAAAATAGGATTGAAACCCGTACTTTGGTGACAAATGTCAATCTTCGACTGTTCCTTGCTATTATGAAATTCAATCATCAAGATAGGCGTGAATTCCATACCTTGATGATAACATCATCTTTATGAATTGTATTTGTTCAAGTGAGACGACTTCATCAAAGTAGGGGTGAATTCTGGATTTTGATGAAGAAATTCATCTTGTTATATTTTGTTTTTGTAAAACTTCACCGTTAAGATAGGAGTGACTTCCCTTACCTTAATGGTGAGTTATCTCGTCTTATTTCTGTGGATCCTCAACAAGGAGTTGGGATCGAACTTTTTAATTGGTAAGTTAGCGGTCATACCTTGGGAATACACCATCAAGTTAGGAGTGAAAACCGCACCTTGATGACTATTCTCATTTCTTGATCTCCAACTTACCAAGGTTTTAATCAAGTGACAAGAAACATGTAGTAACTTGAAGGGTGAACCAATGTCAGTGTTTGGACCTATCAAGCCAAAGCATGATTTCTGAACTTGAAAGGAGACCCGATCACTCTAGGTTAATTTTGATTCCGAGCTTGGAGCATTTAAATTGATTTCTTTCCCTTTATCCTTATGTTTTGATTTGATCTAGCTATATCGAACCATTTATTCCCTACTTATCAACTTTCATTTTGAGATATCATCAACACATGATTGTGTGATGGTAGTCTTCCTAAACAATCTTTCTGCTAAAGACATTATCAACCTATGCTCATATGTTTCTAGTCATGCAAATGTTCTCGACTGTACTCATGGGTTTGATGAACTGTGTATGCAAACTATATTTGGAAATTTGTTACCTTGAAAATGCATGTCTGATTGTTTGCGTTACTTCTTGAATCACTTTTGAACCCTTAATCTTGGAAATCTTTAAAACTCTATCTTGGTTTCGACTAACGAGACTCGTTACTACTTACATTGTGACGTGGAGGTTCATAAACCTTCGTAACTGGTAGTCATGGGTTTGGCATAAAGGAAAAGACGTAACTTGGTATGTATTCAAGTGTTTTACCTTCACATATGACAAAATCTAACCCCCATGTTCCCGGGAATCTCCTGCTCAATTTCTCATCATCGAATGTCTTTTATTTTGGATGTCATACTGAAAATTGGTGCATTATAGACCAATTGACTAATCTCATATTGATTCATGTGAGATAATGGGTCGATAAATTGACTTGATCTCGAATAGTCGTATACCGTGGTATGTCGTTAAACATCAATCATTAATTTGGATGATCAGTTCATTTTCTGCTTTTAATAATGTTCCTAACCATCGTCGTGAACTTATTCCAAAATCTTCGCATATCGTATTATTCTTAGACCAATGACTGGTCAAAGGAGAGTTACATATTCACAAGATATGCGTTAAGATCATTTCATATAGTGACGTTTGAGATTCTTAAATCCTGACGGTTAACATTTCTTATCATTGTTGGTCCTTATTGATTTCTAGACATCAAATTACTACGAAATTATATTCTAGAAGTGGTGACTTATGAATCTAAGGTACCGCGGTAGCTCGTCATCGTTTTTCAACGTTTCATCTCAAAACGTCTCGCGTTTATTATGTTAAGGATCTTGTAAGATTACATAAAGTGAAGCGTTCCACTTGTAATCAAACGTCAAACACTGTTCGTTGAACACTCACCTTTCATTACAATTCCTTTGTTTCATTTAAGTTCATTTTTAATTTCGGGACGAAATTCTTTTAAGTTGGGGAGACTGTGACATCTCATATTTTCGTTAAAATTAAAAGTGAACTTTGTTAAGTTTTAAAAGGATCTTTTATGTTAATTTTGAAACTTTATGGAATTAATATGTTTGATAATTAATTTGGGGTTTAACAAATTAATAGAAATAATATTAATAATGTTTAAAACATTGGTTGATAAAATAAAACTTATCAACAAGGGATAAAAATCTTAAAAAAAATTGTTATAATAATAATAATAAAGATATTATTACTATTACTAATAATAATATTAACAACAATAATGTTAATGTAATAATAATAATAATAATAACAATAATAATAATAATAATAATAATAATAGTTATAATAATAATAGTAATATTTATAAGAATTATTAAAAATTTAATAAAACCTTGATTTAAAGTCTAGGGGGTTATAAGGTGAATTTTGAAACTTCAAAAGGAAGTTTGAACATGAAATAACAAAAACACAAACTGAGGGGGCCAAATATGCAAATTATTCAAAAAACCCAACTGCACTCCCCTCCCTACCCGATTTTCCGGCGTGGCTCCGGCCAACACGCCGGCGAGCTCCGGCGACACCCAAACCTACCAAATCCAACCGTTTCTTGATCCAAAATCGTTCGCAAACCCTTCCTGGAACCGTTTCGAACTCGAAACGCACATTAAATCGAGTATTAAGTCGGCTATGAAGGGGCTTAGAGTTCGGTAACCGTAAGCCAACAATTTCGAACCGTTGGACTATAATGAATCAATAATAACGCAATTAATCAGGCTTATACCGTCGGCTAATCATCTTATACCTGTTAACTATTTTAATTTCAAGTTTAATTGTGAATTAAAGACCAAAATAAACACTTTATGTTTGTATTCCAATCGAAACCGATTAGAACGAAACACATCGAATTGAGACTATGTAATGGAGGGCAATTGTTTCTTTTGACCCCTTTAATCTCTCTGCAACTCCAATTTCTCGAATCACACACTCGGCCATCGAATTCTAGTCCTTGTTCTTCACGAATCGACCAAGTCAAGCAATTGAGCTTAATCACTCCAACTTGTTACAATCGTGTAAGTTTCACCCGTCTACATACTCGGTTTTACATGAGAAACAAAAGCCCCAAGTTTGATTCGTATACCGAAATCGATTTCATGTTCAAATGGATTGAAATCAAAACTAGGGTTTATGTGGATTTGGGGTTTTCTTTTCAAACTGATTATAGTGTTTTGTTTTGAATCTAAACACAAATTAGGGCCTTAGCCCAACTGGTAACTCTTGAACTTAAAAGGCAAGAGGTCCCGGGTTCGAATCGGGCCTCTGCCATTCTTTTGTTTTATTTGTTTTTTTGTATAATTTATGATTCAGAAAATTGTTATTATATTAATAAATTACAATAATAATTATTTCGGTAATTAAAATATTTCAGAAAATACAAAGTTAATTTTTAAAGGTTTAAACACACACACACACACACATATATATATATATATATATATATATATATATATATATAAATTGTTACTAAGTTATTTATGTTATAAATATATTATGATTCAATAATTAATTATGCAAATGATTATTAAAAATAATTATTTAAATACTTAGTTATTCAATAATATATTTAACCATTTTAAATCATAAATAGTTGATAAATTTATTCGGTAACTTTTATTTAAATTCTTGAAATTTGTAAAACCATGTAATTTGCCTTGCTCTTATATATTTTTTTTTTGGCTTTGTATTATATTATAAAAAAAAACCCTTGTGGTAAATCATTTTTAAAAGCCCAAAACTTTATAAAATTATTTTTAAAATAATTTTAACGTCCTTTAAATAAGTATTTAATTAATTATCTCTTTCCACATATTATACTTGATCTTTATTTAAAACAATAAATTAAGTTGTTGAATCATTTTTTTATTACTGGTATTAATTGATTTATACCATCTTTGTTAAATTAAAATGTAAGCGATCCGTTATTTTATTATTTAAACCCCCAAATTCCTAATTGAAACCCTAGTTCACACTTATTCGTTAATCTTATTATTTAAACTTAAAACTTGTAAATATATACATATTTAGGTACCTCGTGAAGGTTTACTTTGGAACGTCGCTTATTATTCATATTAAACATCTCTTATATACTTATTGAACATGTGAGTTTCCTTGTCCCCTTTTTACTTTATTTCACACTATTTTGGGGTGAAACATGATAGCTTATATATGAAACACTTATACACATTTGAGACTTGTAAACCACATGCAATTCAACTTATTATTTTGTCATGGTCATTTGTGTATTGTAAGTGTTTATATGAGATACATAGTTTGTTTACATCATTAACTATTGCTAGCCTGGCGACGTCTTAGATCTTTGGGCCTGACAAGCCTATTTGGTGCTAAAGTCGAGGTATTGCCGACTCCTAGGGGCCGTACGCTTGTGCACTAGGGAACCAAATACACTTAGCCAATCTTTTATACTTGTAATCAAGTCGAGGTTTGGTTGTAACGATATGTGTTCTATAACCTTACTAGCTTATAACCTATGACATGAATTGCTACTTGTAACCTTTTCATATTATGTATGAAAACCTTGGAAACTCACCAACTATTTATAGTTGACCTTTTATTTTTATCATGTTTCAGGAAAACCCCCAAGTTTTGAAGTGAACTTATGTTGCTGGCATAATCTAGGACTTGGATCTAGTTAATAAACAAAATGATTATGTTTGTTATTTCATGTTGAAACTTATTTCATTATTGAGACTTATGCTTGTAATGTAATTTTGAAACTTATGTATAATATATTTGGATTTAATAATAGCGTTATGTGGCTGTGAACAATCTTAACCCTCACATCTCGACGTTTCCGCCGTCAAGGTTGGGGTGTGACAACAAGTCCACTCCCCTTATTTAGGTTTCGTCCCCGAAACCTGTTATTCCTTAAACAATTGCAGGCAATATTGTCTCATCTCTTATTCGGTCTCCCACCTGGAGTTCAATCGGTCTACGTAGTTGTCTGCATACGACTTGTGTCTATCTTTGGCTGCCTTCCCAAGGGCTTGACCCTTTTCAGCTTCCCAGTCGTAGCCTCGACCACTTTGACGCTCTCTAACTCTTTACGACCAACATCACCCCAACACACGGGTGTCCTACATCTCCTATCATATAGCATCATACCCTTTCGGGGTACGCGGTAGCTTCGTAATAAAATCCATGGTGATGTGGTCCCACTTCCATACCGGTATATCCCAAGGCTGGATCTTTACATACGGCTTCTGATGCTCGGCCTTCGCTTGCAGACAAGTAAGGCATTTACCCATATTCTCCACCATGTCGCGCCTCATACCCTGCCATCAGTAACCTTTCTTCATGTCTTGTCACATCTTTGTGGCACCGGGATGAATGGAGTATCGAGTATGTGAGCCTCATCCGTAATCTTCACCCGTAGATCCCCCCCCCCCCAAAACGAGAAATCCACATCCGTCCAAATCGGGTTCCAACACCGGGCGTGTTTTCACCCAATTCCGCAACCAGGCCTCTCATTCAAGTCATGAGTAGGGTAATTGGCCTCATGAACCTCCAACTGTCGAGATGCGTAGGCTATAACTTTTCCTTCTGCATTACACACACCCCAACCCCGATTAGGAAGCATCAAAATAAAACGCCAGTTCTTCACCTCCATCGGGTAATGACAGAACAGGAGCTTGAGTCAATCTTGCCTTCAATTCTTCAGACACCTTCTCTTGAGCTCGACCCCATTCAAACTTCATATCCTTCCGGATCAACTTGGTTAGTGGGGAGGCGATCTTGGAGGAGTCTTGAACGAATCTTCTGTAGTAGCCTGCCAAACCCAAGAAGCTACGAATCTTGGATGGCTTCTTAGAAAAACTTCCATTGCGTCACTGCCTCCACCCTTGCCGGTTCCACCAAAATCCCGTCGGGATTCACTACATGACCCAAAACTGAACCTCGCACAACCAGAATGCGCACTTGGAGAACTTTGGCATACAACTTCTCCCTTCTCAACGTCTCCAACACCCCTCGAATGTGATCGGCATACTCCTCTTCGCTCTTCAAATAAATAGGATATCCCCAATAATCACCATCACTGATTTTTTTCTAACATCGGCCGACACACTCGATTCATCTAATCCTTAAAGTAGCTGGCGCATTGGTCAAACCAAAGACATAACGAGAAACTCGTAGTGTCCATAATACGTGCGAAGAGCTGTTTTAGGAATATCCTGCTCCTTCACTTTCAATTGATGATAACCAGATCGAAGGTCTATCCTTGAAAACCAACTGGCACCCTAGGGCTGATCAAACAGATCATCAATTTTCGGTAGGGGTACCGATTCTTTACTGTCAGCTTATTGAACTCACAGTAGTCTGTACACATCCTCATACTACCGTCTTTATTCTTCACAAATAAGACCGGGGCACCCCAAGGAGAGATACTCGGTCTAATGAACCCCTTATCAAACGGCTCTTGCCATTACTCCACCAATTCTCTTTCAGCTCAGCAAGAGCCAACCGATACAGTGCCTTAGCTACTGGTTGGGCACCTAGTATCAAGTCAATCTGAAACTCAATCTCATGGTCCCGTGACACTCCTGGTAAGTCTTCGGGAAACACATCTGGAAAGTCACACACAACCGGTACATCGGACAGTTGCGGTGTCGGCGCATCCACATCCTTTACGTAGGCCAAATAGGCATTACATCCACGCCTCATACACTTTCCCGCCACCGCCATTGAGATTACGTTCGGGATCGCCATGACCCGATCACCAGAAACCGTCACCGAACTCCCGTCAGGCGCTGTCAATCGGATCATCTTCTTGCGACACACAATGTTCGCCTCGTATTCCGCCAACCAATCCATTCCTAGGTCTACATCGAAACCGCCTAATGTCTTCACGAATGGTCTAACTGAAAATTTATGACCTTCTAGTTCCACATCACGACCATCTATCGCATCAAAATCCTGGTAGACTTACCTATGGCAGTTTCTACATCGAAGGACTTCTAATCCTAATGGGCAACTTAGCACAAAAGGCAGCAGAAATGAAACTCTTACTCGCACCAAAATCAACTAACACCGAAGTTAGAATTCAGTTTACTAGAAACGTACTTGACACAACATCGGGGTCCGTATTAGCCTTCTCCTAAGTAATCATGGAGCTCTGCGCTCGCCCCCTGCCCTCCGGTTCTGGTCGTCTTCCTTGCTCCAGAACTCTCTGTCCTTGGTGCCTTGCAGTCCCTACTTATGTGACCCCTTCCACTGCAGTTATAGCACCGTACCACCCCACACTCTCTTGCCACATGACCGGGCCTCCCACACTTGAAGCAGAGATTTGATCCCCACCTACACTCTCTTGTATGTCTATTCCCGCAATTACCATATCTATTCACCTCCATATTGGATGTGACCACACGTCGGTCATCCACCCTCGCAACTTTGTTATTTGGAATGAAACCCTCACTTTCAACCCGCTTTCCTTTCCAATTCTTATCGCTGCTGCCTTCCTTGTTTACTTCAATCATGGTCATCTCCTTCACTACCCTAATTACCTCAGTCACCATAAACGGCAGAATCGTCTGCATCGTTTGTTGAACTCCCGCAACCATAGCCTCTTTCATTGTGGTCCTCAGGTTAGCATTATTATCACCGCCTTCCCGGTGATGGATTTCAGGCTCTTCGGGTGCCATTTCAGCTGCCCTAGCCATGCTTCTCGTGACACGTGATCCAGCACCACGTCCACCACAACCTTCTTCTGTCAAAACCTTAGGAGATCTACCACCAGCCATCATCTAAACACACTGAAAGATTCAAACACTAACATGATCATTCAAAGAACAGCTCAGTTATGTCAAGTATAGTAAGTCCCTAATTACAGTGGCCAGTTGTGATTAGCCACTTACTTTACTCTTCATACCCCAAGCATTACCTGTCCTGACTACATCAGTATCTAAATCTACCAGCAACACATAAACCATATAACATGCGCACATAATACCGGTTAACATTACGAAAATACCTGATGGCACGCAACTACTCAGATTGGCATCCCATTCCCTTTTCCGTCCCATTCTCAGTTTAAGTTAAGGTTTATTTTGAAAATTTACCCATTTCACTTAAACTTTGGCTCTGATACCAACTTGTAAGGCCCCGTTTTCGGGACGCCTACAGTTGGATCCTCATCGCACATAAAACATGGAATTGCATTTATAGTTCATAAAACGTTGCAGCGGAAACATTAAACATCATTTTATCATAAAAACTTCTGCAACAAAATACATCGTTGTTCAATTACAAAATATTTGTTCTATTACAATACAAAAGCATTATGAATATGGATGCCATCCAAAATAAGCTGAGTAGTCGCCCCGTGTCATCCTCAGCAACATTCCTGCCAACTGGAAACACATAAAAAGTCAGCGTTGCTAAGTGAGTTCTAGTTTTATAGTAAAATATACTTTACTTTCATTAAAACCGTTCGTTACTTTTGCATGATCACACATCATACGTATACATAGATAATATCATTATTACCTTATTCATTCGTTCGTTCATTATTACATATTTACTTGCGCATTTGATATCTTCCGTACCAATACCATGTGCTACACCCCAAACTATATGGCTACTGGGCCGAAGTCTATAAATGGACAGCTGAGCATGTGCCGCAGTACCGGGGTAAGCGGTAGAGGTTCCATACAAATGGTCGGTCACAAAGACGGACCCCAATGTGCATACTCCCGGGGTAGCGAACCCGCACACCGTTGGGCTAACACCTTATAATTGGCGTGTCCCGTTATCAAATGCTTGCAAGAGGTTCATTACTCTCGTTTATTTATGCATGCATTCTTTCAGGTTTTCCCTTTTTATCATATTTCACTTTAAACTTACATAATACTTCCAATTAATTCATTAACGTAACACGCAAGCCAAGGGAAAATAGACATACATAGCAAGGCACACACACATAAACACTCAGCATCACCATACAGACATCATCATACGTACATAACACACATCATACATACTATGCATCACACACACCACCATGCATAACATCATACATAACCTCATACATAACATCATACATAACATCATACATAACATCATCATCAACATGCCCAACCTAACTTCTATGACCTCGAAAGTCAACTTACACGAACCTCCGGGAACCTCCCGAGTCAAAACCCACAACTGCACTTTCCCTCGAAAGTCATAGAATAAACTGTTGTTCTTTCGAACGTATGAACCCTACTTGGGTGTATGGGCACCCTCCAGCCGCATGGCCATCCAGGCGACTGAACACTTAGGCGAATGGGCACCAGGCGAATGGACCCTATGCGAATGAATCTTTGGGCGATTGGACATCTATGCGTATTGACTCTCAGTCGCATGACCTTCATGCGTATGGCCTTCAGTCGCATACCCTTTGTATGAATGGACTTCAGTCGCATGGCCTCCAGGCGCATCGGCCTCAGTCGCATAACCTTCGTGCGAATGAACCTCAGTCGCACAATCCTTCTGTCGCATGCCTTACAGGCACATGAACTCCAGTCGCATGACTATTACGCGTATGGACTTCAGTCGCATGGCAATCGTGCGCATGGACCTCAGTCGCACACCAATCGGCCGTATGGCCTCCAATCACACTCCAGTCGGTCGCCTAGACCTAGCTGATGCAGAATGCAGTTCATCCTGAACTGCAGCGGCGGTTTTCGGCCTCCAACCTCTTCCAAACCTCTTTTAAGCTCAAATCAACCATTTAAAACCTTAGAGAAACATACCACGACACCATTCAAGCATACACAAACCCGAAATCCAACCCCAAACGCATCAAACACATACACACATGCATAAAGACGGGTTTACACCCAAAAACTCAAAAATGGGTTTTCAGATGTGTTCCAGCCCCAAAATCATTCAAAAACGTATAAAAGAGGGGTCCTAGAACTCACACAAATGATCCCGTCGAGTAGAGCTTCGATTTGACCCGCTACACTTCGATTTCCACGCTCGAATCCACCCGAACCAAGCTTTTCTCCCTTTTCTCCTTTTTCTTCTCCTCTCCTCTCTTCTTGGCTGAAAAATGGTGAGTGTGAGGGTGTTTTCCCCCTTTTTATGCTCTCACTCATCCTACCTTCTCCCGTTTTGGCAAGTTTGGTCTCCCGACTTTGAACTTTATTTCTTTTCTTTCGTCGACTTCAAAGTAGGGGTGTCGTTCGGGTTGTGTAATCGGGTTTCGGGTTCATCGGGTCGGGTTCTTCGGGTTTTTGTATGTTGAAAATTAAACCAAAGACCAAACCATTTAAATATGTATAATCGGTTTTCGGGTTATTTGGTTCGGGTATAATCGGGTTTGTAATTCGGGTTATTTGGTTCGAACCCATAAAATTTAAAAAAACATTCAACCTATCAAAAACTATCTAAGCTCTCATTTTATCACCGGTAAAATAATAGTTATTCAAGCATTAACAAATCCATGCATCTAAAAAGTAGAATACATTAGTACCTCATAACCAACTTTTTATGTTGCAACAAAAATCCAAACTCATAAAAAGAATATAATTCATATTAATAAAGTAATGAAATCATGATTCAAACCAAAATCTCGAATTGTATCAAGTAAAAAGAAACGACAAATAGTAACTAAGGTCTTAATGTTTCAAACCAAAACATATAAAAAATAATAAAATAAACTTCTTAATATCCTTCACTCATTCGTCCGCTTCCAATGCTACAAAAAAACATTCAAACAAAATAAGCATTAAAGTTGTTAGATAGATATAAATGAATAAACATTAGAAGAATGAATAATATTAAATACCTTTATCAATTTCTTGGATTGTGTCCCAGTCTTCTTCACTAATAAGTTTGCTACTTGAAGATGAATCATCTCGAAGCCAGTCTTGAGTGCATATCAAACTCTCGACAATCCTAGGAGTCAAAGAACTCCTAAATGGATCCAAAATTCGGCCACTTGTGCTAAAAACTGATTCAGAAGCAACCGTTGAGACGGGAATAGCGAATAAATCTCTAGCCATTAATGATAGAATCGGAAATCTCGGGCTATTAACTTTCCACCATTCTAAAACATCAAAGATCTCTGAATCCTCTTCAACACTCTCTTTCAAAAATTTGTCTAATTCACCAACAGATTCAACTTTATGTGTTTTCATTTTTCCCTTAACTTGCTTCTAAATTGTGGTTTCGATGCTATGTCTTCCGAGTTTTTTCGTTTCCCTAATACTGATGTAGTTGAAGACTCGGAAGTACTTGAACTTGGTGAATGAATTCTAATATATTCATTGTATAATTCAGAGAAAGAATCCATAACGATTTTCATATTGTTAGCCGCCACATCTTTCCCATAGCGATCGACAAACAATATATCCAAATATTGTTCTTTGTTCCTCGGGTCAAGAATCAAAGCAAAGTATAACAATAAATTCATTTTCAATATGTTGCCAAAATATTTATCAAACTTTGCCTTCATTGTGATTGCAATCTGACAAAGACTAGGACTTGTAATAGCATTATCCAATACACTACGAATAGAATAAATCTCTTCTATGCACGAGTTTGATGTTACATTAAGTGTCCTTGAGACCCTCAAAGTAACATCATAAAATGGTTTCAAAAAATGGCATAAATCTCTAACACTTTGCCAATCAGTAGGTGTAAGTACCCCAAAACCCGCACTTGCGAGGTCAGATCTAAAGTCAAATTCCTCAAGATCATATCTTTCAAATGTTTTTTCATAAGCTTGTGCAACTTCCAACATATGGTAAGTGGAATTCCATCTAGTTGGTACATCTCTAATTAGGTGTTTCGATGTATCAGCATTAACAAGTTTAGCAAACTCATTAAATTTGTCAATCCTTGATGGTGATTGCCTAATCCACCTAACCACCCACCTAACCTTTTCAACCGACATATTAACTTTTTTAATTCCATCTTGGACCACCAAATTTAAAATGTGTGCAACGCATCTTACGTGTGTCCATTTACCATTTAACAGACACTTTTTGGAACTTTGAAATATCCTTTTCAAAAAATCAATGGCTACATCATTGGAACTTGCATTGTCAACTGAAATTGTAAAAACATTCTCAATTCCCCATTCTAATAAGCATTTCTCAACCACTTTCCCAATATCCACCCCATGATGATTAACTTGAGGATAAAAGTTCAAGATTTTTTTCCTCAATTTCCAATCGTTATCTATAAAGTGGGCAGTGAGACACATGTAGTTGGCTTGTTGACTAGAAGTCCAAGTGTCAGTTGTCAAACAAATTCTACCAATGTTATTTTTTATAAAATCAGCAACTTTTGTTTTTTCTTCTCGAAACATATGGTATATGTCTTTCGTAATTGTAGTTCTACATGGAACTTTAAAAAATGGTTGACATATACTCATGAAATACCTGAAACCCACCCCTTCCACAAAACTAAAAGGCAGTTCATCAAGTATCATCATGCGGGCTAAAGCATTTCTAATTGCTTTTTGATCAAATCTCCAAGAGGTCATTTTATTTTCCTCCCCGTATTGAAAAGCAATCTGTGTCTGCCCGGCACTAATTTTAGCCAAGTATGGGGCACATTTGCTTAAATGTTTCCTAAGATTACTTGTACCTTGACTTTTAGACTCAGACTTGTACACCATACCACAATGATTGCATTTTGCTTTTTCAACACCGTCTTTATCCGTGAACTTCTCAAACTCTGGCCACACTATGGATCTTGGTTGATAAATTTTAGTTTTCTTCTTAGGTGCTTGACTTTTTTGTGGAATTTGATCATCATTACTATCAAGATCAATCCTTTGTTCTTCAGACGAATCATATGTTCCTGACATCTATAAATAAAAATATACATGAATTAGATAAAGTATCAAACATATAACTTCAATTTTCACTTAACGATGAGACAAAACCAAAGGCACAAATATCACATATAACTATAAGATATTTTCATATAAACAAAGTAAACATATACATAAACAATTTGATTCTTGTGTTGTTGTTTTCATATTGTTTGCATGTCCATTATAATCGATAAAGTTATATATTAATTTTCTAATAAATTTATATATTGTATAAATACTGTTTCTCATACTCTCATCACATATTCATTTAACCACATGTTGTTTAATATACTCATGTTGTTATACATGATTTTTTTGCAATTGTATTTTTAGTTATAATATAACAATATCAACGATCATCTTCAAAGATCATCATTCAATAGCAATCAAAGATCATCATTCAAAAACAATATTCAACAATAATCATATAAAGATCAACATATTCAATAGCAATTAAAGATCCTCATTCAAAAACAATATTCAACAATAATCATATAAAGATCAACAAAATCATGAGCACAAATATGTATTATGAATTCAAGGGATTTTAGATGGTAAATGGAATCAATAGCAATTAAAGATCCTTATTAAAAAACGATTACATATTATTATGAATTCATAGGACGAAGAAAAACACAAGTCTAAATTGTATTATCATATTATTATATTACGAACTTGAAAACACAATTGAAATAGATATTACTGCAATCAACATATATATTATATGCAAAGAAAGTGAAATATAAATGGATAGCATTACAAGAATTTTACTTTATACTCAATATAGACCACAGGCAATAGGTGACTGTTTGTGCCACAAACCTTCAACGATTTGCCGCTGCCGAATGATTTCACTCAATGTAGTTGCTTCAAAGATCAAACCCGACACCTTAAACTTCAACTAAACCTGCGCATTGAATTTCAATCTTTTAATAACAAACCACAATAATATGCTAATACAAACCTTCAAATAATGGATGCTAAGAGTTAAATTCAAACCTTTTGTTCATGGCATGTGTCTCATGCAGATGATTACGGCTAAGTTCCTATTGAGGTTTGAAGATGATGGGCAATACAAATTTGCTATATAAATTGAGTAATGATTGTTTATTTTGGTATAAGATTTTGGTAAACCTAGAAAAACTAGGAAATTTGAATAAGGTGTAATCGGGTTTTTCGGGTTCTCCGATTCTTTATTTTTTAACCCAATGACCGAACCATACTACACATTCGGGTACGGGTTATGTATAAATCGGGTTCTGGTAATCGGGTTATGTGTAGTTCGGGTTCGGGTTCAATTTTTTCGGGTTTGGTTTTCGGGTTCGGGTAAAAAACACACCCCTACTTCAAAGAAAATTTCCGGGCGTTACATAAGGTTATGACACTTGACCTTTTATGAATAAAACATGATAATCAATAATACTAATGATAATTGTGCACTAGAAAAATGTATCACAATCAATCTTGACCCGGATATATCAGTCCAAGTGCTAAAATATCCCTTAAATCGTTACAAGTAGAATGTTGGTTTAGTTGTGCCCTACTATGCACGGATTAGTTACATTAATTTGTGACATAACGATTAAATCTCAATGGGGGTGGAGGGGGGGTTCCAGTATAAAGAGCTTATTGCGTGCGGGGAATTTTCCAAATAGTACAATCCACAAATCACGCCACTTTAATGGAGTTAATTATTATGCTCCATTCGGGAACAATATCAGGTAATATCAAACCATAAAATAAGTTTAAAGAGTATGCATTTCCCTGACATAAAGGAGTTCGTGAGACTCATCTGAATGTTGTTATTAAGGTAAATGCTTAAGATCTAGAGTGCTACTGATTGGATAGGTTTCTAAGTTTGTTTTTTATGTATTAGCATTTCATTAAGTAGTTATCTAAGTCCAACCTTTGTGTTAAGATTACTTTACTTAGCTTGTTGACTCTTATACATGTACATAGGTAATTTGTGCTTTGTGTTTTGAGTTCTTCAAGTATTAACTTGTGCACTATTTTATGTACAAATCTGTATATTATAATTTTAGATTATAATGTTTATCATAAGTGCATTTTGGTTCCAAAACAATAAGATTTCAATTGTTGACAATTTTGGTTCCTATACTTTGTTGATTTGATGCTTTTAACACTAAAGTTTTGATTTTTGCACTTTTTTGGTTGTGATGAAATTTATTGTTTTTAGGTGAGAGCTAATAGAATATATCACTTGTTATGTCATTTGAGTTTCTTTATTGATTTTAATAGTTTATTTTCAAAATAGACGCTTTTATTATGATTAAACACGGATTCTTACTTAGTAAATAATGGGCAGCGTAATATGTGATTGCATTTTGTTTATAACTTATTTGGATATAATTAAGTCCCTATAGTATTAATATTATGATTATAGCGATGTGTTTGTTTTTGTATTTTAAGCGCGTATTTTAAGTGATATGTAAGATATTTTAAAAATAATTTATTTTATTAAAATTTTTAATTATGGATTAACTTTATAGGTTATAAGGTACTGTAATAAGTGAAATTTTCCATTTTTGGGGATCTTTATAAATTTCTTTATAGTTTTCTTCATTTTGACATGTTAAACATTTTAAATAGATTCTTTCCATCCCAATTATTCCTATATGACAAATTAATAACAGATTCAACGAACACGATACTTGCTTTCAGGGGCGGGCCTACATTGAGCCGAGGGGTAGCCTATGCTACCCTTCATTTCTTTACGCGTAGTGTAAAAAATAATGGTTTTATGTAAATAAATTATGGTTTTACATTACCACTGAGAAAATATTATATTACCCCTAATTTTTTTTGAATATAACACTTTATAGAAAGTTTTTAAATTTTATAAAAAATAATATTATATTATATATAAATACATTACATATTATAAAAACATAAAAAAATAATAAGGTCAAAATACCCAATAGTCAATTTAATAATAATTAACAAGACCAAAATAAAAATAAGCCTAAAAACATTAAACAACTTAAACGACCTAACTAATGAGCCCAAATATCCCATAATTCAATCAAATATAAAATTAAAAAAAAACATCCATCGCTCCATGCTCCCATCGACCCTTCGTCTCTTCCTACACGCCACAGGCAGACAACCACCATCTACCTATACCGCCGCTCACCCCATGTCCCTATCATCGGCCGTCCGACCGACCAACGCCAAAATGATGCCTGCTGCGGCAGCACTTGCCACCGCCCTCATGTCTTTCATCAATTCACTGCCCACTTCTAGGTAACATTTCTAGTTTATTTTCTCTATTACACTACAAAAATAGAGATTTAGGGTATATGTTGTTCAATTTAAGTGTTACTTATTATAAACACTAATGATTATTTGGTTCAATTTCTAATATTTAGGGTTTATGCAATTAGATATATGATATATAGATTTGAAAGGTGAATTAGAGATTTGACATTGAAATTATGTATTTGAATTGTGTTATTTCTAAATGCAATTTGTAATCCTATTGTGTTATTTGTTATAAAATAGGGATTTAAAAATGAAAAAACAAGTTTTTATTGATATTTTTTAAAGAAAATTTCAAGAGTAGGATATTGGTTCAACAACTCCTTCGACTTTAATTCCTTTGGGTAAATTCCTTCGATCCCAAATGAATTTGATTTGAATGATATTTATTTGAACCCCTTTATTAATAATATAAAGGTACGATAAAAAAATTATATTACCCCTTAACTCTTATTCTAGATCTGACATGCTTGTTGCTTTTAATATACTCAAATAGATCAAAACATGATGATTTGATTCTACCTTATTGATTCTACTACTCTCTATTTTGCCTTTAAGTTCTTCCTTTTTCTTCTTTTTTTCTACGATCAAAACATGAGACTAACTTGCTTCTTTCTTGACCTGCTTACATGCTTCCCCTCTCATTCTCAGCCCTATAGCCTAGGGCTGTTGACCCTTTGAAAAACCGACGTTCAAAGCAGCGGTCAAAATTATACACTCACAAACTCTTTCTTCTCATTCATTCTCAAATTTACATTTAATAGAAAAAACACCTTGCACTAAAATAAAAGAAGTTGACTTACCCGTTGGTACTCTATTATCTAGACCCACTTATCTTGCTAATAATTAAAAACATATGACTAAATAAACTTTCAAATAACTCGTAAACCGTAACTTGACTCGCCATATCAAGATTAATCCAACATCCACCAACACTTTAACAACGGTGTTTGTTGTTCTTAAACAACAATTCTGGTCATGGACATTAATTTGTACGCGAACAACTATGACCATGGTTCATTACTCAAGGATGAGCTCCTAGCGAGAGATACCCAAATCCCTACTTATCCGATAAACAATGCAGGTTTATTTGTTGATGGACGCTTGTATTGGTTGGTCGATAGTTGCTTTCGCTGGTCACTTTTTTATAAAGAGAAAGTGTCTCATTGGAGGTTGTTTCCAGCTGATGGTGGTGCCGCGCCTAGGGCTGTTCAAACCGCTCGGCGCTCGCTCGACGTTTGTTCAGAATTTTCTCGAAAAATGCTTGTTCGAATTTTTGCTCGGTTGTAAACGAGCCGATCAGCTCAGATCGTTTGTAAACAAGCTAAACACGAGCAAAAGTCCGCTTGATTTGGTTTGGATCGAATTAATCTGTATATAGTTTATACGTAGCACTATAATATATTGACCTATTATATACAACTATATAGTTATATTTATACATATATAGTTAGAAACATCAAACCAACAACAACTTTGAATTTGAAATTTTCCTAACTATTGAATTTTTATATAGTTAGAAACATCAAACCAAATATTATAAATTATATAGTTTTCTTCGATTTTATACAAAACTTATCATTACTAAAAAATAGTTAAAATAATAATATGAGAAAATTATAAAGAACCCCAAAAATGGAAAGTTTGTCTTATTAAAGTAACTTATAACCTATAAAATTAATCCATAACTTATCATTTTAATTAAAAAAATTAACTTAAAATATATTACAAAACACGTCCGAAACGCGATCTAATACGCGTTTAAAATAAAAATAACCAACATCAACCCTATAATCATAATATTGATATTCCTAGGGGTAAATTTATTTAAAATAAGTTATAAATAAAATGTAAACACATATTTATCTACATATAAATTACTAAGTAAGAATCTGTGTTTAATCATCATAAAAGCATCTATTATAAAAATAAACTACTTACACCAATAAAAGAACTCAATATATATATTAGTATCTTAACTCACCTAAAAATAATAAATTTTATCACAACCAAGAAAATTTTTAAAATAATCAAACTTTAGGGTTAAAAGCGTCAATTCAATAGAATATAGGGACCAAAATTTTCAATAATTGAAACCTTACTTTTTATGAACCAAAATGAAATTATGATGAAATTTATAATCTAAATTTGTAATATATGTACTCTTACTTAAATAATACACAAGTTGATACTTCAAAAACTCAAGACATAAAGCACAAGTTACGTATATGTAACAAGAATCAACAAGAACCTTAACACATTGTTTGGACTTATATAACTACTTAACAAAATGATAATACATATGAAATAAACTTAGGAATCTTTCCGGTCAGTAGCACTTTAGATCCCGAGCATTTACCTTAAGAATAATATTTAGATGAGTCTCATGAACCCTCTTTTTACTTAAATCTTTTAGGGTGAGATGCATACTCTTTAATCTTTTTTATGGTTCAATATTATCTTCTAATATTCCTAAACAAATCAAAATTATTAACTCCATTAAAAATTGTGTGTTTTGTGGATAGTACATTTGGAGAATCCCCCGCACACTATGAGTCATTTATGTTAGAGAAACCTCTCATTGAGATTCAATAATTGTTGTGTCACAATTAGTAAAATTTAACCGTTTCTAGTGCTAAATGGTTAGGAGATATCTTAGCATTCGGGCGGATAAGTCCGGGTGAGGCTTAATTATGATATATTCTCTAGTGCACCATTATCATTAGTATTATTGATTGTCATATTTTATTCATGAAGATCAAATGTCATAAACTTATGAGCTTACCAATATTATTTTGACGTATTTTATGTGTGTATCTCAGAAGAAAAATAATTAAAAAGTGACTTATGGATAGGAGCCGCCTTAGTTGGGTGTTTGGAGATTTAGCCACCGCCCTATCCACTTTATCATGTTATATACAATTTAAATAAATATGTTATTTGGATAATTTATTAATGGAATGATACATAGACATTTGACTTGGGGAATGTAACCACTTGTAAGTTTAAATTACTATATTCCGTTATATTATGTTGATATCAGTCGGTTATGGCTAGTCTCGGTCAGGTGTGACAGGAATTACCATAAATAAATAATAACTAGCCTACATATTATTACAACTAAATGGTGCCATGTGAGTTGTACCATTTTATTTTCATTTCTTGTTAGAATGTTGATAAAAACGATACTTAAGGATCGTAATTGATTAATCAAAGTGTCTACAAATCGTAAACGTAATCTGAAAGTAGGAAACCAATTCAAGTTGACATCATGGCTGCCACGCCAAAAGAACGATTATTTATTTTTTAGGGGGCATCATTACACATCTTTATGTTTTAAATTAGACTATAGCAAAACAACTACATAATTTGTCAACCACGCATTGGGAAAATCACAAGGCGAACCGTTTGGAATTGTTCATTGCCCTTCTCAATTCATATGGAGTAAATTGATCAAAATCAGGTATTAAGAGACCTATAACTCATTGATGGCTACAAATATCAGGTTTGCCACACCAATACAACTAATTTAGCAAAGTTCAGTGAATCATGGAAAGTTTTCAATTTTCAATTTTACAGCTTACATGTTGGGGCTCGTCATCGTAGCCTTCAACAATTGATATTGGAAAATAAATGCAAGAATCTCTCATTTGATCTCGTGTTCATTATCATCGAGTGACATTTTAAAATTAAACAGTGAAGCCAAATAACAGTTGTAACTAAGTCTCAAATGAACAGAATGTCGTAATCATCAACATACCTCAAAAAATAAAACATAAGAGCCCCCATAAAAAGTCAAGGTTTTCATTTTATGACCGATCCCTAATAGATATAAATCTATTATAACCAAACCAAAAATCCCAACCCCTGATGAAGGGCAAAACAGAAAAACCCAAACACTAAAACAAAGGAAATCTATAGTCATCAACCAACCAACAATAAAAACATAAGAGCCCCATGAAAGTCTGGGTTCCCATTCAAAACAATATAATAACCATTTGAATCAGATCATTAACTGGTGTAGGATTAAATATCATATCCAAGCTGATTCGATTGTATTCATCCTTCCTAATATATTGCATGAATTGTCTAAGTTTGAAGCTAGCAAAAAACTTTTAGATTTTTTAAAACATTATTTTAATTTCCACCATTTATTATTTTAGAACATGGTATCCCCATTTGTTTCTCATCTTCTTTATTTGCATCTTATTTTGGCCTAATTCTATAAGTGGTACTGTGAAGTAGCTAACATAGAACAATATTTAGCTTTCTTTAGATAAAAATCAACCAAGTCCACACACGAACATCGGCTACCCCATACGTGACCATTTAAAACATCCCATGGATGAGACCACACCACAACATTCGTGAAATTCCGTCCATTAGTGCCAAATCGATTTCTTGTGTCAAGTTTCACAATCACAGCTCGCGATTGCTTTTAAGATAAAGTTTTCCCTATCTATCACTATCAATATTACTATCACTACTATTTTTCTAATTATATTATTAAAATGGTTACTTTTCAAATAACTAGAGTTACTTTATGTGAGAATAGTAAGAAGTGAGAAACATGTGCCACAGGTTCTGGATTGAAACAAATTAAATGAGATCAAACCGAATTAAAGAAAAAATCGATCACAACATGAAATTTACACGGCAGTACGGAGACCTAGATGCAATAGATTCACGTAAATCAAAATTTTTATGACTACCGTCGCTAACATATTAACATTTTTAATTTAGTTTCTTATTATCGTCTTAAAATACAATTTTATCTAATTTAACTTGTGATATCAAGTAGCTAGACAATAATCCTTAAAGAACTGGATTGTTAGTTTCAATTTTTGAAGATAACAACTTAACGTGTTAAGTCGGTAAGTAATTAATCAAGTAATACACACATATAATCATATAAATAAACTATATATATAGCATTAAACCTATCTAACATATACATTCAACCTTCAACTTCAACTTCAACTTCAACTTCAACTTGCACATCAATGGCGGATCATCAGTTTTCTGAAGACGTTATATACGAAATCTTGTCAAGATTGCCCATCAAATCTTTAGCTCGTTTCCGGTGTGTATGCAAAAAATGGTTCAAATACATCAATGATCCTTACCTCGAAACCATTCATCGTGTCGAAGAAGAACCCACACCCATCATCTTCCAACAAGTTCTACCTGTTCATCCCTACAAGGTCACCAAATACTGCAAAATTAGTTTTTTGCGTGCAATCCAAGGAACTACAAACGCACAAAAGGACCCCGTTTTCGAGTTCTATTACAAGAGCCCCTCGTCGTTCCTGACTCAAGAAAACCTGGTTCTAGGTTCATGCAAAGGGCTAACTCTCGTCTGTTACGAAAAGAACCCTGATGATCATGGCACCTATATGTTTGCAGTTATCAATCCTCTTACTAAACAACACCACAATTTGCCACCCATCAAGTTATCTAGTTTCATGAACTGGTTCGACGTAAATGAGGCAGCAGGGATTGGCTTTGATGATTCCACCAACACTTTAAAGACGGTGTTCGTTATTCCTAAAGAACCTGTGTGGCCACTAGACGTTGATCTGGTACGTAAACAACTATGCACCATGGTCCATTACTCGGGGACGAGGTTGTGGCGAGAGATACCCAAAACGCCTGCTTATCCGATAAGCGGTGCAGGCGTGTTTGCTAAAGGGCGTTTGCATTGGCTGGTCAATTGTTTATATTGGTGGTCACCTGGGGTAAGAAAGATAGTGTGGTTTGATGTGAAGATGGAGGAATTCGGGTTAACGGACCCTCCCAAACCAAGAGGAGGCGATTGGAGCGAGTATCAGTTGGTAGATCTAAACGGTGAAGTTGGATTCGCATATGTTGACGTTTGTATCGAGTTGTGGGTGTTGAAGCAGGAAGAATGGGTGTTGCACTGTTGGTTTGATCCAAATCTGCCGCTGTATGATGTGGCGGTTTCGGGTTTTTGGAATAAAGAAGGGGATGTCTTGTTTACCTCAGGTGGAGGAAGATGGTTGTTTGTTTACATTCTGAAAACTGGTGATTTGCTACAAATTGATGGGGGTATTGATGATCTATGTGAAGCACAAATTCTAATGTACAAAAGCAGCTTGTTTTCGGTTAATTATCGGTTAGAAAATTACATGTAAAGATTATTAAGTGCTAATAGGTAGTTAATTAGGTGTTGGTGAAGAGTAGAATCGTGATACATATTTTCTATTGAATTTGGGTATCTTCTTGTTTGTTTTTGTTCCATTAGTTTTGAGTATATGGTTGTCCAAATTGCCAGATTTTGCCTATTTGATATCCATATATGTATATATCCATTATTTCATTCTAAAGCATAACTTTCAATCTAAAAATGTTCACAAAACAGTATAACCAAAGAAAAAAAAGTAAAAAACAGTCTTTTTTTAAGTTTCGGATATATTGATACATGAGCATCTATCTTTTATTATTTGAATTCGAATTGGTTGACTTATCTTTTTATTATTTGAATTTTTAATGGCTTTTAAATTTATCTTTAGGTTGTTAAAATCTAGTATAATTGTTAAGGTTTGATAAGTGTTTATAATGAATTTATGTTGAATACTAGGTAGTACCCCGTATATTACATAGGTTGAGTAAATAGTACGTAATAAAAATTTATTAATCATAAAACGATATTATTGAAATTGATATGAGTAAAAATATAAGTAATAAAACAATATATCATTGTCTTAAACTTTTGTTTTTAAACCTTTATTGCGTTTTTTAATAAACATTTTGTTCCATAACAAATCGTTTAACAAAATATAAATATTAAAAGTTTCCTAATTATATTTCCTAAGTTTAGTTATTCTTTTAAAAAAATTCATATAAAAAACCATTTTAAAATATTTTATGTTTCAAAAGTGTTTGCTGGTTTAGAAAATTTTATTGTTTCTAAAATTTTGTTTATTTAAAAGTTACATTTATAAAAGTATTTCTTTCTTAATTTATTGAAAAACCATTTTAATCTCAAAAGGAATTACATAAAATTATTATTATTATTTAATGTCATTATTTAAAAGGAGAGAGAATCAGAAAAATTAAAATTAGATGATTTAGAATTGTGTCAAGTGTCATCTTAAAATCTCCTTTTATTATAATAGATAGATTCTTCCTGATACATTGTCTTTGATTATCAATAGATTTTTGAATCATTTAATTTCTTCCATATCAACATCACTTTCTTTCTTGTTAAACTTGATTCGTTCAACGGGTTTGAAGAACCGAACCCGCTTCCCTTGCTTACTTGCTTTCGATCGATCAATAAAACATGATTTCCTACTACCTGTTCTTCTCCTTGTATGGTTCCGTTTATAGCCATTCAACTTGTAAAAAATTTGACCTACTTCTATTTCTTTCTGTTAATTTTAATCAATCAACAATATTTTACAACGCATCTTCTTCCGAACGCACTCTCTTCTTTTTTCTCTCATGACTGATGTCGTCCTCTTCTTGTTCTTAATCGATAGTTGCTGCTTGCATCACGTTTGTCGAAGATGATACTTGCTGCTAGGGGCGGACCTATATTGAGCCGAGGGGTAGCCACTACCCTCAACTTTTTATGGGTAGTGTAAACAAAATTACAGTTTGTGTAAAAAAGTTACGGTTTACATTGCCCGTTATAAAATATTGTGTTACCCCTAAAGTTTTTAAAACTCAACACTTCATTGAAAGTTTTAAATTTTATAAAAAATAATCTTATATTTTATAAAAACATTACATATTATAAAAAGATAAATAACTAATAAGCTCAAAATACCCGATAATCCAATACAATAATAACTAATAAGCTCAAAATAAAAATACTCCCAAAACAATTAAACAACTTAAAAAGCCTAATCAATTATCCCAAATATCACATAACACAATTAAACATAAAACTTTAAAATAAAAAAAACACCATCTATCGTCCCATGCCCCTATCGACCATTCGTCTCTTCGCACATGCCACATCAGCCACCATCCACCCACACCACCGATCACCCCATGTCCCCATCGCCAACCGTTCGGCTGACCACTGCCGAACTATCGCCTGCAGTGGATGCCTTTGCCACCGCCCACATGTCTTTCATCAATTCATTCCTCACTTCAAGGTAACATTTCTAATTTTTTTTTCCTTATTACACTATAAAGTTAGGGATTTAGGGTATATGTTGTTTAGTTTCTAACATTTAAATATTATTTAAGTGTTATTTGTTATAAAAATTAATGGTTATTTGGTTAATTTTTAATATTTAGGGTTTATACAATTTGGTATATGAAATAGGGATTTGAAGGATTAATTAGAGATTTGATGTTGCAATTAGGTATTTCAATTGTGTTATTTCTAAGTGAATTTGTAATTTTATTGTGTTATTTGTTTTAAAAATAGGGATTTAAAAGATGAAAAACAAATTCTTATGGGTAGTTTTTTAAAAGAAATTTCAAAAATAGAATATTGGTTCTAATAATGATTATGATATTGGGTCAATAACTCCTTCAAGTTCAATTTTTTCGGGTTGAATTCCTTCAATCCAAAATGAATTTGATTTGAATGATTTTCCTTTGGACTCAATTATTAATATTAATGTACGATTAAAAAATTAAGTCACCCCTAGACTTTCCTTCTAGATCCGTCATGCTTGCTGCTGTTAATAAACTCAAATAAATTAAAACATGATGTTTTTATTCTGCTTTATCTTATCATGAATCTTTTTGATCTGCGTAAATTTATTGCTCTCTTCTTTGCCTTTAAGTTCTTACTTTTTCTTTTTTTTTCTATGATCAAAATTTAAGACTGACTTGCTTCTTTCTTGACCTGCTTGCATGCTTCCTCTCTCATTCTCAGCCCTAGCTGACCCTTTGAAAAACCGACTGTCAAACCAGCAGCCAACGCTCATTTCTCAACCTTGCGCTCTGATACCGATTGATGGTTCAGGCTTATGATTATACACTCACAAACTCTTGTTTCTTATTCATTCTTAAATTTACATTTAATAGAGAAGACACCTTGCACTAAAATAAAAAAAGTTAGACTTACCCACCGCTACTCTATTATCTAAGACCACTAATTTTGCTAATAATTAAAAACATATGACTAAATAAACTTTCTAATAACCCGTAAACCATAACTTGACTCGTCATATCAAGATTAATCCAACATCCACCAACAATTTATGTGACATCAATCACTTTCAAATCCGTTAATTAACCCGAAGTTCGTTATAATACGTTAAAACAATAAATGTGTTCGGGTAATTAATTTTCGTATTTGTATTTAATTTTGTCGTAGCTAGTTGCGTTAAATCTTAATTTATAAAATAATAGATTTGAGTAATATAATGTATTTATTATTATTATTATTATTATTATTATTATTATTATTATTATTATTATTATTATTATTATTATTATAAAAATTATTATAATTATAATTATTATTATATACAATATCATTTGCATAAAACCTATCGAATCACATTCGCGACACCGCAAATATTTGCACTAATATTATTTTTTTCTCACATTATAACCCGTATATATATTTTATGTAAATCGGTTCGCTAAGTGTTACATTTTAATGTTTGGGTTAAATAAGAAGAGTGAATTGTCGTTTTCCTCCCTGTGGTTTGATCACATTTGCCATTTTCATCCAAAAATATTTTTTCTTGCATTTGGCTCCTCAAGGTTTGGGAAACATTGTCATTTTCATCCGAAGCAAGAATTTCGTGATAAAATTTTTTATTAGCAACACATAAACATAAAGTAGGATTTCGTTTTTATATAAAAATTTACGTAAATACCCTTTTAACAATGAATATTTAACATTTTAAGTCAATGGAGCTAATATTTTTGGATGAAAATAGTAATGTTTCCCAAACCTTGAGAAGCCAAATGCAAAAAAAAATATTTTTAGATGAAAATGACAAATGTGACTAAATCACATGGAGGAAAACGACAATTCATTCTAAAAAGAAAAATAAATAGTTTAAGGTTCAAAATAAATATTTTTGAAACTAAAAGTAATTAATTCTTAAATAGTTCAAGGTTTTAAATGTAAATTTGAATTACATATATAACCCATTTTTTTCTCCCGGCCAAAACCCTAAGATAACCCCCACCTTGTCGTCCCCGTCGTCCACCACCCAAGTCACCCGCATCGCCGTCAACCACCATTCCGGGCACCTCTCGTCGCCGAACCACCACCGCGAACCACCGCGGAGCAGCATCGATCATCGTTGTCGCACCGTAACGTGGTTTCGTCGGTAAGCGTCTCGTATTCGTTCGTTTCGTCTTGTTTCATATCATTTGTGTTCGGGTTCGGGTTTGGGTTCGATTTCGAGTTGCCGGTGTGTGTGTAGAGGTGAGTGTGTGTGTATGCATATGTATACTGTGTGTAAAACGGTGTGTTGGTGCGCTGTGTGTGTGTGTGTGCATGCGTAGTGCGTGTGTGCAGTGTGTGTTTGTATCGATATATATATGTGCGTGGAATGTGTGAATATTGTGTGCATGTGTGCATGGATTGTGTGTGATTTGCTGTAGTGTGTGTTTGTATGTGACCTTGAGTTTTGTATCTGGATAAATATGTGTGTGTTATGTATGAATATATACATATAGATATATAGTGTGGGTGATGTGCATTTAGGTGTGTGTATTAATATATAAACCTATGTATATGTGACTGTGTGTGTAGTGTGTGTAGTGTATGTGTGTGTGCGTGTGTCTATATATGATAGTGTGTGTGAGCTATATATGCATGTACGTGTGAGTATGTCAAATGAAACATAAAATGAGTGTTGGTTGTTTTCTCAAGTAATTTATGGTGAATAATTATGGGATTGGGATTAAAGGATAATGGTTGTATTTTTGATAGTTTATTGACAGAAAAACAAGTCATTTTGTACGGAAAATATTTTGGTCATACGAAATCCAAAATGGATGAATTTGAAGTCTAAAACTAAGTTTAACGAGTCTACTTTCCAACCCAATTGGTCTCGTCAAAAATCATGAAGTTTTGAGCCACAAACAGTGGATACAAAAAGATTGATTAAAACTAAAATTTTGGGAATGCTTGGTCCAAATTTAGAAACATATATATCTCCCAATTTTTATCAAAATGACGTAACCTTCTCCTGAAACTTTGTTTCATGTGTTATTTTTAAAGTACAGTTGGTTTTGCGTCATTTTCTTATCGTTTCGACCTCCAAACTTATTTTACAAAATCTGTGTGTAAACATTGATGTATGCTAATTACTTTCTGAAAATTTCTAAATTGAGGGTGATAATTAAAACAACTAAAATAAACTAATAATTAGATATAAAGATTGATGATACGAATAACTATTATATGAATGAGTGAGAAAATAGAAATGATAATAACATCATGTTGTGATCGGATTATTTAAAAAGAAAAATATAAGTGTGTATATACTTTAGTGTTTACTTATGAACTAATTTCACACACATATATATATACATATATATATATATATATATATATATATATATATATATATATATATATATATATATAGGGTCCGACAGGACTTTCTTTTTAATGAGAACTGCAAGAACCTTTTTTAGCCATTGATTAGATAAATATGTGTTTGAGATTGAAGGAACATTAATGTTATTTTTCAACCAAAACATATATGTAAATTAATATGAGAAGGGTAGTTATGTAAAATGACATTAAAATTCATATGGTAAGCAGATTGCATTTACTTGATTCCCGTAAAGTCCTTCCCAATATTTTAGGAACAAAATTATAGAAGGAAATTGTCAAACCTTCTTGCATTATAGAAATTGTAATTTCAAACATTCGTTGAGGAAGAAGAAGTTACGAAGAAGGTCGACGGCGCAAGTGTATTCAAGTATGTTAATTTTTAGTGATACCTATCGTTACGTTTCAGAAGGATCATGTATGAACTTCAGTTGTTGATTACGCATACATGCATTACTGATTCTGGTGTAATATCGGTGCGAATTAGGGTTCGATATAAAGGGAAAAAGAGACTGATGTTGTTATTTGTATAGTAATTTATGGTTTTAATGAAGATACAGAAACCAATGGGTATATTATCTATCGAATTGGGATTTGATATTGATAATTGCAAGCATTTAGGGTTTTTAAATAATCTATGTTTTGAAAAGTTAATACTGAGTAGATTGAGGTTTTTTTAGAGTATATTTGTCAGAGTGGTTGTGTTGCATAGTTAATATTCGTATATGTAAAACTTAGTAAATAGTAGGGAAAAGTATTTGGTTGTTCATGGAAAACAAGATTGGGTCTGTATTCGTATATGTAAATAGAAATTATATGTTAACTTGTGTATGTAGAGGAATGTGTAATCATGTGGTCCATCATCATTCGAAATTGATATTTCTTCTAGTTGTTTAAAATTTTTAGGATGTGAGATTTGGATGTGTAAGTAGTTGATAGTTTTATGCTTCATAATCTTCTCTGTTATGAGATAATAATTAAATTGTTATTAGAATGAAGGAAATTGTATTCATGTGGAAATATGAAAAATAGATTAGTCTTGATTTGTATGTGTAATTTTATGTTTAATACTCTAAATAATAATATAGATTACACTGTTATGTATAGATGTATTAGAAGCCTTTTATTTGTACTGACTAAAATAAAGTGTTGCTTGGCTCTGTATGCATATATGTAAATAAGGGTTAATATATGATCTCTAAGGATATAGGTTTCCGTTTGGTATTAATGAACATGAGCAATACAATATATGCATTTGTATACATGGGTATGAAGTTGGTAAGTATCAAATGAAGCGTGATATGTAAAGGACATTTATTTTCTTTCAATATATTTTATTCAAGAAAACAAGCAGCTCATAAAGATGTCGTCAAGTAAGTGTATAAGTTATATGTTGTCTAATTGTATGTTACCCGTAATTTATATATTTTGTTAACAGTTTAGTGGTTTTACTTGTATGTAGAAAGAAGAAGTGAACTTATAACACATTTACCTGATTTACGAATGACGTGACAAATCCAATTGCTTTTGATGATCCAGAAGAAAGTGTACAAAAAGAAAGTATACGAAAAGAAAGTGTACAAAAAGAAATAGGTGAAATGTTGGAACGTAGTAGTGTGGTTAAGAGTTAAATTTAATAAAATATACGTATTATGAATTTTAGAAAATTTTATTATATAACATAGCATCTCCTTTTGTTACAAGCACTACTAATTTTATAAAATCAAATAAACCATCAAAACACAATAACATTAATGATTGGTGCTTCTAGCAGTATGAAGATCTTTTAAGTAAGTCGATAATTAGGGTTATCTTATGAGTAACTATTGAGTATGAACCTGTAGAATAAGTTTATCATATTTTTGTGAACCCTTTATGCATGATTTACAAATATGTATGTTTGATTTTGTGGGAAAAGAATCTGAAAGTAATGTCAAAGATGGTAAAAGAAAGGATAAAAAACATAGAGATAAAACAGTTATGTTTTTTTAATTAATTAGAGATGATATTTTGGAGGATTAACCTTAATTTTTAATATTTTATGTTAAAATAGTTACGGACAAAAGACGAAGAATATCAATTGTAGAATCAGTGATTGTGAGTAATAATCAGAAAAATCAAGCTATAACTTGTAGGAATTTGGTTGCTGGAGTAGCTTTAAAGCAAAGAAGAAAAAAAGGATTGCAATGAAGGTGCCAAAAGGAAGTGATCAGGTTAACGTTTTTGTATAGAAATACATGTGTAAAAAAGGGAAAAATTATGCATTCGTAAAAATGACTATTATGATATTATTAGGTGCCAATTTAACTTTGTAAATGTGAAGTCACTGGATCGGTAGACATCCGAGCATGTTCTTGACGGAAGGATAAACAACAGCAAAAAACCAAGAGACAATCAATAACACGAACTATAATATAATGGTTTCATTGATAAAATCTAACGATTACAAGCTCGTTACAACATAAGAATCAAGACTTTTGGCAAGGGGAGATCGAGCATGATCTCCCCTTTAATCCGGCAGCCCCTAGGCCCCGAGCAGACTCCCTCCCAAACCCTTAATCTCTCTACACATTGAAACTGGTATATATAGGCCTCGGCCCATATTAGATGCGACTGGGCCCATTCGTGCGATTGGACCATGCGTATGGTTCAATCGTACGATTGGACCATGCGTATGGTTCAATCGTACGACTGGACCATACTTATGGTTCAGTCTTACGAATGTCCCAATCGCATCTCTCAGCCGCACGACTGGCCCTTTAGCAAAGCTCAGTCGCACGACTGAGTTTCATTCGCATATGCTCCTACGAATGACCCAGTTTCATGTGTTTACAACATATCAGGTATATTACATTAAGCCTAGACTATTCGACAAGCGACGGACACACTATATATGACAATATATGCTCCAACAAATTCCCCCTTGGACGTTGCTTGCGAATAGTAGATACCACCTCTTACAATCTTCGGTCAATCTTTGCTCTGGTTGTCAATAGAATCAAACGAAAACCATATTAGCCAACGTTGCCGATCCGTCAGGTTGCTACAATATCCCTAAAAATGAATTTAGGCACAATAGCTTTCGTTTACTTTGCAGAACACCATCATAGCAGCAAGATTCCCCATATGACTGATTTTTCCAGATAATGACATGAACAGTTTTCCATTGCTTCAATCTTCACACAGGCTAACATGATTAACATTAACACCTGCAGAAATTCCCCCTCACATTCAGCATATCCCAATATATAAACGTTGTGCTCTCTTGCGTCTTCATACGGTGTATTGGGAAAAAGGTAGAAGGTTCCAATCCACAGCTGACAATCTCAACCAAATCAGCATGCATGTAGATTCTTCATCAGAAACCGGCTCACATCATCACTTTCTAATTGCGTCTTCAATCTCTCTATACATGGATTCCCCCTAAGAATGAGAATTCTCTCTGTGCGGATAAATATAACTTGATTGGCCCATAAATAGTCAGATGCTCCTGACTACCCCACAAAATCAGCACCGACTGCTGACATCTTCTCTTCTCTCTTTCGTGTTCCAACTTTATTCACCTATTCTGGAAGTCCGACGAATAATGGGGTATACATCAAACTTATTTGACAAAAGAATCTCAGGGTGAATGTGCTTTGCTCATCCTCAAATCTGTGCAAATGGTAGTTCCAGATTTTTTTTTATTTTTTTTTATTTTTTTATTTTTTATTTTTTTTTGGTCTGGAACACCGTTCATCCGTATGACGTGGATGACAAATATCACATTCATGTGAATGGATGATACGAATGATATATTCGTGAGACTGGTCATAAGACTGGTCCAGTAGCATGATTGGTCATAAGACTGGTCCAGTAGCATGACTTGTCATAAGACTGGTCCAGTAGCATGACTGGTCATAAGACTGGTCCAGTAGCATGACTGGTCATAAGACTGGTCTAGTCGCATTCCAGTCGTACTCCAGTCGTACGAATGGTCCATTAGCATGGTCCAGTCGCACGAATGGTCCATTAGCATGGTCCAGTCGCACGAATGGTCCATTAGCATGGTCCAGTCGCACGAATGGTCCATTAGCATGGTCCAGTCGCACGAATGGTCCATTAGCATGGTCCAGTCGCACGAATGGGTCTGTACGCATATTTTCAGATCTGCAGCCGCCAAAGCTGCCAAAAACCCTAATTTGATGAATTTTACATGAACCGAAACAAAATAAACATCATCAGATTCGCAAGGGTAATAGGAACGTGGTTTCGAGTTCGATTTTAACATAGAATCAACACACGTAACAAGATCTGAGCAAAACACGAAGAACACGAAGTGGGTTTAACATCAAGAATCTGAAATAGATCTAGATATCAAGAGCTCGGGTTGCTAGAATGATTGTTAGATCATTCAAGCAGTAACCGGCTCTGATACCAATTGTGAAGTCACTGAATCGGTAGACATCCGAGCATGTTCTTGACAGAAGGATAAACAACAGCAAAAAACCAAGAGACAATCAATAACACGAACTATAATATAATGGTTTCATTGATAAAACCTAACGATTACAAGCTCGTTACAACATAAGAATCAAGACTCTTGGCAAGGGGAGATCGAGCATGATCTCCCCTCTCATCCGGCAGCCCCTAGGCCCCGGGCAGACTCCCTCCCCAAACCCTTAATCTCTCTACACATTGAAACTGGTATATATAGGCCTCGGCCCATATTAGATGCGACTAGGCCCATTCGTGCGATTGGACCATGCGTATGGTTCAATCGTACGATTGGACCATGCGTATGGTTCAATCGTACGACTGGACCATACTTATGGTTCAGTCTTACGAATGTCCCAATCGCATCTCTCAGCCGCACGACTGGCCCTTTAGCAAAGCTCAGTCGCACGACTGAGTTTCATTCGCATATGCTCCTACGAATGACCCAGTTTCATGTGTTTACAACATATCAGGTATATTACATTAAGCCTAGACTATTCGACAAGCGACGGACACACTATATATGACAATATATGCTCCAACAGTAAATGGGATGTGTGTATTTAAACAGACATTGTAAAATTTGTATATCATGGTTGTGGTTATAACAGAGAGTCAGAAGTAAACAAGAATTAAGGAGTGTTTATTTATTTTTTATGTTTTTTTACTATAATGCATGAAAAAGGAATAGTGTGTCACAATGGTTGATATTTATTGGTTATTTCGTCTTTACTTGTATGTATTTTTGAAACTTGTGAATGCTAATAAATAATTCGATGTAATTTGTGTGGTTTTAAATTGCAAAAAATGTTTGTCATTGTGAGATAATAATAGGAAGTCTGAAGTAAAACAATAAATAATGAGTGGTGTTGCTAGGTAGTGGTTTACGTGCAGGTAATTTGAAAAAAAAATTAAATTAATATCATAAAGGTTTTTTTGAGTTCACAATAGATAGTGACCGTACTTGATGTCATTAGATTTAATCCTTAATGGTTCTTGTGATTTCCGTATATGTAAATATTAAGGATACAATGTGGGTAAAACTATGAATATGCTTATTTCCATATATGTAAATGAGTAGTACAACACAATCACAGTTATTTGTTAATATATTGATTTTTAAAGGGATATGGGTTGAAACTTTTGGATAAGCATGTTTACATATATGTAACTCGATGTAACAACACAATCATAATAATAAAAAATACCAAGTTTGAATAATGGTTCGGAGAAAAATCAAATACAATAGCAAACATTAAATACTCAACAATTACACAACAAAATTAGAAGAAAATAGAGAATATAAAAACAATTTTTATTTATCAATGAGTGGACATAATTCAAGTATCATAGGACAATTCCTAGCATCATGGTAAGTGAACACACGACAATAACGACAAAACACTTCCTCCTCTGTTCATGAATGCGAGCACTAATAGTTTCTTCATTGACAAAAACGCCATTCACTATTTGATCAACTTGGTTTTGGTTCGATTCATCAGCAAGAATATTTGCTCTCATATTATTAGAACTTGACATAGCATATGAATATTGAAAAAAAAAACCCAATTCAGCATATGTGTGTTTTGGTGTAATGTAATGAGAACAATATATATACACCACCAAAATTATATAATTCTTTAAAAATCATACGAACGAAAACACTAATATACTGGCAAAATATATTCAAATATATAAGCAAATCTTACCTAAAACCAGGAATAAATTAAAAAAACTAAGATGATTCCGAGAATCAATAAAAACTCAATGCTTGGCTTCAATCGGAATTCAAAAAATAATAATAATTAAATGATTGAATCGGTTTTTAATAAAAAGAAGAAATAGATATGTGGGGGATCTTACTTAAAACTACTGAATCGTTAAAAAAGAATTGTTGATCTTGTGAATCCTTGAAGAATCGATGAATCTCTTCTTGATGGTATACTGATGAATATTTCATGATATGTGCAGAGAATAAATGATCTTGAATTAGAAATAAAAATATACAAACTAAAAGAAATTAACGTGATTGACTACTATGTAACTTACCAAGATTAAATCTAAATTATTAAAGAATCACATCAATTGCAAACATAAAAATATTATATTACCCTTGCTGAATTAATTATAATATAAATAAATTAAAAACAAATCAATGGATAGGATGAGTTCTTGGAGTTCTCGCGATCTTTAGGAGTCCTGAAAAAATCCTGACCCTATATATATATATATATATATATATATATATATATATATATATATATATATATATATATATATATATATATATATATATATATATATATATATATATATATATATATAGATATATATATATATATATATATATATATATATATATATATATATGAGCGAGTCGCCTTTTAAACCCAAACCGACCCATTAATGACCGGATATATCATAATATTCATTAGACATGTTTTGAGATTCAAGTATCTTTAAATCATAGGTGCTTGATCGTTAGCATGCTCACATTCTAGAAGCTTTTAATTTCCTTATTTCCATATCAAATAAGGTGATTTTCGTGGCCCTGTTTTATTACAACTATTTATAAACATCAAGGGAAAAGTATGCTCAATTTTGTTTTACGTTATAAACTCATTTATTTATTTGGGACTATGTGTTACTGTTTTACAAGTTATATATGATACATGCATGAGTTTTCTGTATGGTTCTTTATTTACAACTATTTAAGTCTGGTGTTGGAGCCGACGGATAGGTATTGATAGTACTATTAGGTAGACATCCTTAACTTTGTTTGTTAGTATACTAGTTGGAACTAACTGTGGTCACGAACGGACCATAAGGTGAATATGTTCTGATAAGATATGTGTGTATGTCATAGATTTAGATGTGAGGCTCAAGTTCATATGTGATATTTCTTGCTTATAACTATATACACTTATGTCCTAAAAACTTTTACACAACATCAATTTTTATTTATTAACTAAACCCACGAACTCATCAACCATGTGTTTACCCTTTGAGTATATCTTTTCACATAACATCAATCATTAAGGATAGCTAGACTTTATGTCATAGAGATGACCCTAAGGATATCATAATAGACTTATTCTAGTGTTTCAAATATATGTGTTTCATTTTATGTTATCATTTATGAGTGCGCCGTATTTACTTGCTCCAAGGTTGTGGGATTTGATTTAATTATACTTGTAGACTATGTTTGTCGTGAAATTGACTAATCATGATACAAGTCTTCATTTGTGTCAGATGACGTCATGACACGTTGGTTTTCAGCAATTAATGCATCTCTATTTACTATCAATGTGTTATGACGATTTTGTCCGTTACATTCTTGTGTGTTCGCTATAAGCGAGGGTGTGACACTCTAACGTGGTGTTTGTTGTTCTTAAACAACAAGTGTAGTCACAAACATTAAGTTGGTACGCAAAAAACTATGACCATGGTTCATTACTCGAGGATGAGCTCCTAGCGAGAGATACCCCAAATCCCTGCTTATCAGATTAACAATGCAGGTGTATTTGTTTATAGACGTCTGTATTTGTTGGTTGATAGTTGTTGTGTATTTCTTTATAGACGTTTGTATTTGTTGGTTGATAGTTGCATTCGCTAGTCACCTTTTTCTAGAGAGTGTATCGTTGTCGGTTGCTTCCTTTGCTGATGGTGTGACTACCAACTGATGGTGGTAGGTTGCTGTGACATCTCATATTATCGTTAAATTAAAAGTAAACTTTGTTAAGTTTTAAAAGGACCTTTTATGTCAATTTTGAAACTTTGAGGATTTATTATGCTTAATAATTAATTTGGTGATTAACAAATTAATTAAATAAATAATAATAATAATAGTAATAATATTAATAATAACATTAATAATAACATTAATAATAATAGATTATAATATTGAAGTTAATAATAATAATAATAGTACTAGTAATGATAATAACTTATAAACAAATTATAAACTTAAAAATGTTTAAAACCTAAATTAGTAAGTTAAGGGGTTGTTTTGTTATTTTATAAACTTTAAAAACAAAGTTTGTACATAAAATGATAAAATCAAAACTACAGGGACTAAGTTGTAAATTTCCAAAACTCAATCCCCGTTTCCTTTTCCCACCCCGTGATTCCGGTGAGTATTCCGGCGAGCTACGGTGAGCTCCGGCAGCCGTTTAACCTTTCAATAACTTCGATTAATGAGCTAAAACCGTTTCCAATTATTTGTGAGCGTGATTCGAACCGTTTGGGGGTTATATCAAAGATTAAACACCGGTTACAGGAGCTTTCGAGCTCGAGTAACCGTCGGACATTAACCCTCAACCATTTGACAATTAAAACTTCATAATAGTCCAATTAATCTAACCTAATCGATCCTCTATCAATCTTTAATCGTATACAACACTCAATTACACCTGAAACGACTCCAAACACTAAATTTGATCAACCTTTACATCGCAACTTGCAACCGTATTGTTCTTCAACTTCCGGTCGATCTTAACTAAAATTGACAGAGGGCTTTCATTCGTGACGACTCTTTCAATCATCACACGAGTGTAATTTGTTTAACATCAACGATTTCATATCAAACGTACTCAAGCCTCGGTCGCGGCTCATCTGTACCCGTTCTCCTCTTCAAAGCATCGAATCCGGTAATCAAACACACTCATCTGCTCGAAATTCAATGGGGAATCAAAGCCCCATGCTTATTGCAGTAAACGTTTTCGATTTAGCTTTCAACTGGATCAAATTGGAGTTAGGGTTCTTGGAAAAATTGGAGATCTTTTGCAGTTTGTGTTTTAATATTTTGAAACTATGTTTAAACGCGGCCACGGCCTTTGGTTTACCGGTAATACACTTGACCCATACAAAGGAGGTTCCCGGTTCGTACCCGGGGAGCCTCACTTTTTTTTTAGTCTTTTGGCCTCCAAAATTATTATTAAAAGAAATTTCTCTAAAACTTTGTTTAGCTTAAAATCACATAATTATTTTCTGTAATTTATTTATAAAAAACAATAATAAAAATAATAAAAATATATAGATAATATAAACAAAATACCTTTGTATTTATTTATGTAGTTGTTTATTATTTTAAAGTTAATGTTACGGTTAGTTTCTTCTTATAAAATTTTTTTTTAGATCTTAAATACCAATTTGCACATTGCCTTTAAATTATTGTTCAAATCATACTTATTTCATAAAACTTATTTAAACTTTATAGATTTTATGAATTATTATAAATGTGGTTCTTATTTTATGTTATTCTAAAATATATAAATATATTGATCTCGAGGAAACATAACTGGTTCCATTTGTTAAAATAAAATTACTTGACAAAGCACAAAATTTAAACCCTAGTCCTCGTTGATTCGATAAACTCATTACAATAAAACTTAAATCTTGTAATTATATATACTTAGGTACCTTGTGAATGAGTACGTTAGAACGACGACTATTATTTTCTAATTAATCGTCAATTATATACTTATTTGATCAAGTGAGTATTTCTATACCCCTTTTTCATATTTTCACACTTTGGGGTGAAACATGTTACCTTATAATCGTTGCATTTGTAAAACGTTTGAGTCTTGTAAACTTATGGCAATTCACTATTATGTTGTGGTTAGTTGATCTTTGTAGCTACCATGTAATGTCGATTATATGTACAATCATTAACTATTGCTAGCCTGGTGACGTCATAGATCTATGGGCCTGACAAGCCTGCTTGGTTGATCCAAGTACACTTAGCTAATCGTATATGCTTGTAAACGTTTGAGACTTGTAAAACTTTGTCAAGGTTTGATTGTGCATTCTGTCTTACATCCCTAGTTTACTTTGTTCTCTAACTTACAACATGAATTGCCATCTTTATATACTTATGTATTGCAAACTATGAAAATCTCACCAACATTATTGTTGACCTTTTATTTTTAACATGTTTCAGGAAATACTCAAGCTTGATCGCCATTTTTGAAGTTGTTCACACCTAGGAATGGACCTAGTTAACTTAACGAATGAGCTTGTTATATTTTATATATTATGTTCTTATTTGAGACTTATGCTTGTAATGTACCTTTCAAACTTATGAATAATATATTTGTATTTAATAATAGCGTTATGTGGCTGTGAACGATCTTAACTCTCACTCCTCGACGTTTCCGCCGTCAAGGTTGGGGTGTGACAGATTGGTATCAGAGTTTTCAGATCTAAGGTTTAGAATTTTCATATTTAAGGTTTAAGTTTTAGAATCAAGTGGTTATTTATGACAGTGACGATGGCTATTAACCCGATTTATGCTCTACCCCAATTCCTTCGGGCCGTTCAAGATGGCGATGGTTGTGTCACCACATATGTGGTTGTGAGGCCCTTTTTCATGCTAATAGGTTTTGGGGCTTTCTTTCATATGAATGTATTCTATGTGATTTGGTTTCTCTTATTTATGACTACGAATTATGATTGTGTCGATTGTTTCACTTATTCATTATGGATATAGGTTTTGTATGTTCCTTTAATGCTTTATGATTTGGGCCTACCGTGTTTTCCATACATTAATGTTTGTGACACTAAACAAGTCTTCACCTACAAATATGTTCATCTTTGTTCTTTGATGTACTTTAGTTCTTTCTTTCAGTCGATGACTATGAGTGCTTGCTTATCCAAGACTTTGTTATCTAATTTGTTTTGCATATTTTCTTGGTCAGTTTAGCTAATATGTATGTGAATTCTTACAGTGGGTATGTTGTCCCTGTCGTTATTTGAGCCAGTGATGTTGAACAAGATGAATTGTTTATCTGAGACTTTGAGTTATTTATGGTTCATGGGCTATGATTATAGGGCAAAAATGGTGGTAGTTGTCAATGGTTTGGCAACCCTTTTGGGTATGTAGCCACAAACCGGACATCTATTCTGAGCCCTAGTATAGTAATCTTAATTTTGTTTATTCTTCTCTTTGACGGATTCTTGGATGATATCATGTGTTAGTTAATGATTGGATGTTGCGATTTTGGTATCTTGCAAGAACTGGTGGATCGATGATGATGAACATGTATCCATTGAGACTTTTCATTGTTTCATTATTCCTAAAACGATGTTGGTTGTAAGTTTCTCCAAGATTTATTAATATCTATGTTGATTTGAAACGATCGAGGGCCGATATATTCAATATCTATATAGTTTCACCTGCGACGTGTTATCGGCTTTGATGATGTATCTCCATCACACGCGCGACATGTGCATAAAATATCATAGAAAAAACATCAAAACCAATCATGTATACGCCTACTTCTATTGAATACGTCACAATGATTCCTTTGCTCAGTGATAAAGAGTAAAGTTACTGCTTGTTTTTTAGTATTGTTAATACTTGAGGCGTCACTCCTCATTGCATCCTTTTTGTGTTTGATTTTAACTTTTAGGTTTTAAGTACTATTTATATATTATTGTGGGTGAATTTCTGACAAAAGCGTTGGATGCTTACCGGAAAAGATCACGAGAGTTAAATGTCTAGGCTCGGGGTCGGGGCCAAAACCCTAGTCTTCTTTGATTGATGTCGAAGTATCAATCAAATAAGATGTTACAATGTGTGTCCTATTCATCTTAAACTAGTTTAGTAAGTAAGGTTGTTGATACTCGTGGAATTAGTGGTCAATGTGTTGTAATTTGATTCATTAAAAAATAATTTACTAAATTATTAAATTACTTGGACTATTGCCTTTTATCTATAAAAATAAAATTTTGAAATAATTAACAAGTTAACTAGGAAAACAAATTGCAAAAAAATAAATATTGATTAAGAAGACTATTATGAGAAAAAATAATCCACTTTCGGATCCGGTTAAATTTTGGTAATTATTTATTCTAACTTGGTGAAAAATCATTAACAGAGATCCTATGTGTGTAATAATTAATTGATATAGATAACCAAAACTTAACGGATCTTAGTACACAGTACCAATTCAATTAGCAACCAAAACTTTGCAACAATACAATTCACGCAAAATTATATGACTTTCAAATAAAGGTTAACCAAAATCAATTGTTTAAATAACCTAACACAATTTAAACTTATATAAGAACTTAATAGGTGCTAAAGTTCAATCCCAACACAATTTAAGCATAACAAAAACCTAATCAGACAAAACCTATTACCCAAAGTAGATACGAGAAGATTAGTCGCTCATCGTTGTTGAATGATCTTGAAAACCATTAATGATATGCATAATGTATAATTGTACGTTGTTGGAGAAAGGTGGAATGGTGAATCAATGGCCTAGAAACTCTTAAAACTCGTCAAATGTTTCCCTAGTTCGAATGGGGTGCAAGTGGTGGCTGAAACTTAACAAAACCGTGAATTTATAGGCGTCCCACGTTGGCCCTTGTGTTACTTACGATGGCCAGCGTAGGTACGCCGAGGCCTTTTCTGTTGCTTTTGAAAATCAACTAGCGTAGCCTACACTAGCTATAGTAGGCTACGCGAGAACCTTTTATGTTATACTTGGAATCTTCGTTTCTCGACCCGTCCAACGTCTTTCTTTACCAAATAAGCTTTCAACTTGATCATTTTACATACGTAATCACTTCAACTCGTAGCTACTTATTCTAACAATAAAATGCATAAAAAACGTACAATCACACTTAAGATTTAACAATTAAACACTTAAAGCATCATTCCAACACACTCACGTCATTATTCCATTGCATTTCACGTATATTTATATTTTAATTTTAAACAAAGTTTTAATTTAAACACAGTTTTAATTTATGAAAATAAGTTGTAACTTAAATACTATGTATAATAATAATTATATTTCTCTTATAAATTCAGACGATTTTTTAGCCCCTCCCAACTGCCTCTTACATTTCTTCAGTTAAACGTCATATATTATACTAGCTTTAGTAACCCCGTGTATTACACGGGTTAAATAAATAAAATATAAATAAAATAAAAATTATTAATTATATAATAATAGACTAAGACATTATATGATTAAAATTATGTATGAGTAACAACTATAAGTGATAAAACAATAATATAAAAATTTTATTTTATTGTTTGTTTTTTCAAAGATAAATTAAACATTTTGGTTTAAAATAACGTCTTAAAAAATTTTCATTTTAAAAAAAATTTCTTACTATAACTCCTTATTTTAATTATTTTTGGTTAATAAAAATTACTTTAAAAAACCAATTTTGAAATATTACCTAAAAACAGTTTTATTTATTCATTTTTGGAAAAAAATCATTTTATAAAAAATTATCTCTATAGAAATAGCATTAATAAAAAAACTCTCTTTCTTATTTTTTTAAAAAGCTAATTATAATATAAAAATAAATAGATAATATTATTAATAATTAATATGGTCATTTAATAGGAGAGAGAAGCGGGAAAAGTTTGATGAGAATGAATGTGGTGGTGACAAGTGGCATACCCATTTACCCTTTTATTAGAATAAGAAGATGATTTTAAAGAGTGAAAATGTAAGTTCCTCTTGCATGGTGTGAATAGCCTATATATCTAAGTCGTTACATCATGAAAATTAGAAGTATAAAGTTTATTAATTTTTCTTGCTTAAAATCGTGTAGAACTCACTCGTCCGAATTCTATTCTCAAAACCAACAAAGCTATCACGTAATACTACCGGCACGAATCAATTTTAAGTTTTAAAATTAATGTTAACGTGTAATAATTCAATTTTAACTTTAGAAAATAACGATGACCTGTGATAATTTTACGTCAATTTTACCCAAAATCCACTTTTTCACATCCGTTTTAACCTCTAAGTGTTTTGGAAAATTCTAACAACAGACTTTAATCGCATACATCTCACTCATTGTATAGTCGTTCTCAGAACCGTTTTGTTTGTTACCAACCTATAACATAATATCACGTACAGACATGAAATTTTAAGTTTCAAAATAACATTCACATGCAATTATTATGCCAAAGTTACCCAAAAACCATATTATCACATCCCTAAAAATTTTACTTTGCCTTTATATAACACCAAGAACTCCGTAATTACCACAATAATAATAATAACTAGTATAAATAGTATTAGAATATAGAAAATTTGATTTTGATAATCCAAACGATGATCTATTGGTCGATAATAATTTATACTATCAGATTGGATGATAATAATTTCAACTTTCAGTTTTATTACCAATAATAATTCTAATAGCATAATTATTCATTTGTTTACACTTGATTTTCACTTGATTTTGCTTACGATGGTGATAGTGAATGAAATAGAGAGACGCTCTATGAAATGAAATGAAAAAAATTGAAAATCAAGTGTAAATAAATAGAAATTATGTTACTAGAATTGTCATCGGTAACAAAACTAAAAGTTGGTATTATTATCAGTCAATTTAATAATGTGGATTATTATCAATCAATTTATCATAGTTTGTATTATTTAAAATACAATTCACCTAGAATATATGTATATTAATATAGAATTAATTAAGTAGATTAAATTATCTTATAACTAGTATAAATTTTACTAGAATCTTCTTATTCTAATAAAAGGGTAAATGGGGTGCTACGTGTCAGCATCACAATCATTGGGGTGACATGTGTCAGCACCACAATCATCCTCATCAAAATTTTCTCGCCTCTCTCTCCTATTAAATAATTACCTTAATTACTAATAATATTATTTTAATACTTTTTAATAATTAATAAATAAGAAAGAAATCTATTTATTAAGATTATTTCTAAATAAATTAATATTTTTAAATTATCAAATTTTAGAGTTGTAATAAGAAAACTTTTAAAAATGACATTTTTATAGGTTTGTTTAAAATAAAATATTTATTTTCAATAAAAGAAATTTAAAAACAAAATTCTGAAAAGTTGGTATTATTGTTTTTTTATTTCATTCATATCATATCTTAGAATATTATTGTTTAATTAATAAATTTATTATATTAATATTTTATTTATTTAAACCGTGTAATACACGGGTTTACTAAAGCTAGTATATGTATATTAGGGTTGGCGTGTGGAGCTCCGTAAATGCCATTTATAGATCTAGTGTTTTGTCTCATCAACTCAGAAACACATGTGAAAGCTAAAAAACGGGGGTTCATGAACACCTAATTTCCAAAGAATTCTAGAAAAACTTCAAAACCATCAATGATAAAATGGTTAAATACTCGTATTACTATCTATATAAAAGAATAATGCTGACTACATTAAGATATCGTTTGGTATGTAGGAATGAGAGACAAAATAGAATGAATCATTGAGGGTGAATGAATAAAGATATGTTTGGTTGCTGGACGTAATGGAATGAACCATTCCATTCCCTCAAATTAATTCCATCCACTCCCCCTTTTTTTTTTTCATTCCATACCTTGTTCCATCATTAGTCACCAAGACCACCCGCCACAACCACCACCGACCACCAAGATCGCTCGTCACCAGCAACCACCACCGGCTCATTTCTTTAAGCAGGCTTTACTACAAGCATAAAGTCATGGGTTATATAATATTTTCAGGTTTGCTGTTTTTTAACTGTTTATAGGGTTTATTTCAGGAACTACAACATACACGCTCACATTCAGCAAACTTATTTGTTGCAGCAATGAGGAGTCTGAGTGGATGTAAAGACATGGTAATCGACAAAGGTTATGATGATGAAGACAACATCCCAGAACCCATCGAGCAACTTAAAGGACAGACAAAAACGATGCATGTAGAATACAACCCATGGTCCAACAACCTAAAATTCAGCAGGCTACAAAACCAACGTAGATGCTGCAGTTTATTAATAGGTGCAACACCACCCCAAACAAACATATTCATAGAGCACAGCAAAAATGCTATTGAAAAAGGGACAACTGAAACAAAACGTCAGCTCTTCCCACCACCCGGTAACATAATTATATAGTTCTTATTCGGATTTTTGTTTTACTGCATTAGTTTTTTTATTTCACTTTAGACCACGTAAACCTTGATATAGTTTGAGACCATGAAAACCCCAAACTGTCTACTAGACACACCTCGAATTATGTTTTCAAGCTCTAAGTTTACGTACACACACTCCTTCAATTCTCTGTTAGATGCATTACTATACATAATAATTATAAATTCAAGTAACTCAAGAAATGTTTCAGCCCAGTTTGAAATGTGTGTAGATATGTGCTTTTGAAATGAGAATTAAAAAACTTTCTTACGTTGGAATAATCTTCATTCATCTGATCAAGATCTTTAATCTGCAACTTCTATATATTTGATTAGAATTAGAATTGATCTTTGGTCCTTATTTGTTTTTCACATCAAAATATTGAAATCAGGAACAATTGAATTAGAGCATCATTAATTCTTAGTAATCTTAAGAAAACATTACATTAAGATGAATATTAACACTCACGTTGTTAAATAGATTACTATATCAGTTGCTAAATCTGTTGGGTTAATCTTGATCGGGTCAAGTCGGGTCAAGTTATGGTAACGGGTCACGGGTTATTAGAAAGTTTATTGTATCATATGTTTTTTAATTATTAGTGGGTCATAGTTAGTTAGCAAGATTAGTGGGTCTAGATGATGGAGTAATGGGTTAGTGGATAAGTTAATTTCTTTTTCTCTATTTAATGTACATTTGAGAATTAATGAAGAGCATGAGTTTATGAGTATGATCTTGTCTCAAACCAACAAAATCGCTTAAGAACTTGATAGCACGTCAGCTTTTAAAATACAGCAACGTTATTCAAAACCTTCATCTAGCCTAGATTTTTCAAGAACCAGACAAACATAAATTACAGCAACGTTATTCAAAACCTTCAGCTTTTAAAATTCTGTTTTTATTCATTGAAGGACTGTACAACTAATGGATGCATCAGCTTGGCCACGACCATCGTTACTTCGTTAGACATGTGTTTTCATCCCTAATATCATATATCCTCCTAAAGTAGAAAAAGTATATCTCTTGCAGCCTCTCAAGAACATTACTAACTAACCATTTAAATTGCAGACATCAGTGACACCAGAAGAAAAGGATATCAATGATATCCTGATCACCAACCAACAACGTATGAAGAACTAATGACTCAACATATGGCCTAAAATACAAGACAATCGCCATGGGAATCTTTTGTGAAGTATATTTTGAACACAATACATATGCCCTAGAAATCTTTTGAACACAAACTTTGCCGGACCAAGATGTGTAACTAAGATCATTGGCATATAGCCCTTACATAGGAAAGTTTTGTAGATGTTCATGCAACATACTAAAACCATTACATATAGCCCTTAGGTAAAAAGCACAACTCGCGTGTGCACCATCTAGTTTATATCAAATAGGAAAATCTAGCAATCTGGAAATTAACCATACTTAAAACTAATGGACTAGAAACAAACAAGAAGATACCCAAATACGATAGAAAGTACGTACCACAATTTCGCTCTTCACCAACAGATTATAACCACTTAATAATCTTTTCATATCAGTTTCTAATCGATTATAACCACTTGTGTTGATACCATGGATCGATCGCGAACAAGCTGTTTTGGAACATTTGAATATGTGCTTCACCTAGCTCAACCTCATCAATTTGCAGCAAATCACCAGTTTTCACCTTGTAAACAAACAACCATTTCCCTCCAGCAGTGCTAAATAATATGTCTCCATCTTTATTCCAAAAACCTAAAACCGCGGCATCATACAGCGACAGATCGCGATCTAACCTACAGTGCAACACCCATCCTTCCTCCTTCAACACCCACAACTCCATACAAATGCCGACATATGCATATCCAACTTCACCGTTTAGATCTACCAACTGATACTCGGTCCAATAGTCTCCGCGTGGTTTGGGAGGCTGATCAGTTAACCCGAATTCCTCCATCTTCACATCAAACCACACTACTTTCCTTCTATCATTAACATTGGGCAACAAGCGATCATAACGAATATCCAACAACCAATGCAAACGCCCATTAGCATACACGCCTGCACCACTTATCGGATAAGCAGGTGTTTTGGGTATCTCTCGCCACGAGCTCGTCCCCGAGTCATGAACCATGGTGCATAGTTTTTTCATTACCAGATCAACGTCTAGTGGCCACAAAGGTTCTTTAGGTATAACGAACACCGTCTTTAAAGTGTTGGTGGAATCATCAAAGCCAATCCCTGCTGCCTCATTTACGTCGAACCAGAAAAACTCATATGATCTTAAATACTTGAGGGGTGGCAAATTGTGGCGTTGTTTAGTAAGAAGATTAATAACTGCAAACAAATAAGCGCCATGATCACTTGGGGCTTTTTCATAACGGACGAGGGTTAGCCCGTTGCATGAACCTACAACCAGCTGTTGTCGAGTCAACAAGCGCGAACTCTTAAGATTGAACTTGAAAAGGGGCTCCTTTTGTGCATTTGTAGTACCTTGGATCACACGCAAGAAACTAATTATGCATTCGTTGGTGATCTTGTTGCGATCAACGGATTGAAATTGTTGGAAGATGATTGGTGTGGGTTCTTCTTTGATGTGAATGGTATGGAGGTAAGGATCGTTGATGAGTTTTAACCATTGTTTGCATACGCATCGGAAACGAGCCAAAGATTTGATCGGTAATCTTGAGAAGATTATGTATATAACATCTTGAGGAAACTGACGATCCGCCATTGATAAGTTTTAAAGGTTGTAGATTGAAGGTTGAAGGGTTTTAATATGTGGATTTGGAGGCTGCAGAAGGTAGGGTTTGATGAATGATAATGTATTAGTGATGATATTTGTAGGTGAATGAACACGTTGGTGTAAAGAATTAGGGTTCGTAAATTGAAAATAGGAGAAACTTAATTAGCCTCCAAATCGTCATATTTGTTTAGAGAATAATTAATTGAGGCCGCTAGGTTGAATGTATTTGTTGATATGTTTAATGCTATAAAATAATTTAATAATCTAATAATATGAGAGTATTACTTTATTTCTTGCCGACTTGAAATAGGGTTGCGCAGATAACCGATTTAATCAAACCATAACCGAATTAACCGCATTAACTGAACTAAATTAACCGAACCTAACAATTAACCGATGGTTCGGTTAAGGCATAACCGATTAACCGATACAGTGCGGTTCGGTTTCGGTTTTGATGCCCAAATTAACTACATTAACCACACCGAACCGAATGTCATTAATGTATAATAAATTTACAATACTCCTCATGAATTTACTAGAATTTCATACATTCATCCTTTTAATTCTCATTTATAAAAATATATTTACATAGTGGATTCTGTTATGCATTGAAGAAACATCATAACCAAACCGAAACAATGCAAAATGCGCGCACACATTGTTGTATGCGCACCCCCACTTCGGTTTTGATTTTGGCAAGACCTTAAAAACGAATTATATCGTGCACACACTTATAAAATTGGTCCAAACCTAGCCTAACAATAATTTATTAGTTAATATTTTGGTTTAAAAGCATATGTTAAATATATTGGTCAATTACCCAAAATTAACCGCAAATTAACCATAACCGGTGGTTAACCGAAATTTCGGTTGCGGTTACGGTTAAAAAAATGGTATTAACCGCACTCGCGGTTTCGGTTTCGAAAATTGTATTAACCGCCCCGAACCGCACCGTGCACACCCCTAACTTAAAATACAGTATATTTTTTTGGAAAATATTCAAATACAAAAGTATTTTAAAACTAAAAAGTTTAAGAATAATTAAATGTTGACACGTATCTTTTTTATTACAATTAGGTGGGTGGTAAAATTTGTAATGTATGTTCCACCTTCTTAAGTTTCATCTTTTTTTAACATTCATAACTTTTACATACGACATTATTTTTTTTAAATTACACCATACAAACAAGCAGTTTTTAATCTTTAAAACGCGTATAATATTGATATAAAAAAACAAAGGTTTTTTTAACTCAGTGTGTATTTCATAAGGTCGTTATGTGATCTTCTAGATTGATGAGTATTATGCAATTATATGATAAGTAATACACAATAAACTTAAAACATAAAAAGTTTACATTTCTCATTATTATGTTATTCGAAAATTATTATTTATTAAAACACAATGCATAACAAAATTGTCAACATTAGACACAATGGATAACACAATAACCAGCAGTAGACTCGATGATTAACAACATACACAATGAGCTTACGAGGATTACACAATAACATGATTAGTATTACATAATGAACTGAAAAATGTAAAAAAGAATTACATTTTCAGCATTGTGTTATTTGAAATCACCATTTGAAAAAACACAACGCATAACACAATAGTTAACATCAGACACAATGGGTAACACAATGACCAATACTAGACTCGATAATTATCAATAGACACAATGAGCTGCTTGACAAAGATTACACTATGACCAAATCAATATTACACAATGAACTTATCAGTATTACACAATGAACTAGAAAAAACATAAATATAATTACATTTTTAGGATTGTATTATTTAAAAAATCACCATTTTAATAAACACTTTGATTAACATTAGACCCAATGAATAACACAATGACTAGCATAGACTCGTTGATTAAAAATAAACATAACGAGCTGTTTCATGAGTATTACACAATTACTGATTAACATTATATAATGAATTAAAAAATATAAAAAATACATTTTTAACATTGTATTATTTGAAAATCATCATTTTTAAAAAACACAATACATAACAAAATGGGCAACATTAGGCACAATGATCTGATAAATATTATACAATGACATGATATTACACAATAAGTTAACAAATATTACACAATGACCCGAAATAATTTGAAAAAAAAAAATTTTTTTATGTATCAAAATTATAGACGTTTAAAGATTAAAAAATGCTTGTTTTTAGTGTAATTTTTTAAAAAATATTATTTTGTGTAAAAGTTACGAGCGTTTAAAAATAAATGTGAAACTTGAAAATATTGTTAAGAGTAAAATACCATTGGCCCTAGTATCTAAACTTTTGATTATTTACCATTATGACATTAAATTTTTTAGCCATTAGATTTTAATAATGGTCTCACCCTTTTTAATTTTTCATTTCGTTTTAGAATAACCACACTTATCTTTTATCATAGTAAACGAAAGCAAACAGTACAATCCTTTATGGATCATCTTCTACTTGATATAATATAGTGGATAATTAAATTAAAAATAAAGATAAGCATCATCTCTTGTATGTTAATATGGAATTTAAAGACGCTAATAAGAAACTTGATTAAAAATATTAATACATTAGCAATGGTAGTCATAAAAAATAGATTTTTTGTGAATCCGTTGCGTCGAGGTCTTGGTGTTGTTGTGTTACATGTTGTGATGCATAATTGGTGTCGAAGTACCGTTCAAAGATAATAAAAATTAAAAAAAAGGTTTAGGAACATATTTATCTTAGCTAGAAACAGGGGCGTCTCTACAGTGAAACAACTAAAGCAACCGCTTTAGGCCCCTAAAATTTAAAGGCCCCAAAATTTCAAAATAAAAACATACGTTTTTAAAGATAAATGAGAAGGATAACAGGATAATAAAATTATTGAAGGTTTATGAGGTCAACTTACAAAACTTGGTTTATCGAGTTTGACTTACGATACTTGTTCACCAAAAGTTCATTGAGTGTTCAATGTTGACGGTTCTTTTAAGTTCATCAATTCTAAATTCTCTTTTGTAATTAATCATCTAATCTACTAACTATTATTGTTTGATTTTGATTAATGCTCATTGTTTTAATCTATCATTGTTCTTTTCCTTATGTAATCTATTGTTGTCTGTTTTGATTTTAATCTACATTTACAATTGATTTTTCTCTTTACTTTAATCAGTTGTTACTTACTTATCATTTAATATGCTTTTTTTAGTTGATGATGTTTAAGTTAATTAAGTTGTTTTCTTCCCTAATTCATTTTCTACCACACTCTAAACAAATTTGTTTATGTTGTCGGTTTAAGGCAGAGGTCTTTAAGAATAACACATAAGTGAGGGTCTCAAATTTATATTTTGCTTTAGGCCTCCAGAAATGTAAAGCCGGTCCTGGAAAGACAAATAGAATGTCAAATCACAAAAACATCATTGGATGGCTTCGAGTTAAAATTAATTGTTCTAACATAATGTAACATATGAATTGGTGTGACGTGTGTTAAATTAAAATGCATTAACTGCACACACAAGGCGTTCTTAAAAAAAATACAAAGAAAAGTAATAAAAATTCAATGGAAGAAAGCACAATCACACAAAGGTATGGGTGTTCAAATTCAGATATCCAAAAATTTCGGATAATGGATTTCACTATTTGTATTCGAAATTTCAGATATTCGAACGGATATCCGAATTCAAAAAAAATATGTATTCTTAAATAATTTTTATAAAAACTTAACATTTTTTTATTAAAAATGATTTCGGATATCCAAAGTTATCATAGAAATATCCGAAAATAACTGAAATTTATAATAAATATGGGTTAAAAGCATGTTTCCCCCTCTACAACTTTTTAATAGCATATATACCCAAACAAAAAAATTTAATGCATATATTCTCTTACAAAATCTCATAATTGACAAATTTACTCATTTTCATTACAAGAACTATGTAATGATTAATTTGCCCTTATTCTTGCTATAACTTTATAATTGGCAAATTTCTCTCTTACAAACCTTATAATTGGCAAATAGGTTAAAAGTATATTTCTCCTTCTAAAACTCTTTTATGGTATATATACCCATATGTAAGTGTTTATTAATTTCTTTGGGAGGGTAATATTGTCATAGCAATAAATTAGGTGTATATGCAATTAAAGTTTTTGCTTGGGTATATGCATTTAAGGAATGTTTACAATGATATACATGCAATTGCTACAAATATTTATTATTTAATGATTTTTATAAAAATATTTCGGATAATTCGGATATCCGAAAATCCTCAAAATCACTATCCGAATCCGGATCCGGAATGTTGTATATTTTGGATTCAGATTTCGGATATTTTTAAACACCCCTACATTAGGGTTAAGGTTCAACAAGTTAACAGTTCTTTGAATTTGATCATTACACTCATACACCACATAGACATAGTATTATTAACATAATTGTATGGAGGACAAATGAATGACACTTCGTTCACACAAACGATCATTTAACAATATGAAATCAAATAATATACGATGTCGTAATGTGAACATATACAATATCAACTCATTACTCAATACTAATAATCAAATATATTGTGTTCATCACTGAAAATTAAACCGAATTAAAGAAAGAAATACATTAATTTGATTGAACAACTTGTCTTTCAACACACAAATTTGTTAGCACATAGATTCACACATGGTACCAAACACTTAAGCAATCAAAGCAAATTCATGTCTAGTGTACTTACAAACCAGAACTGCGTCAAGTAATATCAATCCCTACACCCTTACATGATCACAATAAATTTATTTGCATGTGGTAGAAATTGATGAAGAATTGTGGAATCCGAAAGTGAAATTACATGGATCGGGTGATAAATTTGTTTTGTCATTGAAAGTATTTTTCGTCCTTTGTCGTCCCTTGTCCTCCAAGATCACAGTTAGATTCAATTTTCCCTTTGTTAGATCATAGAAAATCTTCAAAGACCATTCCTTATCATAAAACTAATAAATATGTCATAAAAATGTAGATGCCCCTATTTGAAATTTGAAATATAACATATACTCATACAAAAATTACTAAATATTATATATACCCAAATGAAAATTATATATTATATATACCCTAGAAATGTTTTTAAAAATCATATTTATCCCTAAGAATCTCACTAAATATCATATAACCCTACGAATTCTGTTAAATATCATATATCTAAACCAAATCAAAATATCATATGCACCTTTAATAATTGAAATATCAAATTTACTGATTTAAGAATTTTGAAATATTAAATATCATTTATTAAATCATGCTTTATGTATCTTATTAAACATCTACTAATCACTTATTCATTGGGATAAATCTAAAATTTAGTTAGTTAGTTGGTAATATAAGTAGAAACTAGTTTTTTTTTCGCGCTACGCGAGCGGAAGTTTGATTTTTTTTCCCTGAGCTACGTGGCGTGAGTATGGTTGTTATCTTCTCAGCTTGCCAAAAACCATAAAAGCAAATGCTAAAACCGGTTTCCTTCAACCATTTTTATGCTCATAATCAGTTTAGTTCATCACAATAATAATGCTTAAAAACATTTTAAAGAAAATGGCTAAAATATTTTAAAGCAACCAATTTTTATTCAATATTTTAGAGAAAAATATGGCCAAAAATAACATTGCACAAAAAAACCAAAAAACAAAAAAACCTTGGTGACCAAAAACTAACACCACCAAAAACATGTTAGCACTTAGGTTGTTTTTTAATATATTATATAAAATGTGACGATTTGGGGCTAAGTGTCTCCTAATTTCATAACTTTCTAATTACGTATGTGGATTATTCACCCATAAATATCATCGCTAACATCATCAAACGCACACTAAACCCTACCATAGACACACTAAACCATTCAACCTGCAATATTACGTGTCATCCATCAATATTGCTTGTGGTCATAGGTGGTTTGGTTTCCGAGACACAGCAGGTACTGGGTTTAGTGATTCAGCCAACACTTCAACAACGAAGTATGTTATTCTCAAAAGACTTGCAGTCTGTTCACGACACATTAATGTGGTACGTGAACAACTATGCACCATGGTTCATTGCTCGAGGATGAGGTCGTGGCGAGAGATACCCAAAATACCTGCTTATCCAATAAACGGTGCAGGTGTATTTGCTGATGGAAGTTTGTATTGGTCAGTTGATAGTTGCTTTGGCTGGTCACCCGATTATGCTGGAAGAAAAATAGTGTTGTTTGATGTGAAGATGAAGAAATTCAGGTTAACATAACATCTCAAACCAGCTGTCTAGGTGAAGCAATCTGTAAACACCCCCTACTTCAACTGAGCCAAATGAAAAATCAAGAGAAATAAATAAAAACACGGGTCAAAATAATCAAAACCATCATTTAGTACGCTTGATCAAGACCATTATATAGGACAGCGAATCAAGACCATCAAATCAAATGTTTGTATAGTACCCGTGACGAATAAAAAACAATAGTCATGACCCAAACGCTTTCATCCAAACATAAGAACAAAAATGAGGACGTCTTGTGATATTACATGACATGTACAACATCTACTACAGTTGAATACCATGCTTTAGCAACCACCATCATAGCACAATAAAAAATTTAAAAGATGCAATGAAAAACCTCAAGTAACTAACTGTCAAACAAGCATAATGATATCAACTCTCATTGGTTGTCTATATGTGTGCCGGAGGGATCATTCCTGCAATTCATTCAGCATTTTCGATTAGAATTATACATCCTCATTAACATAACATATTAACATATATAAATTAAGTAATAATGAAGCTAAAATAGTACTTTATTTTCCTTGTTTACACCATGAAATTGTCTTCCAGCTTCAACTGCTTCCCTGTGAGATGACAAGAACATGGCAACGTGAGAGGGAATACAAACACTGGTTTTATTTCTATCCAAAAATACCGATTATTAAAACAGCAGCATAAAAATAAAAATAAAAAAAAAGAGTTCTATCTCATATAGGGTCAAAATGCTTTCTCTATAGTATTGTCACACAGCTGCCTGCTATCGGTATTGGAAACGTCCTTAGTTCCTCGATTCATTCCGTGGCTCGGAATCCATCATTGGCTAAACAATCATTTGGTTATGCCATTTTGGGCTTTGCTCTAACCGAAGCTATTGCATCGTTTGCCCCAATGATGGCCTTTCTGATCTCATCCGTATTCCGATCAAAGAATCAAAGAAAGAAGGTTGAAGTTTCATAAAGCAAGCACCTCTTTCCAGCCTTAGTCAAATAGCCACCGGAGGCAAGGGGGCGCAGTTCTTAAACAGAAGAATGGCGAGAAAGAGGAAATGATTCAAATTCAAGAAAAAAAGAGTCGAATTGGAAGTCAAGTAAGAAGGAAGGAGGCTAGCCCCCGAAAATGCTCCGCGCCTAGGTTCTTTTGTCGTTGGGGCTTACACCTTGTGACTCATTCATTCGGTCGAGCGTTCCTCGGGCGTCGATCAATCCTGAATCACAGGCCGCTCTGTCATTGTCTGATTTTTGGTTGTCTGATCACACTCGAAATTATGTATCTACTTATCATATTTTTGCCCCTGCTCGGTAGTTCCGTAGCAGGTTTTTTCGGACGTTTTCTAGGATCAGAAGGAACCGCTATAATGACCACTACGTGCGTTTCATTCTCTTCGATCTTATCTTTGATTGCTTTTTATGAAGTCGCACCGGGAGCTAGTGCTTGCTATCTAAGAATAGCTCCATGGATCTCATCGGAAATGTTTGATGCTTCTTGGGGCTTCTTTGGCGACCGTGAAGTCACCGGATGAATTGCCGAGTAGATAGATCAGATCCGGACGCGGCTGTTGCTCCGCGGCGATACGGACTCGACCCGCTCCTACCCACCCCGGGGCACCATAGCATGTCGGGAATAAGGGGGGACATACTGGACGTAACCACTCCCTTGGTTGGGGGCTGTGCCGCCCCGCCTTTCGATCGATACACAGTTGAGGAGGCCGATCACGAACGCTATAGGTGTGGGAGCGATCCTGGTCAGGGAAGGCTAAGACGGCGCCTCGCATATGGGTAGCAAGAGGGCGCTTATGCCCCGACGGTGGGGCCTTATGGGGAAGGGCCCAGCCCAATAGGGACAGCACACCCCCCACTTCAAGCGCACCCTATGGATTCGTTAGGAATCGATAGTCGCTGGCTGAACATACGAGTCACAACCGGCGCCTCGCGAGCCGGGCTTTTAGAGATGAGGCCTTTTGGCGAAGCCAAGTCAATTTCGGGCCTTAAGCGTTTGTCACAGGGGCCTAAAGCCCAGTTAAATGCCCCATCAGTTGACCCAGAAAGGGTAGAAGTTATATGTAACCTTCTTCTATCTGTAAATAATATATTTTCTTTGTTGGCCTTGTTTTTAAATTCAACTCCTGGCTTTCAAAATCCAAATGATCAACAATTATGCAATTTCTACCATTTTGTAGAAACTTCCAAACTGTTCTGTACTTGTTTAAGTAATTTTATTGTCATGTGTCAATAGCACTACAACGACAATTGAATTGACAATTGACAAAGTAACGTGTAGGTAGTTAGAACATTGCCTGAAAGCATGTACAAGTTCCATATTTTCAGGGTCAAGCTTCACTCCCTCATAAAATGCATTTGCTGCTTCATCAAATTTCTGCAACAGAGAGAAAGATAACAATTTTCCCTTAAATTCTAGGTTAAAGAAGAACTCAGCAACATATTTTCAGATTAAATGATGAACATGCCTGCATCAAACGCAAAGCTGAACCCTCTCGATACCAAGCCTTTTGCCAGTTGGGTCTCAATTCCCTACATGTTTGTGCATCAGTTAACGCACGGTCAGCTTGCCCAAGGCGTATCCAGCATAGACTCCGATTTGAAAACAATGTAGCATCACTTGGATCAAAATCAATTGCCTGTTTCATGGCCAACAGAAAAGATTAGATTTAAAATCAGATAATTTCCTTTTAACCGCCATAAAAAGTAACATTTAAAATCACAAAGGAATCAAAATGTGCACCTGAGTATAAGCATCTACAGCCATCGAATATTCCTTCCGCCTGAAAGCATCATCTGCTCTTGATTTGGCTTCCGCGGCTTTTTTCTTCGCCTCCGCTGACACCTGAAAACGTGACAGACACTTCAACGTCAAAACAAAAACAAACTTCTGCATTTTGTAAGCTTAAATTTATGTTAAAGATAAGATCATGATAGTTAATCCACTAGTACACATGACTTTCAATTGAAACCTTAAAATCTAAAAGATGATACAAAATACATATAGGAACATTAGCATCCACAAACATAGAACAATCTTTTTGCCTTAAGAAAAAAAGTCAAAATGGTACCTCAGCTGTTTTTTTGGTGGAAGAAGTAGCATCACTTAGTGAGCTAGTCACATTATCTCTTGTACTTCTTTCTACTTCCTGAAAAAAAATCACCTCAAAATATGATCAAAGTAGCACCACACAATAATACCATTTAATATAGCGAAATTTACGTATCTCCCCTTTCTATTATCATTAATTAGAAATTTCCCCAAACCAAAAACAAAGTATATGGGAAATATGTAATTTATTTTTGGCTTGGATAAATATGTAATTAAAGGTCTTAGGAAGGGGAAAATGTAAAAATCCCTTTAAAAAAACATCAAAACATATATAGATTCAAGCAAGTACCTGCTCTTTGGCACCTTCAGATTGCATATGGTTGATTATACCATCAACTGTCCAATCTTGAACAGTTTCCACTTGAGATGATAAAGGTAAAAGCATCTCAACAGCACCTCGATTGCCTCTAGCAGCTGCAACTTGTACAGGCTTTAAGCCATCCTAAAAATAGAAAGAAGCAATTTTGTTTAAAATATAGGACCACAAGTATCATGACGAACTTAGTTGACACTTACCAAAAATGACGGTTAATAGCTAATAACAAATGATACCAACAAACTGCTTCAAGAATAAGTGGCTAGTATTTTCAAGGCTCACCTCATCAGTCATATTGGGATCAGCACCAGCTTTTAGCAAGCACGTGATCAATTCTGAGTTACCAATATCAGCAGCAATATGCAGTGGGGTTGCTCCACCAGCAATTATATTCACTTTAGCACCTGCCTGTGATCCAATGCACATATGTATTACCATTCAACACATAAAACTGTGGAATCTAAAACATTTATTAGTTTAGAAGTAACTAGTAAGCAGGGCGCTGCAATTTAAAATATTAGATAGAATGGCCTAGAAAGAAGCATTTATCTAAATACTAAATAGGCAGAGAAATAGACACACATATACATTCTAATAATAGAGAAATTAGTGTACCTGAATTAACAGCTCTAAACATTGGAGTGAGCCTGCAGCTACAGCTGACAGCAAAGGAGTAATGCCATCATCAGTTTCAATATTAGGCTGCAAACAAGCGCCATGGTTCAATACCATATAAAAAACATGTATGTACTACAAGCAACAGCAATGGAAGAAGATATTCAATTGCACTACCCCTCCCCTCCCCTTGCTGTTGGAAGGGCGGAATGTGAATAATTGAACAGTTCACACAAACAAAGATAGCCGTAAAGCATATGACAGAATCCATGCTAGTGTATACTGAGAAGGTCGCCTATTTTCAAACACTGGTAAAATAGAATAATAGCATTAATTATTTTTTTATTCTTAATTTCTTATTCCTATTCTTCTCCTTTAAAAGCTTTATTCATCTTCTCATATCTTCCTCTATTTTTTCTAATTTTTTGCTTCGTTGAAAGGGGATCGGTTAAAGTAAGAAAGGACATCATACAAGGAACCAGTGAAGTCCACTAAAGATTAAAAAAAATCATGGAAAACAAAGATCTACGAGATCGTGTACAATTCATCGCCGGATGTGGGGATGGGCTTTTGATGCTTTAAGTTATTATAACAAAATGTCATGCTAAGATAATCTGATAGGATCTAAAAACAGTCTGCTAGATTGCTAGAGAAAAACGAAAAGATTACAGATAGCGTACCCAATTCAAGAAGGGTATGATCTCCGATTAACAAGGAATACACCTTAATCAAAGTACTAAAACAAGACAGAAACAAATGACACCCATAACACCCTATTTCTACTGCTGTAACTGCTCCTAAATCTCAGCCACTAACCCCATGATGCAGCTGACCCAGATCCCCAATCGGGTTACCCACCAGTCTAGCAGGTCTGCTTCGACTGGGTTAAGGCGAATCCACCCCTGGGCATGTATCATAGTCCAACAATCATAATTCAGTTTTATCAAAATATTGTTTCTGTTCAAAGTGATTCACAATGATCCATTCAAACACCAACTCTAAGCACTCTCTATTATCTGGATCATCCAAACCTCTTACTTACTTAACACTGATTTATTTAGTTTCATCAAACAGACCCTAAGTAGCATGAATTGTTCAAAGCACCCATTTGGAAAATATATATATGATGTCTAGCTAGCAAATCTATTAAACGACAGCAATATTACAAAAAATCACCATTATAGAGAAACATAAGAAACAGTAATCAATAAAGTCTTACATCAGCATTGTGTTTTAGTAGAAGTTTCAAAGCATCTTGCTGCCCATGACCAGCAGCCCAAATCAGTGGGGTGCCAGACTCACTTTGTGAATTAACATCAACACCACAGGATATCAATAACTCCATCAACTCAATATGTCCTGCAAACATTAAGTTCCATAAATTCATGCCAATCTTTCACAAGAACAAGATAATATCTTCGGGTTCTTTAAACATAATTTCCGGTTTCAAGCATGTATGTAGTTATAATTCTCATCTTACAATACAACACTCCAATTTAGTCCATTAGTAAAGTCTATAGAGAAAAATGAACCGATATAAACTAAATCAACTCACCGATTCCGGCAACATGATGCAGAGCCGTGGCTCCCAATTCACTTGACAACGAAGGATCAGCACCATGTTCAATAAGGTATTTAGCAGTGGAGATATGCCCTTGCCTTGCAGCATGAATAAGAGGAGTCTCACCTAAAACAACATAAATCTTTCAATCCTTATAAGTTATAACCCTTCACCACACCGCATCAAAACTAACAAACAAAAACCACATACCATCCTCATCTTTAGTATTCACATCCAGTTTCAATTCCTCAAGCAAATACTTGCACACCTCAGTCTGCCCTTCTCTCGCAGCAAAATGCAAAGCTCCTCGTTTATTCGCATCCTTAATACTCGCCACCGTTTGCGATAACCCTTTTCCATCATCCAATTGTGCAGCCACACCTATCAATTTCACCACATACAATCAAATTGCAATCAAACTGCAATCAATGAACGATTTAGTGTTGTGAACATGAAGATTGTGAGAAAGAATGATACTCACTCTTCAAGAAGTCGAGGTTTCCTGTGACTGCAGCGTTTAATAACTGTTGAACTTTTTCTCTGGCTGAAATTGAAGAGATCGGTTAGGTTTATAGAGAAGATGATATGATTATGAAGATGCATTGGAGCATATAGATGATGAAGTGATTGAGGGAAACCTGCAAGAGCATCAGAAGCATCTGGAGACATTGTTGTTGTTGTTGTTGTGTATTGGAGGAGAAATGTGGAGTTTTGGTTTTCCTTAAACCCTAATGATATGGGGCTTTCGAGAAGTTAACTTGGGGGTTTTATTGGTCTTATATTGATGACTTTGAAACCAGTTTTGTCAACGTTTTTGAGTCTGTATTTTGACTTTTTGTCTCCACTCTCACAAGGATAAATTTCACTTCATGAGATTATCTCACAAGCTAACGCTTGCTTTAACGTTGTATTTTCGAGTTTATTTTTTACAGTAAATTTTATATATAGATAAAAACTCCAAAGGAGACTAGCAAGGTGCTTAGTCTAATACACCAACAAAGCATAACATGAAGACATCCTTAAAATTACAAACGGCAAATATCAAAACTTGAAATTATTTCATTTTTCTCACTAAATTGTTCACCTGTGTGATCTATGTTTTAACCATGAATAAGCCAAAGACTTGATCTCTTTCTTTAGATTGTTTTGTAGATGCACTGCATCCCTTGATAACCGCTTCATGGGTTTTCCAAATGCTTCATATAGCCGTCATAATGATTACATGAACAATATATTTTTAAGTAGAGAAGAGAAAAAGAAAATATTTTATTTCTTTTCTTTCTAATTCTCTTCATTTTTTCTTCTTTTTCATATTTAGGTTAATTCAACATCGAACAGAAAGGTAGTGATTTTTTTGTCACGTATTACATTCTATTTTTAATCCACAACTCATCACCTTGACGTCTTCCAATATTATTTGGACACGTCAATTTTACTTGAAAGATCTTGTTCCTATGCTTTCAAATACACCACATTGTAACAAAAAAACGTTAATGTAAAAAATATTTTTATTTTCATATTTTAACGCCATATAAGAAAATTCCAATAAATCCACTAACGTGCTCAAAGGAACGGCATTTAAGCTGCATTATCATACAGTCTCACTCCAAAGGAATCTAGCCACCACACAATGCAACGTAACATATCCAAGGATTCCAAGAAGTTGTCCATTTTATCATTTTACCACTTTCAACCATATTATTTACGTATGACATAATTCTAATCACAATCCTTATGGTTGTCGTTATCAAATCCTTAAGAGAAATCTTTTATTTATTAATTTTGTATCATAAGGATTATGGGTGAACTTTTACGTCTTTTCACTCTACATAGGTTTCACATCACCCATTTCAATCACTTTCGCTCAACATCACCCACTCACTAAACTAAGGAAATACTCTCATCCCTTTTACGCCTATTTTTTATAATTAAATTTGATTTACACACACAAAATAGATAGGCAAGTGCCCGTTGAAGCATTGGCACCCAGCCCCTTAACACCAACGGGGGAGTGGTGCGCCACGCCCTTTAACCCTCTACGTAGGCTTTAACGCCCCTTATCTTGGACCTGGCATTTAGGTTTGGGCCTGTTTAATCCGGTTTGTTAAAAGCCTACTCATCACTCTAGCCTAAATATGAGGTAGTCTTAATATGAAGCCATGTCCTCTTCATGTATTGTTTTCTCTCCACTCTCCTCCCATCTTTAAACTCTAATACAAATCATATACATGCATATGTGTTATGTAGTCATGCTTGATCGTTGACTTAACCATCGAAATGGTGTTCATAGGGATTTGCTTTCGACTATCTTTTACATGTTGTAGCTTAGGTATGAACATAGAAAAGGCTAGAACGGCCAACTACAAGGCTCCGCCCGTTAGAACTTGTAGCAATGTTTGCATAACAACCCAAGATTTTGATGTAATATTCGGACAAATCTTAGTTTTTATTTTCTTTTTAAATTGTGTTGCTATAATTTTGATAGAAATATTTTTAACTGTAAGACTAAAAAGTCAATAAAAGTCAAAAGTGAGTTTAAGAATCAAAACATAATCTTTACTGCAGGTAAAATGTCTAAAAGTTAGAGCACTTAAGAGGCTTTGAAGCTTAAGTGTTTGTCTATGTGTTGAGTATGCAAGAGGATGCATACATGTCAATAATATCAACTTTATACAAAAACTATATACCAAAAACATACTTGTCCTTACAATGACAAGTTTGTATCCATCTGCTTCTAGTGAAAAGCCAACTGAAGAAGAACGTCGTAATTGATTTACTTGATGAGACTCACAAGAAGAAGTCTTACACATATGGGTGATCACATTCCTTAACTTTGCAACTACTTGTAACTACTGGAATTTGGAGTTACACAACGTCGTCCCTTGAGAGGTGCATTCCGTGAAGATGAACACTTGTCGTCAATGGTCAAATGGTGTGAATCATTGCAGCTCCTTCCCCGGGTTAACTTGGGTGATTTGGCACGAGTCACGGGTATCTGCAAATGTTCTACTATCTATAAATACTAACATCAAAATATACATCAACGAAATACGTACAAGTATGTTGTTTATTCACGTACAATGATGAAAGTACAATAACATATAGTAAAGAACATGAGGTACCTTTTTAGGTTCAAACTTCGGAGGAGGACCTTCGCGATAAAAACTTGGAACAGGATGTGCTTTAACAACCATGCTCTTTCTAAGTTCCTTTATAGCTGCTTCTTCCTCCTCCTACCATTAACAATTTCAAGAAGAATAATAATCTTTTTTTAGATAAAAAAATATAGCAGTCTGTAAGTACTTAAATGCACATTGGTACATAGCCTTTCAACCCTTTTTGCCTGTTTGATGTTTACAAGCGTAGTCATTTGACCCGTTGGAAGTAAAATAAAACCAAAATCGACCTATTTTTTAGAAAAATAAGGCAAATTTGTTATCATGTGTATATGGAGCCAAGTATAGCAATAGGTTGGTTACCTTGGTTCTCATTTCACTTTCCATCTTCTCTGCCTCTAATGCTTGGTGCTTTTGCTCTAACTTCATTTGGAACTAGAACAAAAAATAGCAGGTAAAAGAATAAAACATAATTATTATAAGTTTTATAAAGTTCTATTTTACGAATCGTACTTATAAAATTAACGTTAAGTCTCTAGGGTATATGTTATAAGTGTATAATCAAATAAAGAACAATTTCTAAGGGAATTTGTAAAAAAGATTATGAAAAAGAAGTAGGAAACTACCTCCTTACGTTTCTCGGCACGTTCTGCACTTCTAAACGAGGGGGCTACTCCAACAGTTACTCCCGGTACCTGATATCTTGGCTGCATGAAATATATAAGAAGTGGATACAAACAAGCTTAAGATTAAGTATCTCCTAAGTATGTAATTAACTGTCAAATGTTACAAATTACAAATTACTGATACTAATCTGGTTTCTTTTCCATTTTGGGATGCTGACATATAAGTATCATGTTTCAAAAGTAGAAGAATGAACAGATTTATTTACAGCTAATTAATTACTATCGGTGACACTAGTGATTTAGAACAGTAATAAATTACAACAAAATGAAATAGTATTACGGTTTACCTGTGGGTTCTTATCCTCGTCCTCAGAGTCATTGCCCATCATCTGCAGGAAACTAAGTAGAATTAAAATCATCTGTCGGGGTAACTTGAAATGTTCTTAGTGTTGTTTTAACTTTCTTAAGAGATCTGCAAACATATTCTTGAAAATAAGTCTAGATTATAATGTCTTAGTTTTGGGGAAAGAAAATGAGAAAGCAATAAACACTTAGTTCAAAACTAAAGGACACAATGTTGGGGCCAGTTGAGATAAATTGGTTCAAAACGCATTCAAAGTACCGCATTAAGCAACAACATGTTATGTTTCCCATCATAACCTGTTAATATAATCTCTTAAAAGAGTACAACCTAGCATCTCATGATCCATACAGTAAATGATTCAGTTGAGATAAAAAAAAAATGTAAGATCAGAAATCACAAAAACATACAACAACACAACTAGAAATAAAACCAAACAAGAAAACTGAAGAACACAGGTTTTGTGTTCTGTCAAGCGGAAAAAGCAAGTCCACGCCACACTAGCATGTCAATCTTATTCTCTCTCCTTTTTTTGGTGATGAGAACCCATTACTATTGGAATTTATTTGCTGATATTGTCTTCTGCTATTTGATAAGTTAGTTTCATAATCAATTTGTAGTAAATTAATAATTTACCAATAAATCTTGTATATTAGCAGGTACAATTATCAGTTTATTGATAATTGTATTATGGTCCCTCCAAGATAATATTTTGATGGAAAATGTGGCCCTCTGTGAATTTATAAATATGGAGGCTTAATGGCTTATTCACTAATCCTTCTTAATGTCCAGTTAGTCAATGCACTTATATTGTCTTCTTATCTAAGTTTGAGAAAACTAAAAGAAAGAACAACACATATATACTCTATCCAACATAAGTTGGACATCAAAGGAGGTTAGAAGCTGCTATCTTATGGCATCATCATCAACCCAAATCAAATCTTCCGATGAGTAAGTTTTCCTTCTTTCTGAAATCATGTTTTATGTTGAAGTTAATAAACATGTGCCAATCAGAGCATGACCACAAATTTCCTAGATCATGTTCTTAAATTAAAAAAAAAAGAAAATTAAAGAAAAGAACATTCTCCGTTCTTCTTTTAATCCATTCAAACTTTCATCAGGCATAAAATTTTGCATTCCTTCCTTTTAAGAGATATCGGTAAAGGGACCCTACAAATATCATGTTAACCAATGAGATCAGGTTAAAAGCTAGGTAGGTGATGTTATCTCTCCGTTTTAGTACTGGCTTAGGGTTTACTTTTAGAGTTAAATTAAGTAAAACCTACAGTTTGTGATCTTATTGTTCTTCTAGGGGAAGCTCGGTGCCCTTGGAGTCTCGCTCCATAAAGGTGGTTAGATCATGTGCCAACTTATTCCCTAAGGCAACAATCTCACAGAAGTATATTGTAACGATCTTATACTACCACTTCTGATTTGATCCCAAACTTAACTCTCATAATTAATTATCTTTCATCAATAGAACATAGTGGAGACAGCCAATTCATTTCACCTACTTTTTGATGCATGCATGAACTTTCTTTAAATGAGCTAAACAGACTCTAGATAGCTGGATCACACAGTTTCAATGTCAATAGTTGGAAGTAACCAAAAGAAGAGACGACATGGTCAGCGGTCTATCCTAATATCAAATTAATGTGCTTAGAACACACATATGCTAAAAATATGCAATGCTCTAAGTTTTTTAGCCATCTTGGCTCACTGCTATTATGAAGAGCCAATAACCCTCACTGTAAGATCTAAAAAGAAACACCAGACAAGTCTGACCACCTCTTTGATCAACTGTAGGTTGTAGTTCCTTTCATACCCTTCAATTATTTAGACTTTCTCCTTGTGTACTTATATCTTTTCTTTTAAACTTATTGAAAATAGTTTGTTGCTTTAAAAATCAATGTCTTGATGTTCACCTACAAACTGGCTATGGATTCTAGAGCCAAATCAAAGAGGTGATACAAGGTTAGATTAACCTCGTTCAAACTCAAACTTTGTTAACTACCTATGTTTGGTCTTCTAACACTTATGCTTTATCTGTAGATGAAATTGATAAAAAAGTAACAAAACAAAAATCAACAATTAGCTTTTGTCTTTTCAGGACACTATCTAGAGTTCCATATGGTTGTACAGTGCCTGATTTGAAATAACTATCAGACTGTCAATGTCCCATAATAGACACCAAGGACCCCAAGAACAGTAGATGACTATTAACCTTAACATAAGCCACAAGCCACAAACTTTAAAAGATATAACAAATAGATAAAGACAGCAACCCCTTAAAGGAAATAACGATGATAACTGCTTTTACAAATACAAAACCCAAACATAGACACAGTTTCATGATGGTATCAAACTGGTTTCATTTATGTCCATTCTGGTCAAAACCACGGTCATAACTTTTACAAATAGGGTACCTTTCACACATGTTTCTCATCTTGACGAGTTCTACGTCTTTCGATCACACTCCAAAATTTGATTCCTAATTTCCCAAAGGTTTAGCATTCTCGTCATTTTAGCAGTTTACCACAAACATTTCGTAGAAATTAGCATATATGCAACCAAATCGAAAGATGGGTGGGATTTAACACAAATCAAAGTGTCAATTTGGAAAAAACAGCACAAAACTTTTTCTCCTTTTCTAAACTACCTTTCACTTTTGGCATATGTCATGCACACATCAATTCCTAAACATTGACACTAATAGAAGTGGACCCTTGAAGAATTGTGACCTAAACAAACATGAGACATGAGAGTTGAAACATCAATACATGATATACATCATCCCATATTCAATGGCCCCATCAACTATGATTCCACTAGGTGGGACATTGAAGATATTTATAATTTATCCCAAATATCCAAACACAATGTGTGTAATAGAGTAATATCAATTATTCTGTGCCAATTTCTCCACATGATCACAAACCCTAAAATAGATTTAGCATACAAAAGCTCAAATTCACAAAATGGGTACACGATCATGAGGCGATAAGAGCGATTATTAACGTAATTATTGCACAAATAAGGAAGAACTCGACGATTCGATGCAGGTTGTGAGAAAAAATGTAGGATTAATGGGGATAAAAGTGTTACATACGAGTTGATTTGTGTTCTTCAAGAAACGAATTGTAGAAACAATAAGCGAAATGCTTATGATCAACGTCTCTGAATCAGAATCAAAATTCAATATCGAATCATGCATCTGCATTCTCGATACCGTTATTATCGGTATGTTGTTCATTTGCATGACTAACTTCTTCCATTTGGTCATTTCTAAAAACATTAGTTTTTCTTGTGTGCTACATTGTGTGTTCAATGTCGGTTTGGATTTTCGAAAATCATAAAAGTGAATATTTAAACCGGTTCTGTTATACAATTGTCAGCAACAATGTTTTTCGCTCATGATTAGTTCGGTTCATCACAAAACCGCAACATGGCACTTCCATGGCCTACGACACCAAGAAAAAGTTATATCGGAATGTCGAGGAAAAAGAGCTAAACACAACAACGCGTTTCGTTTTAAACAAAAATTAATAAATGAAGTTATTAAACAAAAATAAATTAGTTAAAAACATAATTATATATAGTAAAAGCGGTGAAGATGAGAAAAAAAATACTTTTGTGACAAAAAATGAAAATCAAAAATCTAGTGCTCAAAGAACGAAGAGTTAAAAATTTGTGATAAAGAATGGAAATCAGGAAAGCTAAAAAAGTCTAGTGCTCATAGAACGAAGAGTTAAAATTTGTGTCAAGGAATGAAAATCAAAACTCTAAAAAATTAAATTTTACAGTAGCTTTTAAGTTGATTTTTAATATATTATATATATAATGTGTCGTAGGACACTTTAAAGAATTTGCCTGCAACTTTCTCTTTGTTTTTTAGTTTAATACGTGTTTTTTTTTATATTTTTCACAATCCGATTGTATACTTTTTTTAAAACTTGTAGCGGTGAACGAAGATTCCGAGAACAAAGAAACGTCTACAGGGCCGGTCCCGAGAATTCTTAAAAGACTTTAGGCCCGGGGCGAGAATAAAAATGGCCCCCTATACTACAACATATAAAAAAGTCTAAACCTAGTAACTTGTATATAAAAATTTATAATACGATTATAGTTTTTATGACAATAATCAAAACCAAAGTATTGTAGCAAAATGATTTAATTTACTTATTTAAGCAAATCGGAAGGCTCTCCTAACGTTTTTTAAAGCAAAGTTCTCAATCAAGTATTCATAATTCATGTTGTTTGATACATCGTTTTCAATAGCTACCATCGTTAATTTGTTGAGTATTTATAGGGCTACATTATTTAAAATGTTAATGGCTATTAGTTAAAGTTTAACGAGCTACAATAATCACAATCTTATTAGGTTTTTTTAATAGATATAGTTTTACATTAAAAAACACACACACACACACACACACACACACACATATATATATATATATATATATATATATATATATATATAATAGTTAATTTTTAAATTCCGGGCCCCTGAGGAGATTGGATCCTGGGCGGTCGGTCGTTCGACCCTTAGTGAAGGCTTGGATAAGCATATCGGAAAACTCTAGCACAATAAATCAACAAACCGCGAATTCTTTCTGGAAGTAAGTCCTTGATCATTTTGATCACAAGTAGAGAGTTCTAGGCCTACAATTCATCAAATGAACTTAAACTACAAGGATATAAACAATAAGGTCACAAAGTTTACCAGAATATTTAAAAACCTCATCAATAAACGAAACAGACAATCAAATTAATACATAATGTGGGAAGCACAAAATGAGTTCAGAAGACTTAATAAATTAGAGATCGTTCATTTTGTGTCACGATAAATTGTTAAAAGCCATCCTAAATGGCTAACCAATACCTCGAATGGGTGCGGAGTTTGGTGACTTGTCTTAAAACGAGCGAAGACCACCAACTCAACACCAAAGTCTTCGAAGGGGGTAACGTTTCATTTAAATCTCAATGCCAATGATGAGTAAAATTAAGAGTCGCCAATATCAGAAAGAAGATAAAATACCCCGCAACAACATCATCAATGTGACAAGAAGAATTGCTCAAATTCATTTATGACTTTATTTGTTACATCAAAGAAAACGTTAAGAGTAAAAACCGTTAACGAGGAGAGAAGTAATGAATGAAAAATGAAAAAAAAAAGGTAAAAACACAATCAAAAAACAGTTAATGTGATGTAAGAACAACTACAAAATGATATGTGGTGTATATTAGAGCCACATGATTATTTAAGTGAACCTTTGTTAAGTACGGAGTTAGCTCATAAACGATAAATAACCGAATGTCGGGGATGAGTTATATAATTTTGAATTTCTAATTATTTGTTACATAGTTTTATTTTTTATACAGTAGTTGTAATATTTATTATTAATAAAGTGTAATTTTCATATTTTAGAATTATTATTTGTAATAAATATTATAATTAGTTATTTAGTTTATATTATCTATCGATGAGAAATGAATAGTAATTGTTTTTTTTTGCAACTTAACTTTTAGTTTTTTATGTTTAGTTTCTTATCATTACTTTTTATGTATATATGACTATTATAGAGAAAGGTACAGGAGAATAAAAAACTCAAAATGTACGAGCCTTAATCGAGTCCGATCTTGAGCATCATATATCGATCTTAAGCCTACTCGCAAGTCTAAACAAGCTTAAACTAGATGAGTCTGCTCGCGAGCCTAAACAAACTTTTTATATATATATTTTTTTCTCAGTTTATTATAAAGAAAATTATATAGTCTTGATTATATATAAAATTACAATAAACACACTTAAATAATATGTATAATACTATATATACAATATATAATTATATTATATAAGTATATTTATTTATTTATTATGATGCCCAAAAGAATAATTCAAAAATCATTGTTTTAGTGTGGTAGTCGTTTTTACATAACATATTTGGTTTGCAGTCACACCGATTAACTTCCTCCTATTTAGTTAAAATACGTATTTGTTTTAGGTTGTAGACAAATGTGTAATTTAAAAACATAATAATGAAAATGCATATCAGGTTTCATGTAATAAAAACATTGATAGCCACTATCAAAAAACGTAAACCCCGTGATAACAAATAGTTAGCAAAACTTTCTAATAAGTTACATTTCTCAAGTTGTATTGTTTGTTAAATATGATAAGTGATGCTGCGCAAAACGCAACTGGACGTCCCTTGTTTTAATTAAGAAATAAACTGGTTTACGATTAAGAAAGATTCTTTAATGAAAAAAAGATGTACTTCTCACTTTAGAGAATCAAAGTAAAGGAAATAAGAATATAATTTGTACATGAAGCAGACTAAAGAGAGAACGTTAATATTTCAAAAATGAGACAAATGGACTCTCTCCAAATCTTTGAGGCCTATTGAATTATCCTAAAAAATAAATCGAAATCTTAAAGGTTCAACACCTTCTAAAATGATGTTGAGAAAAAAAAATTTTGTAAACTTGAGAAAAACTTTCTATAATTTGCAAAGGTTCTTTTTGGAAATATCTGATACTTATCTGTTTTGTTTTACATTGAAATTAATTTACGATTTCCGAACACATGTCGACCTGTGCATCACCAATCAACTTCGGAAATATATCTTTGCAAGCTGTCTACTATGTGTTGTTATTATTATTTTTAATTTGTTAGTTTTCTTTAGTTTAAAATTTTATAAAAGTATAGAGTGTACTTTGTAGGAGCGTGTGTTTGGAATCCTTTCCTATTGGAAAAATAATGTTATAAGTAATTAAAATCGGTTTTGAGCAAAAGTCTTAAAATGGTACAACTTTCGTGGACAGTTCTGATTGGTTATTTTGAGGTTTAAATTTTTATCGGAAAGATAGTTTTAAAATACTTTTTGTATGTAATAGTTTAAATTAAATGCAAAATATTATACATTTTCTGGAACAGGAAGAGTAAGAGTGTTTGAAAAAACGAAATAAAAAAAGTCGTAACTTGATCCGTATCCGAAACCAGAAAAGCCGATCCAAATCCTTATTCGGGTCCTTATACGGATTTCGGATCAAATTTCAGATATCATAATACTTTTATTCGGGTTATTCGGATTCGGATATCCAAATAAATCGAATAAGAATCCCACTATATTTCCAGCCTAATATTCATTACCCAACTACATATTATGTTTTTATTCAAATATTTAAGAGTCTTGACACATTTCAATCATTTAATCATAAACAATTACACAATAATCGATTCTTGTTTTAAATTAAAGATTTTAATATTCGAGTTCTATACAATTATCCATTATGTTTGATTTTTGAATTTGCGTACAAGACAAATTTGTATATTCTGGTTTTATATGTTTTATTATGATTTTATAACCTAGTAAAATGTTAATAATATGTAACACCCCGAAAAGTCAAAACGAGTCATTAAGGATAATGGGCTTAATTATTGGGTATTTTAATAAGGTAAAGAAATGGTCATGGGCTAAATTAGGCTTATTGGATAGTGGCCTATGGGATTAAAGGCCCATAATCAGCCCTTAAGCACCCAAAACCAGTTTCATCTTCCTCATTGCAACCCTAGCCACCAAAATTCGTAGAGAGAGAAAGTGGAAAAAACTCAAGATTTGAAGCTTCCAAGGTTAAGAGATTGAAGATCTGGGTGTTGGAGCATCAAGACCTAAGAAAGAAGCAACAAATCCAGGTAAGAATCGACCTCTAAACCCTTCTGTAGATCAAACCCGGATTCTAGGGTTTTGGGTTTTGAAAAGTTGCAAAGAATCGCATAAAGGTCACATTTTTACGTATGAAAACATGTATAAAGCTTAGATTTAGCCTCATGGATGATAAACTAAGAGATTGGACATAAAAAGTTATGATTTTGGGTTAATAACGGTCTGGTTCGTAAATTTTATGCGATCTGCGAAACTGCATATGCATCCAGCGAAATTGCATATTCAATAAGCGAAACTATGAGGACTTCCTGCGAAACTATAGTTTCGCAGGTTGTTTCGCAGACTTGGTTTTCCAACGAAAGTTGGGCGAAACTGGCAGCGAAACTAGCAGCGAAGATGCCAGCGAAACTACTAGTGAAACTAGCAGCGAAACTGTTGGCGAATCTAGCTGCGAAATTGTTGATCTTGCAGCGAAATTAGCAGCGAATTTAGGCAGAAATTAACCCCTTTAAGTATTAGCTTATCTGCAGGCTGTGTAGAGTGATCCTAGCCTTGTAAGCTTAGCCTAGAAGTTATTCGTGATATCCAGGTGAGTTCTAGATCCCCTATTTATAAGTTTTTCCATGTTTTGGGGCTATTATGTATATTAAATTTACGTTTTTAAATGACCAAGATTTTAAGGGGTTTTAACCGGAAGAACGATTTTTCTATAAGTAAATGTGCTATATAAATGTTTAAATATAAATTTTCGCGCTGACCTGGCAGCCCGGCCCCAGCCAAGGGCATTGCCCCTTGGACCCCACTAGGGGCTGCTGCCCCTAGGACCCCGCTGTCAGGGGCTGACGCCCCCGAACCCCCGCTGTCCCGTGGAGGTCGGTTATGTTTTATGATGATTAGTACTTGGCATGTTGTGTACTTAATAAGTAAGTATTATATATATTAAAGAGGAAGATGATATTAATGAAAAGTGAAACTTAATGAATATTACCCCCGGGCCCGTTTGATGATGTAAAGTCATGCAAGCACTATGATAGACTTCACTTAGGTGAGTCTGATGTATGATGATGGATCTGTATTAATGAGCGGGCTATGTGCCTTGCAGTGTGGATCAACTGTCGGGGGTTAGCTATCGTATTCATGTGTACCGACAGGGATTGGCATTTGTTGTCGATCAACATGGAGCTCTTGCTTTGTGCAACCTCGTTTATGATAAAAGTGAAAGATAATGAAAGATAATGAAAGAATGAAAGATAACGAACATGCTTATTTTGATGCATGTAATGTTATATACTATGTTGTATGCATGGTGGATATATGAAGGATAAAGTTTATATTTTCTTATATTATTTAAAACTAGAACTCATTCAGCGAAGCTGACTTTTATGCATAATAGTTGGCAGGTAAACGCTGATGCTGGGGATGGCACCATGGAGCTACTTGGAGAGCAATGGATGGCATTCCCGTTTATGAGATCATTATTGTATTTTCAAACAATGCACTATGTTTTTATTCTATTTAAGACAAATGTATGAGTATAATATGATTTTCAAGTTTTTAATGAATGTCTATTTAATTTCGCTGCAATGTTTGATTATAAAAATGATTTTATGCTATGATTAACCAACTGTGAGGTTTTCCGGGAACGGAGCCTTACATAATAAAAAGCTAGCCCTAAAAAAGAAACAAAATATAGGAAAAAAATATTATTTGGTTTATTCGGATTTATTTGAATGTGATCCGAATTTGAATTCGGATAGATTCAGGTTGGATAGATATATTTCTTATTCAGATCAAATCAGATTTCAGATACGATCATAAAATTTTTAAATCCGAATAATCGAATCCAAATAATTTGTTATCCGATCCAGTAAACACCTTTAGGAGCAGGTTACATACTTTCAATAAATTTAACAATTAAAAATTGTTTTTTAACTAGGTTGGGTTTTCAATATATTGACTTCGATTGAATCGGTTAGTTGTTTTAGTTGTAGAAGAAGGTAGATGATGTCAATAGTTGGAGGTGATACAATTAGGGCTGTAAACGAACCGAACGAACACGAACAATGTCTTGTTCGTGTTTGTTCGTTAAGAAATAAACTTGTTCATGAACTGCTCACGAACACTTACCGAACGAGATTTCGTGTTCGTGTTCGTTCATTAAGAAAATGAACATGTTCATGAACTGTTCACGAACACTTACCGAACGCAAATGAACACAAACAAAAGCAAACAAACACAAACAACTGTTCATGAACATGACAAACATAAAAAAGTTCATAAACACAAACGAATACAAATTATTATAAATTTATTTTAGAATAAAATTTACATTTTTTACAAAGATTACACAAATTAATCACAAAATAAATAAGTAGTTAACATAAATATAAAAAAATACTTGATATAATAGTCATAAAAATAACTGACACAATAATTAAGAATATAAACGAACACCTTAATGAACATAAACGAACACTTTATCAAACGTTCACGAACGAACACTAACGAACACATTATCAAACGTTCACGAACATAAATGAACGAACGCGGCTTGTGTTCATGTTCGTTCGTTTAACTAAACGAACAAAATTTTCTTGTTCGTGTTCGTTCATTTACTAAACGAACGAACATAAACGAACTTCCCGCCGAACGGTTCACGAACTGTTCGCTGAAAGTTCAGTTTGTTTGCAGCCCTAGATACAATGGCGTGCGCCTCGTAATTCTTTATGATGATATTAAGGAAACTAGTTTTTTCATCTCATTTTAAATAATGAAAAAGAATTCTTCAACATAAAATTATATATGTTCTCCCATAAGCCCTGTTTTAAACGACCTTGATCGACCAATGTTTCATGTCACTTTGCACCGCAGGTCTAAGAAGTCTTGAATGTTGAATTTAACTATAATTAAACTCCCCGCGTTACGGCGGAGGCGTAAAACCGTGTAAAATAACACCAATGTCACACCACCGCTAACGACCACCAACACTGAAGTTGCGGTGTGTTGATACAGAGAATTTAGACCAAAACGTAAAACATAGAAAAATATAAATAAGTCGATCTAAGATTCGTGTGTTGTGACGAACCCTTCAAAAGAGGAAAATAGAGTTAAAAATGTTGAACCACGCACACACATTGTGTTGTGTTAACTTACCAAATTTAGAACAAAACGTAAAAATATTGAATCACACATGCATGTTATGTCGTGTTAACTTGCAAAACTTAGAACGAAACGTAAAACGATGATTTACGAAATATGAAAAGTATATGGGAACAAAGTTGAAAATGTAAACGTTGTGAGATTAAATTGCAATATATGAAGAGTTTTGGGTTAAAAGTAAACAAAGTTAAATTTGAGAAGTTTAATTGTAAAAAATGAAAAACTTTGTGTTAAAAGTGAAAAATCAATTTTAAAAAAAAAACTCCTTATGCGTAAGATACAACACCATTATGCATAGAGGAGCTGGTAATTAGTAATATATAAATGTGAATCTTCGTCGCTCAATTTTACAGTGAACCTATGTTCCTTTGACAACTATTGTTTTCTCATATTGAAATGTAAAGGTAAACTAGTATTAAGCCCCTCGCGTTGTGACGAGGGGCGTAAAACCGTGTTAGGTAACACCAATGTCACATTACAGTCAACGACCGCCAACACCGAAAAGACTCGCATTAAAATAATTAAAAAGTAAAAACGAACAAAAAGTAGACGTAAAAACAATGAACCACGTACGTGAAATGTAAAAACAGTAAAAGGCATAGTCAATCTAGGACTCGCATGTTGCAACAGGGCCGTTAAACAGGAAAAAATTAGCGTAATAACGTTGAAGCACACCCGCACGTTACACCATGTAAACTCTCAAAATCTAGACCGAGATGTAAAACGAAAAATTTGTAAAAGATGAAAAGTTTGGGATCAAATTTGAAAATAAAAAGTTATAGAGATCAAATTGTAAAAGATGTAAAAGTATTGAGTTTATAATAAAAAAATTAACAAAAAACAAAGCTATGTACAACATTTGGTGCACAAAGTACAACAACCAAAGCAACCTTAAGTTGCTAATTAGTATATATTAAATTGTCATGTTGCGTGAATTCAGGTTGCGTTTGGTTGGAAGGAATGAAATGAAATGGAATGAAACTGAGAAACCCGTATAATTTTCAAATAAATTTATATTTGAGTGGGTAATGAAATGTAAAACATAAGAGAATGCTTCACCTAAAATTCCCTTAGTTGTGGGATTCAAATTCCCTCTCTAGGTGGAATGATTTTGAAATCCCACAACCAATGAAATTTAGGATGAAACATTCCCTTGGGTTTACTTTTAATTGCTCACTCAAACAAAATTTTACTTGAAAATTATACTAGTTTCTCATTTCCATTCAATTCCATTTCATTTCTTTCAACCAAACGCAGCCTCAGGGTTTTATGTCTGTTAATGACAAGGTTAAACACATCTATGTTTAGCAAATAATGATGTCTAAGATCAAACATACAACTCCTGAAAAACAATCGAATCCATAAAACATGCATACCACAAGTAGCATTCGTGCATTTACTCAAGTCAAAACAATAACATGATAGTGGTCTTAATATTTAATCTTGTCTAAAATTCAACAATACCATAACAAAGTATCATCTATGATATTTGATGGTAAATTTATCATTCAAAACCATGTTTGTTCAACTTAATTTAGGTAACAAACAAAGAAGTAACCGGTAACATTCCTACTACCATAACATATCAAACATGTAAAAACACCATTAAAATTCTAGCAATCTTCTTATACGTTAAACAATATTCCAAATAACATCATTAGCAACACCATCTAAAAAGTCAGCCCCAAAACATTGATAACTTTAACCGCCCTCACACATCCATCTCTATATCATTTCGTATTTTCCACAAAACACCTCATCCCATAAATACCCTTAACTAAAAAAGATAACGCGACAAAGTTACAAACCCGAAACCATACCCTACAATAATAAAGATTCCAAAACTTATTTAAAACTTTATAAACTTAATAAGTTATAACCCGGGGCTCCCCTCCTCTAACTCAACTACATGACAGTACGGTCTCACATTTCATCGTTATTATTGTCCCTAGTGTTTAACTACACCCTCACTCCCACCTAACACTTTAGCCTTATCCCATACCTTTCTACTAACTTGCGCACCCACCTTCTCTTCCACCTTATCCTTCACTCACCACTCTTCTTCTTCCGTCTGTCAACCTACGTATCGATGATCGATTGATCGTCAAATTAACCGCCTCGAAATGTGATTGTTTGAATCTCTGAACAAGTTACGTCATCGTCAACGTCAGCGTCAGCTTAAGGTTCTTTGTTTACGTTCGAAGTTGTTCCAAGTGGTTGTTTCATGGCGGGAAGTGATCAAATCAACGTCTGTGAGTCGAAGGTATTTGTATTCGCTGTTGATGAGTTTGTGTTGGTTGCGATTGATCGGACTCTGTTTTTTTTTTTTTTTTTTTGAGTTTAGATCTGTGGCTTTGATTGTTACGGTTTTGTAGGTAGGAATCGTGTAGGAATCATGTTACATGTGATTTGTGTGGGCTTGTTTACGTTTGTGTTGATTTTAGCGTGTTTTAGGGCGATTGGAGGTGTGTTTGATCGATTTTGATGAATTAGGGTTTATCTTCTGAATATTTTGATTTGTGTATGTGTATAGAGCGTTGTTCCACTGAAACTAAATCAACGTCTGTGATTCGAAGGTATCTGTATTCACTGTTGAGGATTTTGTGTTGTTTGCAATTGATCAGACTCTGTTTTTTTGGTTTTAGATCTGTGGCTTTGATTGTTACGGTTTTGTAGGTAGGAATCGTGTAGGAATCATGTTACGTTGTGATTTGTGTGGGCTTGTTTACGTTTGTGTTGAATTTGGCGTGTTTTTTAGGGAGATTGGAGGTGTTGTATGTCGATTTTGATGAATTAGGGTTTATCTTCTGAATATTTTGATTTGTGTATGTGTATAGAGGGTTGTTCCACTGAAACTAAATCAACGTCTGTGATTCGAAGGTATCTGTATTCACTGTTGAGGATTTTGTGTTGTTTGCAATTGATCAGACTCTGTTTTTTTTGGTTTTAGATCTGTGGCTTTGATTGTTACTGTTTTGTAGGTAGGAATCGTGTAGGAATCATGATACGTATGATTTGTGTGGGTTTGTTTACGTTTGGGTTGATTTTAGCGTTTTTTTAGGGCGATTGGAGGTGTTTTGGCTTTGATTTTGTTGAAATAATTGGGGATTAGGGTTTATCTTCTGAAAATTTTGATTTGTGTATGTGTATAGAGGGTTGTTCCACTGAATACTAAATCGTGTAGGAATAATGATACGTATGGTTTGTGTAGGTTTCTGTTGATTTTAGCATGTTTTTAGGGCGATTGGAGGAGTTTTTGTTCGATTTTGATGAAATAATTAGTGATTAGGGTTTATCATCTGAAAATTTTAATCTGTTTATGTGTATAGAGGGTTGTTCCACTGAATACATGGATCCTCATGTCGAATTTCAAGCTAGCTTACAATCTTCTCCGGCGACCGGATGGCACCTTTAACCGGCACCTGGCGGAGTTCCTAGACCGCAAAGTTCCGGCGAATGTGAACCCTGTGGATGGAGTGTTTTCATTTGATATTGTGATTGATCGGTCTATTAACCTTCTGTCTAGAATCTATAGACCGGCTGCAGCCGATGGTGATGGTGGTGGTGCAGTACCCTTGGCTACTGGTTTCACTCAGCTTGAGAAGCCTGTATCGAAAACCGACTTTGTGCCTGTTATAATCTTCTTCCATGGTGGTAGCTTTGCACATTCATCTGCAAACAGTGCAATCTATGACATTCTTTGCCGCCGCCTTGCAGGCCTCTGCAAGGCAGTGGTGGTTTCTCTAAACTATCGGCGCGCCCCTGAACACCCTTATCCCAGTGCCTATGATGATGGCTGGACCGCACTTGAATGGGTCAACTCGAGGCCGTGGCTCCAGAGTAAAGACTCTAAAGTTCATATCTTCTTGGCTGGAGATAGCTCAGGCGGTAACATAGTACATCAAGTTGCTTTACGCGCGGTTAAATCTCAAATCAATGTGTTGGGGAACATACTGTTGAATCCGATGTTTGGTGGGCAAACGAGAACTGAATCCGAGAAGCGATTGGATACTAAATACTTTGTGACAATTCAAGATCGCGATTGGTACTGGAAGGCTTTTCTTCCTGAAGGTGAAGATAGGGACCATCCTGCTTGTAACCCTTTTGGTCCAAGGGGTATAAGCCTTGAAGGGGTCAAGTTCCCCAAGAGTCTTGTGGTGGTTGCGGGTCTGGACCTGATTCAAGACTGGCAGTTGGCTTATGCAGACGGGCTTAAACGGGCTGGTCAAGACGTCAAACTTTTATACCTAGAGAAAGCGACCATCGGGTTCTACTTGTTGCCCAATAACGACCACTTTCATATCGTGATGGATGAGATAAGTAACTTTGTGAGACCGATTCCCGACTGTGAATAAATGCTCTACTTCTACTTCAACTAGTTTCATTAGATTGACTTACCCTTTTGAGGTTTCGTTTGCAGCTTGTAAGATCGCGTATTACTACTATTATTACTACTACTACTAATCGCGGTTGTTTTGGATCTTTGTGTTTTTGGATTGCAAGAAAATGCAAGAAGATGAAGTTGGTGTTTGGTAAGGGTAACTGCCATCGTTAACTCTGTTTCATCTTCAAGATTTAGACTTTCCAGCTTCTGGATCCAAAGCAGAGGAAGATAGGGGAGTATCCTAATTCCTTATGTTTTTAGCATATATTGTTACTGTAACCATGTTATCTTACATACTTTCTAGCATATGTGTTGTTGGGAACCCTATATTGTGTGTACATATTTTTTAAGACCTATAATATATGTGTATATATATGTTTGTCAAATAATGAGATTACTTCTAGGAGTATAATGATTTTAATTTCGTTTTTTATTTATTTAAGTTCTAACTATGGGATAAAATTATGAAATAATAACTAAGTTTCAGTATTATTCTAATAAATTTGCTCATATTTCTTCCAACAATTGAAACCACTTATGTTCTAATATTAATTTTTTTTCTTATAATTTTGGTTTAAAAATAAATTTTGGTTGATATTATATAAATAAATGAAAAGATATATAAATCTTGGTTACTTCGACTTGAATAGATCAACTATAAAAGCTAATTCTTGTTTGATGAATTTTTTCTTCACAATCATATCATATTTCAAGTTAAATTTAGAAAAATACTTTCTAGGTATTGTTTAAGTATCATATATTTTTCATTTAAGTCATTTAATTTAACAACTTTTAATATTTATGCAAAAAGTTTACAAGTTTGAACTTATTGCTAGAAAAAGTATTGGGTTTATGAAACTTGAGAAAAAGTATAACATGAAATATTCTACGCAATGATGTGTTTTTATGCAGAACATTTTGAGGTTTCAATAGTATTTTTTACCATTTTACATATGCCATTGTCACTATGTTCCACTACTATGAGCAATTTGAACGTTGCACGATTTCTCACTTGCAACTAGCCATTAATGTTTTATTAAAGTTGTTAAGACATATGATGAGGCGATAAAGGCTACTTAACGTGTTGATGCAAAGGAGAGCCAAATCTTTTTATCTGAGCGTTAATTTTAACTTTTGGCTTGGCTCTTTAAGCCATGATGTGGAGCCCAAATTAATACTAGCTTCGTGTAGCTCGTTCATAAACACTTTAACTATGACCATAATGAAACCCAATAATTACACGGTTATGAAAAACATAATGAAAAGGTAGTTGAGGTAGATGAAATCACAATCATCTTGTTAAGAGCGAATTACATAATATAAATGCATGTTTATGATTTGGTCCTTTAGAATGATACGATAATAAAATGACAATCATCTTTTTATGACCTGTGTACCCGATATAATAAAGTGAAATTTTAAATGATTTGCATGAATAACCATATGTTTTTACATGCGTGGTAACAGAAACTATTAACGTCTATACTCTTTGTCACATGTCACTTCATGGTCCTATTTGTCCTACCTCCATGGACATCCGATAGTATAAGGAAAACAGGCCGATGCCTTACGTCACAAAATCCTAAAACTTAATTGTCCATAAAAAATAATATTTATTGAAAATTTTTTGAATAAATAATTTAGGAATCGATGTAGGAATTAAGATATGCTTAAATTTGATTAATTGTCACTTTGAGTCTTTGAATTACTTTGAATAGTTGATTAATTGTTACAATTTGTTTAGGATTACTTTGATTGGACATGAAACGATTTGAAAACTTTTAGTTTATTATTATTGGTCCCAAGTCTGGATAAAAGGTTTTTGATGATAAAGTTCGAAACAGTCTCCAACTTTATTTTCGTCTTAGGCCGCTAAAAATATTGAGTTGCCACCTGTGTTAATACTATCGGCAATTACTTAGAAGGGCGTTGCCATTACCATTAGCGATCACTTAGAGGAATAAAAAAACCCTTAATAATACCATCATCAAATACATATTCCTAATCACACATTAGTTATTTACAAAGAGGTTAAGGAAAAGATTGACAAAATAGTGCGGACAATTTAACCAACAATACAAACTAGGGGCGTACTTATTTCATGGGTGAGGAATCGATCACATCTCATAAAAATTTTATTTTTAATAATATAGATATGATCAAACTCCAACCGACTCTCATGAAATTCCAACTCCGATCTCTATGAAATTTTAGCATTGATCATCGCATTCCGTTTTTACTAAAAGAGGCTGATAAAATGTTGGAATTATTGGCATTTGAATTTTAATTTGTTAATATGTTACATATGAATGTAAAGAAGAGTGTAGAGTAGGAGAGAAACGAATTAATCAACTTACGAAAGTGGCAAATTTAGTGAGGAGACTTTGGTCAATGTCAACAACATAAATAAAAAACAAATCACAAATAGCCCTTTAAATTAAATTATCATGTAGTTATTATTCTTCCAATTTTTTTGTAATCATCTCATGTAGTCTACAAACGTAGATTATTTTTATAAAAGAGTATACCTTTGATACACGAAACGCGTTTTCAACGAACAAGTTTCAAAACAAAATAATAAATCAACAAAACCATCATCTATTCATCTCACTTCATTAATTTCCAAAAGATTTCTAACTCCTAAAAAGATTAAACTTCATTACAATTTACACAAGTCAATGAAGAATGCAATGAAGGCCTTATTACACAACCCCATCATAACTACGGTGGTGCTACTATGTCTGCTGCCGGTGGCCGATCACCACCACCGCCACCTCGCGGCGGCGGCCTCCGGTGGCCGAATGGGTGGAACTTCATTCCGATCACCTTCTACATCCTCATACTCTAGAAGTTATAATATCCCAAGATTCCCTTCTACACGTGACAGCAGTAGTAGTACTAGCAGCCCTGAGTCATCTTCTTCGGATACTCGAGTCGGTCGACACTTGTTCGGGATTGAATTCGGGTTTCTTGATCTATGTATTGTTGTTGTGAGTGCTGGTTTTGCAATCTTCTTCTTGTTAAGACGGTATGCTTATGGAGATCGTGTTGAAACGAGTGTTGTTAAGCTTCAGGTGAACATTTTTCTCAACTACTGCGGTTTTTTCAGTTGTGAGTTTCTTTCTAAGAAGTTGGGAGTGCGGTCTGGGTGGAAACAGATAGATGAGCCTGATTCAAATAACATTTGTCCTCCAAAACAGAGTCGTATATTTTCCATTAAACATTATCTGTCAATAATATGATTTAAGGATCATGTTTTCCTTAGTTTTTTGGACTAGGGACGTCACTGAAACCCGTCAGAAGAGCCTTAGATCCATCCTCCGACGGTCAAGTAGTCAAGGATCACTATGGATCCAGAGTTGCCTCTTATCTATTAGAGTGGTCAACTCTAATGGGTCGAGTTGGGTTGGGCTCATTCCGAGCCCAATAAATCGGGCTCAAAGTAGGGGGTACCCATGACAATATGCATGATAGACATGACTCAAGTTGTACATTTCATTATGCATACAACATATTACACTTGTTAGCTACAACTAACCTTGTATGTTTTTTAAGGTTGGATTGTTGGGCACGGCTAGATCACTTCAAAAGGATCTTAATCACATAGCCGAGACGGCTGATACCTCCAGCCCGACGGGCTTCACGTATATACTAAAAGGTAAACAAATTATCGACAATGATGTGTCACAAAAATCAACAATTATTATCAAATCATCAACTTCTTTTCTGTTATGCTAACCTTAAAAAGCCTAATAGGGTTATCTTTTGGTCTGGAACATTCTAGATCTTGAGCTTATTGATTAAAATTTAGACGGGTCGTGACAGTTAGGTTATTTTTATATAAACATGTGTGTGCGCGTGTACACACGTGTCAGTAAATAGTTTTGCTCAATTAGCGTCGCACTAAAATTATACCGTTTATACTCCATATTCCATTGCAGAAGCATCTAACTCTTCTGTTTGGTTACAGAGACAATACTATCTGTGCTTAAACATCCTGATTATTGCATTTCTGGTTATTCCTCTGTAAGTCCTTAATTTTATTATGTTATTTGTAAAAAAAAAGTCAACCATTTATAACAGCAGACTCTTTAGATAGTGGAGTCAAATGTTTGGTAATTTGGAACCTTAATAGTCTGCATTTCTGTTTATTAACAACATGTTCAGGTGGAAGTGAAGAAGGGAGTAGACGAATGCGAGAACCGATTTAACAAACTTTCTATAGAAGAAAGAGAGAAATTTGATGAAGAGACTCTGGTCAACTTCAACAACATCAGAAAGCAAGGTGAAAAAAGTCATGAGGGTGTATCTGATGAGGTCTGCAACCAATACATTGTGGTGAGCGCGTTTTATCACAACTGTTTATCTGATTCTGATTATTCAATATCACACACAGTCTTTCTCGAAACATAACTTTGTCTCAATATCATACAATTTCAAACAATCTTTGACCAAAAAGTATGTTTTTGTGTTAAAAGGTTACGATCATCGTGGCTGCTAGAGGCGCGTATGAACTGCCACTGATCAAAAGCAGTGAACTTTTGAAGATATCTTTGCAAAAGCTTGCATCTATCCCTTCAAATGATGTTCTGGTGTGTGAGGCCTATTTGAACATGTTTTCTAGCTTATAGATCTTTATTTTTTATATTTATTTGTTAATTTTTTTGTTCGTTTTACAGGCAGCTGAGGTTTTATGGACCCCTCAAAAGGAAAATGATTGTCTTACAGAACAAGAAATGCTTAGAGATTATCCATTTTTGTGTCCTATATAGGTTATGAACATATGCAGATAACTAAACTGTATCTCCTTATAACTATTTTTGATGTGGGTTTCAATATGTTACTTTTGAGTTATTTTTATGCATATTCTGATAGTCGTATGAGATGATTTACTTTCCTTCTATTGCTACCTGTGAATACATACTTGTTATAAATCATAAATATATCGTTAGAGGTAAATATAAGTTTAATTTATCATATTTAAAATATGATATAAGATAAAATAGATTGCGTTTAAATAATAAATAAGTATATAATTTGCTAAATTAAGACAAACTCACACCCTCCACCCTATTGGTCAACCCTCTAATATATGGTCATATTAAAATAGTTATTTGTTAACCCCCTAATTCTTTTTTTAAATATGTAACACCCTAATTTTTTTAAAAAATATGTATATGGTCATATTAGAACATGTATACCGGTGATAAAAAGCATTTTCAACAATATTGTAAATACGGACGCTAATATATTTTATACAATCATTCAATCAAGTGGATATTTTATAAAGTATAGTCTGTTAAAAATATTATTGTCACCGAACGATTTAAAAATGATAAACAGAAAGAATTGACACTTCGACAAAATTTTGAATTATCTTTAAAGTTTTAAGTATAAAAAACTAATACCCTGTTAGATAATACTTAAAATTTGATATTTACAAATCCTAATTTTTGTTAAAAAATTATCTTACTAAAGCAATGACACAAAAAATTAAAATTCTAAAACTAGATATTGTAGGACTTTACCCTCGAAAGGGAGTCCTTCCAGAAATTCTCGATGGCTCAAGGAGACCTCAAGCCAAGGAGGGGGTTTGGAAATAGTTTTCAACCAGCAATTGACGCGCCTCGGTTATTACCTCATTAGCTGCGTCATTGCCCCAAGCGCAAAGATACCTTCAATAATTTCCAAACCCTCCTTTTATACTACCCAACCCATGCTTCATCATATACCCTCCCCCCGATGTGGGATGATCAACCACCATCTCTACCTTTCAACTCAACTTGTTTTTAATCACTCTATTTCACTTCACCTGTGTGCTAGTTAACTGCTGGTTAAATTTATCACATCATCTTCTTCAACCGTCACGCGTTTCTGCAATTATAATCTCAATCTATGATGGACTGGTGAAGATTGATTAGTGAATCTGCTGCGATTGTTTCGGGTTAGAAAGTGATACATGGCTCGTGGAGTTTGAATAATTAGGAGTTGTTCAGGTTAACCGTAACAGATTAACAGCAGATGTGCAGATAATGATGAAGTTAATATTATAACACTGTATTTTGTGAGAATAGCTATTATTAAACAAACCCGTTCAACTCGCGCCATGCTTTTCCTCTAACGGGTTAAACATGTAAGACTAGAGATTAGCTAAAAAGAAAAGAGTCAAAACTCAAACGGGTCGGAAGTCATCCAGAGTGCGTTTTAAAAGCATAAAACCTCCTAAATCCATTCATTATAAAAAGAAATAATATACTTTACAATCATATATGACAGATCAATCATCTACAGAAAATAAAATTTTGGTAAAAATAGTGTGTACTTGTTTTGATATGCTATCTAACTCACTAATTTTGCCCCTCTGCTGTATTGAAATGCCTTTGAGAAATGTAGCATTAACTGTAACACACAATCACAGTGACACAGTTATCTCTTGGTTCTTGAGCACATCAACAAGAAAGCCAACGATCGATGACCCATACATGGCAACCTCAGGATTGATAAGATCTTCGAGCACAAATGACGAGAAGTAGCGAGGTGCCTGCAGAAAAAGGATCATCCAATAATTAGATGGTTAGTGGAGAATTCGCCCTTAGAATTAAGCTTCTCCCTACCTGTTAAAAATACAATCCAAAAGAGTAACAAACAAACAAAAGTACCCAACAAAATCTCACTTGATAGTAGAGTCTTAGAGGCGTGGGATGGGGGCAAACCTTACATCATCTAATCAAAAGAGTTACAAAAATATACTTTGTTGATTGCATTCATTTGTTTATTAGTTGTAATAGCAGAAAGGAGAAGTTTAAGTGGGAAAAGCAAATAATATGAAACCTGAGGGACTGCTACTGCTATATGGAGAAGGTTTTTTTTTTTTTTAGCCGCACTATATGGAGAAGCCGAGAGGCTCATTTTGAAAAGCTTGGATCTCTTATATACCAACTCCAAAGCTTCACTAGGCGATACTAAGCCTAAAACACACATGACATGAATACAATCGAACACCCTTCTAGGTGATGTTCTTTCATTTGGTACATCTAGCTAGTTGAAGCCGTAAAGGTCTAGCATGTCGTCTACCTAGGCATAACAAAAAAAAAGTCAAACCTGAGATATAAACGATTATTATAAAGTAATAAAAATATGTATAACGTGCTTAAAAGTTAAAAATATTGTTTTTAGAAGACAAAAGAGAAGCACCCAAAAGAAGGAAAAAAGAAGAAGCAATAATTGTTGAGTTTGGGTTACTTTTGGATCAAACCTATACACCAACCCAAAATGTGCCCTGGTAGTTAAGGCTGATTTGTATTTTATATAAAACATCTCTATGTGTGGATTTGGATGTGTGACAATGTTTGTATCAATACATTTTCATGAAGACTTAACTCACTAAAAGCAAGAATCAAACCGAATTTATGTGAGCTTATATTAAACTTATTTAACAAACAAGCTCAAGTTTAGTCTTTATATACTCGGTTTTACTAGATCCACGAGCTTAAACAATCCTGATAGTTCTATAAATTTTACTTAATATATTAAATACACACATGCAATAATAATAATTTAAATCATTATAATTATAAAAATACAAAAAATAATAGATGCATATAAATAATGTATTTACAAAAAATTATAAATAATAAACAAGGTAACTTTGATCCATGTTTGAGCTTGAAAAATTTCTCATGAGCCAAGCTTAAGTTTAAAAAAACTCTAAAGTAAACGAGCCAAACTTGAGCTCAAGTTCTATTAAGTTAAACGAACCGAACTCAAGTTTAGCCAAACTAAAGATTAGCTCGACCCGATTATACCTTTAATTGTACATGTCAACAATGTCTTATGATTTAGAAAATTAAAAAAAACATGAAAGTAGTTATCTTTGCATAATTTGTTAGATCTCTAATATCAAATATTTTTTTATAACGACAAATTTATTATACTCCTACTCATAAGTTATTTTAAACTAATTTATGTCGTCTTAGAGGCAAGAGATAACTTTACAAAACAATAAACTAAGTTTAAAAAGTGTTCTACTTACATCACTTAAGGTTAAAATAGTTTTAATGTTTTATATTTTCATATATTTTTTTGGCTTAGTAAATAGTATTTTTCCATTTTTTATACTAACATGGGTGGTAACATGAATTTTAGGTAATTTTTATATTTTAACATAACTAATAGTTTTTTTTTTGATTTTTAATATATTTTCATATATTAAATATCTCAACCCCACATCTCCTCATTCATTTATTCATTAACATAAAATAGTTCATTAATGACTGATCTAATAATTAAATGATTCAATTTAAATAAAATATATAAAACGATTTTCAAATTTCACTACTACTCTGTTATATTTTTTCATTATAATAATAATTTGTGTATTCTGCGGTTTTAAAAATCCGATGCAGAAATAAATAAATAAAATAATAATATAATAGATCATTATAAAATTGTAAACAGGTAGGTGAAGGAGGAGTTGTTGAAGTCTTTTGGAATATTTTGAAAACTCTCTCTTTCTCTGTGTGCGAATAATAATAATAATAATAATAATAATGTTTGAATTTGGTGATGAACTCACAATAATCGACACTTTCAACAGCATTAATTCATGGCTGATTTCCATTCAGCTATTTGCTATGCTTCTTCTCTTTTTCCTCCTTTATCATCTCACCTCCGATCACCTCTCCACCGCCACCGCCACCGCATCGCCACCAGCTACCGCCCGACCGTCCATCACTTCCGCCGATGCAAACACTCGTCACAACTCACAGGTATGCCATCACTTCTCTGCATATTCATGTCGATTACATATAAATGAATGTTGTTTTTTACTTCGAAGTAACAACAGATAGAATTCGTCAATATATTCTGCATATTGATTGTTCTTCGAAGTTTTAAATTGCTAATGGATTCTCTTATGAATCTGGTGTTAACAGTTTGGAGTTTCAAGTGTTTGTTGCAAGTTTTCATGTATATGTGCGTGATTTCTTTGAAAATATGATGAATTGGTTTGATTTGTAAGTTGAATTTAGGAGCTGCTGGAACTCATGAAAGCACATCAATTTTTCCAATTCATAGAAATTAAAGGTTGTAAATTATTGATAAGTGTATAATCATTAGTAGGTTAGATGTTCTAAAAAATCAATATTTCTTGTAAACAAAGGGATTCCTATTAAAGAAATATTTTGTGTGAAAGAAAAGTATTTGTGCTAAAATGGTAAGAAAGAAGGATCGAACGAAAAAAGTGCCTGATGTGTCACAGGACCTTTTCTTTAAGCAAGTATTAAGTGCTTTTTAGGTGTTATGTTTTATATACAAATCTGCTTGCTTGTTTAAACTCAAGCCCATTTGGTTAAGGCAAACCAAATACGAGTTTAGTTTTTGTCCTCGTTGGAAATACTGCTTCAAGCCGGTTGCTCGAGCCCGAGTATCATATAGTTTGGATCAAATTCAGCTCGTGAACATCCAGAACACAATGATTTTGATACTGCATTAGAAGTGAGTGTGTAACACGTTCAGTGTTGTTGGTTATCCTTGTGTTTTTGGGTTAGGGATTATGGGTGTTGGGGACCATAATGTATTATCTTAAAGCTACAACTTTCTGAATAGGCGGGAACGGTATCTATATCTAACTATATGTTCATGATGCATTATAGATGAGTGGTTTTCTAGGACTGGTAGAAACTTAATGTTACAGTCAGCTGAGGTAGGTTTACGTTCGCAAATAACGGCTTCACATTGAAACCATTCAATTTCAAATTAAGATGTCTCGGTTTAAAAATGCACCCATACTGCGCTTGATGGAAACCAGGTAATATGTATATATATAATATATGTTCACAGGAGGAACTGGTGGAAGATGGGTCAAAATGTGTCGGACTAAGTTGGGTTCATTATTTGATTAGGAGTTTGTATGCGTCTACATGTGAACTGTATTTGCTATGTGACGGAACACTAGCATTTTGTTGTGTGACTTTATGCTAAATTTTTCATGATATTTGCAGACTAGAAAGAATGAAATAAAGGAGACAAGATCGAGCATAAGCGGAGTAGTTCAAAGAGCAAACAAACCAGATGCTCGACAAAGGGCAGAACCTTCCACAACAAATGAGGGCAGTGACATGACTTTTCAACATTCTCACCACCCATGTCATTTCTTCGGGTTTGCAAAACAAGCGTTCCTCAAGTGCTTGGGCATAGATACCACCCGCGAGAGACCCCACGAAACAGATGATTGACAATTACACCCTCGCCTTTTCGGTCACACCTTATGAATGTATAGTATGCTATCCTTCGTCCCTTTAAGATCAGTCGGTTTTCATTCTTGATGTAACATTGTAGGATGTAACCAGAAGTTTTTATGGTTCAAGAAAAATGTGGAAATGCATTGAAAGTAGTAAACAAATACAAGATTGCAAAATTATCGAAATCTAGATGATATGACGGATCTTAAAATTTCCTACTACATACCTGTTGGATCACACTGCACTCTGCAGCTTCTGAATTTAAATATTTTATTTCATATCTCAGAAAATAAAACTGCAGTGTTTTGTTGCCTCATCAACAGCAGCAGGAAATTGTCACACCTGACTTGTTCTGAATTTAATAAAAAGAACATACACCGAAAGCAAATCGCCCTCGGCCTCCTACAAAATTCATAAGCATTCTAGTACCGAGCCAACGATATAGTGCTTATACCTTAGTATTTTCTATGCATTTACACTTTCTATATCTAAGTAGTCTTTTATGTTTTTATCCATTTCCTTTTGTCCTAAATTTGAAACTTAAATTCATGAAAGCTTCAATGAAAGAGGTTATATTTCACAAGTTTTTGCATCATTTTGGACGACTTCAAGTACTGTCGCGTTGCAAAAGAAGCACCTTTCACAATTGATGAGATGGCGATTTATGCAGCCAAAACATGAAACATGTGTGCATGGCAAGAATTTGGCATCTGCTTCACACCTATAGCAGATGCAGCACACATTATCATCACTTTCTGTTTCTTCTTTGTGGGCCACTCGCTTGAACACTGTTCTTGAGATCAGATGGCTGGAAAAATCTTCTAGTTGCCTGAGTTTTGTGAGATGAACATCCCCCTTAAAGCTGCTAGCCTGGCAAAGTGATGCAAGAATATGTGAGAGGAGATTACAGGGGAGGTGGCAAAAGGTTGGTAAGGGGTCAATATGGGTTTTGCTTCAAAACGGGTAATTTCTGTTTATTGCCCAAATATTTGTACTGGCTAAAAATTATTGTTGTCTCAAATATGATCTAAAATATTGTATTATTTCAACAATAATCTAAAATGTCGAATAAATTTATACAGAAGTGACAGATTACTAACCCAATTGAACTCTAGTAGGTACCGGAATCCAGAAATAAGAGTATCAGCACAGTCCATGCTGGCGAAAATGCCCACAATATCGTTCTGCTCACTGGCGTCTGTTACAAGGCTCGCATCCAGCAAATTTATGATGATACCAACTAAAGGTGCCAAAATCAGGCCTCTGTTGACTTTTTCTGGAGTTTGACTAGGTCTTCTAATTATCCTGTAGAAGCACAATAAGCACCATCATAAAGTAGTAATTCAAATTTAGAACTTAAGATTGGCTTTTACTATTTCTTAGGGTCTGTTTGGTAGCCTCTTAATGACCATTAAGAGCCTACCTCTGAATGGTTCATGGCCTCTTAATGGTTAAGAGGTAACCTTAATGTTGAATGGTTAAGAGGCCACCTCTTGTGGCCTTGACAGAAGTCACAGAATCATATGACAATAAAAGCATGCATATTTGCCTCAAATGGAACTAATGTGGCAAACGGGTGGTTGGGTAGCGAGTCAACAAAGGTTCGGGACTTCGGGCCAGGTGGATAACAGGTTGACTCACAACACTTTTGTAAAGTGATACAGGAAGTCGCATGCACTGAAATTACTCTCTGCATGACTTTTGAACCATCTGACCCATGCCACATGTTTGCTTTTCTTATAAAGGTCTAAATTTCTGCCTCTATGTAGAACTATGAAACAATCACCCTCCCAGAAAAGGAAGACGAAAGTAAAGGCAACGTGACATGCAACCAAAGGGATTTTTGAAGTTGCGACAATAACCAAATCTACACAGACATCTTACATATCACCTATTTTGAAAATGTTGAGCAATCAGTTTTACAACACAGTAGACCTAAAAGCCCTTTTGGTGTTGTTCGAAAGCCTTCAACTAACCTACGCCAGCCTCTGCTAGAAATATAACAAATTTGTGTTTGGCATCGGTCCCAATGATCCAAAGAGGGTATGCATATTCATAAAAAACTAAAATCCACCAATTGTTAATCCAAATAGAAACCAAAATGAAACTACTTCATATATTTGACGAAATCTAACAGTTGCAATAAAAGAAGAAACTTACAGGTCAAAGAATTCCTGGTCAGCAACTGACGTCAAATGGTTGAGAACAAAAACAATCACCTCTACTAATCTGCGCAAGTTCGTATCTGCCCCTGACAGAAAAGCCTGAGGAATCTCACATGTACAAAACTCGAGTACCCTTGCTAGATTGCTTGAAAGATCAAATATGACACTGCATTTCCGCTGCTGAAACTCCATCATCTGCAAAAAGAGAATATGTATTCTTATTTAAAAAAATGTGTCACAAGATAAAACACAATTGTCTGACAAAGATGATCGTACCTGGCCTTTTTCTTGCATTTCTCGTATAGAAACTGAGAATTCTGTCATTGCCCAGCTTAGGGTATTAAAAAGACGATTTAGAAATGCTGAAAACAATTCTTCATCTTCCAGACAAGCGTCGCGTAATAATTTCTGTTTTTCAATAAATGTTGATGTTAAAATTAACATCAGGAATTGTTTGACAAGAACCAAGCACTTCTAATTTGGTCACTTTTATCTCTATTGGGTCAAACTACACATCAAATGGGTTGAAACTCACCCAAAAAATTATTTACAATGCCTAAAACCACCATAAATAATGTTAACAAAATATTTGAATATTATTTCACACCCTAGCTTTCTATTAAAAGCTGAACTTTTGAAAACAAAACGTGTTTCAGGCCGACACAAATAAATACTATCTGTTCTGATCAGTTACCCAGCCCGCCCAACCCAATATGGTCATATTTGCCATGTCTAGTAACAGCAAGGTGGTAAACTCACCTGAAACACACTAGAAACTGACGAAGACTCTCCATGCTTTGAAAATCCAAACCCACTACCTTTGCATAGTCTTACAAGAATATTTGTTACAGGAATCCATGATCGGTTATCAAAGGCTGATAGAAGTGATGATGGCAGGCTACGAGTTGCTGCTTGGTTGCTCTCAAAAGCCGCCAAAAACTCTTTGTACTGAACTAATACAGAAATTGATTGCAGAAGTAGATCTCTTAATTCTGCACTTGATATTCTTGAGTCGCTGAAATGGGTAACAACGAAAGTAACCTGAAGAAATAAGGTACAAAACCTTAGTTTATATGTATATAATTCATATTGATGATCATAATATATTGGAAAAAGAGGAACATACAAATGAACCAAGTCCTTGTTTTATAAACATTCCTGCAGGGACAAAAGGAGGATCGCTCTTTCGCAAAACATGAAAACAATCAACCTGCAAAGCAAGATTAATTGGTTAATTACTGCATTAAAACAAGAGGGTTTTATGATTTTAAAAATATTTTTGGGCAAAGCAAGAAAGTAAGAGTTTATGTATTAAGAGAGTTTAGTGACGTACAAGAGTTTCTAAATAAAATTCAGGTACATAACAGAAAACCGAATCCATTTTGCTAAGAACCAGAAGCAACTGGACAATCCAAATGCATGTTGCATACATTCCCCTTTGTTTCCAGCGAGCAAAAAGAGAGATACGGTACCTACAATACAAAAACAGATACGAATTTAATATATATAATATTTCACAATAACTTAATAATATGTTTTCACTAGAATTACAGAATTTTATTTCAGGCTTATATTTTAGGTCTAATTGAAGTATATTAAAGGTCAAACATGTGTTATTTCATATATGAGTGCAGAGTACATACAATGGAAATTTCCAAACAAATTTAAAAAACTAACAAATATATTTACCAAGCACAACGCCGCACACTATCAATAACCTCTTCACGGTAGACGCTTCGGGCCTCTTTCAACCGCCTTAATTGTTCCCCACCACCTCGTTCTCTAATTTGTCTATCTGTTTCTTCCAGCTGGGATATTGAATGTGACTGGTGAGTCATGTAAGCTGACGCCTGCAGTCAAAACAACTCCTGTTAGACAGATAATATATCAGCATCCAAATATGTGCATACGCACCCATCGTGCATGGGGGATAACTTTTGTAACCAAATAAATCAGATTGGACAACAATACAAAATAGAAGAATACAATGTCCTCATGAAAGTAAAATCAAGATTTTAAGGAGAATGTATTACAATAGTGGTGAGAATACCGACCTAATTATGCATGAACAGTTTGGGTTGTGTTAAATCTCAAACTGATCATGAGTTGAGAAAATATACTAAGGGGAATGAGTCAAACAAATCAAGTGTATCAGACAAGTTGGAAGTCACCCATGTCTATTTTTGGTGCATCCAACCCCCTAAATCATTTTAGGCAGATTTGGATTGTAATCATTATCGTACATATAATTTTCATCAATGTTAACTATTTATAAAAATTAAAATGGGACATAAAGGTGTTTGCAGGTCAACTTCCCCAGCCCATTTCAAGCCATACATAGGTAGTCAAAGGCGCATAGGGCTCGCCTATCAACCAGGCGCAAAGCGCAAATATATATTTTTTTCAAAATAAGATAATTATTAATAAAAAGTAGAATGATAAAAAATGCAGTAATGATAAAAAATTAAAAAATATATATAACATGCATAGAAAATTAATAATCTTATACTATCCTATAAATAAAATAAAAATCTTTTTGTAAAATACTTTTTTAAATAGACAATAATTACTGTCTAAGATCGAACTCATCCGGACCCATTACCTAGCCCACCTGACTGACCCACCTTGTCACCTCTAAGCTCACAAATACAGAGAAAAGACAGGTTTCTTTTACTCTTTCAACCGAGTATTAAAATATTAAAAAATATAAGTATATATAACCTGCTTAAAATTTGGTGCAAGGCCCAGATGGTACAACAAAAGCATGGCATCCAAAAGCTCCTCTTCTTTTAATGTTGAGGACGATGAAGTACTCTCTAGCGCAACAACCCGCATTTGCTGCACCAGGTGATAACCAAACTCAGAATCTGACTGGTCACTTGTGCTAGGTTTATCTGCCATGTCATCATTCAAGTTGCTAGCGCTGCACTCAGCCGCCAGTCTGGCCACCTGAGCAGATCTCTCTGGAATAGAACTGCAATGGCTCTGAGACGCTTTAGTTGTATATCTGAGTGGATTCTTTGAAATCCTTGAAAAATTAACATCCAAACTTAGGCAACAACAAGGCTTCCGAACCCCAACATGGGTTATTCTGGTTTCTGGGTCCATATCATCTACACATCCTTCCTCCCACTGAACCACTTCAACTTCAGGGTCCATATTTACAGGATGGAATTTAGCTAAATGACTGTAGGACCCTCCGAGCCTTGGGATCTCAACTCGGTGAGGGTCATCTTTAAGAATCAGTGGAAGAGGGAAACTTTGTTGACCACCTCTGTGAAGAAACCCAACAGTGGGCCCACCACTAGTTCCAGAACCCAACATCCAACCACTCCTTGCTGCAAATCCTTCTGATAAGAAATGAAGTATAACTGTGAACAAAGAAACAAGTACATAATTGCTTGATACGCCAGGTGTCAGTATGTTGCGATCAGCTCCCTTGTTTCTTAATATAATATTCTGCAAAAGTGTTCTGAAAACAGAGCCAGGTAACTGAGGAGGCATAACAGGTGGAATGAATTGCATGACTAGGCAACAGAGGTCCCGGTGTTTCTCCTCAATCTGCAAAATGGGTGCATAAGTATTTGATTCATGATGTTTATTCATTTCAATCAGATTGTTACATTTTGAAAGTTTATTCCTGGATTCATATTCTTGCATGAGCACGGATTGTTAAAAAAACTCAAACAACTATTTCGGATATATAAAAGCAAATAATTAAAGCAGGATAAGACAAATGTCTTACTTCCATGACTAAACTGAATCAACAAGTATAGCTAGCAAGAAGAGTTATAAACACAACAAGTATAGCTCAGATAACCAATGCATTTTTGGAGCTGGAGCATGACAAGTAATCAGAGACAGAAAAGCACATGGATCAATGTAGGGAATCACTTGGGCAATTTCAGAAAATTCACAGGCATTTGAGCCAATTTATAATCTTTGACACCAGCTAACACAAGGAAGCAACTTTGATTAAAGTAATGGTTACTTTGAATATACACTATCCTGTCTCAAAATGCAAAACTGAATGCATATTACAGAGTTAAACTCGCATCCAAAATTTTCATGACCGCTTTCTCAAATTATTTCGCAACAAATTGATCAACATTTTTTCATGTTTGTAGTTAAATGCTAAGGTTCTTTTCTTGATACTGCTCTAGTGGATATACAATAAATACTAGAAAATCTCAAAATGAAATTAAAGTTCACAGAATAGTATATATGTCTAGATAATATGTATCAGAGGAAACATACCTTATTAATTGCTTCAGTCAAAGTTTTAGTGGTCAACATCATGCTGCTTTCATAAGAAGCGTCTTCACATGAACCAGGCCACCATACAGCAGGTATCATATGCTGAAGATCTTGTTTATTTGGACATTTCTGAGATAAAAATCCTTCAAATAAAAACTCAAAATCTGACATCTTCCACCAAACCACCATCAAATCTTTACGTCGTAATATGTGACATGCCAATGCAAGATATGGATATGAACCCGAATACGGACATTCTCTTAAAACAATAGATGCAGTCTTACAGTTGTAAGAAAGGGCAGAGATGAGGTGTTCAAACATCAATGTGGACCCCGGGAAATCGAGTAAAACATCAAGTACTCTATCCAAACTTTCATAATCATGAGGTGCTTGATACCTGAAAACATCCATGAGAAAAGAAAAAAGCGGACCCCAACTTATATATTCCATACTATCTGCATTTGCATCAAGAGCTGAGAATAACTCCATGCAAATTCCACAAGAAACAGGACTATATAACTCTTTAACAGGCATAAACCGTTTTAAACTTCTTAGCTTTTCCATAGAATTATAACTACTGTTTTCCCCTCGCCGCATATCCAACAACTTTGTAAAACAATGAAGCAAACCAACAGCTAACAGATTTGTTGATGGCGGGATTTGAATTGGTTGGAATTCTTGAATAGGATATCTAAATGGGTGGGCCCCAAAATTCAAATGACACCGTTCGCCTTGAGAAAGAGAAATTGCAGGATAATACCCTAGCCCGGGAACCATTTTCCTTATTCCATTAAATGCTACACCAAGAGAAACACCGTTTCTGTAATATGAAATTTCATCAGCTTCTAGATCTATGCAGCATCCAATGACATCACCAACAACCCATGTCTGGCCATACGGTTCAGCATTTAGATTCCATTTGATGACCCGTTTTCCATCAAATGCATATGAATCATCAGCATCACCTACCCCTGTGTGTTCTGTAAAAGGGCTAGAAATAGTAGCCCATCCAAGCTGTTGTAAACCAGCAGTTTCTAGAGTTACTTCATACATCCATTTACCTTTCCAAACACATGCATTTGCTCGTGCACTGCTGAATACTGCATGGCTTTCAACTAATAAGGGTAGTTTTATGAGTTGAAATTCACCACAAACACTTGATTCTTCAATTTTAACAGTGTAAGGACCAGAACCATCAACAATTGCAGACACTCCTTCTCTTGAACTGTCATTGGTCAATAACATTCTATGATATTTTAAGTAATCATGTTTTATAATAGAACAGACTACATTAGCATCAACTTGACTTGTCGGCAGATTAATCGTTTTACACGGGAGGTCAAATATATGTTCAAGAGTTCGTTCAAGCGACTGCTCACCAAAATCATCACAATATGAGATGAGACGAGTTTTCTGACTACTCTCCTTCTTATCTTCACCGTCCAATATCAAAGCTAAGCCAGAAGCAAGCCAATTTGTATGCTGACTATCATCAGCCATTGGTGAAATAAGAAAAAAAAAGGTCACCCAAAGTAACTCCTAAGTCCTAAATCACTACCAACAGCCCTTACACCTCAAGGATCAAGTATAGATACACCACCATGAAATTTAAGAAAAATCATCAACAAACAGAGTCCGATTCTCCGGAGCACTTAACTTATATAAGTTGACTCACACAGTTGTGCACTGTTGCTTCAATTCAAACCACAAGCAACTGAAATAAACCTCACCAACACGCCCTTAAGCAAATCATCAGTTCCTTTTTCCACAACAAAGCACCAGATACCGCTACACGTTTCAATCAGCTAGAGTCCATCATCATCTTCGCATAGATTTCCACCAAACCTAAACAAAACAAAACAAAAAGAAAAAAGAAAAAAAAAGAAAATAACAAACAGCTTACGTATAGATAAACAAAACCAGTAATCCAAACGTAGCAGATCACAAACTCATGACAACTTCAAATTCATCTATGATCCTACAACAAATGAAACTGAAACTACTTACAAATCATGAAGGCGTGAGACCATCACTTGGCACCAAACTTGAAAATCGTACCAACAGCAGCAGTTTCGGTAATTGGGAATTAAGGAGTAAATTAGGGTTTGGAATAGGATTTGACTTGTGCTAGTGAAGGATTGAGAAGTGAGGGAAATTGAAGAATGAGTTGCCGGTGGTGGAACCCTATTTGATCGCCACCGACACGTGGCGGTTGAAGTTATTAGTTACCTGATTGATAGGGTGGCGGCTTCATCCACAGTTCGCCCCGAGATAATTGGATTTTAACTCTCTTTGAAATTCACAGATTTCTTGCTTTTAAGGCTACGGTGATTATTATCAAATTAAAAAAATAATAATAATAATTTCCAAGTTAGTCTTTAAGGTTTTTTCTTCGAAGAGTTTTCTCAGGTTGCGTGCTCGAGTAATGAAAATTATTTATTGGGCTAGTTACACATTAGTGATCCAATTATTCATTCAAAAAATGTTGATAAAAATGACACCTATGGATAGGAAAAAGAAACAAAACGGTTAAAAAGAGTAACGTTGATAAAAAAAAATATACACGTATAAATTTGGATTTTATAAAAATTATTCTCTAAAAGTTGGAGGATAATCAAAACCTTAAAAATTCAGTGGTGACTTGTACATTTATACATTGATGACTTGTGCAATATGACATATAATTTCATTTTGAATAAGATTAACATCAAGACATAAATAAAAATAAGCATGTCGTAATGGTACATTCGAAATTTTATAAACCATTAAATTTTGAAACTTGTAAGAGATAAAACATAAACGAATAAAAGAAATTATAAACGTGCTAAAATGGTTAGTAGTTAAGTAAATGATATTAAGTATAAGTATGATCAAACTTTATGGGATGATGATATAACTTTATGGAGGCTTAATTAAAAAATTAAAAGCATGTACAATATATAGTTGTACTTTTTTATTTAAAGATTCATAATGTACAATAACAAAACAATAAGGTACAACACCTTATGTACACAAAGAGTTGATAGTTAGATTTATATAAATTACAACTCTACTTTCATGCTTCTACACTTGTTTTTTTACCAAAATCAATAGAGGACTTTTATAAATAAATAGTAAAAATTAAAGATTATACCTTAGTCATCTGTTAAAAAAAACAAACTAAATAACCATTGTTAAAAAATAATGCTAGATTTCAGTCATATGAAAGAAATGGTAAATCTTAACCGTCAAATTACAATGTATCATATTTTTACACATATCTTGGTTTTATTGTTTGTTTTCAATGGAACAAATTATACATATTTAAAGTTTTTATGTAGAATAAGTCTTAGCATTCTTACCAACTTTATTTCATATACGAATATCCAATCACCAAATGAGCTGACAATAAAATGTGTTAAGTCATAAACATGATCATCATATCTTTACATTATCTACCCACGCCCCATATTGTAACAATGGGTTTCGGGTAATCTTGAAAAGACCTCAAACAAACCTTATTAGTAAAAAAATGAAATACCATAACTCATGGAAAATGAAAATGCCAAACACCACGTCTATTGTAACATGTGAAATAAAAAGGGGCATAATATGTGGAGTATATTGGCATAACTTGCGAATCACACTTTTTGTCGAATGCCTCGTGGACCTTTATGGCTAGTTATATGGTCTAAAGAATCCCAATTCAGACCTTTGATTCGGTGTAAGGTACATGACAACTATCACATGCTAAGGATGGATTTAGGAAATTTTTTTCCTTCGGATTAGTTATTCTAGTACTCGAATGTATCTCAACTTCGTGTGGAATTTTCAGTTCGGGTCAAGTCACATCACATAGAAAAGATATGGTAACATTTTACAACAAGTAATAAAAATATGATTTTTATTAGAAAATGATAAACACGTTACATTTTATGGTTGTTTACGTATTTTCATCTACCAAAAACCATTACATTGCGTTTGGTAGTTCTGTAAACGAAACGAACGTTCAACGAGCAATTTTTAAACCGTTAGGTTGGCAGTTCGTTTATATTTGTTCGTATAATAAATGAGGAACACGAATAAGAAATGTTTTTTTCATTTAGTTACACGAACGGACATGAACAAATGTCGTGTTCATTCATTTATGTACGTGAACGTTGATAGTCTGTTAGTTTATGTTCGTTCATTTAAAAGTTTTCATATTTCATATTTTTATTTTATTAGTTTTATACTTAAAAATATGAACTTTTAATTGTACTATACGTCTCTGTGAACATCTCTCATTTGATTATTTTCAGTTTAAGTTTGTTTTAAAAATTTGTGTTAGTTATGTTTATGATAATCATGTCACGTATGTTCGGATGATCATGTTAAGTATACGTTAACTTTTTATGGATATTGCATAATATTTGTAATGAAAAACACAGATTTTATATTAAAATTAATTTATGACCTCATTTTTGTATAGTGTTTGTTTATGTTCATGAACATTGTTTGTGTTTGTTCGTTCATTTATGTTCGGTAAGTGTTCACGAAAAGTTCACGAATATGTAAATTTCTTAATGAACAAAGACGAATAAGAAGTCTCGTTTGGTAACGTAAACGATAAAGAAACGTTTTGAGAAACAAAGAGTTGGTGTTGGCAATTTGGTTCGGTGTCTTAATCTTAAAAAAACTTGATCTTTCTGCATAGTTAATTAACTATTGGGTGAAACCCGCGCGGTGCGACGGATGTATAAATATTTTTAGTACTGTATCTTTAGCTAACTCTTTCTTATTGTGCTAACTCTTGTTTTGCTTTTTTATTTGATTAATGTGGGATATCAAACATATTTATATTATTATAGGGATGAACAAATCTGTAAATAACAAATTGTTTATACATAATCACTTATACCAAATGTAACAAAATTGTTCTTAAGTGTCTTAAAAATAAATTAAAATTACAATGTTGTCCAAAAAGTTATATTATATAATAGTATAAATATAAATAGATTAAGATAATCTTAAATATAATAGTCATACTATAAATTTAATTAGAAAATGATAAAGTATACATATATAAAGCTTAAAAGGGGTATAATAAAAATAAATTTTATGACATTACACATTAAAACTTGCAACTCTTCATATGTCATTTTAAAATTGATGTAAAATTACAAATTTAGTCATGGTTTTCTACTATATAGTAGTATAGATTATTACAGTTAGATGTGATATAGTATAAATTACATGGTTTTTAAAAAATAAAAACGATAATTGATAATTGTTTTCTTTTATTTAACTAAAATGTAACCTAAAAGCAAAACAACTTTTTCTAACTCCTTTTTTTATATTTTTAAATCCACATGCCAACCACATTATCCTACATAAACACTATTCATATATAACACTTAGGCTATAGACATGTACAAACCCGTTTTTTTCCTGAACAAGTTTAGTATTTAAACCAGACTGTTTTTTTTTTCAAAATTCGTTCGGTTTTTTAAATCGGTTTTTGCAAGTCAAATCCCTCAAACCGGTTTGACAACTTTTGAAACTTATTTAATTGATTTTTTTATTAATTTGAACCAATTTTAAAATTGATTCTGGGTGTTAGGCTACCACACTGGTATGCAAACCAGCGTTTTGAATCGGACTGGAACCGGTTTGGCTAATTCCGTTTTTAAGCGAACCAGTTTTTTACAGGTTTTCTTCCAAACTGGTTTTTTTGTTCACCTCTAGACATAGACTGTAAATGAAAAACAATTCTAATCATGAACTTGAGTCATTATACACAAAACCCTTATCTTCTTTTTGAAATATTGAATGATTATGACCGATACTTGACCTACAAAACACAAATAGATAAATATAAACAAATGTTAACGATCAAATTGCATGAATCAACAACAAGTATCACTAGATCACTATTTACCCCCACCCACACATGGATCAATTAACAGTGTATGCATATGCATTGGCTTATAATGCCTCCAAGAAGTGCACGACACATGTGGAAACAAAAAGCACAAAAGAGCACCCACTTTAACCCACAAGTCTTGGCTCTATGGCTTTGGCCACAACTATGTAACCCAAGAGTCACCCAAAGTGCTTCATGTTAGTCCCCACAACTCCACCAACACATAAAGAGGATTTGGGAATATATTTGGGGTTATTTGGACCAAACATAGATCTTATCACTTAGGAACATGTTTGTTTGGGATAAAAACTTCATTCGTGGTCATTCATTTATATTTTGGGTTCAATTCGTACGATTTTTGTGATTGGTTGTGTCTAGGAGATGCGTAAACATGTTAAAGTCTTATTAATAATGAGACAAATTGGAAAAAAACAAATAGATCAAACGTGTTTAGAAGGTTACTTTCGAGCTCAACCATACAACTTAAGTTCATCACGTGAGAGGTTAGTCAAGCTTACCGTTTATATTCATTGGGCACAACATCCCCCAAGTTTAACAGATTTCTCTCGCCATGTAAGGTTACTTTTTTTTGAACAACTAATTGGATCACCGACGGACCACTGGCCCGCCCTATCATTTTAATTACTCGAATAGGCAACCTGATACCATCAAGATAAGGAAACTTACATAGGTGAGAGAAAACCATCTAGCCCAATCATGTGAGGTTACTGATTATCACTCTTACCAATGATTATTAGCCTAATTGGTTAAGGTGATTACCCAAGACATATAAGTATGAAGAGATATTGGTTTCGAGTATCACTCTAAACAAAACTTCTCATGGTTGAGCCAAAGAGGTTTGCTTTTTTTTAGTTGTGGGTTTCCTCCTGATGGGGGTGGGGATAGGGGTGTGAATTTCTGACACGACCCGAAAACACTACACGAAACTAACACGAAATTTGTGGGTTTGGGTTTCCTATAAACGGGTTCGGGTCAGGTTTGGGTCGAACCTGCTTAGCTAAACAGGTCGAGTTCGGGTTTAATCCAATGGGTTGGCGGGTTGTCCCGTTTGACCCGTTTTTTATTTATTTTATTTTTTATATATTTTGTCACAAATTAAGTTTCTTATGTGTTTTATTTCAAAATAGAATTTGAAATAAGATTTCATCAATATAATTATTTTATATTAGTTGGTTTTTTTATGTTGTAAAACAATAAATTTGAAGTATTAATATGTTAAAAAATATATAAAAAAATAAAAACTCGGGTTAATCGGGTCGTGTACGTGTCAACCCGTAGAATTTCGTGTCGTGTTCAAGTTGACACTTTTGACACAATTTTCGGGTTCGGGTCGTGTTCGGGTTCGAGTAATATTATTGGGTTCGGGTCGGGTTGGACCCAACAACACGAGAACACGATCCGTTTAACACCCCTATGTGGTGGTCCTCAGTTTCTTTTGTGGGAGATGGGCCGGTGGTGGCGGTGGCCGGTGGTGGCGGTGGCCGGTGGTGGCGACCTTGGTCTTACCATCACCAGGAAGCAAGTGGGGTTGGAACTTGGACGGGGTTCAGGTTTGGGTTGTCCCAGTTGTACAATCTGCATAAGAAACTTGTAAATTTCTCTTTGGTTATTAAAAAAACATTATTATTACTGTTTCTTTGCATATGGATTAATATATAGGTAATAGATGTTACAATATATTAACATTGTTCAAGTCATGTGTAAAGGTTACATTCCATTAAATAAAACTGAGTTTGATTATCTAATTTCAATTTTTTTAAAAGAAGAAGAAAAGATGCTAATAGTCATTGTGTATATTTTATTAGACGAACATTCAATGTGTGAATTATAAAATTAGGGATGGGACAGAACGATATTAACCAGATTACTTTAAAAATAAAAATAAAAGCTCAAATTATATTATATTAAAATCTAGGAGGAAATTTTATTTTCTTAAACTGTAATTTTATATTTTATTTACTACATACTTAAAAAACAGAAAAAAAATGTAAAATTAGCAAATGACAAAACCAAATCTCTATAAATGTTGTTTAATTGTTTGCTACTGATATTATCACAACTTGTATGAAAGCCAAGTCATATGCATATTGGAATATGTTTTTATAATACACAAGAGTCTTGTTATAATACAATGATAGCCAGAACTAGAGGGATTTATGCTGATTAGACCTACGACCTCATTTATCTGTGGTGTTTAAAGTAACTGTTTTCAACAAGTATTGTTGATAGAGTTTTTGAAACAAATAAAGATGAGGAATTTTTTTTGTTGTGAACCCTAACTTATCATTTACATCACTTTCTCTAACGAATATGTGTTGTAATATCATAAGACCACCCGGAGCACCTTCCTCGTAGCAGCTCGGGTATTTAGGGTTCCAAAGGTAGAATATATATAGTAAAATAAAGTAAATCATTCCTACGACTATGGTATCTTATTATTGAAAAGGGAATGTGTTAACGTTACGCCACCAAATTTGGAAAGGGAGAATATTTATTTTTTGGTGGATGTGATTCAATTATTCCAGAAAGGATAACTTTCAATCAAGATATTAAAAAAAAAATACATATTACTCTCATTTGTGAATCTTTTTAATTAAGCAAATGCAACTTTTTACTTAATCCAAATTGATATTATTGAAGAGATGTAAAGAGAGATGAAAATAGCCTAGAACAATCTAGGCTATCGAGAAGGATCTGTGACACATAAATCGTGTTTTCCTTTATCAAATTTTAATAGCAATCACATGGGTTCATATAAAAACAATAAAGACTAATGAACTATCCACTACTAGTTACAAGAATTTCAAGTTGTTTAGTTCTAAATATTACTTAGTATTATTAACACAGATATTCTTTTACTTTTTTTCTCTCAAGATTATAAAAATACCCATTTTAATATGTCAGGTTTGAAATTACGTAACACTTAAACATAACCAATTTTAACATGATTACATGTAAATGTGACCACAAGACTTGTATATAACTTTCAAGTGAAACCTTTTTTGCTTTTCATTATTCTTGTGGCGCCAAAATTTGATTAAAACTAAAATGTTGCCCACCATTTGGCTAATCTTGTTCTTTCCATTTGGCTAATCGTTGTCGGAGTTCAAGTCCTACATTTAAATTTGTATTTATTATTCGCTCCATAAATGATTTTCATATGCTTGGTTCTTCTCTAGAATCATCATCAATGTTCAAGTACATGATTTATCTTTTTGTTAAGTGAAAAGTAACTAGTTGATCACATCAAACATGATGTGGTCATCAACTCCTCAAAGTTAGGTCATTATGGTAGTTAAACCATAGTGGTGTCTATGTATTATATCCAGAGGCACCAATTTCTATCTTTTAATTTGTTCATCCACAAATAAAAATGACTGTGTATTGAGAGTATTCACAACTCATTCCCTAAATTGATGTGATTGTATTTCCTATATTATATGGTATGGTTATAAGTTTTTGTGAGAGGATGATATGAAAAACTTACTGTTCAATCTGTATTTTGAGAATCACTGTTCAAAACCCTATAATATTTTTAATATATTTTGAATGGTTGTGAGTGGAGGGGAGAGAAAAAAATAATGATAAAAGTATAAAAAAATATTATTTAATTGAAAAATAGAGAGAAAAATAATGATTTTTAATGTAATCATGTATATGATGATTAGGAATGGGTTGTGAATGCTTTGAAAGATATTATGTGGTTATAATTGTAGACAATTTTACAAACACCTAAATTTGTATCTTAAGAAATGTCAATCGGTGCTTTCAGCTTTACCAATGTGAAAAGGGGTAACACTTCAAAAATCTAATTTGCTATTTATATTGTCACATTGGATATATTAAAAAAAGAACTTCATGGATTCTTTTTTTCATAAATTGCGTACACTATGTTTTTAAGTTTAATTATGTAAACTTAGAAAAGTTACGATCCCAAAATGGTAAGGAAGTTGGAACTTGGAAGATAGTGCATTAGTAAGATAAATGTTTGAAATGAGTTAAAAAAATAAAATTTTGATTAAAAGGTGTGTAAGCAACCAAATTATTGGTTAAAAACGCTTAACAATAATATAATGAGTGTTTTAAAAGATCGAATCAAATATTGGTGTAGATAATTGGAATTTTAAATAAATAATGGAATTATCTATCTTGACGTAAAACTGATTTTGACCAATTAGAGTGTCAAATTAGGTGCCAAAAGTATAAAGTTAATGTATGCTTTCGGCTTTTAACCACTTACTTTTGACTACTATTACCAAATTCCTAAAACCAATTATTCTTAACTTAACTAGTTAAGGTGAGGTACCTGACAGGCTGACATGTAAATAAAGGGGAGATCATGGGTTTAAGTCTTATTCTGAGCAAAAAATACTTAGAGTTGAGTCAGGGGATTTCTCAGCAATGAGTTTCCTCCTGAGGGGGTTGGGGGTGCGGTCCCGGCTGGGAAACAGATAGGTGAGCCTGATTAAAATAACACCTATCCTCTGAAGCAGAGTCACACATTTGTCGTTTAAAAAAAAAACCTAATGTGATAGTCTATATTCATAATTCAATATGAGATGAGTTAGGTTAGGCTAAAAACGTGTTGGGCTTTGGAACCTAAAACATATGCTACAATGTTTTTGGGCTTTTTGCTTAAGTAGCCCACCATTGAAGCATTGACCATCGTGGCCCAATACCTGATGACCCGACCCGATACGCACCGTCACAACCCTAAAGTAGAAACTATGAAAGTTATCTTCAAAATTGGTTAATAAGTTGTATACTTTTTTTAGACTGTTGATTTACTAAAAGCTATTTTTAGTGTAATGTATAACCTAATTAATCAAACTAGACTACAACTAGGTTTTGAAGTTTCTTATTATTTTATGACTTTGTGTTATCATAAATAAGTTTAATTATCATGTTCTGATAATCTATACTATTATAATAAGGAGGAAAGAAGGGCAAAAGAGTCATCTCCTTCAATCAAGTAATTAATTCATTCAATCAGGCCATTTTGCTAGGTTTCATGTTGTTCAATCCTCTTCAGCGGCTTTTACATCAGACAAAACCTTTAATTTGGATCAGTTTAATAGAAACTAATTGCCTGCTAAGCAATATCATAAAAGAATTCGGATAACTAACTTTAAAGGGAAACAAATAATTGTGGTATTTAATAATGTAAACAATTTCAATTCCCATACCCAAGAATTGAATTGTTAACAATTAGCCCATGATATATGTGGATTGTGTTGATAGCAAGCACTTAATTCAGTTATTTTTATCTAAATTGATCCACCAGAAGATAGACTGCTATTATTAGTTGTAGTACTTATGTTTCATGTTTGACTTGATTAGCAGGCACTTAAATTAGTCAAGAATACCCAAGAATTGAAGTGTTAACAGTTAGCCCATGTTTTATATGGATTTTGTTGCTTAGCAGGCACTTAATTTAGTCATCTCTATCTAAACTGACCCACCAACAGTTACATTGCTAAAGCGCTTTAAGTATTTATTATAAGCAAACTTGGTTTGAAGGCAAAACAAAAAATCTATATAATTAAGGTCATGTGTCAACCTGTGCAGATGATAGGGAACTTACTTTATCCTGATTCGTAATAATTGTAATGTATTGTTTCAAATTTTCATTATCTATTATGACTTTCAAACTCTAATAAACTATATTTGTGAGTTGTATTCTAATAACTATATTGCTGCTTACTAACTTCACATCACCATAATGATTAACCTATAAGCACCATATGCACACCACAATCCAAACAACAAATACGATCCGAGAAAATAGCCATACCTGTCGTAACGCGCTGGCATTCCCACTAGTTAACGAATAAGCTTTAATATATAACTTGATACAATTAAATCTACAAATACAAAGGCTTATACACTATGGTAGTGTTTGTTTTTTTTAAAAAGCTCTTCCCCACCTCTTCATCTGCGCGCACGCAGACGCGGGAAGAGGTTTTGAGAGCGCAGACTGTTTGATTTTTGGAAGACGTTTCATTAAAAAACATCTTCCTGACGTCTACGTGGAGAAGATGTGAACCTACCACTTCTGGCATCTTCTCAACCTCTTCTCACTTCTTATTAACTCCTCCCCATCTTCCCTGGAATCCATCTTCACTTCTCAAACTCCTCCCCATCTTCCCTCTCCTCTCACCACCGCCCCACCTCCTCCAACCGCCGCTGTGCCGCCGCTGCCCTTCCCCAACCGCCACCGCCCTCCCCCAACCACCGTCGCCCTCCCCAAACCGTCGCGACCCTCCGTCGTGACCCTCTGACGCGCTCCTTCCTTCCGTGGCCCTCCCCTCCGCGGCCACCAGCGTCGGCCCTTTCCACATCTGCAGCCACTCCCGCCGCAATGGTCCTTTGAGCCGTTAAAGGAGATTTGTGATTGCAGGTGGGTGTGACTTGAGAGAATTATGAAGTTCGTGGGTATGTTAGATTTTAAGGTTATTGAATACGGGTTGCTGTTTGTGGACCAAATCCACTCTGGGAATATTTTATTTGCTAAATTGCATATGGGTGTGAGAATTGTGAGTTTGTGTATAATTTGTTTTAGGGTATCATTAATATTTGCACTCTTGGTGATAATATTTATGTGGGATTATTTATGATTTGTGATTTGGTTTAGTGTTTTGTTTGATTTGTGATATAAGATAGTATGATTTGTTATTTGGGTTAGGGTTTTGTTTAATTACATAATATTTTAGCAGTCTGCAGATGTTAAAAAACAAACAGTCTTTTTCTTGCAGACTGCAGATGTTTGGTCCACCTCTTCTGCTGCAGATGTCTGCAGATGTGGTCCGCAGACTGCAGACATTTTTCTGCAGAAAAAACAAACAACACCTAATTCTTCTTGCATGAACACTTCTGAAGTACACTAGCTAAGAAAGAATAGATACATACATTTAGAATGACTGTATTAGAATTAGCCTTCACGGTTAGGCAATATCAAATTAAAGTATCATATATACATATTGCTCTATTACGTAAGATGTTGTTTGTTTTTTCTGCAGCAAAATGTCTGCAGTCTGCGGACCACATCTGCAGACATCTACAGGAGAAGAGGTGGACCAAACGTCTGCAGTCTCTAAGAAAAAAATTGTTTGTTTTTTAACATCTGCAGACTACTAAAATATTCTGTAATTAAAATAAACCTATTTTTCAAACTTAAAAAAGTACTTCAACGTTAACATTTAAATAAAACTCATACAACACTACAATAACATTCATAAAACCATAAACATACATTTTACTTAAATAATTTGTTTCACATATTTAGTAGCTATAAAACCATAAAATACATTTTATTCCACGCGGACGGTGAGTGGAGGCGGACGGTGGTGGAGGCGGACGGTGGTGGAGGCGGACGGTGGTGGAGGCGGACGGTGGTGGTGGCGGACGGTGGTGGAGGCGGACGGTGGTGGCGGCGGACGGTGGTGGCGGCGGACGGTGGTGGCGGCGGACGGTGGTGGCGGCGGACGGTGGTGGCGGCGGACGGTGGTGGCGGCGGACGGTGGTGGCGGCGGATGGTGGTGGTGGTGGTCGCAGACGGTGAGTGTGGAGGACGGTGATGGTGGAGGTGCGCGATGGTGGAGGTGAACGGTGGTACTGGAGGATGGTGGTGGTGGCGAATGGTTGTGGTGGAGGACGGTGGTGGTGGAGGTGGACGGTGGTGGTGGTGAACATGGGTGGTGGTGGGTGATGGTGTTTAATATTCTGCAGACTTTAGAAGTGGTTGTGCCAAGTTTGCACCATGAAGGCCTCGCGTAGATCTTTTTTAATAAAAAGTCTTCCATCTGCAGACCTCAACGTTTGTGCGCGGTCTGCGCGACGTAAACAAAAAAGATCAGAAAAAGCTTTCCACTAGAAAACAAACACCCCTAAGTTATGAAAAGAAAGAAGTACAACACATACTGAATTTAACTAATTTAAGCACAAAAGAAGATGAGAAAATACTCTTGTGAGTTGTGACATCATCTTTAGATATCAAATCAAGTCTTCAAAAGACATCCTATTGGAAAATCGACACCCACCTATACGCCACGTATGGGTCCATATGCGGCGTATAGGTCTCCAATTAATGCCAAACATTCCACGTCACATTAGAAGTTGTCGTGGATGCTATACGCGTTATATAGGGCCATACGCTGCGTATAGCCTTTTCAGTCGACAAAACTTGCCAAGTCAAATCAGTCATTCAGCATGGCTATACCCCGTGTATGGACCCAACGACAAGCTCGTATAGCCCTGGGTCGTATAGGTGTGGGGTATAGGTCCACCGACACCCATACGCTGCGTATGGCCCTGGGTCATATGGACCCATCTTCGGACCAGGTATGTATTTTGGACTTTTCGCATTTTTGACCCTACCACACACTTTCAAAACCAAAAACTCTCTCGTATAGGCCGATACTACACGTATTGTTCGTCGATTTTTCTACATCCAGGTATGTATTATTGTTCTTACATCTTTATTATGCTAATCGTTGACTAATTTAAACGTTAAAGTAGTGTTTTATGTGTTATAATCGTTGATTTAAAAAATGCTCATATGAACTATACGCTGCTTTGTACCCGCGTATAGGGCTATACGCGGCGTATAGCTCAAATGTTGAGTAACTATACTCGGCGTATAGCCCTATACGCTGGGTGTGGGTGGCGTATAGCTCATATGTTGAAGACATGGGTATGGCACCATACGTGGGTACCCTATACGCGGCGAATAGGTCTATACGAGGCGTATAGGGGGGTGGGTTGGCTATATGTGGGTATGGCACCATATGTGGGTACCCTATACGCGACGTATAGGTGGGGTGGGCTATACGTGGGTATGGCACCATACATGGGTACCCTATACGCGACGTATAGGCCTATATGCAGCGTATATGGGGGGGGTGGGTGGGCTATACGTGGGTATGGCACCATATGTGGGTACCCTATACGCGGCGTATAGGGCTATCAGCGTATAGGGGGGGGGTGAGTCGGTAACTATTTTGAAGTGACTATACGCGTTGTATTCGTTTTAAAACCGTTGTATTTATATTCGTTTTCTTATGCAGATATGTCTTCCGATTCAGAGATTGAGGCTGATGTTGACGTTATTGCCAATCATCCTTGCTACAGTTTGAGCCCGGGTCCATTAAGCACGCGAAGTGCTCAAAATTCGTACGTATGAAGATCGTCATCAAAAGGCAGCCAATTGGGAGGTGATGGCCGAGCTCGGAGAGCGCGATAGACTTGCTGGTATTATCGGAGATGATACGTCATGGAGTCGTTATTTGAGATCGTGTTCTTACCTTCTTACCAGGAGCTGACGGTGGATTTTTATCCATGTCACACCCCAACCTTGACGGCGGAAACGTCGAGGAGTGAGAGTTAAGATCGTTCACAGCCACATAACGCTATTATTAAATCCAAATATATTATTCATAAGTTTGAAAGGTGCATTACAAGCATAAGTCTCAAATAAGAACACAATATAAGGAATATAACAAGCTCATTCATTAAGTTAACTAGGTCCATTCCTAGGTGTGAACAACTTCAAAAATGGCGATCAAGCTTGAGTATTTCCTGAAACATGTTAAAAATAAAAGGTCAACAATAATGTTGGTGAGATTTCCATAGTTTTCAATACATAAGTATATAAAAGATGGCAATTCATGTTGTAAGTTAGAGAACAAAGTAACTAGGGATGTAAGACAGAATGCACAATCAAACCTCGACAAAGTTTTACAAGTCTCAAACGTTTAAAAGTATATACGATTAGCTAAGTGTACTTGGATCAACCAAGCAGGCTTGTCTGGCCCATAGATCTATGACTTCGCTAGGCTAGCAATAGTTAATGATTGTACATATATTCGACATTACATGGTAGCCACAAAGTTCAACTAACCACAACATACAGGTGAAATGCCATAAGTTTACAAGAATCAAACGTGTTTACAAGTGCAAAGTTTATAAAGTAACATGTTTCACCCCAAAGTGTAAAAATATAAAAAAGGGTATAGAAATACTCACATGGTCAATAAATATAAAGTTGACGATTATTAAGAAATATAATAAGCAACGATCCAATGTAATGCTTCACAATGCACCTAAAAATATAAATATATTTACAAGGTTTAAGTTTATTTATAACAAGCTTAACGTTTTAACGAAACTAGGGTTTTAGGTGGAATTTGGTATTTAGTGGTTTTATTAATTACATTAAATAATAAAAGAAAAGAAAAGAAAAGAAAATAATATACGAGTTAAGCATTTTAGTTTAAAAAAATGTAGGAAACCATTATAGCACAACTTAGTTACAAAGTTCAATAACGTGTATAACTTTTAAAATTACCCTCATTTTATACAACAATATATGCTTATTATTTAAATAAACAACAACTTTTAAAGTCTATTTTATTATGAAAAATATTTTATATAATTTATTTGACTAACAATAATTTAGCAAAACAATATTTTAAGTCTAACTTATAATAAAATAAATGATTTGTACAAATAATGATTCTATAAGTTAAACAATATTTGAGGTCCAATTTATACGAAAAATAAATTAATTATCTTGTTTGTCTATAACATATAATAAAATGTAAAGACATCTTATAAATAAATTAACAGAAAAAAGCAGGGTGTCTAAAAAAATAATAAGTTCACAACTTAATTTTCATAAATTTTTAGAAAAAAAAATCTGAATTAAAACAAAGGCTAAAAAGCCTTAAAATTAAAACAGGAGGTCCCCCGGGTTCGAACCGGGGACCTCTTGTTTAGAAGTCATTAGTGTTACCGCTTGAACCAAGGCCGCAACCGCGTTTTAGTTTGGTTTTGAATTCACTTAAGCCATATTAACAAAGCCCTCCCAAATCGCAAGAACCCTAGAATTGTTCTTGCCCTAAATTGAAGTTCAAAATGATTAAGTAACTGATTGAAACCATAGGGCTTTTGCTCCCTATGATAACACGAGTGTGTAGATGAATTCAATTACCAGATTTGGAGCTCAATGCGTCAAGATCAATCGAAGGACAACCGCGACTATGTTGCGAGTATGTCTGATTGCAAACGATGATGATAATTCAATTAATTGCACATGAAGCTTCTACGATAGGCGATGATTGAAAGCCCTTTGTAAATTTTAGGATTTGAGGTTCGAATAATGGTGTTCGAGTGGAAGGTAGGTCGCGGCTCAAGGGGGTATTCGAACTCGTTGTAATTGTTTGTCTCAGGTGAAATTGGGTTTGGGAATAGTTCAGGGATAGTTAAATGATTACTCACATTCGATTAATTGGATTATTATTGCGTTTTAATGGGTGAACGGTTCGAGAGTTAAGGTGATCGGTTACTCAATATATTTGGATTCATAACCGTCTTTAAAATGCAATTAACGTGTTTAAAAGAGTTCGATTCGTGTTCACGCATCAGTTGGAAACGATTGGGATCGATTTGTGCTTTAAATCGTGCTAAAACGCCTTGCCGGAGTCCGGCCGGAGGTGGCCGGACCGGCTGCCGGAAAGTCGAGGGGGGAGGGGGAGGGGGAAAGGGGGTTGGTTTGGGTTTTCATTAATTACACAAATGGCCCCTGAAGTCTTGTGTTCTTATCATTTTATGTTTAGACTTTATTTTTAAGTTTTCAAATTGACATAAAGACCCCCCAAAACTTTAATCTAACTTGTTAATTATTCAAGTATTATTATTATTATTATTGTTATAACACTTATAATTAGTTATTATTATTATTACACTTATAATTAGTTATTATTATAATTATTATTGTTATTATTATAATTATTATAATTATAATTTATTTATTAAGTAATAATTAACATTATTAAGTTTCAAATTCAAAAATTAAAGACAAAATAAGAAAATAGTCATAAGTAACCCATGAGTTCCATATTAGGCAACAATAGTCCTTACAAGATAAAACGACGTTAACTTTTAATTAACGTAGAAATACAGGATGTTACAATCCACCTTTACTTATATTCATCCTAATGAGATGGAGGAGGACGATCAGCGTTTCGAGATTTCGTTTATGCTATGTGGACGTTCACATCAGATGTCCACTGAGCAGTTTGTCGTTATTTCAGGACTTTATTTTGAGTTTGAGACTGTTACCCCTCTATTCACTGAGGGTATTACTGAGATTAAGGAGACTCAATTGAGAGATTGGTGGTCTTAGATTGCCGGAGGTCCGTTTCAGAGGACTAAGGGCAGGGTCACGACATTAGAGATCCTCTCATTCGTTCTTGCATCTCATGATTGCCACATCCATCACGGGACGTGGCAAGAGTCGGGAGTGGTGTACCATTCCCGACTTATTTTACTTATATTGTTTGCTTACGGGGACCAGGTGCAACCTGGCGAGATGTTTGGCGGAGTATTTTGCTTCGTATTATCATCGCCAGGAGCGAGGAGCGGTGTACGACGGCGCGTACATCATGGTGATTGCACGTTGTCTTGGTTATCTTCCTTGTATCTTGCTGACACATCTCCTCCGACCGGGCCGGTTAGATTTGATCGTCGTACGTTATTCGGCATGCGTATTATACGCTAGTTTCCGGGTGGCATACGATTCTCTCTTCGACCCGGTGAGATCTGGCAGCCGGCACCTGTTCAGCAGCTCGGTGTTGACGATCCACAGCAGCAGCAGGAGCATATTCCGCATGATCAGCCGCCACACAACGAGCAGCCGCATGACCAACCGCCAACTCATCAACCGCCACCTCAGCAACAGTTTCCTTGACATATTTATAGAGATGTGAGGCTGCCTGCACGTATGGAGACATTTATGCAGGAGATTTCTACGAGTTTACGGGACCAGAGTCGTCGGCTCGATCGAGTTGAGGATCTTATGGATTGGCACGTTCAGCTTGAGATTGCGCGAGCCCGTACTGCTGGTATTGATCCTCCAGACTTGTCACCGCCTCGACATTACCCAGATTCACCGTAGTTTTTTATATTATTAATTGTAACTTTTATTTATTTTGTTATGTATTTAAAACTTCGTTATTTATATTATCATTTTATATTTGTCTTATATGTTTTATTGTTTAATTAAGATTTAAAATTGTCGGTTAATAAGTTACAAAACATAACTTATACGCAAAATCTCAAGCTTAACGTGCAAATATAGTCGACACCATAACCTATACGCAAAATTTTTATAAAAAAATATATGTAAAAATAACACAATAACCTATACGCTGCATATGGGTCTATACACGACGTATAGGTTCATCATGCTACTCAGCCAAGTTAAGAAAAAAATTTGGAAGCTATACGCGGCGTATGGATCCATACGCGGCGTATAGCCACCGTCTGACATGCGCCTGACATGGATTGTCAGGGAATGTTTTCATTTCCTGACAATCCACCCTATACGCGGCGTATGGACCCATACACGACATATATGATACCCGGGTGTTAATTTAAAATCATTGGGTGTTTATTTAACCAAACCCTTCTTAAATGTCTTACAAATGTTGGAATTAATGGACACTATTGAATTCAACTTTTGTTTTTCTCAAGGAAATGAACTTGCTTTCTTGTAAAATCCCATAGATTTTCTAGTGGTAATATTGAAAAAAACAATTTGCAAGCTTCATGCAAAATGTTTTGCCGGTCACAAGGTTTTTATACACATTTATATAGTGTCTCAGTAAAATTGATATTATAATAAATAAAAAAGTGAATTGTCGTTTTCCTCCCTGTGGTTTGATCATATTTGTCATTTTCATCCAAAAAGGTTTTTTCTTATATTTTCCTCCCCAAGGTTTGAAATAGTTGTCATTTTCATCCAAAAACATAAATTCCGTGGTAAAATTTTTTATTAGCAACACGTAAACATAAATTAGGATTTCGTTTTTATATAAAAATTTACGTAAGTACCCTTTCAACGATGAATATTTAACATTTTAAAACGATGGAGCTAGTATTTTTGGATGAAAATGACAATGTTTCCCAAACCTTGAGGAGCTAAATGCAAGAAAAAATATTTTTGGATGAAAATAACAAATATGACCAAACCACAGGGAGGAAAACGACAATTCACTCTAAATAAAAATAAAGATTCAAAAAGTATGATGATCATGTTTCATTATGATATAAATTTGACATTGTTTATAAAATAAAGATTTTAGAAAATTAAAAGAAAAAAAATAAATAAATAAAACTTCAACGACATCTGAAGAGTTCGAGTTTAAGATGAAATTTTACGAGGAGAAATTGAACATTCTATATGTTTATTGAGAGATTTGAAAGATGAAACAGTTTAATGTTACCTCTAATATTATAATGATAAAACTAAGTATTTAATATATACTAATTACCAACTCAAGTTTGTATATATTGTTGTATTTTAAGCATTAAAGGTTGTACACACATTTATATTCTTTTAATTTTTTATTTTTAACTCAATACTTTTACATCTTTTAAAAGTTAACCCCCATATTTTTTTACTTTCAACTTTGGCCTCATATACATTTAGTTTTATAAATTTTCCGTTTTACATTTTGGTCTAAAGTTTGAGAGTAAACACATTGTAACATGTGCATGCGATTTAACGTTGTTACACCTAATTTTTTCCCGTTTAACGGCCCCGTTGCGGATCCTAAATCGACTAAGTTATTGTTTTTAATATTTTATATTTCTACATTACTTTCTGTTCAATATTTTTTATTTCTTTTTTAAAACTAGTTTTCCGCATTAGTAGTCGTTGATGATAATGTAATATTGGTTCTGTTTAGTACGATTTTGTGCCCGTCGCAATACGATGGCTTTTACTACTTTATATGTAAACACCTTAAACTAAAATGATACTGATTGATGATAGTATGTGTGTATACATACAACTTAGATTAATTATAAAATTATAATTTTAAGAGTTTAGTTGTTTGAGGGGGCAAGAAGTTGGGGGCATTTGAATGTGATTTAAAAATTAGGAGCGGCTGATTAGTTGCAGCATATGCCAAATGGCTCCTTTTGAATACATCAACAAAAACATTATATTATATCTAATGACTTGATAGCTGTTAGCTTTGAGTTGTAGTTATAAACATACGTACAAATTAATAACTTGAACATCATAATAAAAGAGTAAGTTAATTGGACGTCATTTTATACGATTCTATGTGTCTGTTATATGTTTTTCTACTTATTAATCATATAAATTAATTTACTTAATTATATGAAAAATAAAAAATATAAATCGTTTCGCTATGCTAGTTTTAGTTAAATGAAATAAAATACAAATCAGTTAACACAAATTTATACATATGTCACGTAAGTTTGCCTAAACACTAACATGGAAAACCTTACATTTTTCAAGCATCTCTTGTAAACGTGCTTTGCCGTCGATTAGAAAATGTTTTTAAGCGACTTTATTAGATTTATATATATATTACACCAGATCAACCTGAATACAACTCACTTAGCTAATGTGCTCGTGTGTTTGACCTCAACTCATTTAGCTTAAAAAACCGTCGAAGGAATACATATACATGTGTGTATAAACATGCGCACATGCGTTTACACGTAATCGTGTTTCATCCACAGTTAATACATGATTGATATGTCTACCAATTAATCAAGATATATACCAAGATTTGACCTATTACATTGATTTGCCTTTTAACTTTTCCTACAACAAGCTTGATATTCTTTAATATATTAATACCAAGTCTCATATTTTTTTTATATACAGTAATACTAAGTCTAATATATATTTTATACCAAGTTTAACAGATTTTATATTGTTAAGCATTGTACTTTTACGAATTCAGTTATCTATATATCCTCTTAATTAAACTCCACAACACCCTGTACATCATCATCCATTACTAAACTAAATCCAATACACAAAACTTACGGAAAAGTTTAGGATATAAAGTGAGGTTTTGGTAAGAAGTGTATAAAATATGGGTGGAATTATCACGTAAAAGGACTACACTTGCGTGATGATTATCACGCGGTGGTTGAATTATCACGCATGGGGTGTGTGTGTTGGGGGGAGGGGGGTGAAATTATCACGTAAGAACGATGAAATTATCACGCAAGAACTTCATACACTTCGCACAGAAAATATAATTGGTATAATAATCTTCCCCAGAACCAAGAAACCAACGGTTTATCTAACAAACAACTTGTTGGATCATAAGAGGCTGTTGCAACCAAAACAATAACACTTAGAAGATTTTGAGTACTACATGCAAAGGACTTCCGAAGCCAAGTGTGGGACTTCCGAAGGAAGAAAGAGTTCTTCCGAAGTCTAAGTGTAAAATACACTTCCGAAGGAGAACTCCAACTTCCGAAGGTAAAGAAGCTACTTCCGAAGGTTCAAGACTTGAAGACAAAGTTCTGAAGTCAACTTCCGAAGAATAAAGAAGTCCTTAAAGCCTCGGAAGCATAGAAGCATCTTCCGAAGTATAAGTGGCTTCGGAAGAACTTGTTCTTCCGAAGCCAGTTAACCTTCGGAAGAACACTTCTATTATCCAGTAGACATAAGTATGGTCTGTCTGACAGTCCGCTGCAAATCTCTGAGATACTGCATGGCGTTTTCTCAAAAGCCATGTAGTTGACCATACTTTAATCTACTGTTTACCTTTTCATGTTAAGTACAGTTGCCATCTTTAGTTGGTGACAAAAGGTAAGTCATGGACATGTCATGACTACCATATCTTAGATAATACTTTATCTAAGATACCTTAACTATAGCATTGTAGTATATGCTTTAGTCTTAGGTTTCCAGCTGGTATCAAGTATAACCGGCTGTAGGATCTAGTATATATAGTTTCTCATTGTAACTCTTGTAGTATGCTTGTAAGTGTCTTGTAATCTTGAGTTGAGAAATAATATATACAAGTGCCTTGAAAATATTTCTGCTTGTTGTTACTTATTATATTACTATCAACTCTTGCCAAAGACGTTGCTTCATCTTGTTTGAGTGACTATTATAAGTGAGTTTGAGAGAAAAACAAGTGTTAAGTGACAAAACCCGATCCTGCAATTGGTATCAGAGCTTTTTAGGCTCTTGATTGTAAGATCTTACCATCCCAATCAACCAAGTTTTTCACTCCTCCTTATACCTCACTCAAAAATGGCCCTCAACAAATCTGAAGTCGAAATGGGAACGATGACCAAAGCTCCTATCATCGATCCTGAAAACTTCAGGTCTTGGAGCAGAAGAATGGAAGGCTTCATCAGATACCAGGATAGCAAGATGTGGCAGTCCATCGTGAATGGCCCGTACAAGCCAAAAGTTGCTGGTGGAAACGGAGCCATGATCGAAAAAGATGTCGAAGACTATTCTGATGAAGATAGGAAGAGGCTCGACATTGACAGTAATGCTATGACTGTTCTCATGACTGCAATCCCAAACTCCATCATGGTGGGGTTTGAGCATTGCAAGTCAGCCAAAGAACTCTTTGATGCACTTGCTCAGATGTACTCGAGCTCTAATGATTCAAAGAAGGACTCACTGAAGCAGCAGTTCGAGAACTTCACCTATGTTGCTGGAGAAACTTTTAGCCAGCAATACTTCAGGTATATGGATCTTCTCTCCTCCCTCCAATCTGTGGGAATCACTCAAGAACTAAGAGATCTTACCAGAAAGTTCATGAGTGCTCTACCCAATGAGTGGACTTTCTACTGTGTCTCCATTAAGAGAACAGAGAATTTAAACACTCTCACCATGACCGAACTCTATGGGATCCTAGATGGATACCGTTTGGAAATGGAAAGCAAGAAGGGTCACCAAGCAAGCAGACCCTTGAGCCTTCCTGCTAGCAACGCTTTAATGGTTGCTGAAGGCTCAGGTATCCCACAGTCTCAGCAGTACCTGTCATACACCCAGCAGCCATCTTGTTCATCTGGGCCTTACATCACATTCCCTGAGACTCCAAGGTCTCATCAAGCTCAGCAGAGCTCCTTTCAGGAGGGCTGTGCGTTTGTTTCAGGGAGTGGACACTCCAATGATCATCAGTTCTGCTTTGATGATCTTGAGTGCTTTAGTCCAGATGACATAGAGTATGTGGACATTGTCCAGCAAATGGCTCTCCTTACCTACAGAGCGAAGAAGTTCTTTAAGAGAACTGGAAGGCAATTCCCTCAAAACCCAATCACTAGCAAGTTTGGGTTTGACAAAAGCAAGGCTAAGTGTTACAACTGTAACCAGCTTGGCCACTTTGCAAGGGAATGCAAGGCTCCCAAGTCCAACCCGGGAACCTCACAGGCCTCCACACATCCTTCTACACCAAAGCCCAATGGAAGTCAACTGAAACTGCAGCTATGGCTCAAGAAGTTGACTGGAGCTTTATGGTTCAAGATGTGACTCCTGCTCAAGCACTCATGGCAGGAACAGATGAAAATAAGGTATATGAACATCTCTGTACCCCTGCTTGCATTGCTAAGGTTAAGTTGTACCAGGACTACAATATGGAAATTAAATCCGATATTGAGTCTTTAAATGTGCTAAAATCTGATTTTAAGAGAGCTGAATCTGACTACCAAAAGAAAATTGAGGAGTTAGAGAAAACTGTATCTCTTTTAAAACATGAACACACCAACTACAAGACTCAAATCAAGGATTTAATATCCAAATTGACTGAGGCTCAAGCCCAGCTTGTCACAGCTGAGGCTCAAGCCAGGAAGTATGCTATTGCTGAGCAAAACTTCCAAGCCATACTTGCATCATCCTCTCACTCCAAACTTTGTTATCAAAACAAAAGTGGGTTGGGAACCAATGAAATTGCTCCACCACACTCTTATGAGTCTGTAAGACAACCAAGATGTGGTACTGAAGAGCAAGAGGTTCCATCTGTTGACCCACCTTGTAAAGAGTCAAAGAGTGATGCAACTGTGGAGACCATGACCATCACAGGGAAGGAACAGGTAATTGAGCCCTCCCAGACCAATGATGATCAATCTCTGACCACCAAAGCCAGAAGAAGCAGGGCTAAAGCAGCCAGAAAAACTGCCAAGAAGGTGGCTGAATCCAAGCTGAAGATAGACCCAAAGCAAAAGGGTGTATTCATATCAGCAGGATTCCAGGTGGTTGGACCTTCTGATTCAGGAAAGGAGTATAATACCAGTACTCCTGTCCTACCAAAGGATCAGAAGTTAAAGGGAAAGGTTGCTGATGAGGAGAAAAAGAACAAGAAACAGCAACCCTCCAATTCCCAGAAAATTAACATTGCATGCATAATGTGTGGTTTGCAAAATCACATGGCTAAAGATTGTTATTACAATCCTGCTAGCACACATTATGCAAATAATGTTAAAAGAGAAGGAGTCAGGGAAGGTTTCACATTTGGACCATATCAGATGGTTCAAGTGTTGAAAAAGGGAAAGCTTGTTTCCGAAGCAAGGCTTGTCTCGGAAGAAAACTCTTCTTCCGAGAAGAAAAAGGCTTCGGAAGTAAAAGCTGCAAAGACTCACAAAAGAGTTCCCTTGAAACCATCCCAGAAGAAGACTGCTTCGGAAGAAAAGGTGGTGAAGGTCTCTTCCGAAAAGAAAGAAGCTTCGGAAGAATGCCAAGCTGCAAAAGCTTCATCAAGCTCATCTTCTATGATCAACCAAGGGATGGAATGGAAGATCAAGGAAGATGCTGTAGCCCAAACCTCTTCTTCAAAGACATCCATTGAACCCCCATGCATAAACTTTGGTTCAATCATGTCACTTTCATTGGAAGAACCCAAGACCAAAAAGGCTTGGGTTTCCAATCAAAACTAATTTTCTCACCTTATGTGCAGGGACATCCATATGACAAGAATAACAACATTTGGATAGTAGATAGTGGATGCTCCAGGCACATGACAGGAAACAGATCTCTCCTTCAACAATTTCAACATTATGATGGAGGTCCTGTCCAGTTTGGAGGTGAGGCCGGAGGATATATTTCTGGCAGAGGAAGTATATCCAATGGAAAACTAAAAGTTGACAAAGTTAATTTTGTCAAACAGCTTGAACACAACCTGTTAAGTGTTTCTCAGTTTTGTGATCAAAAGCATCAAATGCTTTTCACAGAACATGAGTGCATCATCCTCAAACCTGGGATGACAATTCCTCAGGAATTGGTGCTTCTTAGATCTCCCAGGAGAGGGGATATGTACAAGCTTGATATGAACAATGCTTCCCCAATGGGAGAAGTATCATGCTTTCTTTCCAAAGCTGATAGTGATGAGTCAACACTGTGGCATAAACGAATGTGTCATGTCAATTTTAAGACAATGAATAAATTGGCTAAAAATAACTTGGTACATGGTTTGCCTAAAAAGGAATTTTTCTGCAAAGATAACTGTGTTGCTTGCCTGAAAGGGAAACAACACAGGTCTTCTCATAAATCCAAAGTTGTTAACTCTATCACTACTCCATTACACTTATTGCACATGGATCTATTTGGTCCCACAAGTATAATGAGCATTGGAAGGAAATCATATTGCCTTGTGATAGTTGATGATTTTACTAGATTTACATGGGTATTCTTTTTAAGAACTAAAGATGAAACTGCTGAAACTTTAAAATCTTTTATTCTTAAAATAGAAAATCAAGTTGATCACAAGGTTAAAATAATCAGAAGTGATCAAGGGACTGAGTTTAAGAACTTTGTTCTTGACTCATTCTGTAACTCAAAAGGGATTGCCAGACAATACAGTGCTCCTAGAACTCCTCAACAAAATGGTGTTGCTGAGAGGAGAAATAGGACACTTATTGAGGCTGCTCGGACTATGTTAGCTGATTCAAAGCTGCCTCTAACATTCTGGGCAGAGGCAGTCAGCACTGCATGCTATGTGCAGAACAGAGTTCTTGTAGTAAAGCCACATGGAAAACCCCTTATGAGCTATGGAACAAGAGGCCACCGTTCATTGGCTTTCTAAGGTCCTTTGGCAGCAGGTGTACCATACTTAACACAAAAGACAATTTAGCAAAATTTGCTGAAAAGTCAGATGATGCCATCTTTGTTGGATATTCCTCCCACTCTAAAGCTTACAGGGTTTATAACATTAAAAACCAACAATTTGAGGAATCCTCCAACATTGTAGTTAATGAGCACACTCCTTGTGTTAGGGGGAATGGCCCTGATCATATTTTTGATTTAGAATTGTTTCCAAACTATTCTAAACCATCTTGTGAGAATGTTTCAGCTGGAACAGGTGCTCAAGGCAATTCTGATGAAGATCAACTGTTTGAGCTTCCCAGACCTGCTCCAAGTTCTCCAAGAACAACAACAAATCAAGTTCCCACTATTGAAAGATCTGACAGTATAACCATTTCAAGAAATAGTGGAACTTCAACAAGGGACTCACCTGATGATCTCAAGTCTCCTCAGGTGATCCTACACAACACCAAGCTGATGGAAGCAGCATTTTGAAGGAACAGGCAACTGTTAATGATGCTTCACAGCAAAGAAATGATGATGTTTCTCTTTCATTCAATCAGTCCTCATTGAATGAGATTGAAACAACAGCTGGACCAAGTATTCAAGCTCCAGAGCAAAATATGTCCAACTTGGACCTATCTTTGCAGCTGGAGGTGATTCCAAGACTTAGAATTCACAATACTCATCCAGCTGAAAACATCATAGGGGAAGTCTCTGAGGGTGTGAGAACAAGGGGACAAACTCACAATGGGAATGTCTGCCTGTACTCATGCTTCTTATCCCAAATGGAACCCAAGAAGGTGGAAGATGCCTTAAAGGATAGTAGCTGGGTTGAATCAATGCAAGAGGAGCTGCTTCAATTCAAAAGACAGAAGGTTTGGAACCTATGTCCGCTACCATCTGGTCAAGTACCTATAGGCACCAAGTGGGTTTTCAGAAATAAAAGAGATGACAGAGGCTTGATTATCAAGAACAAGGCAAGACTAGTGGTTCAAGGATACACTCAAGAGGAAGGAATTGATTATACTGATGTCTTTGCACCTGTTGCAAGACTTGAGGCAGTTAGGATCTTCCTTGCTTATGCTGCATCCAAGAATTTCACTGTCTACCAGCTTGATGTCAAGTGTGCCTTTCTATATGGGGATATAGATAGGGAAGTCTATGTATGCCAGCCTCCAGGATTTGAAGACCCACAGCATCCAAACTATGTGTGCAAATTGGATAAAGCTCTATATGGGCTGCACCAAGCACCTAGGCTGTGGTATGAGACATTGTCTCAATTTCTTCTGAAGAACGGCTACACTAGAGGAACCATTGACAAGACTCTCTTTATCAGAAAGTCTGGGAAAGACATTTTGCTAGTTCAAGTCTATGTCGATGACATCATATTTGGTTCTTCAAATGACCAAATGTGCAAAGACTTTGAGAGCATTATGAAGAAGAAGTTCGAAATGAGTTCTATGGGAAAAATGGACTTTTTCCTTGGAATTCAGGTAAAGCAACTGAAGGAAGGGTTTTTCATCAATCAATCTAAGTATGTCAATGACATCTTAGAGAGATTTGATATGAAGGATTGTAAAGCAGCAAAGACACCCATACCCAGAAACCATGATTTATGCCCTGACTCTGAGGGGGAGGATACTGATCAACATCAGTATAGAGCAATCATTGGTTCTCTGATGTATCTTACAGCAAGTAGACCTGATATCATGTTTGCAACTTGCATTTGTGCAAGATATCAGGCTGCTCCGAAGGTGTCTCACCTAATTGCTGTCAAGAGAATCCTCAGATACCTCAAAGGAGCACCTAAGTTAGGTCTCTGGTATCCAAGAAATAGTGATTTTAATCTCTATGGATACTCTGACAGTGATTATGGTGGCTGCAACATCAACAAGAAATCAACATCAGGAGGATGTCAATTTCTTGGTGGAAGGATCATCTCATGGCAATGCAAAAAGCAATCCTGTGTCTCTACATCAACTGCTGAAGCTGAATACATTGCTGCTGCAAGTTGCTGTGCTCAGCTGCTGTGGATTCAAAACCAGATGATTGACTATGGATTCAACTTCATGAGCACTCCTATCCACATTGACAACAACAGTGCTATATCCATCACAGAAAATCCAGTGAAGCACTCAAAGACAAAGCATATTGACATCAGGTATCATTTCATTAGAGATATTCATGAGAAAAATCTTATCAAACTAGTCAAAGTCAATTCAAATGAACAATATGCTGATCTGTTCACCAAAGCATTTGATGAACAAAGATTTAAGTATCTTATTACAGCTATTGGGATGATAAACATTGACTAGTCAATCTCATTTGAAAACCTTTTCAATATGTAAAGTCTTATGTCAATACAATCTAAGCCCTGTTACAAAAGATCCTTTCTTATTTAACTAAGTATAAGTTCTTCCGAAGAGAAACTTGCCTTCGGAAGATATCTAGCATAACTTCCGAAGCAAATTTCTCATAGGATAATTTTCTTCTCGGAAGTATACTAAGTCTCGGAAGAAGCGATTGAGGTAATCTCAGATCTACTTCCGAAGCACTTAATACTTTCCACTTGAAAGCAACATGTATCTTCGGAAGCAATTTATTTACCTTCGGAAATACATTTGCCTTCGGAAGAACTTTACCTTCGGAAATACCTTATACTCGGAAGAAGGATTTTACTGTGTAACGGAAATCTTTTGGGCCCCACTCTGTAAAAAGTAAAGATTTTGTTAATGATGTCGGATTATTTAAATGGCTTAACCTTACCGCCCCTGTCACATCATCCTCTGAACCCTCACATCATCTTATCCAAACCACCCTTTAAACCGCCATTTCACCCATTTAAATACTTCCGGTTAATCACTTACACTCTTTTTACCAAATTCACTGCCCTAAAAGCTTTCTTCTTCACCAATTTACCTCTCTCTCAAGAACTTTTCCTCTGCTACCTTTCCAAATGGCTCTAAACCCTCAGCACAACCAAGTCGCACTCCTTGACTCCTCAAGGGATGCCGACTTCTCTGATATTATCTCTTTCTTAGCCCAATCTTCATATTACACAGCACTGACTGTAAACCCTACCATTTACACCAACCAAATGTCCGAATTCTGGGCAAATAGTCGGGTTGAAACCCTAAATGGGGTTCGTGCTATCAGGTCAAGTGTATGTGGCCAAGAGTTGGTCGTTACTGAACAAATCATCAGGGAGCATCTTGAGCTCCATGATGAAGGCGCACCGACGGAATTCCCCAAGTCTGAGTTAGATAACTCTTATCTCCAAATGGGATACGGTGGAGATGTAAGCAGGTCTACAGTCTACAAATTCAACTTCTCCTACAAGTGGAAGTTCCTGCTACATGTGGTTCTCCACTGCTTATCTAACAAATCAGGGGGATGGGATCAAATTCCCTATGAACTCGGGTGCCTAGTTCATGGGTTGGTACAAGGCTTGCGCTTCAACTACTCCAGGTTTGTGCTGACTAATCTCATGGGAAATCTGCAAAGGGACACATTCTTTATGTATCCCAGATTTCTACAGCACATAATCAACTGCGAGCTAGATCAGAGTAAGCTTGTCTGTTCAGCTGCTCTATCTGCTCCTCAGATGAGGCCGACTATCTTCAAAGTACTGAAGAGAGTGTCTACCAACTACACTGGAAGGGATACCGCACTACTTCCAGGTATGATTGAGCCAATGGCTCCTGGTGACATCCCTGTTATCCCCACAGGTGATGAACCCACACCAGCAACAACCCTCACCATTCCAAATCTACCTTCTCCACCAATAAAAGTCACCTATCAGAGACGAACCAAACGAACCCTTGTTCAATCTACTCTGATTGAACAAGCCCCTCCTCTTCAAACCAAAAAGGCTAGAGTGGAACAAGGGGCTCCCACTCAGCCAGAGGTCCCCCAATCCTTCACTATTGACCTCAATATGGGTCTTGAGTCTCCTCAGTCTCAGACCCATGAGCCCATAACCCCAGCTGATAGCCCTCAGGGTGAGTCTCTACACTCCCCTGAGCAGCCACCAAGGGACAGCTCAATGCCTTTTGACATTGATCAAAGTCCCGGGTCTTTAGGTCTTCATTCCTTCTCTTTTACTGACCTATTGACCGGAGCTGGTGAAGAGACTATGTCTCTCCAAGGCAATGAAGTTGATCCACAACACCCCATTAAGGATCAACAGAGCCTAGAGAAACCTCTTGTTTCTAGCCCACACCAGCAAAGCCCAACTGAGGTGAGTCCCACTGATGTGGAGGGGACTCATGTAGATTCAGCTGCCACTACTGAAGGAGCCTCATTGGATCCTCAGGACAGTGGTAACAATAGTCAGACTGAATCTACGGCAACCATGCCCTATGATGCCTCTGAAAGAGACATCATTGTGCAAGGGAAACCAGGGTGCCAAGAAACCACATCTGGTGGTGAGGATGAACATACTAGGTATGTTACCTCATCTCCCCGTGATTCTTCCAAAGAAGATGAGGGAAGACTGCAACTCACAATAAGAGACCTACTTTCTAAAGTCTCAAACCTTGAATCAAAGGTTAAGACTTTAGAGGATAGGTCTGCCACTCAGCAACTTGAGATTGAAAGTCTCAAGGTAAAACTAGCTGAGAAACAGATTGAGAGATCTGTTAGGCATGTACCCATTCAAGTCTCCTTGACCTCTTCCTCTAGCTCATCTACCTCTCAAGATGATGCTACCAAAAAGGGGGAGAATGTTGAGGAACTAAGTCAAAGACAGGATTCCACCAGTCAAGCTCTCACTTCTTTGAGCTCAAAACAACAAACCACCATCTTCCCTGAGCCTCCTCCAGTTGTGATTCAAGTGGATCAAAGGATGCTTCAGGATCTAAATAGGATCTTCAACAAGTTCCTTTTAGAGTCCCTCATTGATCAACCCAGTCCAGATATGTCTGTGATATACTTTGGAGCTCAAGAGCTTCAAAGGTTGAATGCACCTCCTACCACTGTTGAGGAAGTTGGTCAACCTAAGGCCCAAGTGGAACCTGAGATTGATTTCGAAGGGGAAACTAGGACTGATGGCCCAGCAACTGAAATAGTTGGGACAGAAGGTGTGTTTTCACAGGCTTCCGAAGCACAATTTGAAGCCTCGGAAGAACCAACTCAAACTTCCGAAGCTGAAATTGCTGCTGCGGAAGGACTGTTCTCTCTTTCCGATGATCTAATAGTCACAGATGCAATTCTGGAACTTGCATCTGAGGTTAATAGGGAGGATTTTCTCAGCCAACCACTAGCCATTACATCTGCATTGACCTCAGCTCCTACCTCCACCACCCAACCTGAGTCTTCTACCCAAGAACCACCAAAGTCTAGCACTTCCGAAGACATTAAAGGTAAAAGGAAGATGACTTCGGAAGAGCTTCTGGAAGAAGAAAGGCTGGAGAAACTCAAAAGGAAAGGAAGACTGCCAACTGGGAAACTGTTAGCTGCAAGTTCAAAAGCAGCTGCAGCCAACCAAGAGGCAATCAACAATAGAAGAAGGGTGGAGGTAATTGATAGACTAGTCAGTCTAGGGGCTGCCTCGGAAGATGTACTCCTGCTACCATTAGAGGAGCTGATAGAGCTAGAAAAGGCAACCTTGCTGCAAAAACAGCAAAAAGAAGAAGAAGCAAGGTTGGCCTTAGAAGAAGAAAGGCTGAGAAAAGAGAGAGAAGCTGATCTGCAGCTCAGGAGAGAAAGGATCACTTTCCTACTCTCCAGAGGATTCTCTCAAGATGAGTTATCTCCACACAACAATGACACGATCTTGTGGCTCTTCAACAAAGAGCAAGATCAAATGGAGAAGGAGAGAAAGAGAGCTGCAAGGGAGAAGCTGGTAGTGAAGAAGAAGAAGGAAGAAGAGGCTGGACTGTCTGCCGCCAAGAAGATAGGTGACAAAGCTTGGATGAAAACTATCTTAAAGCTCACGGCTTCTCTGGCAGGCAAGTGGGTCCAATGTCTGAAAAGACCCTGCAACGACATGTCAGTGACATCAAGGCTGACATTCGTGCAGGGAGAAGAAAGGAGATGTATAGAAGGGGACAGGGGATGACCTTCAAAGCCACCTCTCAGCCAAATATCCAAACCCAACATCAACCTGAACCAATACCCTTTCCCTTCCCAATCAAAACTGAACCTGAACCTTTCACCCCTGAACCTACACCTTCACATCTACCAATCCCTCACCTCAACCACCTAAACTACCCATCATCCAACCTAAAGCCTTACCCAGAACCCAACCTCCTAAACCTACCCAACAACCAACCAAACCATCCCCTCAGCCTTCTAAACATCTCTCAATGGAGGAATTCAAGGAGATCAAAACCAAGCTCATCAACTGCACTACTCTGAGCGACATCTCTTGTGAGGAGGATACAGTCAACCTGACTTATGTTGATGGATCCTCAAGTTCCCTCACAAGAGATGAGTTTCTTGATCTACCAAGAGGAACTTTGGACCAAGCCGCAAGACTCTTTGGCCTCAATTCAGATACATTAAATGAGGAAGAAAAGAGGCTAAGGAGAAGGCTGGTGACTCTGCTGGACACAAAGAAAGGAGATAGGGTACCAAGACAATCTCTTGTACCCAGAAAGAAGATAGTCCAGTGGAGGTTCGAAGACTCTTCTCACAACTTTGTTGTTGAGAGAGAGAATGGTGAGATTAACAGGCTGAATGCCTCATCTCTGCTACACTTAAGCAGATTCGATATTGCTGAGTTAGCAGAGAAACCATTCTCCAACCCCTCAAACTCCGAAGTAGCTGCTCACATCAGAAATCATCTAGGCAGCCTTCACATGGCCGAGCTCACTGCAAGAAGCAAGGTCGAAGAGGAGTCAAAACTGAGAGAGGAGGAGCAAAGGAAAGGATCAGCAACCAAAGGCAAAGCCTTTCTTCAAATGGTTGAAGGTCCTGAACTTGAGTCCATAGTTAGATGGGAGTATGACTACAACTCCCGTCAACTAACTCTCTTCAGGGGGTCACAACAAAGGGTACACGTCATTCAAAGTGATAGACTGGATCTCCTATCCACGAATGACCTGTACAAGCTTCTCAGCACCACTTCCGGGAAGAACAGAGAGACAGACAAATATCTTCTATCCCTGGTGCTGAAGACTTTGAGAAGTAGAGATAAGTGAAGTTTTGGTAGCATCAGCCTAGGGGGAGTTTGTTGGATCATAAGAGGCTGTTGCAACCAAAACAATAACACTTAGAAGATTTTGAGTACTACATGCAAAGGACTTCCGAAGCCAAGTGTGGGACTTCCGAAGGAAGAAAGAGTTCTTCCGAAGTCTAAGTGTAAAATACACTTCCGAAGGAGAACTCCAACTTCCGAAGGTAAAGAAGCTACTTCCGAAGGTTCAAGACTTGAAGACAAAGTTCTGAAGTCAACTTCCGAAGAATAAAGAAGTCCTTAAAGCCTCGGAAGCATAGAAGCATCTTCCGAAGTATAAGTGGCTTCGAAAGAACTTGTTCTTCCGAAGCCAGTTAACCTTCGGAAGAACACTTCTATTATCCAGTAGACATAAGTATGGTCTGTCTGACAGTCCGCTGCAAATCTCTGAGATACTGCATGGCGTTTTCTCAAAAGCCATGTAGTTGACCATACTTTAATCTACTGTTTACCTTTTCATGTTAAGTACAGTTGCCATCTTTAGTTGGTGACAAAAGGTAAGTCATGGACATGTCATGACTACCATATCTTAGATAATACTTTATCTAAGATACCTTAACTATAGCATTGTAGTATATGCTTTAGTCTTAGGTTTCCAGCTGGTATCAAGTATAACCGGCTGTAGGATCTAGTATATATAGTTTCTCATTGTAACTCTTGTAGTATGCTTGTAAGTGTCTTGTAATCTTGAGTTGAGAAATAATATATACAAGTGCCTTGAAAATATTTCTGCTTGTTGTTACTTATTATATTACTATCAACTCTTGCCAAAGACGTTGCTTCATCTTGTTTGAGTGACTATTATAAGTGAGTTTGAGAGAAAAACAAGTGTTAAGTGACAAAACCCGATCCTGCACAACTTCTAAAATATAAGAAACAAACCCAATCAAAATAAAAGACCAACAACGAGCAATTCCCCCTAAAAAATCTTCAAACGTTTTAGGTTAAGGTATCAACAAAATCCTCAAACTGATTTAAAAACCGACAATTAACATGATGATCTCAGTAATTTTGAGGTGTGTATTATGGTTATTTGTTTTATTATTATAAAAAAGTTACTTTTAAGCTTTTGACCTGTGTGTTATAGATAATTTAACAGAAACATAGAAATATTTTTAATAAAAGGACAAAATAAACATTTAAATATATAAAAGAAAATAGAATGATATTTTTATACTCAAAACACCCTAATTTATTATACGTACTACATGAATCGAAGATTTATTGTAATGATTCATTTGTTGTTTCATATTTGTCATGGCCCATGTAAATTGGCCTGACGTTTTGTAATAATCATCTTGTGTTTGTACTAAGATAGTAAACCGATCAGTAAAATTATATCTAATTCATGTTCTATTAGAATATAAGACATTTTTACACTTATTATGATTACTATTACTACAACTGTAATATATAACAACAATAGTTTATTAGTAACAGCTTCATTTAATGCGATAAAAACAATAGTTTATCGGTAATACTTGGTTCATTTGATATGATAGTGTTTTAGAGATAAATTAGATGAATGATCATTATTATATATAACGATATAATAAAGATAATAATAAACAATATACAAAATGTTATTATTATTATTATCAGGAAAAACACTTTTTTCAGCAATACTTCAATACTTCATCATTTAATATGATAATGTTCCTAATATAGCAATTATATAATAGTAGTATTAGACTAATTATAATAGTAGTAGTTAAATAATAACAGCAATAATATTTATAATAATTAAAGAAAATTTGGTTTTTGTAATGTCTTACTAGTGGTATAATAACGTCAAGAAATTTAATAAAATACTTCAACCACAATATAGAAAAATCTACAGGCTTCAACGTTTTCACATGTTATTTGAATGTTATAAAATAATAATTCTATTTGAAAACACTAAATAGTACTTTTTATGTATCTAATGTTTTTTTTCTTTCTCAAATCTATTTTATATTTTTTGTCTATATCAAACCGTCTATACACTTTTTTTAATATTCGATCACTCAACTCTTTACACCATAAAACCTCACAATCTATCATCCTCATGACTCCAAAACGACACCATGACCGGAAAAAGAATCCCAACTAGCCCGGCCGGTAGCCCGACCTCGAGCAACATCTCCGACAGCTCGTCTAAAGACCACGAGCGGTTTCTCCCGATAGCCAATGTCGGGCGTATCATGAAAAAGTCTCTACCGGCTAATGCCAAAATATCAAAGGAAGCAAAAGAGACGGTTCAAGAATGTGTGTCCGAGTTCATTAGCTTCATCACGGGTGAAGCCGCGGATAAATGCCAAAGAGAGAAACGAAAGACGATCAACGGGGAGGATCTCTTATGGGCCATGACAACTTTAGGGTTTCAAAACTACGTTGGTAGTTTGAAAAGTTACTTGAACAAATATGTTGCGACGCCTGAGTCACCTAGTGATACTGGAATCACTGGTGCTGTTGAGAACAGTTGTGAGGTGTCCGACTGGACAACAAAACAACTGTCCTCGGAGGTTTCAAATGATGTGTATCATGAACGAGTTGTGGGGTATCACGATGAGTTGATTAACATGGTTAAGTTGCGTGACGCCAACGCAGTCGTGGCGACCCATGGTCAAGAATTTGTGTAGTAACCGTATTGAGTTTTGTGATATTTGTATTTGAAATTGTTATATTTGCAAGTAATGATTTAATTAACACTAAAGTATGTCAAAATGTGTGGTTTTAGGCGATTCTCAATGGTTAATTAGTTGGTTACCTTTGTAACAAAACTATAAATATAATGGCACATTTTTAGCATTCTCTTATGAGTTTTTTTTTGTTTTGTTTTGTTTTTTTTTTTTTTTGTATTTTTGGGAGTCAAGGTTATTAGTAGTAGTTATGTTAATTATTTGATTGTTTATGCATAATAGCTAATAATCTACTTAAAATTGTTAATTATGAAAATTGAAAGATGTGGAGTGCTTGTATCCATCTTAGGAGTTCATCCATATAGATGGCTCCAAGGATGATTCGATGACCCCATAAATAAATGAAAAAATAATTAGCTTCTATTAAAATAATTTAATGATTTATATTATAATCATATATTTGTTTATTACAATATTAAATGTTTTTTAAATATAAAATCTATATGTAATTCATTGTGTGATTTTTACTTATCGAGTTTATTTAATTTGAAATTATGTAATTCGTCAATATGAAATACAATTTAAATACAATTTATTTTATTCATTAACATTAATTATTAAAATATATAGTTTTTAAAAAGGTAACATAAGTATCAACTAACAAGTGTAAAAAGTAAGTGATGTTCATGGGCGATCGTGGCTTAAGTGGCAATAAAGTCAACATAAAACACTTAAGTGACAAAGAGAGAAGCAAATGGTGTTCCCTCCGGATAAGACGCACCGTAGGCCATCCTCGGCTTTCTTCATTTTCGATGAAAAACAAAAATGTATTGACACTGCCAGAGAGAACATAAGGGATTTAGAGATGGGGCAATTGTTCCAGGAGGAGCCCCAAGAGTATATAGAGTTTTTTTTTGTCTTTTGTCTTTTGTTTTTGGAAGATTGGTCTGCTCCGCAAAGCTTAGCTTTTCGGTTCCCTCCTCCTATGTGGTCGGCCTTATTACCAGTCTGCCTCCTTTCTCTTGATGGAATATCTCATACAGACATGAAATATGATAGATGTAGAGAAGATGGAGAGAGGGAGGGCTACGCCTGTTGAGGGTGAAGGTTGGGGCCAACGTTGAGGACAAGACGTCCATGGCGAGATCCATTTCAAATACTCTTTGAATAATTGCAACAACAAATACGATGTGAAAATTATCTTTAAAAATGAAGTGTATATATAAGCTTCTATCTTTGAAAATGAAGAATACTTAAAAGCCTCTGTTACAAGATTCATTACAGTTCTATTGATATACGAGTGCAAATGCTCTAAGACACGTATTTTCTATTTCTCAATGTGTCAACTGTAGTTGGTTTACTTCTATTTATATAATTATTATCATTGCGATTATTGTTTGTTTAATCCTATCATACGTTAATAGTTTACTTGTCTAATGCATTCTTATTGAAGTGGTACTGGTTTAAGTCTTATAAAAAGACTGATGATTTTTAGAGCATATTACAAGGGAGTGCAGTTAAAAAACCATAAATTCCTAATATTTGGTTTCTGTTCCCAACGCCATTATATTCATACATACATAACAACGTTACCAATACAAACATACAAACACCACATTACATGAATCAACTGCAAAACATAGATAAAACACCACAGATAACTCAATTCATCTCACAAACATTCACTCAGAGACCCGATGAACCACCAGTGAAGCAAAATGCTCGAGCCACTCACCAACCCCAGCAAACGGAATCAACCCACATAGCAACGGCAGGTACACCAACAAGGCTGCATAAAACGCCACCCGCCTGAGCCAATACGGGAACATCATACGGCTCGATGACTGTTCAACCACTGCAACAGGCCCATGAAGAATAAGGAACAACATTGAGGTCCAAATGTTTGCAAACAAATGTACCAAACAAAGAATCTCCCAGAACAAAAGCCAGTGGTTTCCACTTCCTCCTAATGTGTCTATGCAAAATTTTCCAGCAAAACCGCACCCGACACCGAGTAGCAGAAGTATGAATGTAACCGGCATTGTTTGATTTGTGGTTCCCGAGCGTTGAATGAGGAGATATGTGATTGCAATAATCATTAATATGCCGAATAGCATTCGGCTTAAAACTTGAACTTGACACTGAAGAACTTGGAGCCCTGACTGAAAAGAAGCCATTGGTTTTGGGATCCACCATGAACTTGATTCCTGAAGAGCAATGAAGATGATCAGGAAAACCGTAACACATAATCAAAAGTTATAAGTTGATCGATATAACAAAAGCATGTTAAATCCGTACCTTGATGAGCGTGCACGATTCGTTAGCTTCAACGAGTCTTTGATGGGAATGGATATAAGTTCCATAAGCAAGACAAACAAGCATAATCAACAAACCAGCAACAAGACAATCAGCACACTTTTTAAGCAGCTGAGCGTGCCTCGAGTCTTCTAATTCTGTTTTAAACTTTTCGGCTCTAAAATTAGCTTTTGAGATTCCCATTGATAACTTAAATCTCTCCAAAACATTTGAATCACAGTTAACAGCGATCTGTGCTTCCTTTAGTCTCATTTTTTTCATACTGAGACTAATTTCTAATGCCTTGAGGTTGTTAGAACGAGCTTGTTCGTTTACAGATCTTTCAAAAGTGGTAAGCGCGGATGACTGGCTATAACCGACTCCAGCATGCAGGCGGTTTGGAGGAACACATGCCAACTGTTGACTGTTTTGACCATTTGTTGAGTCATGAACAACTGCAAGATCGTTGTAAATAGGATATCTATGTACATTATTCACTTCATCTAAATCGCCAATGGTTGCTTGTTCTTGGAGATTACTTGTAGACGTGTTTTCTTTCATACTGAAATGAAAATTATTTGAACTACTTTCCCCATGCAGCGATGATCTTTCTCTGTTTCCTGATGATTCACTGATTACTCTGAGCGTCATCAAAGTGCTTTGAAATGATCTTTGAAAGTTACTTACAAAGCAGTCGAATTTGTCACCAAAGACCTTTAAGAAGAACAGTACAATAATAGTTACAAGAAGTATATTAATAAGTAATAACCTTCAAGGAGTGGCGTAGTGGCAACTTGTAACTGTCTGATTACCCTCTAGTAGAGGTCTGAGGTTCATATGCAGTTCCACTAGTTTCCTGCCTTAACCCTTGAAGGTCACATTCACTTGGTTCCACCGTTTAGCAAGGTATTGGTAGGGCCCGTGAGTTTTCTCTAACAGGTTCTCATGGTCACCCAAAAGAAGTATAGTAATGTAAAGTGCATGAGAAATTTACAAAGATAAAAGTGAAAGTACTTACATTGGACAATGATTCTTTGACCGCCAAAGTGCATATCTGAGAGGTAAAATACAACTCGAATCAGAACTTGCTACATCTAGAACATATCAAGTCATTAATGTAGAGAAACAGTTAACAAGCCATCATTAATCACACAATTAACCATTACACCTCTTAACATACCAACACCATATAATCCAATAATCCATAGCTGAAAAGTACTCAGCAGAATGTTCCAGCCAAAGCTGTCTACATAAGCAACACAAGATGCGAATGTACCAAATGAAAATTTCTGATTATAAATGCAGTTGGAGAACAGTTAACATAAATACCTCAGATAGATGATCTGCCGACATCTTTTCTCCTGTTGTATCTTTCTTTTCCAACACCTGATAATAACAGTACCAGCAATAAAAAATACAGAAAAAGTGTGCATAATTTATGCTATATGTTAGTAATGGTTAGTTGGTTATTTTTTTATGCATTCTCTGAAACAAAGCTTCCTTTTGTAAACAATAAAACAAGGGCCCTGCTTATGCCTTAGTTAACTGTAGACGACTAGACGTACCCCTGGATTGGGCTCAACATCTGTACCGAGCCAGAGTAGGTTCAGCTTCTATTCGGTTCTTTGCATCTTGCAGCCTAGATTGAACTCCAGAAAGCTAGAACCGACCAACCCGACAACCTAACAACACTCAGCTGGAAAATGTAAATGTAGCGACACACTCTATCAACTAAATCAACTTATTAAATTTCCCTCAAACTTCAAGAATCCAAAACTATAAAACCTCGAAAAATAGTTCCCCACACCACATTGCAACACTCTGATACTACAAACAAATCAAAACTCCTTATAATCATCTACCATCTAATTCTTCTCAACCAAGAAACTAACTTGTTGCCATACATAACAGACCCAAAAACAATCTTTAAACAACAAAACACAATCTTGAATCTTTAAACACCACCATTGTCTCTCAAACTAGGGTTTCTGCGTTACAATCACTTCAATCAAATTCAACACACAATTAACAATCAAAAACGTCACTAACCTGAGCAACAAAAGCAGCGATCGACATCCCAAGAGGAAGAGCAAGCGCATCAGCTTCACCACCATACCCTCTTCTAGAATCACCACCAATTAAAACCCTAGGGTTTCTCCGTTTAACGGAGACACGAATACCCTTTGTTCTTGAATGCAATGTATTAGATGTTGAAGAAGACGATGCAACCGAATTCAACGATTGTTGTGGTGGATCAGATGCAACGTCGATGTGGGATTTGTGTACGTTTTTCTTCTTCTTTTTGTTCTTGATCCTTTTGTTGATGACTGTGGTGTGGTTGTCGATGGTTGAGTTGGAGTCGCCGGCGGTTGGGGTCGCGGCGGAGCTGACGACGGTCTCAATCGGCGGCGGCGGTGGCGGTGGAGATTCCATTGGTCATCAACGGCGGTGGAGAAAGGGGGAAAGTTGTGAAAACGTATGGTGTGTATATGGGCGTATATGTAACGGTCAAATTGGTTGGTGTAGTTTTGGGGGTTTTTAGTTATACGTGATTTCCGTACGAGGTCTTGGATTTTGGCTAGATGATACAACATGGGTCAAGTGTCGAACCAGAGCCAAGTAGCGGGTTCGAGTTGCTATTTCTGTCATACGTCGCATTAGGCTTGACTTGAGTCTGGAATCTTATTTTATTCGTCTTAGACTGACCATCCGAAGATGTTTACTTAGTAAGGATCGAACCTGGGTCTCCTATGAAGAACACTAGACTCTGTTTTCATAAGTAAGGTAAACATCAATTCAAATTGTTTGAGTTATTTCTATAATTAGATTTGAATTTAGGTGATTAAGGTTGGGCTTTTAAAAAACTAAAACTGAATCATAACATGTGGTTATTCAGGTTCGATCATGTTTAAATTTATAAACACCAACAGCAAATAAATTTCATGTTTGGTCTTCGAAAACTCATCTTCTCAATCAAGTTAATCAAAACAAACAGTTTCGATAGATTATCTATATTTTGAACACCCCTCAATGCCTCGTGTTAATAAAATGGATTGCTACTCAAATTAGGGTACGTATTATAATTGCAAATACCACTGCCGGCCCTAAGGAGGGGCGGAATGGACCCCCCGTCCAGGGCCCACTCGCTCAGGGGGCACAAAAATTTTCAAATTTGTTATATATATAATTATAAAAAAATAATTATAAGGTATAATACAACTAAAAACTTAACCCAATTATGTTTTAAACCAAATTTTTTGAGCTCAGTTTTTTAACCAATTACTCAACTAATAGACCACTAAAATATTTAAATTTTAATTGTAATTAAAGTCCACACTAATTTATACCACAAATTTTGTTCTATTCAAACTTGAAATCTTACCTACGATCCACGTGTCCCAAGAAAGACTTAACGGATTGCCGATAATAGCTATCAAAAGCAAAATATTAGAGACTATAAACTACGAATATGTTATAAACCAATTTGCTATCAAGAATGCTAGGAGAGATTTACGAGTTATTGGTTAACTATTACGGTATGTCATTGTAATACTATGATATTGCTAAAACATTTCTTTTCATTTAAAAAAAATAGTTTATATAATTTAAGTCGTTAAGGCCCCATGAGCCTTTTTTTCCGGCTCGTCCAGGGCATTAAATTCTCGGGACCGGCCCTGACAAATACAATATTACATTATGTAGCACTAGGCCTTTTATATTCTATACTATAAAAATATAAACTAAATCTTCTAAAGGTAAACATACATGTACTAAAGTCTTAAACACCAGCTCTCGCTTTAATGTAGAGTTGGTTATTGAAATAAATATGAGTATGGCTTTGTATATTTGAAACACTTAAGTTTTTACTCGTGCATCACCTTTTATGTATGATTTGTCTAATGATCCAAAAAAATTAAGCAAATAAGATTTGTTGTTTTTCCCATAATAGATCCCATTCTTCTAGCCTTTCGCCAAAATCGATGTCTATTCATCTCGATTACCTTGACACCAAAGAAGAATTCGAACCAATGCTTTATTTATGTATTAGTTGATCCCGATTCGACATTAGAAGTATATTGATTCACTATGTGTCCCTCTATTAGAGGTGTTCCAAAAATGTTTGCGATCGAGTAAATAGCTCTACGAACAATCGCATATCCATTTAAACAATCTTTCTAACTTCCCATAGATAAATGACACATGAATCCAAGTATCAGTTTCAGATTTTCATTCACGTATCTTATTGCCATTCACCTTATTTGTCGTTCGCATACGTGTGGCATTTTTAGTTGAACTGAAAGAACACTTTCCGGATATGAACCCACACCTGGTGATCATTGATAAAAAATTAAGACACTGTTAAGAGTGTGTTCCAATAGTCCAACACAAAGGCAACAAGAAACACTAATGAAACCTCCATTAGGGGCCCAGTTAGTATAACCTTTACAAGAAGCTAATGCAATCGAATGAAAAGAACTCATGAAATATATATTTATTAACACTAAAATATTACTGTAAGATGTTTACACCAAAATACATTCATTACACATGCCCAATCATGGTAAATTGACCGTGGTCAACCCATGCCCTTTTCTTACATATATACAGTAGTGAAAATCGAATATGAGGACAACACCCTGAGTATTCAAAACGTCATGACCCGGTTCAAGTTTAAGCAGTTGGGCTCGCGGAGCTATAACAACCCACAAAAGCTAGCCTAAAATTGTAAAAATATATAAAATAAAAAAAATTTATGATACGTTATATCTTAATGGATATTTACCGGTCTACACCAACGCAGATCTCTAAATCGGAGCTGGAATGCTTTTTGAAAGGATGGTTTGTCTACAAAACTCTGTAGCTTCTTTTTGCAGTTAGGTTGTGAACTTGTACTAAATAAATACACATCGGTATTTACTGTTCTAATCTGCACAAGATTTGTAAGAGGTCATGGATGCACACAGTAATAGAAAGGAGTTTCAAGGGGTGTTTGGATATCTGTTGTCAAAAGCCCACAAGGTGCGTGCCTAACAAGTCCGGAATCAACCTAAAACAACCTAAACTAGCCCAAAACAAATATTTAAAAATTGAGTACGCACTGCGCCTTCGATAACTATGGTTTGGATGAGCGTTGTGAACGTGATTATGTGTAATGAAATCAGATAATTGTTTAATAGAAAGTGTTGTAGAAAATAGCATTTTAATGTGCTTCTGCTGTTTGAAGTTGTGATAATTACTAAATTAGATAATAAAATGTTTGAGCGTTGGGTAAATAATATTATTTTATTTACCTTTTGATTATGAGTTGGGTGCATATGAAGTATTAACCAAGACTGGAATAATCAGCTAATCAGGAACATAACCTGTTTATCCAACATTAAAAAAGAATTATTGTGACTCAAATAACAATAACCAGTTCCAGAAACGCAAATCGAAACACCCCCTAAGCACGAACTACCTCTGAAAATGTTATTTTCACATTTGTTGTATGATGTTTCTTTTACAGCTTGTGTGATACATTTTTCTTTGCTTCTATTATCATTATAGTTTATAAGATGTTATTATCTATTGACAATATGCTTAAAGATTACACATAAATTGCTTACCGTTTGTTTAAGCTGTCCCAGTAATCAATTTCTCCCGTTGATCGAGTTTCTTAACCTTCAGCAGGCCAAAGAGAACTTGGAATCCAAAAAATGCACAAAAGATATATGCTATCATAGCAGGACCCTGAAAGAAGACATGAAGCATTTGTAAGAAGCAAGTTTAAAGAGTCAAAAGTAGTTTGTTGATTAACCATCAAAATGAAATATATATAAAAATTATAACATTTTTATTGCCAAATGAGAAAAAGAAAAGACTCAGTGGTAATATAAATTCGGTGCTTACTCTGATTGAATTGAGATATAAAATAGTTGCCAGGTTAACTAGGCTTCCAGCAGCTACCGCCTGTCAATTAAACAGCATATGAATACAGGAAAGAAGTAACTTACAAATAATTCATGCATTAAATATAACTGGAAAAGCTATATTACTTACAATAAGATAATTTTGATTAAATAAAACTTACACTTCCAATTGTCTTCTGAACAGCAGCTACACGTTGAAACGACCTCTCAGACTCCAACGCTCGAACTCGTAACTTCAAATCACCTTGCTCCTATAAGAATATGTGATACAAAAACGTGATTCAAGCAAATTATCAAAAAAAAAATGAAAATGAGAAAGAAATTTAATACACATATATGATATTCACCAATCGTTCAATGACTCCAACAAGTTTCTCAATCCTGTCAGCTTGTCTAAATAAGTTATAAAATGCTTGTGATTGTCTATCCCATCTCTTTTTAAAGTCCTGAAACACAAAGAGTAATAGTATTGCCAAAAAATGAAACTAATTCTTGAATACACAAAAGGCCAAATATTCAGAAAACGGGTTTAAGATTAAACCTTGATGACCACTTCAATACCAGCTTCACGAAACCTTAGCAATTCCATAGCATAACTAGAAAAAAATAAATTATGTCATTAATAACACAAACATGGAAACCATGATCAGCACTAAATGACAAAACAGGTGCATTTTGCACGAGTAAAAATGATTTGGGTTGGTTTGGGTTGAACGGAACCCAAAACCCTTCTTGCCCAATGTTTTGATAAATAATTGTGTAAATATAATTAGAAAATACCATAGTATTCCAATCTTAATCGATTTTTATAGAATGATTTTTGTATGCATTAAAAATATACTTAGGACAACTTTCCATCCGTTTGACCTCTTTCCTTTTTTAGCTAATTCATAAGTAAATGGATCAAAATTAACACTTACGGTTTAGCGATTTCAGTAATATCAAAGCGGGGGTCGAGACCCTTCCCAATGCCATCTAGCACTGCGAGATATAAGTAAATACAATGAGATGCCTTTGAATTACGAATATTACGATCTTATCAATACTTTAGTATCTAACTTGAGAGTACTTTTCCCTCTGCTATCAGAAGAAAACAATATTTACAAAAATGTAGAACCCAATACCTGAAAAAGCTCTAACAACAAAGGTGAAAGTGGCAGGAAATCGGAATGGTTGATCTGCTGCAATAGCCAATAAATCCTCCCCTGAAAATAAATAGCTAAGTAACGTAATTGTAACTAAACAAATTAAAATGCAAACCGCCTGAAAATAGCATTTATTATATGCTACACTGATATTATCTAATAAAAGTGAAAGAACAAAGAGGAATCTTTTAATAGATAACACAAGAATGTATGATAGAAGAAGCCAATACCAATTGCAGCTAAACGCTGTTTTTTCTTCTCTATTTTTTCCTCTTTGCTCAATGGTTTCTTAAATCCAAGTTCTGCAGTGGCCAACTCTCTTTCCTTTCTTTGTGCCGCAAGGCGTTCTTCAAAGCTGTAATAATGTAGGTTATATTGCCATAGGTGATATAATTTATATGGACATATATGTTTTATATTAAAAAAGAGAAATAAAGTACAGGCTTTAAGGATAACCTATTAAGGAAAAATAGTGCAGTTCTTCTGACAGCTGTCATGTCTCCGGTTGGCACAAGAACACCCATTTGAACCATTGCTTGAAGAACCTGCATCATAAAATGATTATAAAGAGGTATCTTTAATATCTATTTTCTTACCAAAAATACACAAGAAATAAAATAATAATGCAACAAAGAGAATAAATCAAAGAGAGCTCATCAACCTTATTTGGATCTTTCTCATAAACTCCATAAAAAACTTCCAACAAACCTTCCCTGATATTTGGGCTTATGCTGCAAAAACTCAAAGGTCAGCATTTCAAAGAAAATCTTCATCATGTTGTCTCAAAAACAGAAAGGTTTGGAGAATAAAATGGTTAGTCATTACCTCCCCATCATACCAAAATCATAAAATATTAGCCTTCCACCATTCACATCATCAACAGCTATATTACCAGGGTGCTGAATCAAAAAAGGAGATGATTTTAACCATACTCTGCATGTGAATTTTATATATGCAGATATTATAAGAATATAATATAAGTTAAACTTAGAGGTCTATGATGTCCAATAAACATGGGTTCTTGTGACTTCACAACTAGGGTTCAAATTTCAAAAGAGTGTTAAGGTTCTTCTTAAGCTTCACCTAAACTATGTTATTCGCTTCATGTGATTCTGCTGCTACTTCTATTATGATTTATGGTAATTTAAGAGGAAAAAAAGTATGTATATGCCATCTGGCATTAAAATCCAGAAGAATATACATGAAACTTACAGGGTCAGCATGGAAGAAACCGTGAGACAGTATCTGTTCCAGGTACGATTCAACAGCATACCTGCCCAGCCTGTGGAATATACATATTAAACATGCTTAGAGAACCATATCAGGGCCATAAGGGGGTAAAAGTTTTTTTTTCTGTTTTTCTTCTAAGTTGTTTCTCATTTTAACTTTTCTATTGTTTCTGTTTACCTATACATAAGGTATCTGTAACTGTACGCTTAGCTTTTAATATAACCAAGGTACCCTCTAGTTCAGCTATAGACCATACGCATCAAAAATGTTCTTTAAGCATGACAATCATGTAATTTTCATTCAAACGTCTTTTATGTTTGCACATTAGCTGACCCATATTTTTCTTCCAGTTTCCACTAGCAAGCTCATGTTCATTATTCAGGACCTTTAATTTATGTAAACCAATCATTTCCCAAAAAAAAATAGCAAATGGATGTTATCTCTACAAAGCAACATATACCAGCCTTTCACCTTTGGGAATTTGTGGCTTTATATGATAATACAATGTATTTGTTAAATTGTTAGCTTCATAATTTATATGATTATTAAATCATGGTGGGGTAAGATTATTCAGCATTCATGATCGGGTATTATCATAACCAAATGTCCAAATGCGGTAAAATAGTATATGTAAATGGAATCAGGGATTTCTGGTAGAGTTATAGGAGATTATTTCACTTACTTTTTACGATCAACACCTAATTGATCTAAAGCTTGTATCCTATTGATCTTGATTCCAGGGACATACTCCATTGTAAGAACCTACCATTGGGTCAATGCAATGAGCTTAAGGGAATAAAAGAAGTTCTAATAATATCAATGATCTATTTACATATGTACAGATCAAATTACCTGTGGGGTGGTGTATTCCCAATATATATTCGGGACTTTTACATAATTTAGATTTTTAAAGTTACTTGCAAACAATTCTGCATTTGCAGCTTCTTTTGTATAATCAATCTCCTGAAAGAAAACCAATTGCCACCCATCAACGCCTCCTGTATCATCCCAACTAAATGCATTTCTAAAACTCATGGAAAACCACAAGATGTAATGCAACGATCACTATCTTCAAAATGTTTGGGGTACAAAAGAATCACCTGGTACAAGACATTAGCACACTCGTCATAAATGGCAACCCAATCCCTTTTTGCACCATCAGACTTTGGGTCAAATTTCTGAAGATTTTCTGCTATTACCTGAAAAAAACGATAAATGTTGCTAGACGATGTTAATAACATAGATTAGATCAGATGTGAAAACGGGTACAATTTTAAGAATCAACAAACCCTTAGATTTTTAAGATCAATATCAAAAAGATCCTTAAGGCCTGGTCTTTGTACTTTAACAACCACTTCTTGACCCTTTAATTTTGCTCGATGTACTTGACCTGCATTAGATGTAAGTCATACCAAAAATTTGATTATATATTGGTTGTCACAAATAACACTGCAGAATAATGAATGGTTGATTAACATGAGTTTTTTCAATGACATTTAATAAACTTGTGATTACCAAGACTGGCAGCAGCTATTGGCTCAAAATCAAAGTAATCAAATAATTCACTAACAGGAGCTCCAAGTTCTTCTTCAACAATGGAAACAGCAGTCTCTGATGGAAATGGAGGAACTTGATCCTGTATGCAGAGTTCATAAAGTTGGTTCATATGGAAAAAATATTATATTTGGTAGATGCAAATAACTATTAGTAGGGGGAAGTTGTATTTGTGAAGTAAAACTAGCTCATATCTTTACAATTACAAACCTAAGCAAAATGGTGTATCACTTTAGCCATTTTCGTCCAATTTTTAATCAAATTACTTAACCTAAACCATCAATAATAACTGAGATTTTAACAGTTTATGAGATAGTATACCTGAAGTTCTGATAATTGATCAACATATTCTTGGGCAAGAATGTCTACTCTTGTTGAAAACTGCTGGCCAATTTTGATGAATGTGGGCCCTAATCTCAGAATACTCTCTTTCAACCACTTGGCTAGAGTTTTCCGTCTTTGAGCTTTCTTCTGCTCTGTCATTCCCCCTTCAGAGAACAAATGACTTTAGCCAAGAACTAGTAAGAACAACAGAAATTTGCAAACTTATTTGCCAAAAGCATTAAAATAGGTTAATCCATTTTTGGAACTATGGCATGATATATGAATGAAAGAATTAAAGGGAAGGCCACGGTCACTTCGACGTCTGAAGACATTCAGGAGCACATGCCCTGCCTTAATAAGGGTACATGCATCTTTGAGGAAGGAAAATGGTCAGAAGACAAAGATGCAGAAAAGGAAAAGGATCAGAAGCCACATGCAAAGATTGACCCTACTGCGTCATGTTTTCTTCAGCATCAGAGGATGAACCCTCTGCAGTTCTTTCTTCTTCCATACCCTTGTCTTCTGATCTCTTTTCTTTCTCAAAGATGTATGTACCCTCATTAAGTACCTGTGGAAATCTTCAGACGTAGAAGCAGCCTTAGCCTTCCCTTTCAAAATTTCCATTGTTTAGGCAGTCTCTTTCCATTTACAAGAGAGAAAGAGAGAGACTGGCAGTGACCTGACCCTAGAAATCTAACTAAAAGAAAATGTGATTAACTGCATCACAAAAAGAACAAAAAAAAGAAAAAAAAACATTCCAAATAGATGAGCAAGACAATGAGATGATGAATAATTCATCAATGGCCGTATTGTTTTCATGGGTTTTCTGAACAAATTTGTTGTATAAGTAATTATATATTTGTATGTATTATAAGAAAAGGAAGAACATCAATGGAGGATCCCCTGATTATGATAATGGAAGAGCTAATAAACCCATATATCATGAATACTAAGGAACCCACAATTTGATGCAAACTAAAAGGTTATTCACTTCTTCATAAATCATAATAATGAATAACTTTGCTACTCAAACTAAATATAGAGAGCTTGACTTAAGTCACATTACGAATGAAAAAGACAAACATGCCCTTTGGTTGTATATCAAACCAGTAACAATGTTAATTAATTAAGCATAGCTGATAAGATGAAGCTAATTATTAGTTAAGGGAATTTCCAACCATAGAGGCCAAACAGATGGTCAAAAGTGTTCTGAAAAAACAGGTAGAATTCAAGGTTTGGTAAAATAATTAATCTGCAAGACTCCGTTCCTAGACTAATGCCCCCTTTATGTTATGTGTTATTGTTTATTTCCATAATATGGCATGAAATTACATTTGTGTAATGAAATCACATATCCTGCAAAAAAGGAAAGACCCAACAAGGAAATTGGAAAGTTAAGTTAATTAACGCTGCGCGTCTCTCATAAGCACTTAAATTTGGAGCACATGGAATTTGGTTCTAATGTCTGGCTTCCAATATTATACTTAGCCATATAGTTATAGCTCACAATGTTATCAGCTTCTAAAGTAGAGAAAAGTTTCATTTAAACTGAAGGGAGAAACACAAATCATCTTGGGGCATAAAACATGGACAAATAAACCACCATGGAACTGAGTTGGTAACTAACCAGTATATGCAAATTTCTGATTGTTGAACCAAGCTTTAAAAAGAAATGTTAGAACAAAACCCCATATCTCACAAGTCCTTTGAATGGTTGAATAAGTTTTGAATCTATTCCACCGCCCACCAGGAGCAACAGATACCTACAAGAAATGAAGTTTCTATCAGGGGCAAGTGAAGTGCACTAAGACGTGTTAATAAATAGAGTCTTACTTGAGTTCATAAATATCATAAAAAACCCAATTCCTATTCAACTTTCAAAGATAACATACCTAAAATAAAACTAACACCACATCCGAATGGCATCACCACCTCAAAACCACCATTGCAACCAATTCACGCCGACTAGCACTGCCTCTATATGCTTACCATCTTTTAGCTTCCTATCTACAGACTATACATCAACAAATGATTCATTTCAATTCTTTCATACTCACTCCACATGTTACTGTTATATAGAATCTTTAAGCTTATTCCACAAGTGCCCTAATCTCCAAATTTCTGTATCTCAATCACTAAAGTTCAACTCCCCTATTGAACCTTAAACTTTATGAAATTCAAAAAGATTAACAGAAACAAATAAACACGAACATCAAATTCAACAGGAACATATACCTCAACTTTGCCCTTTCCACTCCTCTTAAACCACGCGTCTTCCTGACCAATCTCCTCAATCGTCTTCTTCTTCCTAGTCCCACCCTTCTTCTCCACCACATCTTCCCCAATTTTCACCCTAATTCCTCCATTACCATTTCCATTAACATATTTAACAAGACTCCCATTCAAATTCCTCCGATTCTCCACACCATTAACTGTATAACTCCCATTACCACCAACATCGATCTCTCCGTCTTCCTTCTCCACAACAATCGCTTCTTCTCTCCGAAGAGCTCGAATTCGACCTCTAACAGAAACTTTTATTGATGAACGATTCGATTTACGGAGAGTGTTGCGTGGGGAAACTGAGAAATGGTGTGTGATGGTGGAATTTGGGCGGAGGAAAGTGAGATCGAGTGAAGGTGATGCAGAGCAACATGATGATGCCATGAGTGATTAGGATTAGTGTGGGTTTGATTAAGGGGTTGGTGGATTAAACCCTAAACCTCTGAGGGTGAATATTAAAAGGAATTGATGGAAGGTGTGGTGAAGGAGATGACAATCACACAGAAACAAGAGGATGATGAGTGTAGAGGAGTGATTATTCATTTATTTGGAAGCCAATGATGGCGTTGAAAAGTCAAACCAATGCCAACCTCTAGAAACATTGTCGTCATTTTGAGTTAGATTCACTTTTTTTTTTTTTTTTTTGAGCGGTTGGGGCGCATATGCTCTAACCGCCCGGCCAATGTTGTTGGGACTGGATCAAACCGGCCGGTTCAACCGGGGATCGGCTAGGTGGCTGGTCCGGTTCACAATGAATCGTTTTGAGTTGGTCGATCCGGGACCGGGAAATCGGACCGGTTTGAACCGGATTTTGAATTTATACCGTTGAATAAAAACGTTTTATATTTGACCCAAATCATAGGCGAACGAAGGAATGTAGATCATCTCAAAAACATATATAAAAATAAGCACGGGAGTGGTTTATATTTAACCTGACTCGTACCAACACGTATCTAAAAATACGAACGTAGAAATTAGTTTTTCAAAAAAAAAATTGTATTGGGATAAACACAAAACTATAAAAACTTAAGAAAGTCAAAGTGACGTGTCAAGATTAACCAATTAGATTGAAACCGATAAACAAATATTGATTTAATAAACAAATACTAAAACTATTATTAATATATAATTCAGTAAACAAATGTTACTATTATTTAATTATTGTTTTTAACTGTTAGATGAATGAATATAAGAGTAATGTTTATATGAAACTAGTTAAAAGTAATACAAAGAAAACACAAATTCAATCATTATTAATATCATGTTATGTAATTAATATATAAATCAACATGCATGTTAAACAAAATAACCAAGAAATTTATATAAGTTATTTTTCATAATTTATCCAAATTTGTTATTGAAATACATTATTATAATAATTATGTAAACTTATGTATAGCTTGAATAAATTTAACCTGAAAATGCTCATTTTTTTCTTCTATTAAATAAAACCTATGTATATAATTAGATTTTTTTGTTTAAAGTTTTATTATTATTTAGTTAATTATATAAGTTTTATAATATTATTTATTGTCTTACTATTTTTTTTTTAACTTTAACTTGTTTTTATTCGTATCATTTTTTTAAAGATTAGTAAACTTTTAAAAATTATAAAATATAATTACACTGATCTTTTGAAGAGATATGGCTCAAATAATAAATATTCTTTTAAGGTTTTTATGAGCTATTGTTCAATCAGTTAGTTATAAAATACCATTAACTCTATGTGTGTTATCAATATCTTCAAGTATGATTCGTTAGGACATAAATTTCCCACTATTTTTTTTTTCTAGGAAGGTAGTGTCATGAGGTGAATGTATATACACCGACCGGACAATGTCCTTTATAAGTTGAATGATTCGTTAGGACATAAATCCCCCCCACCAGACAATATTCATTGGTGCTTACCGGTTAATGTTTGCATGAGAAAGTGGGAAATATTAATTTTAGGACAACTAAAGAAAACTAGGATAACACCCTTTAAAATGAGAAAATTCCCGGAGATAACCAAAAAAAAAAATACTAGTGCGACTCTAATACGTCAGCCGGGAAAGCCATGAGAAAATACATTATTTACCATCAAATTATCATGGTATGTGATTAAAAATTTTATCGGAGGAAACATCGTTATCATGGAAACGTTTATTTCGTGAAATTTCTTTATATTATTTTATGCTTCTAATTAAATTATGCACATTTTTAACGTGTGTTTCCATCTGTGATTTTGTGGGGGGTTTTTAATTGAAAATAAAAAATAAAAAACACATGTGCACACTGCACACATACATACATCTCATTTTGGTTAGATTGCGGACTTGTGGTTGCGAGAGGGGGCGATCAAGATGTAACGTGGATTGTGTTTTCATAGAGTACACTCTAATACACGTTTTTTCGCGTCAATGTCACGCAGCCATGATATCTAAGAATATAAATAGTGTTATATGCAATGGTATACCTGATGCTTGACTTAACTATCATTTTACGTAAGAATTGCATATTTACCATACACTTTGTGCAAATAGATATTTTTCACTATTTTAACCATGACGGCATGACCTTAAGGTCATTAAGCAAACAACCTTCTCAATAGCTTTAGTGTCAGCTTTTAATATTGTATATGTTAAACGTATTTAACTTGTATATACAGATATAATATTATATTTCTATATAAATTCTAGTATAGTGTGAAAAAAATTTTACCTTTAGTTTTATCGTATGTCCAAAGTTCAAAATTAAAATATACTATTTTGATATAGCATATTAAAAGAATTGAAATTGTGAATTTCTTAGTACTTTAACTTATTTTATATAGAAACAGCCAACATGAACATGTCTTTAAAAGAATTTAGTCGTTAACTTTGTACTTAATCACAAAAGCGATAACATATAGTAATTTGATTGATTTGCGCTTTACTTGTTAACTTCGTGCACAAACCAATGTTTTATGGTGACAAAAAACGTGACTAATATATTTTAACTGACTTGTGTCGTAGTAAGTATGACGTATCTGTTATGTTATGGAGTGCAAAAATGAAATTAGTCATGTTTGTTTATGTTTTGTTATCAACTGAAGTGTGCTTTTATGTTTATGTTCGCTATTTATAAACCATTGTTCTTTTGGCTTCACTTTATAGTATTCAACACTTTTATGGAAAAACATCTATGAGATTCGACATTTTTACTGTATTCAAATACATATGGGAAAACATCTATGGGATCCGATTCATGTCTTGATAACAATCTGTATTTTGTAGTGATTACAACAAATCATATGTTTTTGCAGATGAAGCTAACACTAATGATTGAATGGTGAAATGTCGATCATATGAAGAACCATGGGAACTTAGATCTTTGAGATATTTGTTAGAATAATGTATCTATTATTTCAAGTATTTTCGGATAATATGGGTGTTGAATGGGGTTTGAGATCTCCCTACATACACTTTCTAAGTTTTACAAGTAAAATTTCACTTTCTATTCAAACACATCTTACAATTACTCTTTCTTTTTCTGAAAGTACCTTTTTAGTATCTTATATACTTTCTTATTTAACATATTATCAGTATCTTTTATATTGAATTAATCTCTAAAGAAAGTTTATAATTTAAAAATATGCTTAAAAAACCGTATAGTTAAATAATAAATATCTTTTTAATCTAAGCTTGATTTTGCAATAAACTTTTAATGATTTTTAGCAATGTTATCAGAACCGGATCGGACAGTGAACCGGTCGCCTTACTGGTCGACTGGTTATTTGAAACTCAACATAAGCATTTTATATGTAAATTTTATAATTATATATAAAACTCAACAATAATTATACATCCAACACTAAAATTCATCATCCGACCTATCCGTTAAAACCGTTAAAATAAAAAAAATTAAAACTTGGAAAATCCGGTCCGAACCGGTTCCCGGTTCAATTCGAACCATCCGGTTCTTGAAAAAAGAAACAAATTGGGATGGATCGGACCCATGGCCCAACCGCGATAGGACCGGGCGATCCGATCCGGTCGTGAAATCATTGATTTTCAGTGTCTTTTTTCAATTTTCCTCTATTGTTTAATGAATACCATCACTTACATGATTATATACGGATGTTTCATAATAAGTAAAAAAAGATCTAAAAAATAAAGAGTTTTTTTTATTATATATATTTTAGGAATGATTTACAAACATGCACTTCATAAATTGTTGGCGGCAAATTGATTTTTATATCTGACAATTCATGCTTGATTGTAAATGAAAACTTGTGTTTTAAAGAAATGCAATTTTAAAGATAAGAGAAGAATATATGCAATTCCTTACAAGTTTGATCATTAACGATTTAACACCAACATGAACTGCCGTTGTAAATGAAAACTTGTGTTTTAATGAAAACTCTTTATTTAGTTTTTCTGTAATGAAAATGAAGTAATAATAAAAACTGTTGATTCATCAAGGAATCTGGCCATGAACTGCACAATGGAAGAAAATACGAATAGTAACACAACCCTTAAACAACGATATGAACCGGCTATGCTGGACTACTGGTAGAAAAGATCACTAGACTCGACCTTCTTATCGAAGATTGAGTTCCCAACAATCACAGCTTTGACATTGAATAATCCAATGCATCAACAAGAAAATCTGCACATACAAAATGTATATCAATATCACTATTCACTACTACAAAAACCAGTCTATTTTTTTTGGCATAATCGCGTGTTATATTATCTCGCGCCTGGTAGTGCATATAAATATGTACATGAAGATAAGAGGGGTTTACCTGCATCATCTTTTTAAAGCACATAGGAGGTTTTATTCTGAAACATTCCCATGCAATCCACCTTGCCAACCAGAACACCTAGCTCTATTATTCAAAAAAAAAAAAAAAAAAAAAGAGTTAATTTCAGTTTTGTTCCCGAGGTTTTACAAAAACAATTATTTTCCTCCAAAGGATTAAAATTATCAAATTACCTCCAAAAGTTTTTATGTTGTTTCAGTTTCAATCCAAAAATTTCATAAGTTGTTTCAACTTTATCCAATATAATAAAACTTTTGGACTGAAATTGAAACAATTTATGAAACTTTTGCAGGTAAGTTGATGTTTTTAATCTTTTGGAGGAAAATTATTACTTTTGTCAAACCTTAGGGAGCAACCGGTATTCCAGGTGGCAATTCCAACCGTTATTTATAAATGGGTCGATTCAGGTTGTGTGTCGCTTCAAACCAGCTTCAACCCGTACCAAAGATTATTATTATTATTATTATGACCTGCTATCCAACCCGTCTATTTCACCACCTAGTGATAAATTTCATGTGCATGAATAAATTTATCTGCATACCACGTAGTTTTTCAAACAATACTGCCGTTTCAGCTTTAGCAGGCGTTTTATCTTTCCGGTCAGTCACGAGCTCAATGCCAACCATCAACCCTCTCCCCCTCACATCTCCAATTACTAAACAACAAAAATAACATTTGTAAGAAACAATCATAATGTGAAATTATATAAATAATTTACAGTTCAAGAGGAAATTAATTACTGTCAAACTTTTGTTGAAGCTTCTTCAATCGGCTGATTAAATGTGAACCAACATCAGCGCAATGTTTTTGACGGTTTTCTTTATCAAGAACTTTGAGCACAGCAAGTCCACCGGCCGAGCATACAGGGTTTCCTCCAAACGTGTTGAATTGTATTTTTTGAGCCATTACTTGTGCTATTTCGGGTGTTGTAACCACAGCTCCTAAGGGTAAACCATTTCCAATTCCCTGAAATAATCAATTAAAACATGTTACTTAGATAAACCCATATATTTTTAACGCATACGACCTTCTAAATAATTTTTAAAAAAAAAAATCTAGATGCTTATATAACAATATAGGTTTTGCTAATTTTCCAGTTAAAAACTATAAAAAGAGCAAAAAAGTGTTTGCAGGCGAGCTAGACATGACATATTCCAGCCAATGGTTCGACCCGTTACCCAACTTATCCAACCTATCTTTATGCAAACTCTACCAACACATAATTTCATTGCCTAAAATGGTTAGAAGAAGTGAAAAACACAAGCGCGTGCGCACAAAAAGGGGAACGATAAAAGGAAGTGAAGGAAAGATGAGAAGTTACTACTTACCTTAGCCATAGTGACAATATCAGGAATCACATCTTGGGTTTGAAAACCCCAATAATGGCTTCCTGTGCGACCAAATCCCGTTTGAACTTCATCAGCAATGCAAACACCACCCGCTTTACGTACCATATCATATACCAACTTCAAGTATCCAGGGGCCAATTCAACCGCTCCTCCAACTCCCTAAACTTCAATCAAGATTCCAACTTGACAAATAATTTACAAAGTTTTAACATGATATAAAATAAGATTCCAATTCAACACTAACCTGAATGGTTTCAGATATAAATCCAGCAACTCTTCCGGATGTACCATGATCAATGTGATCTTGTACATCTTGAGCATATAGACCAGCATCAGATCCGAACACTCCACGGTAGGGATTAGGGTTAACAACATGATGAATTTCACCCTTCAATATTTCAAAGAATATATATGGTAAACTAATAGACCCAAAAAGAACCTTTGTAGTGTATGATTGCAAAGCTAGCTACTGTGCTAAAATAAGCCTGTGGCTGGAAATAGCATTTTCTCTAACGGGTCAAATAGATAAAATTTATATATTAACTAAATTGGAAATGAGTTGAACAAGTCAAAAGTAGCCTAAGTGTTATCAAATGCATGAAACCACCAAAATGATTTTACTGAAAAACTTTATAATAATATAGTTTCCATGGATCATATCTTGTGCATTAGATTTTTTATACAATCGTAAAAGAAAAAGACAATAACGTATTTACAGGTCACATGACATTCACTCACTGACTCACATACTCCATATGTACTTGTTTTGACCCGAACCTGTTTGACCCATTACCCACAATCCACCCAACCCACCCCTTTTTCACTTGTACCTGTAACATGTAGCTAAAAATCAATTTTTTCAAGATTTATCGAGTATAGATACCTGTGGTATCGGGTATTTCCATGTGTTCAAAGCTGTCAATCCAATTGTTCCTGCACTTCCACCATGGTAAGCATTTCTCAAGGCAATCATCCCGAGATTGCCACTGTACAGTCGTGCCATCAGCATTGCCAGCTCATTTGCTTCGGTTCCAGAATTGACAAAATACACCACCTGTTATATATCATATTATCATCAAACTAAAATTTTACAAAATAAAGAAAAAGAAGATTCTTGTAATTATATCACAATTATTCTACATTATAGAACATCGTAGATGAATCAAAGTTCGACATATGACTCACAGGATATGACTGCTTTTGACTTCAAATTTAGTATCTTTCATGAAAATATAGCAATTGCATTGAAAATACGAGTAGTAGCAATGGGAATAACAGTGTTAAAACATATAGTGGTTAAGAATTTGAAGAAGTTTTTTTAAGAGGAAGTAGGTGTGACATTAGAAGTCCAAAAAAGATTATAAAAAAATTTTGGGTACATACTACATAGGTGTCATCCAAATCAAACTTTATAGTTATTTTCTTTTTTTCTTTTTGAAGACCTGTTTGAACCGTTTCATTTTAGCTATTTGACCCTAAATTTAGCCCCTTACAATATTTGAACCGTTGGAAATAAACCATAACCCGAATCAACCGAATCATAAACAAACAGGTCGAACTGCCACCTCTAACGAAAGCCGATGCTTCATGAAGCACCAACTAGTACTGAATTCTCACTAGACCAATCCCTATAAGTTAAACCAATCAATAAACCTAAAGAAAACAAAAAGAATGTGTAATATAAACAATGAAACAACCTTTAGATTTCCAGGCATCTTTGCAGCCAATCCCTCAGCAAAATCAGCAATTGCATGATGCAAATATATAGTTGTAGCATGCTGAAGAAGCTTGTTTTGTTCTTCAATAGCCTTCAATATCTCAGGATGACAATGACCACAAGAAACAGTAACTATCCCAGCAAATGCATCAAGATATCTCCTCCCGTTTTCGTCGAACAGATATTGCATCTTCCCTTCAACTATATTAAGCTGCAATCACAAATACATAAACAATACCATCACTACACCAACAACAAATCGTTAATCCTTTCAGCCTCCTAAACATAAATCATTGAAACTCACCTTCAATCATCACATTTAACCTCTCAAATCAAAACACTACACACTCCTAGATTAATTCTTTCAACTAATTACACACATATTGCATCTAATCAACATCATAAACTGTCAAAATCCCAAATCAGCCATTCCATCAGTCAAATTTAGGCAAAAATATTGCAAATTCTTGATCTTTTTTAGAAAAAGATTGATTTGATGCATACTTATACTGATATATACACCTGCATAACTGTCAAAATCCAAAATCAACCACTCTATCAGTCAAATTTAGGCAAAAATGTTGCAAATTCCTCGACTTTTTTTAAAGATTGATTTGATGCATACATAAACTGATATATATACATGCATAACTGTCAAAATCCCACATCAACAATTCTATCAGTCAAATTTAGGCAAAAATATCGCAAATTCTTGATCTTTTTCAAAAAAAGATTAATTTGATGAGTACATATATACTGATATATACACATGCATATAGTGGTGGAGATGATTGTATTACAGGCTTCTGGTAGTAATGGAAAAGAGAAGGACCAAGGTACTTCTTTCGTTTTTCAAACACTTGATCGGCCGATGGGCCTTTGTACGGCACCGGTTGGTAATCGAACGGTGGGAGCTCCGGCGCCGGCGACGACGAAAACGGCCGCCGGAGGGAAGAAAGATTAGAAACCCATTTGGGATTAGTGAAGTAATCGAGGGTTTTTCTGTTCTTGATGATGGTTCTGTGAATCGCCATTGTTTTGTGGCGAATTTGTGAGGGTTTAGAGGGGATTAAGATGATGAGAAAGGTGGGATGTAAAGGGGGTGGCGTTATGGAATTGGAATCAAAGTTGTTTAATAGTTTAATGTGATCTTTATGGCAATTTGTGGGTGAGTGATGTGGAATGAGTTGGAATAAAGATTCTCTTTATCCATTGATTCACCTGATATGCGTGTTATATAAAAAGTAATTTTTAAATAATCCAAACTATTAATCTTAAGTACAATCTCATCATTATTAATTCGAATTTTCAATTTTATTATTAATATCAGTTTCAGTCTAACTATTCATTAATTCTGTTAGCTTTTTATAACGTATCACATGACGTGACGAGTGATATGACATAATACATAATTAATATGGTATATATAAGTATATTACTTAAGGGTTATGTCTCTGTGTCTCCAATTTACTCGATCAGCGACAAAAATTGATCTTTTATAAAAAAATATTTTTGAGTAATATAGTTGTATTTTTAATTATAACTATGTTATATAACTATTCACGAGTTACGTCACGTGATACGTCATAAAATACGGAATAAAAAATGTTATAGGGGGATAAGTTATTAGTAATAGAATTAAAAGTATAAATTAATATTGGTTAGTTTGTTAGTTAGGATTAATATTAGTCAATACTCAATAGTTTTTATATTATTAAAATCCAACTTTCCTATAAAAATGAGTAATCCGGACCCATTGATCGTCAATGGCAAGTTGCCTCGTATTCAGGACAATGTCAACGATGCGCGCTTGTCGAAGATGAAACGCATCGGACTCACATCGAACATGAGTAGGAATGTAACCTGTCGGGTTCACTAGCATTACACTTGTAACATCTGCCCATTTTTGGGAATATGGACCCGAGTCCGTTTTGTCTATTATATAAATTAAGCATATTATTCAAACTATTTCTTTTATTTTGGAGAATTTTAAGACAATAAACGTATTATTTAACTAGTATTATGAATTTGATGATTTAAATCACAATTAACCTTCCCTTTAATAAATTGCATTGTTACAAGTCAAATTAACCGATCTTATTCAATCGTGTGTCAGTTTCAAACTCAATGACGGTTTCCAATTGAATTAAATTAGTTATTAAGGTTGGGTACTTGAAACCGAAACATTGATTTAAAACTTGAACTCGATCGTTATGAAACAGTCTTAATTGGGCTGATATAACCATGTTGAAACCTACAACTCAACTCCCTCGAACCGTCTGCAACCCCAATTTCATTCGAAACACACACATACACCACGAACGAGTACTAACTTCATTCGCGACCTGCAACTTAATCATGATCAATGTTCGAAGCTCTATTAAACAAAATTGGTTGAGGGTTAATAGACATCATCACTTTCAGAAGCTTCTTAACCCTTAAATTGAAGGAGACAATCCGATTTCAACTCTAATTGATAGCAACCGTGGTCGCGATTGTGCTTCATCTTATAACATCGATGTAGTCATCTTTCGGGTAATTAAACACCCATACATACTCGGTTTCATTTGGGGATTAGAAGCCCCAATATTGATCCGGTTATTAACATCGATTTGATGTTCAATTTGGATCAAGATCAAACTAGGGTTCATGTTGATTTGGAGGATTTAAGCAATTAATGTTTAAAATATTTTAAAAAAGGGAACTTTGAACACATCTGGGCTTTAGCTCGACTGGTAATCAGTAACAATCCTAGGTATGAGGTCTCGGGTTCGAACCGGGCCTCTGCCAACTTTTTGTTTAATTGCTTTTCTTACATTTTTGTATTCATAAAATTATTATTATATTAATAAATCTAAATAAAAATTATTTTGTTAACTAAAACATTTCTGAAATTATTAAGTTAATTTTTAAAGATTTTAAAACTTATAATTCTTAAATTTAGTTATTTTTAAAGAATAAAAAGGTTATCAAAACATTATTTATTCATTATATGTTATAATTATATTATAGCTCAAATTTGGATTATTTCAAAATCCTTTAAACCTACATGTTATAAATACTTCAAATAATTAATTATACAAATGATTATTTAAGTGATTATTTAAATAATTAGTTATTCAATGATTTATTTAACCATGTTATATCATAAATAGTTAATAAATCTACTCCTTAAACTTTTATTTAAATTCTTAAAACTTATAAAATAATATATTATACTTTATTCTTATTATTAAAGTTTTGTATTTACGATCTTTATAATAAATCATTTAAAAGTTTAAAACTTTATAAAATGATTTTAAATAAATTTTAAAATCATTTAATAAGGATTCAATTAATTACCTCTATCAAATATTAAATAATTAATTATTAAATTAATTATTTCTTTTCACACATTATACTTAATCTCTATTAAATCAATAAATTAAATTATTGAATCATTTTTAATCATTCCCAATCTTAATTGATCTATACCATATTTATTGAACCAAAACATAATCGATTGCATTGTTATATTTTATTTGACTTACATATTAAAACCTCAAATTCCAAATGAAATCCTAATTCATATTTACTCTTGAATCATGTCATTATTCTAACTCTAAGACATCAACCCTTAAGTTGAATCGTGAAGGAAACGTTGGAGTAATCTTATTTCTTATTATTGTTCAAAAGTGCATATTAAATATCCAGTGAGTTCTCCATGCCCCTTTTTTACTTTATTTCACACATTTTGGGGTGAAACATGTTAACCTTATAAACTTACACTTGAAAACATCTTGATACTTGTAAATACATATGCAATTCATCTTTACTTTTTGTCATGGTTATTGGTATTATTGTGAGTGTTATATGAGATACATTATATGTTGACAATCATTAACTATTGCTAGCCTGGCAACATTATAGATCTATAGGCCTGACAAGCCTATTTGGTGCTAAAGCCGATGTATTGCCAGCTCCTGATGACGTATGCTTGTTCATCATGGGAACCAAATACACTTAGCTAATCGTTATAAACTTGTAAACTTATTCTTGGTCAAGGTTTGATTGTAGCTATATGTGTTCTATAAACTTGCATAATTCATAACCATTGACATGAATTGCTACTTGTAAATCTTTATATATATGTATATGTTTAACCCATGGAAACTCACCAACTTTCAAGTTGACCTTTTATTTTTAATATGTTTTAGGATTGCTACTTGAGAAGCTCTTCTTGCTCATATAGGACTTGGACTTAGTTTAATTGAAAATCTATTGTAGTTGTTTAAACCTTTATTGTATTGTATTGACTTAATTGTCTAGTTTTATTCAATGAAAAATGATATTTAATATTATTTCAACATATTTAATTCCATGAGCTATGAACAATCGTTTCACATTCGTCCGCCCCGATGATTTCGCCGTCGATCGGGGTGTGACAACACGGTCGGGGTGTGACAACACTCATCTTTTTACCACTCGCGCTACACGTTATGTAACCTCTAAAGTTGTAAGTGAGGTAGATAACATGTAAATGCAATTTCAATCGATACTCGTAGGTGATATCAGTACTCTATGATAAGTGTAAAAATCTACAAGGCTCGGTTACCATGGACTTGTACATTAATATTCACCTCATGGAGAATAGACGTCGAGATGTTATAAACATAAGTACGTTGAAGCGGTAAATCTAGAATTTTATAAAACATAACATTTTAAAGACCGTAAGAGATTAACAACAAAACTAAAAAAAATAAACATTAAAGCAATTTTGACGTCTTGTTCTATGACTTGTATATCATCAAGCATAACTACGTTTTGATAGATTTTACACATAAACGTTGATAAAAAATAAACAAATTGCAATGATATGTTCCTAATTTCATAAAACATCATTTTTAAACGTTATAATAAAACAAAAAGGAAAACGAGAAATTTACGAGTGGGCCAAGTGTCAAGTTTTGATTGATGGAATTAATTAAAAATAAATAAACAAAAGAAAATGTATCTATAACCTATAATAAAAAATATTTTTTTAATACACGTGTCATCATTCTAACATATCAAATGACACGTGTCATCATTATAGCATATCAAAAAAATCATTTTCCCGCCTCTCTCTCTCATAATAAATACATAAAAATAATTAATTTGACTTTTTTTAACTAAAATATGTTAAAACAAATATATTTATATTTGTTTTTCTTGTATCTCTCATATTAAATGATAATTATAATTATTGTATATAAGTAAACCAAACTATTAAACATCTAAAATATAAATGTAGTTATTTTAATAATTTATTAATACATATTAAATATAGAGTAATAAATTCTAATTCATTATGTGTTATAATTTTTAATATTCATTATATATTTATTTCACCAATGAAATATTCATAAAACTAATAATTTTAATATGTTTTATTTATTTCACCCATGTAATACATGGGCTCTAACCTAGTAAGGTATAAATAGTAAGTTTATTTAAAATTAAAAGGATACATATAGTAATTTCATAAAAGTAAAATGTAAATTTAGTAATAGCATGCTTAATAAGCTTGTATCATGTACAAATAGTAAGTTTAGTTAATGTTAAAGGATACATATAGTAATTTTATAAAAGTAAAATGTAAATTTAATAATAGCATGCTTAATAAGCTTGTATCAATAATTAATAGTAAGTTTATTTAAAGTTAAAGGATACATGTAGTAATTTCATAAAGTAAAATGTCAATTTAATAATAGCATGCTTAATAAGCTTGTATCATGTACTTCAACACTTTTAACATGTGCTTTTATTATAAATATTGTGTTGTGCAAGCGTACCGACCTTTATAAATACTATAACGTATAATGTTCATCAATTGCAAAGTTTGGTAGGAGGCAGAGGGCCTCCGTCCTTCTATTTTTCGTCAGTAGTTTTAATTTTCGGGTAGTGTAAATTTTTTAATATATATAGAGTTCGTCCCCCGTAAAATAATTTTTTTATATTTGTTTACGCTCCCAGTTTATGATATGATTCAAACTCCACCATAGTTGTTCATTAATATTTCAAAGTTAGAAAACTAATATGTATTGAATCATGTTTGGAGCTATATTAAAAACAATGAAATGATCGTAAATCAAATCCCGATATATAGAAGTTTTTGATCGGGCAAAACGTGTCACGAATGTGGCAAACTATCATGTTTTTTAGGGAAAATAAATAAACAATGAAATATTTAAATAATGAGATTATAAACTACATCGATTTGCTAAACGAAAATTGGACGTGTTTAATCATGTAACATTACTAGTTAAACATGTTACTCAAAGAATAAACATGTCAGTTGACTGAATCTGTTTAGACACATGTTTAATCGTGTCAAGATCATGTTGATTCGTTCATGAGATGAACTCGTTTACTCTAAACTCTAACCCATTAATTTTATGTCAAATCATGTCGTGTTAACATGTCATGGTAAATTATCAGTTCCGGACCGGATCTTGACTCGGGCTGAAGAAAACTTGACTTTGAATGGTTTAACTTTTAAACAGATCGAGTCTTAATTAAAAAGGTTAGATTTTTTTTGGTGTGAGATGCGGGTTGAGATTGTTTCTGGATTCTTTTTATTTTCTATTTTTATCTTTTAAGCATAAATTAACGGGTTAAATCCACATTTCGCAATAGACCGGAATTTATATGTAAACATAGATAAAAATACGTCGTGAAAATCAATTTAAAAACAAAGTGAAGTAAGAAACATATAATATATTTAATTCATATTGATTGTAAATACACTTTATATCAATACATAATCTAAACTTCATGTGAAACAAAATTAAAATCAAACAAAAAAAGCTCTTGATATAATACATGTAATCTAAACTTCGAGTTGGGCTAGCACCTCACCGAGCTTGTGAAACTACTTCTCAAGTTTCTAATTTACTTTTTTAAAAGTAATGAAATAAGAATTATTTTTTCCAACAAACTTTAAACTATTCGAGCCTTATTTAAAACATGAAGTAGATTTAAATTGAAGTAGCATAGTATTATATTAGCTCCCTTCAAAAAAGTTAATAAGTCTAATTAACAACTAATCCTACAATATCAAAGTAGAAGTAAATTAAGATACAGAACTCTTTTGTTTATCATATGTTTTTTTATGGTTTATTTAATATATATTTTCAACGACCTTGCCAAATCTAATGGTTGGTATCATAGAAAATGCCTCATGGAGAGGACTTTAATGATATCAAATTTTTATAAAATGGTAACAATACGTCAAATTATGTATCTAGGTTAAACACGATAAGTCGATAACAATTTTCAATGGTCATTATAGGTAACGCAGTTAGACGTAACATCAAAACACTAAAAAAAGAATGAAAGAAAAATATAGTAGAAGATAGTTGTTACTATCAGAGAGGGCATGATAAAAGAAGATGAATCTTGTTTGTTTTCTTTATTATTGATGCTGGATTGAAGAATGTTAACTAACTCGTTAAACTTGTGAAGGATATCAGTTCACTAAACTCCTCAATGGAGTTGAAATCTAAGGTAGCGTTTGGTATGCAGAAATGAGGGCGGAATGAAATGAATCATTGAAGGTGAATGAACAAAAACATGTTTGGTTGGTGAAGATAATGAAATAAACCATAACATAGTTGATTTCATTCCCTCAAATTCATTTCATCAACTCTCTCTTCTTCTTTTTTTCATTTCATCCTTTCTTCTATTCTTAGTCACCACAACACTCACCCACCACAACAACCACCGCCGCCCCAGGAACACCACCGCCAGAGACCGCCGTTGAAAACCACCAAAGGCCACCGCCACCACCGGGAACCACCTCCCACTTCCGTCGCCGGAAACCATGACCACTGGAAACTACCGCCGGCCACCGCCACCACCGAGAACCACCTCCCACTTCCGTCGCTGGAAACCATGACCACCGGAAACTACCGCCGGCCACCGCCGCCGCCGGAAACCACCCTCGGGCCATCGCCACCGCCGCCACCGAAACCACCGCCGGCCACCGCCACCGCCAGAAACCACCCTCGGGCCACCACCGCCACCGGAAACCACCATCGGCCACCACCACCGCTCGCCATCACCATCATAACCACTTTTTCATTTCATTGATTCGTTTTTTTCATACCTAACAAACAACACATTGTAATGATTAATTTATTCACAAATGATAACCAAACAAAACAATAGAATGTAATAATTTATTTAATTCTCTCATTCATTCTATTCATTCGTCCATTCCATTACTCCATACCAAACAGACCCAAATTTTCTTTGAGACGAATTATTTTGTTTTTATTTTAAAAATGGTGTCCTTAGTTGATTTTTATCTCTATTAAATGCAGTGTTAATAAGAAGTTTATGGGTACTTACGTATTATGAACAATAACGTGATTATGTTCTAAATATAATGTGATTGTCTCGGTGTTTCTAAATCGGAGTCGGATTTTTCTTTTGTAAATCGTGTTAGAAATATACTATAAAAAACACTTTCATCCCATTTATGTATTTGTCACCATGTGTTTATCATTCATAGATCAAGTGAAATGTATTGTTTCGTATGCTTATTTCTTTCTTCATACCAAGACCTTTCTTTCTCTGGTTGTATTCGCGCGCCTGTGTATATATGTGTAAATATATATAAAAATGATCACTCATGTTTTCAAAAAAAACTAATAAATAAGTAATAAACACATTGAGCTCGAGCTTTTAAAAGGTGTTAATTCAAGCTCAGGTTATACACACTATTTGGAACTATTTTTCCTCCAATATTCTTCTTGAACTAAAAAATACGATTACAAAGTAATGCTAAAAGGTGCTATATATAAAAAAACAACCTAAAGTCCTATGCAACATGGAGTATGTGTAGTAACAAACACACTCAATTGAAATTCCTAATGATAAGCAAATTAAAGAATATCAAGTCTTTCTTTATAACTCACGTCCATATGGATAGTGGATCGAAGACTCGTGACTCATTTTGATCTGTGAACCAAACCCGATTAACCCAACAAATGCTACCCACAAGCAAAGCTTGAGTTTTGCTAAGTTAAACAAGCATTGTACAACACGAGCTTTCAATGACAGACATATGATTGGAAGGTGGGTTATGCACTTATGCAGGTAACCCGTTAGTGATACTTTGTCATAAAACATGGGATAGACAGTGTATACGCCTCTATATCTCCATGACGTCTCCATTTCTTGTTGATCGATGACAAAAAAGTTTCATCATATAAAAATAATAATGTGATACCTCACCACTATCATCGTCCGTAATCGAATAATAAGGTAGTGATCAGCCTCAAAGTTGAAGAGGTAACCCCTCCTTCGGTCTCGAGCAGTCTACTAATGCAGTTGTGGGTTATCAATAGGTGAAACACTAGGATCGACGTCCGCATATTTTTTAGTTTTTTTTTTGAACAACAAATGTATGACCCTGCTTCGAAAGATAGGTGTTACCTCAACAAGACTGATAAATGGACCTTTTTTGTAGGTGAAAACTAAAAAAAATTAACTCAACAATGGTGAACTAACACACGCAATCAAGCAAAGTTACACAAAAAAACATCAGAAGCAATCAAGTAAACTAACACAATTTAATAGGGTAACCTAACAAAAGCAAATGAGATTAATAGAGCATACTTATACAAGTTAACAATTTGCATCAAACTAACAGAATTAAATGGATAACAGGAGTTTCTCGCACCATATTGAAAATCAAAAAAACAGAAATAGAAATAGAGTTTTTTGTTGAGCAATTGTACTAGTTGAATATAATTGTAAACCGAAATCGAGTTGAGCTTTAAGCAATTGAGCAACTGAAGTTGGAGTAGAAAACCGACTTGTTAGGCCTCCACCTCTTCGTTTCCATTAACTGAATCAAGGCTGCGACCTTCTGGTTTTGGACTGGAGTTTTCGGTCAATGAGAGTGGGTAATTGAGAATTTAGATGACCGATATAGAAAAAGTAAAACAAAAATAAAAACAAATGCCCTAAAACAAAGAAAAATAGGCCCTTTTATAACTGGGGGCTCAAAGCCCTAGCTTTATCAGTTTTGGGCTTGTGCCGGCCCTGAAAACACGTACATGAGCATAATATATAGATTATTGTTTTTGTTCAAACAATATATGTACCATCACTCGACGCACTCTCAAATAATCTTACTCCAGTGTCGATTATGACCCCTCTGCCTCACAAGGCCTTTTTTAACACACATGTAGAGTCTCGACCAGCATACACGAGTTTGGCACAAACACAGATGAGGGTTCTAAGACTACCTTTGAGAAACAGACCTACGTTCTCGATCTCCTTTGAGATACATATGGTCTTTTTTTTTATTTGGAGACCACCAATTCCATAAAAAAATATAGTTACCGTAAAAATTAAGTTTGAGTAGTGCATATAAAAAACATGAAAGTTATGGTAGACCAACAAAACCAAAAGTGTTTGGAGGCATCGAATGTTATATATATTGAAAATATTCATGTGAAACAAATGACCAATGGTTCCATATATGTTAGTGATAAAATCAAAAAACTTTTCTCATTGACAAATGTTTGAAAAGTTCGGATCAAAATCCTATCTAAAATCATATCTTAAGTATTAGTGACGGATTAGCGTGTGAATTTTGGTTGGTATAAGTTCGTGGTGCAGACTTCTATTGTTATCCGGTGATTACCAACGGATTACCGGAGAATATTAATAGTTTTCACTTTTTATAGCTTTCGGGTTTTTCTGGAAATCCGGACGTCAATGACCAAGTCGATGATACTCAGTTTTCTAGTGGTCGAGCTGAGCTCAAGTTTAGACGAGCTCGAGGTAAGCTCGACTCAACTCGTTTATAACCCCAATTTAAACGTATAAAGAATCATCACAATATGACTTATTGTTTACTAGGTTATATACCCATATGTAACACAGGTTGAAATAATCTAATATATGTTATAGATAACATATCAATCAAATTATTATATATAACAAACATATTTAAGATATAAACAATAATATAAAAAGAAAAAAATATTTTATTATTCATAAATATACATAAACCTTTATATATATATATATATATATATATATATATATATATATATATATATATATATATATATATATATATATATATATATATATATAACAACTTAGTCTTAGTTTACAATAGTTAGCTACACGTTAAACTATATTTTAACAAATTAATTAAGTCTTATTAAAGTACTTCAATAAAATATTATTTATTTCTACAAAGAAATTATCTTGACTATTATAATATTAAATGTAGTTATTAAGGAAACTTTTTTGAGTAAACTTTTCTTTTACCAAAATTGTAAATTTATTACGGTGGTGACACATCATCTTCGGTGAAGATAACGTGAACATTCTAAAAAATATTTATGTGATTGATAGTCATTTTGTTTCATTAGAGTAGATTTAATAATGATTCGCTAAAAATTAAAGTATATTTAATAAAATTAATTCTTATTAAAGTATTTTTAATAAAGTATTATTTATTCTAGAAAGAAAATTAACTTCATTATTATAGTATTAAATAAGAGTTATTAAGAAAACATTTTCGAAATCAAAATTTTATTAAAATTGTAAATTTATTGTGATGGTGACACATAAACAATACAAAGTGAAGCCTATGTGAAAATGACATAATTAAACATTTTACAAAATAATTATATCACTCATAATTATTTTAATTTATTAGATTAATTAGATAAGACACCTTGAAAGTTCTTCAAAACACTCTATTCAAACCTTCCAAAATTAATATACTGAATGAATGATCATTACTGTTTAAATATTAATATACACAAAGATTTTTGGCATCCCTTCTTTTTATTCTGAATTGTTGACTTTTAAGATAAACTATGTTTTTTCTTCTTGCGTTACACGGGGGAGTCCGGTTATTTTTCTCACACGTAACTCTGTGTTAGTCTGGGTGTTATCGAGCCGGCTTTTTGAAAACTATAAAAGCAAAGTCTTGTGGGTGAAACTCCAAAATAAAAATCTTTAGTGGTTAAACTCGAAAATACGTGGCGGAAGGCCGGTCATTAATCTACAGAAGAAGTTGGAACAAAATAACAATGTCATAGGAGTTTTTCATTCTTCCTCTTTGTAAAAAAAGTTTGGTGGTTTAATTCGAAAGGTGAAAAGTTCACTGTTACTCATAAGTTGCCAATTAATATATATAAGATATAATGCTCCTAGAACACAAACTTAGCAGGCAACTAAACTTTTATAAATCTCATCAAGCTGTTGTTTTCCAACTCTTTTTTTTCTTTTCAAAATGTATATAGGATATAAGTATATAACCTTTCTGATCTTTAATAGAGAAAATCTTTATAAAAGAAGAATCTTGGGAGTTAAATATATATTATATTATTATTATTAGAGTAAATTATTGTTTTCGTCCCTGAGGTTTGACGAAAATCACGGGTTCAGTCCAATAGTTCATTTATTACACTGACGGTCCAATAGTTTCAAGCTTTGTTTCAATTAAGTCCACACTACTAACACCGTTAATGTTTGTTCAGTTAAATTATATAAAAAGACTATTATACCCCTTGATATTTTTAAATCACCTCCCCTCCCCTATCCCCACCCCCATCTCTATCTTTCTCTCTTCTCTCTTTCTCTCTCTCTCTCTCACACACACACCTAGAGAACACCATCCACCACCTCCACCCCCAACCACCTGCGGTGCCACCACAACCACCTTCGACCACCACAACCACCTTCGGGCACCACTGCCACCCCTACTATCTATCGGCGCCACCTCCATCCCCAACCACCTCTTGTGTCCCTGCCACCCCCAACCACCTCTGACCGCCACCTCCATCTCCAACCACCTCCCCACTGCTAGATCATCACCACCACCACTCTCGCTGCCACACCACCGATTCGTGTCTTCATCTAACATTAGATGAAAGAGAGAGAAATTAGAGAGAAGATAAGGGTTTCATGGTGGTGGCCGGTGGGTTTCAGGCGGCTGCGGCGATTGTTATCGGTGGTCAGGTCGTCGGCGGTGGAGGGAAGGGTTGCTTGGGTGGTGGTGGTGGTCCTGGTGGAGGTGGCGGCCGGGGAGGGTGGTGCAGATGGCGGTTGAGGAGGGTGGTGCAGGCGGCAGTCCGAGAGGGTGCTGCAGGCGGCGGTTGGGGAGGGTGGTCGGTGGGTTATTGGTGGTGACGGTGCAAGATGGCGGTGGATGTAGTCACCGGAGGTGATGGTGGTCTAGGGGTGCACCTTTGTGTGTGTGAGAAAGAGAAGAGAGAAGATAGAGAGAAAGAGAGAGGAGGGAAATAGGTTGGGTGGGGATGGGGATGTGTGTTTATTAAATTCAGGGGCAAAAATATCTTTTTACATCATTTAACAGAATAAACACTAACGGTGTTAGTGACTTGGGTGAAATTGAAACAAAACTTGAAACCATTAGACCGTCAGTGTAATAAATGAACTATTTGATTAAACCCGTGATTTTAGTCAAACCTCAGGGACGAAAACTGTAATTTACTCTTATTATTATTATTAAGTAAAGAAGCCAAAGTCACTCCATTGGTTCTCGAGCTTGCTGTCATGGAATCAACAGACAGGTCAAAGGATGGTACACTTTCACTAAAACGCACACACGTGACACATGACACACACTCACGTTCTAATATATATGTATATGCATATATATATGTGTGTGGGTGAGTGAGTGTGTTATATATATAGCATCAAAACACCACAAGATCAATTCAACAGTTACATGTAACAACATGAGATCTGCAACTCTTCTCTCTTTTTGTATCTTCATCCTCATCTTATCTTCTCATGAGAATCTTGATGCCAGACCAGACATGGGCTCTTTCAATTCTCTTCATGTGGTTAGATCATCATCATCATCATCATCATCATCATCATCATCATAATACATGCATACATATATAGATGTGTAATACATTAACATGATCGATGTCTGTTGTTGTTTGATCAGATTCAGGGAAATAAGACCAAGGGTGAGCAAGAAAATCAAAGTGGGTCGGAAGAGAATATTGGTTTTGAGGAGGAGGATTACATCTATACTCAATCTGTCCCTTAGATCCAAATGTATGTATGTATGTATGTATGTGTGCATGCATGTATGTATGATGCAAGAATGTATGTATTAATTATTATTTAATTAAAATGTTTACTTTGGGTTGTAGTGTTGTACTATTGAACATTTTGTTTATTTAATTTCATAAGTGTTAGTAATAGACTAATAGTACAAATTAATTTATTTATACTTTCATGTCTGTCTCATATGTAGTTATTGAAGACCGGTTTAAATTGTACCAATGGATACATTTGATTATCAAAGATTATCCCTTGACACTACTTTTGCAACATTTGGTTCATGGGTATTTATTAAAGTTAATATTCGCATTCTATACCTTAGGCCACCCGGGGTGACCTCAGGTACCATGGATACATCGGCCTGTGTACCTCAGATTGGCCAATCGGGCTGATAGCCGGGCTCATGAACCCGAGTGTCAACCCATTTCAAACTAGCCGTTCAATGGCAATATTAACGTTGGAGTGCTTTAGGGTACTTCAGCGTAAAACTAAAGAGTGTTTCCCTACGTAAGATACTTTAGGGTAAAGATAATGTGAGATGTTATAATCTAATGAATTTTAAGATACTTCAGGGTAGTTTTTAAGACGCTCACAATGGCCTTGTATGTTTGGTTCATAGAAATTTTTTAACTAAAATGCGAATTTAATTGCAACATACATTTTTTTCAAAATTCAACCAAAAAAATTACGATCTTCCTCTCTCTCATCATCAATGTTGTCACCGCCCTCATCATCGCTACCAACAAAACCACCTTCCCCACAACTACGACAATCTTCACCACTGTCAACACGGTCACCACCCACGAACGAGTTCCGCCACAAAATAAGAACTAAGATGGAATTTTTCTCGTCCATGATTTTCAAAGCGTTTTCCACGACAAGTGTTATGTGCTGACGCGTGAATAAGAGTTTATCATTATTATCACCATGACTTCTCTCTCTTTCAACTTGATCATTTCTTCAAAGGTTTTAAGTCAACCTATAGCCTCGTCTATAGTCATCCGGTATAAAAATTTTAAAGTTTTCATACTAGTTGTGATTGATTCATTGTTGTTTTAAATTAACTTGCCCTAGTGACAATACTATTTAACTTAGCGGTGAATGAATCAATCGTATCTTCATCTATCGTTTGCAGTAACTCAAATTATGTCATGAGTGTTTGCAAACATGCCTTCTGCTCTTGATCATTTTGGTTTCTTATATTAAGTGTGGATCATCAATTTCAATACCATTGCAGCTTGTTTATTTTAATTGATGTAAACTTTGTAGCTAGTTTGATTTTTTATAAGATTTTGATGCACTCACCATAGCATGTGGATTTAAGTATAAGTTTTGGTTACACACGAGGCTTTAATACTTGTATATATATTTTCAACAAACTTAAATTTAAAACATTATCCTATATATTAAAAGGTAACATCAGCTACACTGATATATGATTAAAGAAGCACATTGTTAGCTGCAGCCTCTAGAGTTATTTTCCCAAAAGAAGCGAAAGAAATGAAAAGACAGAGAAATCAGAACAAAAATCGTTATTGGGAGAATAGCGAGAGAGAGCGGTGGAAGCGCCATCACAGCGGCGAGGGTGATGGTCTTCGACTCCCATAGCACTCTTCGGTTACTCCAAAGAGCTGAATAAACGAGGGTTGCGACACATATTTAACATTAACTGATATCGTAAAAGTACATAAAACAACTTAGGCTGGTTTTTCATTCATAACACCTATGTGATTCCATTCAATAATTTACATGATGATATTATGGTGGTCAAACGAAATGTTGGACCTTAGTCTATATCTATTTGCTGAGGAATTCATTGCTTCAAAGAGATATAAGGTAACCCCACCAGGCCACCACTACCTTTCTATCCATGTAAAACTCAAAAGTTTATAAAAAAATAACTAGTTATTTTAGTTTATTTGTTAAAGCAACAAAATTAGTTCGAATATTCTGTTTAAGAGAAATTTCTATCAAAATTCATATCTTGTATTTGTAAATTTTTAAACTCATATCACATTTATACGAGGCAAACATGCATTTTGAAATTTCTTCTAACAAACTTATAAGTTTTAATTATAGAGATTATTCAAACTATCGACATATTTTATTTTTCTGAAATTTTCATAATCTACCTACTTTAATAAAAATGTATCTTTGGATGATACGTGACAGCACCACAATCAATCTCACCAAAAATTTCCCCTCTCTCTCTCCTATTATATAATTACCTTAATTACTAATAATATTCTTTAATACCTTTTTAGATTTAATAAACTAAGAAAGAAATCTATTTATTAATGTTATTTTTAAATAAATAATTTTTTATAAAATAATAAATTTTTCTAAAGCATAATTTTTTTAAAAATACGAAATATTTTAAAATTGGTATTTACCTCACTCTGTCCCCTTAATTAGGAAGTATTAAGTCATTTTTTTAAAACAAAAAATAATCAACTTTGAGATTTATAATAGCAAACTTTTTAAAACTGATATTTTTATACGGTTTGTTTTAGACAAAATTTTATTATATTAATAATTTATTTATTCAACCCGTGTAATACAGGGGTTTACTAACAATCATTTGGTTATGCCATTTTAGGCTTTGCTCTCACGGAAGCCATTGCCTTGTTTGCTCTTATGATGGCCTTTCTGATCTTATTCGTATTCTGAGATTCGCTACCGTCAGTAGCCTTCCTCCCAAGGCGAGCGAAGTGACGTGAGGCGAGCGTCTGAGTGAGTTGAGTGAGGAAGTGAGGGCCTGAGGAAGCGGATGGATCGGGTTTCACTGTTGTGTTGGTTAATGCCCAACCACCTTCAAGAAGGCAAAGAAGTCAACTTCATAACCTTTTCCGTTATCAGTAGCATACAGGGGTTTACTAAAGCTGGTTTTTTATATTACACTACCTAAATAAAACAATTATGATTTTTTTATATTTTATGATTTTTTTCTTCACACTTACTTCCTACTCGAGATAAACTTAAAAAGAATAATTACTAGCTAATAGTAAATTGTTGTATTTGGATAAACTTAAAAAGAATAATTACTAGCTAATAGTAAATTGTTGTATTTGATCCATTTAGGTCATTTAGTTTTCACCTTTATAGAAAAAATCATAACAATGAAATAGTATTAAAATTTAGGTGATTTTTATAGTTAAGAAAACTATATTGATTGACTTGATTAAAACAATATTAAAACTTGATTACTATTATATGACATGTTGTATTTATTAAAACAATAAATGTACCAAATTATATGTTTATTTAGTTGAATATATGCACACGAACAAGTTTTTGTTTATTACATATATTGTAAGGATTCCTTAAGTCTGATGCAACCCAAAACATTCAAAGTATCTCTGCAACATGCACTAAGTACTGAAGTGAAGAATGCTTCGGAAGTTTTACACAATACATTAGAAAATACTCTAAGTGTAAAATCTTCCGAAGCCAAGACCAATATCTTCCGAAGCCAAACATGAAGTCTTCCGAAGCCTCAGAGACAAAGTCTTCCGAAGCTTCAACCTATGAAGACAGATTTCTTCCGAAGACTTTTAGTACACATGCTTTATCTGATGTACTGTTCCATAAAGCACCTTTTCCGCTGCATCTCTGTAAAGTCACCAACTTACATGAGTTGGTGAAATGGTCCATGCTTTTGGTAACTGTACATTGAGGTCTTGAGTCTGTAACTTTCCACTTTATGTACTTTATCCTTTAGGTAATGTATAAGGATGTGAGCTATAGCATGTCATAGTCACAAGGTCAAAAGACAGATATGCCTTTTGATCCTACAATTGATTTTGTTAGTGTCTAGTCAATTGTATCCAGCTGACCTTCAAAGTATAGCCGGCTGTAGGTTGTAGTATAAGTATTTCAAGTTCTTGTATCTTTCTTTATGCTTTGTAACACTTGTAAAAGAACTTGAGAAAGCAATATACTGCCTCCTTGAAACCCATACTCTCTTGTTCTGTCTCTTTGTTTTACTTGTGTTCTTTGTATCATCTTGGTTAACCCAGTTCACTGTTTGATTAAGGTTTAGTTAATCTCCTCATTGTGTTGCTGTGTTGTAATTGTGTTAAAGCCCTTAAACAGTCCTGCATATATGTTTTGTGAACATTTACTGGACAAAATTTTTAACTTTCTTAACTAAAACTAAACAAACAAAGATGAATAATTCTTATTTTTCCAAAGCGGACATTTACTGGACAATATTTTTAACGTTCATTTGTTTAGTTCGTTGATCTAGTAAATAAACAAACATATATTAACATATATTTAACATACCAAAGCGGAAAAAAAGTTATATGTTTAAGTGTGTGTTCGTTTGTTTATTCAGCTAAACTCAAACGAATAAATACGAAAAGACCTCATATGTGTTTGTACACTAGTTCATTAACATTCCTTACAATCAAATTCAACAAAATAAAGAAGATTAATTATAACATTATTAATGCATCAGAACAATATGCTAATGAAAGTGTAGATTATACTTCTCCTCAAAGTTGTAATAATCAGATAATAAAAACAAATATACTAATTTAAACAATATAAATATATAATACAAACGTAATGCCTTTTGTGTGAGATAACTAGCGTTTCCATAGATTCAAAACGATAAGATAAAACACATTTTAATTTTAGTTCGACATAAAAGTTACGAATTCTGAACATGAGGACAAAGCTATAACTGATTATGTACAAGTTATACTGGATAAAGTACAAATTATAGCAATATATTAGGAGTCAATTTACAAGCACAATCAAGACCTCCCGGCCCCCGCCCCCTCTTTTTTTATTATTAGTGTTAATTTTTTGTCCGGTAGTGTAAATTTTTTATCCGGTGGAGTAAATATTTTTATATATAACGAGTTTGCCCATTTAAAAAAAATAAATAAATTTCGACCCCGTCTGTTTATAAAAATACCCAACCTCCGCCGCTGCAAAATACATCATACGGAAACAAAACAGAAGACAAAACGAAGAACACACATACCATATATTTATTTTTTATTTTAAGAGTTTATAAATGCATAATTTAATTTTGTTATAATTTTAGTTATATTATAACACTTTTAAATATATTAAGTGTAGGTTAAGCTTTATATTTCTAGTTTGAGTATAGTATTGTTAAATGTTTTTCTTAAAGTGACCTTTATAAAACGTTGCAAATAATAACGGTGCAAATAAACTAATTACAAAGGTACTTCCAAGTTGTCTAAACTAGTATTTTTATATAAAACTCGAGTTCGCCCCCTTGTTAAAAAAAATTAATTTCGCCCCCGGCACCCGTATAAAAGTATTCAAGCTCCGTCACTGGTTGTGTCTGATGTATAACGATATGTTTAAGTTGTGAAGATATGACGTATGAACAAATATTGTAGATATGATAAGTCCCCAAACTGTTATAACGGTGATGTATATACTCTCTTTATCCTATCTTCTTCTATTTTCGTGAATTGTGACAATGGAAGCAAACGCGACGGAACTACCTACAAGAACTCACACCAACGGCAACCGGAACCATTTGCTCCACCACAACCACCACCGCGTTCTCCCGCCAACCGCCATCCTCGTGGTGGTGGTTCTCGTCGTCATCATCATTTTACTCGTTGCGATTTCTGTAATCGTAGCGTTGCTCCGTCGCGTAAAGTCTCCTAAACCAAATGGAAACACCAACAGCAACAAAAACTGCATGTTTCTTACCACAGGTAAACTAAACTACTGTTACCTTTAAACTGACTCGTATGTATCTATACGACGTAATTCTACAAAGGAAAAAAGGTAAGTTTAGCGACGAATTTACATCAAAGTCACAATGGTCGCAAACAGCGACTACGGTCTCAAAACAGTCGTAAAATTTATCCGTTTCAATTTGGTCGCAAAACGGTCGTAACAAACATCAAAACACCATTTAGCCACCAAAATTACAACGGTTGCGACCATAGCGACCATAATTACAAAACAGTAAATTTTTACTGTCATATAACAATATAACATTTTGTATGCATATTGTTTTATATGTGATAAAGAAGACAGATGTCAAAGTATTTATACGGTTCTCACAGTTAATAACTACAATATATGAAAATTAACCAAATGTAGGTGGATTTGCTAAGTCGTTTGCAGTGTCCATATTTGGTGGATCTGCTTGGATATTGTGCTGATAATCGACATAGGCTCCTCGTGTTCGAGTACATGCCGAATGGTACTGTTTATGATCTCTTGCATCTTCATGGTGCTCGATCACAGCTATTGAATTGGGGTGTTCATTTGAGGATTGCGCTTGATTGTGCAAGAGCACTTGAGTTTCTTCATGAGCACACCACGCCATCGGTCATACATCGTGATTTTAAATCTTCCAACATCTTGTTGGATGAAAATTTTCGCGCAAAAGTATCTGATTTTGGGTTAGCCAAGATTGGATCGGACAAGCTAAATGGCATGGTTTCGACTCGTGTTTTGGGGACGACTGGATATCTGGCACCCGAGTGAGTTGTTCGATATTCTCTTTTGTGAAGGTTGTAAAATAAGCGTTAGCGAGTTGGGTCATTGGTCAAAATGGGTTCAACCTATTTGAGCATTTGGTCAAAGATAAGCTCATAATGTTGGAGTTGTATTTAACTAAATATATGACTTGAAATTGTAACGAACCAAATCAGATGTCTATAGCTACGGTGTAGTGTTGCTAGAGTTGTTAACACGACGAGTACCTATTGACACCAACCGCCCTCCTGAAGAGCATGTCCTTGTATCCTGGGTAAGTATGGTCTTGTGTTTATGCATGCACGTGCACAACTATTGTCTATTGGTCGTAGCAAGTTAACGACAAGACCCTTTTTGTTTAGAGTTGGGCCCGCAACAAAAAAAATTTGTAAGCCCAACTTTGAACATAGATGTCTAAATGTCGTAAATGGTACCTTACTACCTTTTCATTTCAATTTATGTGCGTTAAGCTTGGTTGCTCCTACTAAACTCCTTAGGCTCTTCCGAGATTAACGAATAGAGCTGCAGTTGAGGAGATGGTTGATCCAACTCTACGTGGCCAATTTTCGAAAAAGGATCTAATCCAGGTTAGTTAATTGGCTTGACTCGTGTGATAGATGGATCTATCGTAGTAGGTAAAAAGTTAAACTGATCGGGTTAGCCTGTTAGTACAAAAATATATAATCCGTTTAGAAATTTTTATTAGGAGGTTGATGTCATAGTGAAATTTAAGTTTTTAATGCAGGTAGCAGCTATTGCAGCCATGTGTGTGCAACCAGAAGCCGATTATCGGCCTTTGATGACAGATGTGGTGCAGTCGTTGATTCCTATAGTGCACAACCTATCTTTTGGGAGCTCAACTAGCTCTTTTCGGTTTAGTAAGCGAGTGAGCCCAAGATCATGATCGTGGTCGTAGGGTGTTGGCTTGTACGGTTGCTAATATATCAAAGTCAAATGTGATACATAAATTGTGAAATTTGTTCATGTCTGTATAATCAAACATGTTTGGTTATGTGTTTTCGCAACATTTAACTCTTCTGAAATGAAAAAACATACTAAATAACATGACTGAAGTGTTTACTCTTACAGGCCTGAAGCCGAGGGTAAGTCAACGTTGTCAAAACTTAGATGGATAAAGTAACTCGTATTGAGCCTGCGGTTAAGCGATTCATGAACATCAAAACACAAAAAACATGCTATTTTATTACCTTTTAGAAGAAATAGCCAGAAAGTGTTGCAAGTCAACCCGACCCAGACCAATGCAGAAAGTAATGGCTCGAGCCTGTTTGGACCATTACTGAACCCACCTGACCAATGCAGTTATAAACCTGTATTGTTCCACAAGGTCTGGTTCTCCAATACAAGCAGATAAAAATTTTGAAATTAAAACAAAGTTGTTACAACCTTTTATGTGATGAAGAGGATACCAGTTTGATTAAAAACAAAATAACCTCTAGAAACAAAAAGATATAAGACCGTCTCAACAGTTGAGAACAAAGCTAGCAACATGCTCTTTACACAGACTGTTAAACAAGAAATGTATGGAATTAAAAAGGGAAAGCAGGGATCCAATGTTTGTGGTTTTCACACAGCTTGGGTATTTTTAGGATGAAGCGTTCTTCCTTGTCGCATACACACGGTATGCAGCTAGCCCAACAATTGCAACTGCAGCACCCACTGCAATGGTGAAAAAACACACATGAACCAACAAATTGAGTAATCATACTTGGATTGTCGGTTCAATTTAGTCATGGAAGGTGTACAAAGAAGTTCCATATTAGTCATTTCTTGAAATATATATTGTTTGTGTTAAGAGTCTAACCGTCAAGTATCATCCTTTTAAAAGTATTATAGTCTTTATTTATAAAAAAAGGTTCATTAGTAACAATCAAGTGTCTTTGGTATTCCACTAAAGTCACTCGTACTTTTTTCTAAAACCAAAAACCACTCAAGTTTCAATAGTGTTCCACTGTTATGAAATTTACTTATAAACATTTATTATTTTAAAGTTGAGTGACGTAAATGAAACATATATGAAATAACGTTACTATTTAGTGGTTATTTTTTTCGAGTTCAACCTGAAGTTGAAGGTAACTGAAGGTAATATCGAAGAACAAAAATTTAATAAATAATAACCGAGTTCCATAATTGTTCCACTTTAAGTCAACTTGAAAATATAATCACTATAAAGGAATCAAGTTTCATACATATTCCATCTAAGTCCTTTAGTTTTTTTATAATTTGAAACTTGAGTGGTTTTTATAGTTTAAGAAAGCATGAGTGATTTTATGGGGTAACAGTAAAATTTGGCTATTAGTTCATGACTTCATCCCTTTTAAAAACGACTAAGATGAAACGTTTGTTCACTTAAGCGATAATACCATGGATAATATGACTAAAGAATATTTCCACTTCACCTGAAACAACCATTAGAGATCGGTTAAGAACCCTATGATACTGTTTGCGAGTTTTTCCAGCTTCAGTTTCAGGTATGCTCAAATGAGGGTGCTCTGCTGCTCTCACAATTCTCCTAAATACATTATTGAAGTCTCCCAGTTTTGTGCTTATAGGTATAGGAGCCTCTATTCCCATATCCTGGCTCACCTGCACCAACGAATATTTAATTTATTAAATAAAATGAAAAGTTGACGAGTAAAACTTATGCGTTTACACATCACAAGAGCCGCATGTCAACACAGCTTCAAAAGTTATATAATTTTATTTGAAAAGCCGTCTTAAACATTTAAACAGAAAAATTAAAAATCAGGTTGAAATTTGCATAAAGTTTACTTTTAATGCATAAAAACCTTTACATCGTTTATTGCAAGCTTATAATTAGCATTCTAATATGAATTAGTAATAACTAACACATCATTAATATTAACAAAAACGTATACCCTTGTTGAATCTTGTATTGCAGTTGGATAAGGTTCGAGGTCATCTTTAGCTGCAACAATAAGGCAAGGAACCTCATAACCAGTAGATTCCCCGTGACTGGCAACTTGAACAAGTAACTCTGTAGCTCTTGTCCATGAAGACCCATTTGAACTACAAATTTAAGATGAAAATCAGCAGCTAGGAGCACACTTGTTAGAAAAGAAAAACATGAACTGCCATACTTATAGGAAACAACCAAATGGGTCCGGATCGAAAGTCACCCATAGTTTACATTTTAAAGCATACAAATGACGCTACAAATATATAACTCAAGAGTACTAGACAAAAGTGTTTCAGGACGATCTGAGAAGTATTTTGAATATTACCATACCAAACCCCCCTTGCCCTTCCATTCTGCCACCAGTAAATAATGACAACAAATTTTAACTTACCTGTCATGAACAAAAACTGCGACGTCACAGGCTGCTAAAGCATCCTTATTAAGGAGCAATTTTTCAATAGCATCTTCAGGTATCTCCCGCAAAATCAAAGTTTTCTTTGTTCCCTGTAAGAATGAGCCACAATGAAAAATAAGACACCATATTAATGGAAAAAAGAGGTCTGATGAAATCAGAAATAAAGAAACACAAAATGTAGAAGTGGCAAAATGGGTGAATTATACAAATAATGGATAACAGGTCCAACGACTATGTATACAGGTTGATGCCTGTTGGGTTGGGTTGAAACACAATCCCTTTTTGGCCAAAATTGTTACAATTTTGGAAAGGTGTTAAATATAATTAAAAGAGCGTTATTTCAAAGACAATCTAGCATTTTGAATATTTCCTTTTTTTTTAGATTTTATACACGAGAAAAAAACTTGAGCCAATTTTATAAGATTAGGTTCAGTTGCCACCTCTACTTATTTCTAACAGCGAAACAAGCACACACTCATCAAAGATAACAGACCGTATAACATGACGTTGAAAACTGCACTTACATCAGGCTGATCAACAGTATTAACTGCATATCGCTCCTCGGTTGTCGGTGTGTAAGTTTCAGAAAATTGCCTGAGCTCAAACCATAAATAGAGAATGTCACAAAACTATTACCAGTCAGGCGATAAATATACATAAGAAAAAATGATTGTCGGACAACATTTACTTACACATGGGTAAGTTCTGGTTATATTTTATTTCTAACAGGACAAACAGGTAAACTCAAAAAATGGCTGAATTGGAAATGAATCAAAAGTCACCCAAATTGTATTTTAATGCATATAATCTCATGAATCATTTTATTTAAAGACTATATTATTATAGAATAATATGATTTTAATAATCAATATTTGACACATTTGTTATTTAATTAAAAAACTACAAAAACTGGACAAAGAGTGTACCAGATCAACTGAACCTGTTTGTTTTAACCCGTTACCCAACATGCTCTTTGGCCAAGTAGCCAACTCTAAAACAAAGTATCTAGTTTAGATGAATAACCTTCCAACAAATGAATGCAACAATGAGGATTTTCCCGCTTCTTTTGGCCCAAAAACAAAACACTGGAAGACATTTCGGTCGGAGCTTTGCTTCTTACGGTCAACACGTCTTTTTCGGGTAACTCTTACTGCAGATGAAGGATCACCAGCATACCCAATATATATGAGGTTCTCAACACTAAAAACTGGATCCAGAACTGTCATTAGAGCCCACTGCATTCCGCCAAAAGAAATAAAAATCAGCAAAAATATAATAACCTCACTTAATAGAAATTGAAGTCTATGAATCTTTCAACTAACCGGTGTTCTGTTTCAACACCAATTTCCATCAAATCATTGACACTGATAACTACCAAATATTAAAAAGATAGTTCAAATAGCAGAAATATTTATATACCTCCGACAAAAATCCATCAAGGGACAATCCTCCCAATGCATTTTTTTCTGCAGCATTTGCATATGGCGCTTCACTCCAAGGACTGCAATGTAAGATAGCAAATTCAAATTTTAATTAAAAAAAATGCATAATATTCATCTTTTCTGGATTTTGTAAGTATGCAATTATAAGGCGATTCAAACAAGATCTCCAAGCCAAAAATATATTAATGCTGTAAACTTTCTTCCAAGCATCCTACATCTAAATTTAATCATATCCAAATGTTTGCTAAAATACTTTCCCCTGTATTTTTAGACCGTTAAATATGAATTTATTCATTGATCCATCTGTTTCACATATATTGATACATACACAAAATAAAGCAACCACAAAAATATTAACTACAATAACGGAGGAACCAAGTTATGTTTGAATAAACTACGGTACCTTTCTGGCGCAGTAGAAAAAAGGTCCTCAAGCTCATGTGCATTAAGAGCTCCATCCTGGTTAAAAGATGAGCATATTTAAAACTACTGAAATATTTGAACAAGTCAATTTCATACATATCCTTCTGCATGCTCAAAAATTCATATATATATACTTCTAGATTTCACATCACCATGTTTACCTTTTTAAAACAGTAGTTAGCCAAGTAGTTACCGTACGACATCATACGTACCCGCTATCTATAGCTTAATAAAATAAAATCAGTTACAACTTGTTGTTTCACTGATAATTGAATGTACCAGGATGATTCATGGTAATAACATTGTTTTGCTATTTAGTTATTTAGTGAAACAGACTGTTATGAGTTACTGATGTTCTCTTATATATTACAGAATGGATAAATATGTTTAGTAATTTGAAAAGGTAAATATGACATTATGAAAAATAGAAGGACAACACAAAATTTTCATTTCAAAGAAGGATATGTATGTAATTAATCCTTAATGTATATCTGAGAAACTGAATCCTGAGAAAAAAGATGGCAGAACATACACCATCACTGTCAAACAAGGTAAAAACTCCTCTGAGAAATTCAACAGCTTCGCTTGTCAGCTCCACACTCTACAAAAGTTCCAAAAAGAGATCATATACAGGATTTATAAAGATAATTGCTTTAGTGGTAAGCGAAGCATTTTTTCCGCTGATAAAACAGGGGACTTATTCTAAACAAGCTATTTCACATTCAAATCAGTGACCATCATCTTCTACACCAATATCAGACTACTGAAATAAATAAAAATAATAATCATTTACCTGATCAGGAGTTCTTTTAATTGGAGCCAGCAGCTGATCATCACCAAGTCTTATATCATTATTGTAACCGTATTTTCTTAAAACGGTCCATGTTGTTTCTAAACGGCCTTTTTCAATAAATAATGCATGCAGAAAAAGGAAGCCTGTTAATGTTAGACCATTCTCATTGACTCCTTCAGGCAGTTTTTCTTGCACAACTCTTTTCACACCCACTATTTCCGAGGGTTGCAACGGAGCATTAAAACACTTGACCTGTTTAGAATCACACAATTACAAAAGGTTACAATAAACACATCAATCTCCATTATATAAAAAACAATACGGACAACAATATAAAGAAAATTATTGGTGTAACATATAGCTATAGGTTGCTATTTCAACCCATTTTTATCTCTAACAGGTCAAAATGTAGATTAAAAAGCAACTTAAAAGGTAACTGTTTGAATGTCACCAAAATTGTATGTTCAATGCATAACCATCTAAATCACTTTATCAAAAAACATAGATAGATTATTATAATATATTATTACTATAATTATATTTGGCACTAATCCTTTACCAAAAAAGAAAAGGACAAAATGTTTCAGGCATGTGCAACCTGAGACATTTCAAACCACAACCACTTTCACTTGGATTCCAAGCCACCCAACCCGCTTAATAGCAACATCTACATATGACAAGTACAAGTAACTAAATACAACTAGGGCCAGAAACAGAAACCTGGAAATCATTCAACTCAGCATCACTTAGGGCACCATCTCTATCATGGTCACAGAGAATAAATATCCTCTTTAAAGCCCTCACACATCTAGGTTTCAAAGTTTGTGCCTCCTGGTCAAATAGTGGGGCTGTTGGATGAAGCACAGCTTTCTGGGCATAGTAAAATACCTCTGGGATCTGTAAATATAGCAACAAAATACTAAAAAGTGAATATGTAACGTTGAATAAAACCCGAATCAGAAGTTGTAATAAAACAGGTTTAAAAAATAGAGTTTGGATCTAGTGTTGTTCGACGCTTTAATAAGTAGGTGCTTGATCTTCGCATTAAGGTGCTTTAACAGATAAAATTACTAAAAAGGACATATTATTTAAAAAAGGAGAGACGTTACCTCGTTACATGAAATGGTAATAAACATCTCTCAAATTAGGTTAAAGAAAGTGGTTAATAAATAAGCTCCTTTAATGCTATAAATATTACTTTTGTTGCAGCTAGAATGAAACTGATTATTCGAACTAAATATGTCTGCTAATCAGAAAAATAATCTGCTCATCCATGCACTTAATCAGATAATCAGTTCCAAAACACAATCAAAACACCCCTCGTTTAATCCTACTCATGAAGCCAGTGTGTTTTATTCTAAAGCATTCAATGACATGTTCAATAGAAAGTAGAAGGATTTCATGAGCACCTACTGCTACTGATAAATTTGTGTGGTGTCAAAATATAGAAGGAAAATGACAGGTACAAATTAGTAGTCATCCCAATTTAAAAAGCTGGCCAAGCTAATTATAATCTCAATATTTTGGTAACTTGGGCAAATAGAAAATATTATGCATTTGGCTATATTTCTAACACAGCTTAATACTACAAACAAAAGCTCACAACTTAAAAAATAAATTTTTACCTGAATATGTTTGTATGCAGAACACTCGATACAAGTTTCTATCTCACGAAACTGCTGCATTATAGGTGACATCACCAGCTCCAAACTTACTGCTTGTTGCTCATCCCTTAAATCCAACTTACAACCTGCCACTATAACAGGAACCTTGACCTGTACATGAGCTCATATATCATTTCAGTAGAAAGCTTAAACAAGAAACATGAAAAAAAAAAAAATCAATAGAAACAATTAAAAATAATGACTATTTCATGTAAGTAATGAGCCATTATGAGTAAAGCTCACATGTAAATCAATAATGCGATAACTCTATCGAATGATGGACAGATTCATCGGTATGTACGACATATTTATAGCGCCTAAAACTCTACACTTACAAAAAAAAAAGCTAATAAACTAATCCTACAAAAATAAAGATAGTAACTAAAAAGAGCTACAATTATGCAATCATACATACGTAAATACACGTGTGTTGAGTGTGGCAGTATATATATAAATCCGTCGTAACGGCCATATACTTGATTATATCCACAAGTATATATCTGAGCTTTACATATTTAAGCTTTCTTTATCAATTTATTAATCCAAAAATAATGCTTTTAAAACCTATTGTACCTCAAGGGCCTAAACTCATTGCTACTTTATACATGCAAAAACATTTTTCACCATACATCGTCACAAGAGTCTGTAGATATGCTTAAAATGGTAATCAATCATGTCAGCAATATTCTCATGTTCTAAAACCCATAAATAAAACAAAACGCATAAATAAAACTTCAAATTCCATCAAAACAAGACCAATATAAAGCATACCTCCAATCGCCTAAGCTCAGGAAGCCAGAAAGTACTCAAACGATCAAGTGTAGAAGGCTCATCACACGCATACGTAAGAACAACCGCATCAGCTCTCTTCAGTTCATCAGCAAGCTTTCCCCTATTCTCCAAACTGAAATGAAAAACAATCATTCGAATATTAGTATATTACTAATTCCCACACACAATCAAAACAAAATCACAACTGTCATCCACCATTCCAAATACCTATATCAAACTTCAAACATCAAAATGGGTTGCAGGTTTAAATAATCAAATTTCAAATAACAATTTCAAACATCATCTTCACCTAATCACCTCTTACTTCCATAAATTAACAAACTTTATCAAACAACGACATCAGAATCACTCAATACCTAGAAGACGTATCAATGACAGTAACGGGGACATGCTCCGGGAACATATCCTCCGGCAGCCTCGTCGGCGGCAACACCGGAGGAACATTCGTCGGAAAAGACTCCGCCGCAGCTGTAATAATCAAGCTGGACTTTCCGGTGCCGCGGTCTCCGGCGACGACGATCCGAACGCCGGTGGTGGAGGTCGATTTTGCAGCTGAACCACCTCCGGCCATGGGTGCAGAGTTAACAGAGCCCTAGTGCAGATGGGTGCGTGTGGTTGGAGAGAATGTTGGCGATAAAGATCGGTGGGTTGCTTAATTGTTGAGGCGATCGAACGGTGCAGTGGATGATGATTTCTTATTGTGCAAGATGTAAGAAAAAGGGTTTTGATGAAGGTTCAAGATTTTGTGCCCCCTTTGGTTTATTAGGGTTTATCCTTCAAGCTTGGTGTTTTCTTTTATAGTTATTTATTTACATGTGTAGCATTTCACCAAACTCTAAATGGTTAAATTGAAAATCTTTTACCTAAATATAAATATATAAATGCTTCTTCCACTAGAAACTAGATATAATAAATAAATATTGAATATATTTTTTTATGAGTTATAGGCTTTATAGCAATTGAGGTCTTGGTTTCTATTTTCTTGGATTCACACATTGTTCAAGTCAATATCTCATAATATTTTTGAAATGGGATAAAGTTTAGCAATAAAATGCTTCTTTTATAGGTTGTTATAAATTTGTTGAATTGTATGAGTGGTGTTTTTCTTGGGTTTAAATATATATAAGATTGTTTTAATTGTATCATGTCGGGTGTTAAAGTGAAAGGTTAATCTAATCTTAAAATTAGCTTGTAATTCTAGACTTATATTGGTTCTAACTTTTTGTTTTTGTGAATATAGAACGTGTTTTCATGTAATCACGTTAAGATTTAATATTTTCCCATACAAGAAGCAATATTTATATATGACGTTCATATTGGAATATATCAAGTAATTCAAAGGTTGTCAACTGTCAAGTATAATATGTTGATGTATTTATTTGTTAAGGTAAAAAAGTAAAAAATGAAAGATTTGGTCCGTAATTAGAGATGCTATTATGCAATGAATAGTGATAATTAAGTAGTCTTTCAGTGATGAATTGAATATTTGACGTTTATGATGTAACCCCAAAAACTATAACTTGATTATAGACTTTCTATCCATGAATAACAAATAAATGCTTTAGTATTACTTTAACTTTAACGCGATATTATAAATAGTATAGTTTATTTTTTTGTAAATTTACTACAATACTCTCAACTTTTGTACTTTAAACTTTGACAATAAACGTTTTTTAAACTTATAACATATAACGTTTGTGTTTAAAAAATCAATCACAAACTTTTGTTCTTTGAAATTTGGTCACAAATTTTTTCTTGCGTCGCCAGTTTTAAAAACCTATGTCTCGAATACGTAATATTAATTGTTAATCACTTCGAGAAATAGATTAAATCCATTGTGTTACGAGGGTAGGATAATACAATCAAGATTAAGGGTTAAATAGTAGAATTTAACTTAAATGAAGTCTAGGATAAAATCATTGAATAAAACAAATAGGAGGGTCAAGTTAGGTAATTAGCCACTTCTAATCTTGCTTGCGAAGTTGCGTGTGTAATCTAATTATTCCAAGTGTAGATATTCAAGTCCGATTCTTCCTAGTAATTTCTTTGTATCTCTACCATGGAATCTTGAAGTGTTTATGAATGTTAAATGGGTATGGTCCATGAGAATTAAAATGGGGATGCACTTATTAAAATTATGTCACATAGATGTGTGTATTCTAGACTAATCTTGATTAATTGTGAGTATTGTTTTAAAATTGAGAGTATGAGAAACTAGGGCAGTAGTCTCAGTTTGGGGATTTCACCCAAATTACTGATTGAGACGCTGAGTTAAGGACTAAGGTGATTTTGGTTGTAATAGTGATTTTTAAAAAGGAAAACAATGAGGAATTATATAAAACGATAGTAAAGGAAAACTTATTTTCTAATACTATAAAAGAAAATTGTATTCAGTCTCATGTATATGTAATTTGCGTCCTTGTCCAATGCTACAAACCTACAACCTTGCACGCAACGTCGTCCTTCGACTTCACCACATTTGGTTGTTCGACTTGGTTGTTCGACTTGGTTGTTCGACTGCTGTTGATATGGACCACTATTGCCGCAATCCGCCATAAACAGTCACCTTCGCATTGTCGTGAACCTCCAATGACAAGTTATTGACTTCTATCTCTATCCCTCTCCACTAATCTCTCTTTATCTCTCTTCTTTTTTAGTCAAACAATATGATAAGATGGAGGTCTAGGCAATTTATATAGAGGTATAATAATCTCTAGGTATTATTGTCTCTTAAAGATACCAAAAGCCTTAATAGCCTCTAACTCCTCTTAAGGTAAACTCTTTAAATAATAAAATCCATCTGATTCTACTCAAATTCTATCCAATCCCAAACCAATCCAACTAAAATGTGACACCACTAAGTTTTTATGTACGAGCTAAATCCTAAAAAGCTTTAAACTGTACATTTAAACCATGTCTATAACTATAACTAGTGTTCCTTGCTAGCTATCTTGCTAGTTTTTCATATACTAATGTCATTCTACAAAAAACGTATGTACCTCTTATTTCAAACGTTGAACGTTTAATGTGTTACAACAAATATAAATTGTACTTTACAAATTTAAATGTTTGAGTAGTTTTTTTTTCTAAATGGCTAACTAAATCAATAACAGATCACTAGCTCACCCAATCATCTTCGTTACTCGAGTACACAACCCAAGACTACCCTCAGAAGGATACTCATCATAGATGAGAGAAAACCTTGTGGATTAACCTAGAACCCTTTTTTTATCACATGTGAGATTTGAACCAAAAATCTCCTATTTTAATGTTTGAGTAGCTAATGACCAATTTGACAAGAATGCAGACATAGGTGCTGTTTGTTTTTTCTGCAGGAAAACGTCTGCAGTCTGCGAACCACATCTGCAGACATCTGCAGCAGAAGAGGTGGACCAAATGTCTGCAGTCTGCAAGGAAAAGACTGTTTGTTTTTAACATCTGCAGAATCAAAAAAATACATATAACAAATCAAAAAAAAACAAACTAACCATATACAAACAAACTAACTAATCAAAAAAAATACTAACCATATACAAACAAACTAATCATACTAATAACAAATCAAAAAAAAAAAAAAAAAAAAAAAAAAAAAAACGTACCTGCAGGTGGGTCGCGAAGGGTGGTGCGAGGGGGCTGCGGTCGGAGGGGGCTGCGGTCGGAGGGGGAAGGGTGGTTCGCGAAGGGGGAAGGGGGAAGGGTGGTTCGCGAAGGGGGAGGGGGCTGCGGTCGGTTCGCGAAGGGGGAGGGGGCTGCGGTCGGAGGGTGCCGCGGTGGCGCGGTGGTGCGGTGGTCCGACGGTCGCGCGGTGGTGCGGTGGTCCGGCGGTGGCGCGGTGGTGCGGTGGTCCGGCGGTGGTGTGTGGTGGTGTGTGTGAAGATGAGTTATGAAGATGATTTGTGAAGATGATTTGTGAAGGGAGAAGAGGTTTGATGAAATGTCTTCCCGCCTGAAGACACTAGTCCATGTCTGCACCAAGAAGACCTTGCGCAGACCTTTTTTAATGAAACGTCTTCTGAAAAACAAACAGTCTGTGCACTCAAAACATCTTCCCGCGTCTGCGTGCGCGCAGATGAAGAGGTGGGTAAGAGGTTTTCTTAAAAAACAAACACCACCATAATATAGCATGACCAACACGGACTGCAACTCAATATTTGACTTATAATGCAAGAAGTATGTTGATGCACTTCCAAAAAGGTCGAATGAAAGAAAAAGATAAACGATCTAGGCTTACATATATCAAAAGTTACATAACAAGACTACAAACGCACTCTTTATCTTCCCAAGTCTTCAACAATATCATGTATATGTCAACAAAAATCAAGGGTGCTATTCATGAGGACGTATGTTAACCGAACTTTGATCTCAATCTTTGTATTATAAGCCAATACGGCATATGGGGTTGCTTTTAATGAGACCGAGGTCCACCTGCAAAACGTGAAAGCATAATCATACCATGGCTCAAATCTTTTTTGGATGTGTTTTCAGTGTTTAGAATGGATTACTGTGTTTAAAGCAGTTTCGTGTACCTTGTGCCCGAAGAGATCTCTGATGTTATCAATGCCATAAAGAATCATAGTTGGCCTGGTGGACACCAAAGATTTATATATTGTTATAACTGACCATATATAACACATTTAAAACAATTATATGTGTTAACTTAATTGGCATTAGTATTATGGACCCTGATAAATAACTATGATTAGTATGACCATTAACAAATTTCCAGTTTCCCATTTCAATTGTGATCTTACAAAGTCCAGCATGCTAAAAACACGTTGATTAGTACCAGAAAGATATGGTCTAGGTTAGTTTGGGTTGTGTTTTATCTCATACGGATCAAAATAAAAAAATAAAGATAAACTAGACATAAGGAAACAGTCAAATGAGCAAAAGTACATTTTTTATGCAAATAACGTTCTCAATCTATAATTCAAGATTTTAGATTATTAATATGGTGGTAATTAGTAACAACTAAAATTTTCCTTAAGCGCGTTACGCTGGGAATTCCTTCATGATCCGGAACATCAAAATGCGAATACCAAAACACATTGCAAGGATTGACATTCCAGCCTAAAACACCTAGGCATTAAGAAAGATAAAAATACCACATCGCAACGCCTGTCATGTCGTCAAACCTCAAAGTACACTCTGTCATAAAGGCCTTTGTGGCAAAACTATAAAACCCAAAACTATACTATTACGCTATTTGTGTTTTAAATATACATGTAACTAGTTTATTAAAGATTATTTAAGTTAAGTTTATATAATTAAGAAATTAAAATTAGTAATATTATATCATTATGTAAAACTAATGGGCGCCTCCTCTGTTGACTTCTTTACATTTTGAAAGAAAAAAAGTCAAGTGGAAATTGAGAGAGTAAGTAAATCATACAGTACAACACCATGATGGCACAAATAAGTTAATAATTAGTAATATTTCAATTCAATGTGATTTCTACAATCATTAATAACATGTCATAAACACACTAAAAAGTGTGTGGTTGAGTTTGTATTTAATTGAACATTAAAACTAGAAACACATAATCTTGCCACATCTACCTTGGGTTAAAGGGACGACAAGGACATTAATCAAGGTCACATATAATATAGAGTAAATGACAAATTCCGTCCTTTAATTATACCTAAAATTATGTATCTTGTCCTTAAACTTTGATAAGTACACTGAGCGTCCTTTGTTTGAAAACTTATTACGCTTTTTGTCCTTTCTACTAACAAAAGTTCACTTTTTCAGTTAGTTTTATTCAGGTTTTTATTTAAACTGTTAATGACGAGTTTTTATCAATGTAAATTAAAACCAAACCACTTAAAATTAAAACGAAACCAAACCAAACAATTACTAAAGGTATTGCTTTGGTTTGGTTTTATGATTAAGCTTATTGAACCTTTTATAGTAAATACACTTAAATACTCCATGTATTAATCAAAGCTTAATTATACATATAGCCCAACTTAGGATAATTATAAACAAGTAAAATATAAAAAAGTCACATCTCAAAATCATACGCTATCTAATACGTTTTTAATATAAATCGTACGTCAAACTGTTTAACATAGTTGACAATTCTTATATAAAAAGGTAATAAAAAAAGTGACGATGAAACAAAACCGATTACTAGTTTAAAGTTTATAACATAAAAAAATATTTTAAACTCTCTAATTTGTGCTTGTACGATTAGAAAGGTAGAAAACTAATTTTTGAAAACAAAAACATATAATAAATTAAAAACCTATAAATAAAAATATATTTTATAAAAAGATTAAAAAGTATTAAGTAATAATATTTCAGATAAGTTTATAAAATAAAAAGTGATTAAAAAAATAAAGTAAATAAAATAAAAACAAAATGAAAAAAATAGAAGATTAATGAAATTTGCAGATTTCGTTCTTTAGGGGGTAAGGGCAAAATGATCCATTCACACAAAACTAACAGAAAAAGTTAACTTTTGTTAGTTGAAAAGACATAAAGCGTTATAAGTTTTCAAATAAAGGACGCTCGGTGTATTTATCAAAGTTTAAGGATAAGATCCATAATTTTAAACATACTTAAAGGATAAAATTTGTAATTTACTCTATAATATAACTGCAATCTAAAATAGTATCAACAGACTTGGGACAAACTACATAGTGTAGCTACATAAGCCAAACCATGTAGTCCAATTACTCACAAACGGGATGAAATAACACGTCATACCAATCAAGTTACAACTACCACATATTCACATGCCAGTTTAACTATAAAATATTGTTGTGTTGTACATACCGTTCAAGGGAAAGGCCCCAAGCAATGACTGTAACATCCTCAGGAAGTCCCATAGGAAGTAACATTTCAGGTCTGAACATTCCAGAGTTTCCTACTTCAACCCATTTCTTTAAGCCTTCATGATAACTGCCATATCAGATGCAAGACATTATGTTTATTCCATTCATATTCTTTTTTTTTTTTTTAATATTAAGTTGATGTTCCATTAAATTAAAAATAAAATTTTCAAGTTACATCAAAATAGAAGGTAGACGGGCAACAAGCTGCGCCGCCACCCCTTTTGGTTGTTAATTAAAAATAATGTTATACCCAAATATTTCCATGCTCGGCTCAGTGTATGGATTGTAAGCGGGCTTGAAACGCAATTTGGACATTCCTGGAACAAAAGATGACATGAGAAATTTTGAATTTTGGATATGCATTAGATAAGCGTACTTATAATGCTTTGGCTTTTGGCATAAACAAAGGTTATATTTGATTACAGAAATCAAGGATGTAGATCTTATTCATACTACTTGTAGCAGATTACGGTATCACCCCTTAACAAGAATAAAAGTAATAATTACCCAAACGAGAGAAGAAGTCATGCAGCACGCCCTGCAAGTCCCCAAGACTTAGTCCACGGTCACATATTAGCCCTAAAGCCATAAATGAAATAAATAAGAAAGAAAAAAGGAAGAGAGAGAGAAAGAAACAGAAAGAGAGATTGCAACTTCAGATGCATTCATACATTCATACAAGTCAGAAATTTGTACTGGAAGATAATGTTGGTGCATGTTTACAAATAATAATATACTATGAAAAGTACAATTCAAGATTTGATAATGACAATCAACCCCTGAAATTTTGTAACATTAAAAAATGTTTTTGCTTATATTATTTATAAAATGAGAAAAATAGAAAATATATGTTTGGACAAAAGCATCTATCTTAGAAATCATGTAAAAAACCAACTCAGAAGAACTACTACTGAAATTTCTACTATAAGTGGATCTGTCAGGAGTCAAGATTAAATCATATCATAGTTTAATACTTTAATCGTTAATAAAGTATTTCCTGAGAGTTTTTCGTAATAGAATATGTTCTGAAATTACAAAGTTTCTAATAATGGATACCTGAAAGTTTTTTCAAACAGAAAATAACAAACGGTCATTCCTTTTAAGACTATCATTCTTAAACAAGTGTCAATTTAGAAAATTAGAATTCTGATTTCTTTTTTCATTGCTAGCAGACATTGCATTATATATAAAAATCAACAGAGACAAAAATACCTTCTATTTGGTGAAATTCAGCCAGGTGGGTCCGGTCAACAGCCTCATTTCTGAAAACCCTGTCAATACTATAGTATCTTTTGGCTTCAAAAGGTTTCTGCAAATTTTAGCATAATGGCAGTTGATAGATTAATATGCAGCAAAATAACTCAACCTTCCAAACCAAATCATACAGATAAAAAAGAACGGAAACCTATATACAAGGTTAAAAGCAACTTTCTCTCTCTTCAAACATTTTTATATATGTTTAATTTTACCAAATTTTGTTACACGGAAAAAGGCATGTTGAAATGATATACTTGAAAACTTAATAAATAATAAAACCTTTGCAAGTGCGTACAGCATCCTTGAGGAAACCGCAGTTGTATGAGTTCGTAATAAGTTTTTATTTGCTTCCTCTCTTTTCCAGTCATACCCATACCTACAAAGTAAATGTTGTTATGCCTGTTAAAAAATTTGAAAAAAAGGAAGGTATAATTAATAAGTTTTTTTACAATGACATACCCTCTTGATCCATGACCTCCAGATTCATGAATCTTCTTCACTCTCTCAACATAATCCTCTGGAAGCGTCTTTGTAGTAGAAGGTTCTACATACGTCATTGCCACATCATCCATTAGAGTAAAATCAAAAACAAGATAAAATTTTAAAAAGGGCATACCTTTTAAAAAGAATGTGTCGTGTGAATCACGGGCAGGGTGCTGCTGTGGTTGGAAAAGTGCATCAAAATTCCAGAAGCTGCATTTATTAAAATATGTTTGTAAATAACAGGAACATATCGGTTGCAGATATTATCATCAAATAAAAACCTTGTATAATATGAAAACATTGACTACTTATGAATGGGTAGACAAGGTTGCAAATAGTTCAGTTGCATAAATGACAGAGAATGGAGAATAACAGCTACCTGCTTTCAACATAATTATTTGTAGGCATCTCCTCAAATCTACAATCAAACAAACAGGTATTACATTATATAAGCTATCATCCATTAAGATGATGTCATATGATATGTTGTAGTTGGCATTACCCCATTTGAAGAAAAATCATCTGCATTTGTCGCCTTACCTGAAATAAGTTAATACTTAGATATAGAAATCCATTTCAGAACTCAGAAGAACATTTACACAATCTTTTTAATTACACATCTTGTCCAAAGAAACCTCATTTTTCTCAATTATACAAATATATCACAAGAAGACAAATGCAACATCAAACCAGATAGTGATGAATTGTATTCTTGCCTTGAGTAATGGATGGAGATAACCACCATCAACAGGAAAACCTTTTGCAAGGAAATTATACTCTTTAAACTGCAATTCCTTCCACTCGCCACTTGAAAAGCAATAGAAAATGCAAGTATCATTAGCTTTCAAACATCTTGATTTTCTTCAATGATAAGAGCATCCATTAATATTGTCCACAAACATAAGGCGTTTTAATACCTTTGCAGATTTTCTCGGGTTAAATCAGTGGCAGGCTTCCTTCTTTTTGGGGCATAATTAGGACCTTTTTTTACAGAGTAGCCTTTCCATATCCTGTAAAAAGTGTATAAATATAAAAACCACAAGTATAAGATTAAGATGCAACATGAATAAAATGTGTATGGGTACATTAAGCAAAATATATAACTAATGGGCAATTGCAGAATAATGAAGATAAAGTTGGAAAATTAACACACAACTTATATTGATGTATAACCAAAAGCATTATAAAAGGATGTCATGAGGAAATATTACTGAGGAGAAATAAGTTTTCTTCGCTTTAGAGCATCGATATCCTCTTGGTTGAGGGCCTGAAATGAAATAATCTTAATGGTCAAACATATGTAAGGACGATATGTTGAGTCAAACATAGAATTTATGTTCAGACACAAGATATAAGTTTTCCACCCGCCCCAATACACTCCCTAACAATATACCTGCTTTTTAAACATTACAAAATCATTTCCTTAAGAAAACATGCAAGTTCTTTATCAGATAAGCATATAAAGATAACAATACATTACTGTAAACCTTTTGTTAATTACGATTTACGTTGGTTCATCCTACACTTGACAACATAACAGTTGTAACCAACATCAAGTTGATGTATCATATCAGGAAAATACGTCATTCTAGCTAGTAATTGATTATTAATGAGTGAAGAGCTTGGTAGTCTCATCACCTCTCCTTCATTTATCTTTACAAGCATATCCTTCACATTGTCATCAACATGTGCAACCTACATCAAGTCAAAAATAATGAAAGATTGGTTTTACATATATTAATAAAGAAAACTAGCAACTTCAAATATAAAAAACATCACCACCATTACTCAATAAACTTCACCTTTCTTGAAACTTGTAACTTCCCCATCTCCACCCATTTATTTTTTATAGCTTGCTGGCATCCTATTTTGAAAACCGAGTCTCCCAACTTTTTCTGCATTCAAAAAATCAATTTATATATCTTCCAACAAGCACCCAGCTGTTCTCAAAACCAAAACTAAGCGTACAATGAAAGATCACACGCAATTAAATTCAGCTGTGAAATAAAAATAATCCATCTTGTGGGTAAAGATTGCTTCTTCTTTTTTACCTGCAGTTCTACCCGTGAGATGCCCTCTGGTGGGATGGCCATGAATAGTTGGAATTCTGGAGATCCATTAGCAGCATAAGTTTTGCCTTCAGCAGTTAGTTGCCATCTCTCCTTTTTAATATCCTATATGCAAAAGCATATTCTTGTTTATATTCAACCAGATTTATATTTCCATCAAAAATACAAAATAAGACCAAACATAATTGAAAATGGATGACAAGAGTTGAAGGAAAAAAAGGGAACTCCGTATGGGGTTATATCTTCAACATATAAGACATCATCAAGTGAAACACGTAAGTGAAAACCAAGCTCAGGACATTATAAGCTTAACTCTTGATGCAGCACAAAGGATCCAGGTTAGTGCAAACCAAAATATTATAGAGGATTCAAGAAGTTTAGCAAAGACAACACCAAAATCACAATTTTCCTTTCATTTATATTTATTAATCGTTGCAAATGTTTTCCATATATAAAACTACAAACATCCCAACATTATAAATTTATCTAAGTTTTAGCTCTACTGGGGCCAACTAGAATAAAATGTCACTATCTTTTTACAATATTTTCACATGACAAGAGTATTCATCAACAACACAGCTATATCTACATAATCATATCCCATGTTAGTTCATAACAATTTCTATTTCAATTATCTCCAAAAAGAAAATGCAGGTATAAAACAAAAAATTCATTTTGCAGAACCAAAGTTTCTACAGCTAAAGATTAGAGTAAGTTTATTCTCACCAATCAACCACTTCACAAAACTAAATTGCAGTGTTATGATGAAACATAACAACTAACGATGAGAATGTAGACTTTGTGTATCTGGATGGAGAATTATTCAGTCATACATACAGAATTAACAAATTCAAATACATAAAAACAAACCTGAGCATCAACGAATCGAAAGCCATTGAGGCTCTTAATAACATTGACGATCTCGTCATGACTAATCCCTTTCTCCACAGCGAACTCTCCTGAATCCTTTATCTCTTCATTCTTCTCCAGAAACCCTAACACTGCTTCTTCCGCCATACGTTTGACTCTAAACAACAAACAATCCTACACACAGATTAGGAACCCTAGGGTTTTGACTTTTGCGTAAACAGATGTAGAATACGATACTGAAGAGCTTAAATTTGGATAACATGAGCTAATTTAACAAGCACTTTGGTTCATCGATGAACTCAATCGGTGAATAACAGAAACTGACTCCATTGTATAAATGGATGCTGATGTATATATAGGTCGTCGGAGGTGGTATAACGGCTCACCTGATAACTCGACGGCGGAAGACGGTGGAGGAAGTAGATCGGCGGCGGCGGCGCTTGTGTGTGAGTGTTGGTGGTGATGATGAAGGGTATTTTGGTGAAAATGTTTTGACGGTGAATCAGTTTTTGGTTATGCGTAGACCGTGATAGAAAACGATTTGCGAGGCTATTCGGATCGGTTTCGAATCCCTCAGGCTAAAATAATCGTATTTCGGTTTATTTGATTACCCAATTTAGGGGCGAGCACTCACTCCACACACCCGCACTATATGATTAATCTAACAATGAAATCTTGTCATGTCATATTATGATACTATTCACATAGCAATATTTAAATGATAAACTTATGTCATGTCATATCAAAGACAAAATGTTATGTTATTTATAAAAACTATTATTTCTAACATTAGGAGGCTCAAAATAATAAAATTAAAAATAAAAATAACTTAAATTTAAATATATGAGAGATTTTTTTTTGTAAATAAGTAAGGGGGCGTTTAATTTGTCCTGACCGGCGCTAACCGCTGACTGGCTGACTCGGTCAGTCGGTCAGTGTGTTTGATATGCGTGAGTTTGTGCTCTGACCGGGTCCGGAGTTTCTAACCCAGACCTTAGAAATCGGGATTCTGACCCAGCTGGTGCGAGCCCCCTCTTCCCACCCCTCAGCCAACCCCTCCGCGAACCGCCCTCCCTTCGGTCGTCTCCCCACTGCGCGTTTCCCACCTCTCGGCAACCCCCTCCGCGGCCTCCCTCGGCGACCCAAACGCGCGACCCCCTTCCGCGGCCTCCCTCGGCAGCCTCCCTCGGTGGTGGTTGTGGTGGTGGTGGTGAGTTTAGTGTTGTTGCAGTGACGGTGACGAAGGTTTGGGGATTTAAAGACAGTTGGGGATTTGAAGAAAGTTCAAGAAGGAAATTAGGGTTTCAAATATTGGATTTTTATGATTTTGCTGCAGGTGTGTATGCTTATGTGGCTATTTTTATTGATTACACCACCAATTAAATGCAGATTCAATCAGAACTTCGGGATAATATGGTTATTTTTATCATTAAGCAGAGTGAGTCAGATACTGAATCAAACAGTCAAGTTTCAGTCAGCTTCTGACTCAGTCAGAAATTCTAATTGGGTCAGCTTCTGACTCAGTCAGATCTTACTGAGTCGGCGGTAATCAAACAGCCTCTAAATGGTTTAAAAAATGTTGTATTAATTGGATATTTATAGGGAACTTTTTTTATTTAGTCAACATAGCCATTGGAGTGGGTGGACCCATACCAACATTCGAATTCTTCTTCTCACCACAAAAGCGAGTGGACGTCGATTTACACGACATGTTTAGGCGGCAGCAGTGGTGTCTTTAACATCGTGGGGCGTAGGATGACAAGTTGTAATACTTAAAGAGTTACACTTTGAACAACAAACATCTAAAAGTTACATGTTATAGTTCAAAAAACGCATACTAAAATAATGATGTTATATTATTAAGATAAATAATTGTTGATTAGCTATTCAATGTAATAATTATTAAAGAATTAAACAATTTATAGTTTAATAGTTAAATATTTATGGGTTTATTTAATTAACATTAAGTAATAAACCATGAGGCTTGTTGGTAATTATAGGTTAATTGCCAAGAGGGTTAAACGTTAATTACTCCGGGGTGCAAGTTGTAAACAATTATATTATAAACAAGGGATTAAGGGAAACCATAATCCCTAATCCCCTAATAATTGTCACACCTCCCCCTCCCCTTCTCAGTTTCTTTGGCCTCCCGAACACCACCATTCTACTACCACAAACCACCATCGCCACCGGCATAAGCGTTGTCGCCACGTGAAGTTTTCGTTAGTCCGGTCATCTAGCGAGACTATTGTTACTTCCAATATGTGAAGTTTTGGTTGGTCGTCAAATAGGTATAACTTCACTCACCCCTGTGGTTGCATTTTTTGTTGTTTAAATCGAGTGTAATTGGATGTTTGTTTTAGAAATTTGGTTATGAATTAAATGATCATATAAAATCGCTTCCACTTTTAAAACTCAAAAAGTTTGAAAACGTTGCTAATAAAGTCCCGACTTTAATGGTTAAAATCAATACATGATACCCAACAAATTAATTGTTTTTTGGGTAGCTAGCAATCAAATGTAGGTTAAATAAACAATAGATAGATGAATGATACAAAAAGAAGTGTTGGTGGAGTGCACAAGACGTGTCTCCTTTAACCAAGAGTTGCAGGATCAATCTTTATTATATCCAAAAAAAAATTAAATACTATTTTATAACTCGATTCTTTTTTCGCAACAGTTTTTTTAACTGCATCAATGCATGCATAATGTATCATTTTTCATGTAGGTGAAATAATATGTAACGAACAATATATCATAAAAATATGATGTCGGTTTTCTTTCTCTATCATGTTCTTATTTAATAACTTTTTATTATTTATTTCTTTGTATTTTTTGTTTGTGTTGAAGTGATGACAGTTACGATGTACTTTTTCTATTTGTGTTTTGATATTCAGCCACGTTGCGGAGTTTCTCTCTCAAGCGCTTGAGGAACACTCTTTGATTGTACATATACAACTACCAAACTGAGGACATCTTCGAATGCCTAAAGTTTTTGTTTTTTCTCGTATAGAATTACGTATCTTATCACTTTCCCATTCCATGTGCGCGTTTGCAGAGACGTTGCGACACTGAGGCGTTAGATTTTTTCAAGGTTTCACGCTCTCGTCGCAACATGGTGTTTCATCATTTTGATATAAATGTTTGGATGATATCAACAATGTCCATGTTTCATTATTTTTTTATAAACGTACATGTGTTATCAAAATTTTCAAGGTTTTATGGCTCACCGTAACACTTGGGTTTTAATACTAGTTGGGCTTAATAACAAAAGTAGGATATAGACAAGGAAAAGCACTTGGCCACTTGTTATTCATTTGACGTAGGAGTGCAAGTCAAGTTAATACAAACTCAATCCTGAATCAATAACAATACAAGTCCATTTGTCTTAAACTGGAGTAAATGGGTCCCACAAATAGTGCATATCTTGTTGAATTGAATGTTGAATGAGATGTCGAAATCTCAAAGCGTTGTGTTATCTTGATAAGAATTTTAAAGAATAGTATTTAGTCTCATATTAGTGTGGGAACAAATGTATGTTTAGTTTATATGTATAAGCTTCTAATACATATTAAATTCTTGTGTTTTGTTTTACTCTATCACATATCCGCGCGCAAGGGGGTGCATAAAACCGGTTTATGGGTTGGAATTTATTAAACCAATGTGTTGCTCGCGTGACACGCGGACACGAATGCAACCCCAAAAATCGGGTCTGCGAGAGGTCAACCATGTTTGAACAATCTAGAATTTATGGATAGATGGTTACCTAAGGTGTTTCGAATGCCTTTGAATCCATTTTAATGATGATCATTGCTGTCTATTTATGAAAATAATGATATAAATGTTCTTTGTAATGAATTGTATTCCGTTACAACCCTATCATTTCCGTGTTTATATAGAAGCACATCAGAGAGGTCAAGATACACTGAAAACCACAGCGCAAGAACTCCATTGCTTCATCAGCTTCTGACTATCTTTCAGGCAGGTGCGAAGTCCGGCAGTACACTGCTTTGAACCGGTGTACCCTGCGAACAGACGATAAGGGAATTGTGTTAAACACAAGCTCGGTTCTCTTCATCTTCCTTCTGTTTCTTTTCTTTATTTTGCAGGATTACTTCCTGCCGATTATCACAAATTTCTTTTGATGTTACATTGGACCTTCTATTCTATCTGTTTCTATAATTCGTTTATGTACTTTTTCTAACATATCTTCACTTGGCGTGCCGAGCTTGATCGGATCCCCGCTCATCAGGCTTAGTTAAGGAGAAACGCCAATGTTAGTACTAACATGTGCCCCTTGTGATGCAAATTCCTGAAACTATGGAGCACATATTCATATTATGTTACTACGCCAAGTTGCTTTGGTCATAGGTTAGTACCTGGTGCCATCTTCCTCTAATCTTTTTCTTTTCACTTTGGATCTTCTGGAATTATTTAAAATTGTATCGGATTCTTCAAAAAGACAGTCGGTGGTTCATACCATAATCCTCGTTGCAATTTGGATACTTTGGAAATGCAGAAATCATGTGGTTTTTAAAGGACAAAGACCATCCACAAACATACTTTTGAATGATCTAAAGTGCTCCTGTTTTTTTTGGGTGAAGAGTGTATCCAATATTAACTTTCTTGATTGGCGGGATTGATGTAAACATAAGTTCTAAGTTGTTCTAATGTTGTTGTTTCGTTGTCATGTTATTTGGTCATCTGTTGTAATTTTTTTAGTGTATTTTACCAGGCATGCTCTTGTTCTTTTGCTAGAGTAGTTTTATTTAGTGAAATATTCTACCTTTCTAAAAAATATTAATAACAACACAAGTCAAATTGATCAGCCGGAGGAAATGATGAAAACATATAATTGTATGCATATAATTAAGTAAAAAAACAGAAGAAAATACAATAACCTTGAGTGGCTGATGGGGTGGTGTAATTTTCGTTTTTAAATTTATTCTTAAAAGCATGGATTTCAAATACCTTGCTATGTTTTATGTATATATGATTTTAAACATTATATACATTTTGAGATCTCAAAATAAAAAAGTCACACTCCCTTGATTCATTCAACCCTCAACCCTCAAAGAAGATAGTATCAAATACCAACTTACAAGCTTTCATCATTTATTGAGTCATTTATTAAAATGAGTTACTTCCAACCATACTTTTTTTAAAAGGCAACACTCCATTAAAAAGCATGTTAACAAGTAGCTAAGCATATCAAAAGAGTACATTATCAAAATAAACAAAACAATATATCAGACTCAATTAACTAAATTTTACAATAACATTACATTCTAAAATTACCTAGTTGTCCCAATCTATATAGTCAAGCTTTACCCGACCTTTAACCCAAAGAAAACTTAAACCTTTGATGTCTTCCAATAACTTTTTCACCGAGGGAGATTGGTTGCCAAATCAAGTCGAGTTTTAGATGATTTTTTAAATAACATACCGTCTTTTCAAAATATAAACTTGATCAAAATATTCAGTTTACATATTTAAATTATTAATAGCTAAATTATTTGTTGAATCGGTTGATTTTATAGAAATTGATTTATCACTACCAAACACATGAAAAACATATATTGGTGCCAATGAAAAGAACGTCATAGAGAATAAAATGTTCCACGTTATCATCTTTTGACCCACACACAATATTTTCTTTCCCTTGATAACGTGGACCCTGACTTCACCTATAATAAAATACTTTATGCCCTCCATCTTACCAAAAATGCTCAAATTAACCCCCTATTCTTTTAGATAGAAGAAAAAAGTAACCAGAAGTCTCATATTTCAATTCACTCATTGTAAAACATAGTAGGTTACATAAACCGTTTATATGTTATTATTATAGTTATTATTCATTTCCACTCGTGATCTATATTTTTGTTATGTGACTGTTCATAGCACGAATGAAATATGACATGTAATAAACATGATTTGGGATGTCACGTTAATAAATAAACAATTTGTTTATTGATAAACTCGTTTAATTAATTGAGTCGTATTTAATTTGAGTTGTTTAACCAGTTAGATTAAACAAGTAACCTTGTTAAAATTAGAGTTCAAAATTACATTTTAGGGTCATCTTGAAATCTGTTTACGACTCATTTAACCTATTCATAATTTTTCATCATATATAAACAAGTTACACAAGTCTAGTAGATGTATTTATCATGTTCTGGTCTTCAACTTCTTGGGCGAAGCTTTGTTGTGGTCTGGAGGCCCTAGCCCCCTTGTTTTTCACTCAGATACGGAAATTTATACGTAGTTCGTCCGAAATTTTTATTCGTATCGAGTCCGGCCCTCCTGATTTTGGTCTCATGAAACCCTCCCCCCCCCCCCTCCAACCCTATATGTTTGTTCAAGCACCGCCACTGGTCAACTCAACATATTAGTTGTACAACATGTTACCTAGTAATCCTTCAAGACACCCTTTCAAGTTTCAACTTAAGATGAATGTTCATATGATGGTCATCCTTGATTAAAATAATAAAACTATCATTTATCTTTTTTATTTTTTAAAACTGTTTAATTCATAATAGTAATTAAAGTTGATAAATCAACTAATTAATTAAAAAACAGTTAATTAAAGCTTGATATTTTAATCTGTTAATCCAAATTTCTTTTTTTAGCTCTCACGTGACATGAAGGTCTTTCATTTTATTTTTTCCTATTATGGACATTTTGCCTATTTAGACATTTATCTATGTTTATAAAGGATACAAACATCCAAATATCCATAAAACAAAGGGTCAAACTGAAAAATACAAACATATTATTAGTAGTTAATCCTTGGTCCTCACATAGCACATCCTTGACGTTCAATGGCTTTGGCTGCTAGGCCAATTGTTAGCCAACTCAAGCCAGTGGTTCAGAAAGATGAGCCCGCGGCTGCACCGGTCCCTTCACTTGCGGTCCAGAAGGCGAGACTGACAAATACACCCGCGATATCTGCGGATGGTGGGAAGATCTTGTTGCAGCCGAGGGTGTGCACGCTTAGATCCTACGGATCAGATCGGTTTGGAGTGATGAAGATGCGGAACATGGACGATGGTGGTGATGATGATGTGTCGCGATTCTTTGAGATGCTTTCGGAGTACATAGAGAGCTCGAAAAAGAGCCAAGACTTTGAGATCATATCGGGTCGTCTAGCCATGGTATTATTCATTTACATGGTTAATTCACTTTGTGTGATCAGTTTGTTTATTGATGCATTATATGTATATTTATTGCTATGAAAATTAACATCAAATAATCAAATTATAATCGAAATAGTTAAGAAAACGAACATAATTAACAGGATCAATTGATAGACATATGATTATGATAATTGATTTTTTGTGATCAGGTTATGATTTTACAATTTACCTATATAAAACCAGATTAATCGTACCAAACTGAAGTTAAATCATCTTTTATATTTTATGTTTTTTTAAATGACTGTCTATTTTTTTAAACTCAAAAAGATTAAAAATATTTTATTTAACTTGAAATATAATATTTTTATACTAAACATAAATTAGCATGGATCTAACTATATCTGTGGTTAACCGAAGTTATCAAACTATATATTTCCAATATAATCATCTGCATCATTTATAATCCCAACTGTTATAAAATTCTAAAACCAAAATATTGGTTAAACTTTGGATTTTATTTAATAAAGGAATCGGCCCACAACTAGTGACTTTCATAATTTTGTTCTTCTTTTTAAAAAGTCAATCATGTTTTACTTGTAAATTAAACGAACTTTTATTTTTATCTTAAACAAATAATATTTCCGTTTAAAGTCTAAAGAAAGTTTTGTTATAAGAATGTTAAACTAACCGTCAGATGTCATATACGGATGGTTATAAAACTAGTTATAAAATTGCTCCACAAAATATATGTGATAATAAAACAATATTTTGTTTTCAGTATAATATATTAAGAGGTTAGCATAATATATTAAGAGGTTATAAATGTTTCATCTTGTAGTATCCATTTAATCTGCTTGATTTTTTACTAAACATTTATAACACTCCTAACTATGAATTATTGTTAGATTGTATTTGCAGGGACAGTGACAATGGAAATTGTGACAGGTAACTCGCTATTTCGAAAGATGGATTTACAAGGAATTGAGGAGGGTGCAGGGGCATGTTTGCTTGCCGTAGCTTTCGCTGCGGCTTTCGCTTGGTTCTCGAGTGCTCGTACCAGAGTCGGGGGAGTTTTCTCAGTTCAGTGCAACACCTTTATCGATTCTCTCATCGATCAAGTCGTTGATGGGATGTTCTATGAAACTGACATCAATGACTGGATCGATGATATCTGAAAAGCAAAAACTGTCAAAACACAAAAGGATGAAGACGGGAAAATAAGGGGTTCGGGTGTTTAACACCAACTATGTGTAATTACGGTATGACAATTTGTATATGTCATGAAGACGGTTTACTACGGTAGAATATTGTAAACCGATATAGATAGATGAGAAAACACAAGGTGTTATGTAAGAAAATGGTATAGTTTTTAGCCTTTACTAGTACTTTGTGTATTATTTCTCTTTGTGATATATGTTGTAACATCTAAGCATGTAAGAAGCTACAACTTTCATCATAGTGATGTGATGTAATATTAATCAGCTATATAGTTTTGTATCTATGAGAATATGTTATGACTTTGTCTATTTGTAATATTTTTCTTGGGAAATATTATCTAATTAGTATTGAAGGTCACAAACTGGACAACTGGTCAATGGCACGATAAAAGAAAATGTTTTAGTGATTTATCAACAAGCACCTACGAAATATAAAAGGATAAAGCAAATATATAAGGAAAATATTACTCTAAGGAACCCATAATACGTTTTTAGACTTAAAAGGAAAACAAACTAGACATGATTTTTTAACGATTAAAAGATTATTTTAATTATATAACTTATGGATGAAAATGACCATTTGGTGGTCAAACGTACTATTTTAACGATTAAAATTATAAAATCAGGAATTCAAAAGTCTGATAAAAAAGAGTTAACATCATAGTTTACAATATTGTGTATGAGGTTAATGAAGAAAGAATGGAATGTTTTGTGAGTATGTTTAACAAATATAAATCGTAACTTATAAACTTTATAGTTATGTGTAATATTAAACGAAGTTAAATTTTTAACTGATTTTAAAAATCTTTTTACTCTAATAAAAGGGTAACTAAGATGGACATGTGTCATCACCACATTTCACAACACCAAAATTTTCCCGCTTCTCTCTCTTGTTAAATATCTCATTAATTAATTACTAATAATAAATTAAGAAAATTATCTTTTTATTAATTATTTTTCTAAGTAAATAAATTTTTATAAAATAAAATTTACTTCTAAAACATCAAACTTTTTTAAAAATATAAAATATTATAAAATTGATGTTTGTAAGTAAAATATTTATATACAAAAATAAAATAAAATTGGGAGTTATAATAAGTTTTAAAAATTTACATTTTTTTAAAATGTTTGCTTTAAAATAAAATTATTTTATTTTTCTTTTGGAAAAAATTAAAAAAATTAAAAAAAGGATTAAAAAGTTGATATAATTGTTTTATTATTTATAGTCCTTACTTATATATGATTTCAATTATGTTTTATCTTATAATATCGTTTTATAACTAATAATTTTTTTCCTATTTGATATTTTATTTTTTCAACCCGTGTTATACACGGGTTTACTAAAACTAATTTTTTTTTCCTATTTAATATTTTATTCTGTCACACCCCGAAAATCGCAGCGGAAGGTTACGAAACGTGGTGTTAACGGAAGTTGGAGATAATCCAACTTTTATAGTCAAACGTATTAAATAATAACGTCATTTATGAAAAACCATATAATTAACATCATAAACAAGGTTATAATAGTATTTTTGTCAACAAGGGTTAGACAACTCAAAATTTGACACGTAATATTGTCTTTTATTCATGAACCTAATATTATTTAAGGACGGTTGACACGTTTGACCCTCCAAAGACTTAGTTCTGGGATTTCCACATAAAGCTTACCTACAACCCTGAAAAGCATGAAAGGTAATAAAGTCAACATAAAGTTGGTGAGTGATCGGGTTTTCAGTCTCATAAACATTCATTTTCGAAAATAATATGATGAAACGAGATGTAATACACTTATCATAGACTAGCTAGGTACTATGATTAATCCAGGTCATAAGTCTATAATCAAACCAAGAAACACGTCGTTGCCCCACAACAGTCCAAACATATAAATTCCCTCGCAACATCCTGACCAGTGCGACTGGTCGCGAGAGTAGGCCATTCTAACCCGATAAATCTACCAATATAGTCTGTGGCCTCCCCGAGGTTAATGATTATAGGGGGATTTAGGGGCTCAATAGTATTTTCCCATACCACTGACCCAACTTATACCCTTATAACATATATTTATCCGTTTAGCTCATCATATATTTTGAAGTATTGTTTCTCATGCCTTTCCCCCAAAACAGTTAAAATAAACACGATGTTTAAAATGGGGCCGAAGAACTCACCTTGAGTGTGATTAACGAAAGGAAACCAACGTGCTAGACTTCCGATTAATGAAACCCTGATTATATGCATCATGGTTAATATACGAAGATTTATGCTTACAAGAATGTTTTTCACCCAACTTATTTGGTTATTTTGAAAAGAATGTCTTTATTATATTAAAATATCTTGGTCAGTTTCTTAAAAGAATTTATTTATCTTTCATAGAAAATTTGTGATACATTCGTCTTATGAACTAAAATCTAATTCTAGCGTATTCTTAATGCTTAACACTTAATCACTATCATATTTATCTTATGTTTATCTACTATGATTCTTAACTAGTTACTCTAGAGTTACGAAGCCTTAACTTTTCTATTTTGTATTATACATTTCTAGTTGACCTTTTTTAATGAGGATTTTACTTATTATTTAGCTAAATAGTGGACTTTTATATAAAGTTTATTTTATAGGCCCATTGTTACAATCGTTTGAGATTATAAAAATATATTTGATATTTATTTTTATGAAATCCATTTATTCGAAAATCTTATTTATTTGAAATCATTTTAAATAGGGTATGTGTATATTTATATATATTATTTTTCAGTTTACTTTATTTATTATTTAGGAAGTCTAAAGTCTTTATTTGTCGTTTAGTCAAGTCCTTTGTCGCAATCGTCCAGTTAATCTTAAGTATGATTATGGTTCCTAGATCTCAAGTTAATGTCAATCAAACTATTCATCTAAATGTAACCCTATAATGTGTTCAAACATCTAATTAATCTTGGTCATTTCTTTCTATGACAAACAATATTATCTTGATTATCTTCCTATTAACATTTGTTCATCATCTTCATCCATTCTACATTCTTACCTTGACATCTCTTATTGTGTTAAAATCCATCAATTTTCTCAATCTTATATGAACATAAATACATACACAACATGTACATATCTATACCTACATATACATGTCTTCATACAATCCCAATCATACCATTAACATGATCTCATCGAATATTAACCTATTCTAAATATATTTTCAGATTTATTCAACCATTTCAAACACATATTTAGATCCAAAATCATCAAATCATCAACTTTTGTTAACTTTAAAGTGGGTGAAACTAGGGTTCATCAAGATCTTCATCTTGATCACCCATGCATGAAGAAATCTAAATAATTTAATCAAGAATACCTTAAGTACAATAAATTGAACAATACATACAATGATAGCACCTAATCTTCAACTTTTGATTACAGCTTCAGGTTCTATTCGAAGTTTCAACTAGAATTTTTAGAGAGAATGTAGGTGAAGGTCACTAGTGGTGGTGGTGTTAGCGGTTGCCGAGAGAGATGGGGGGGGGGTTGTTGATTGCGGGTGGTGATGGTGTTCGAGTTGGCGACGGGGCCCGATGGTGTAGGTGATGGCGACGGGGGTCGATGGTGATGGAGGTGGTGGTTGCAGTGACAGGCAGTGGATATGGTGGTGACGGTTGCGGCGGTTGGTGATGGTGGTGGCGGCGAATGGTGGAGCAGGCAGCGGTGGGTGGTCGACGGTTTGATGGTGGTGGCGACGGGTTGATGGTCGCGGTCGGGGTGGGGGCGTGCGACGAAGGTGGCAGGTGCGGTGGTGGCTGGCGGCTGCGGTGGAGGTGGCGGTGAAGTGTCGGCGGCGGTGGGGTGCCGGCGATGGGGGGGCGGCCGAGAGGTGATGATGGTGTGTGTGTGTGTGTGGAGTGGAGAGGAGAGGAAAGTGAAAGGGTTGTGTGTGCATATGTAGTTTATATACATATAGTGTGGGGGTGAGTTGTCTTGCATGCAAAAGAAGGTGATCATCTCATAGATTTAGTTATAATTAATAATAATAATAATAATAATAATAATAATAATAATAATAATAATAATAATAATAATAATAATAATAATAATAATAATAATAATAATAATAATAATAATAATATTATTATTATTATTATTATTATTATTATTATTATTATTATTATTATTATTATTATTGTTATTATTATTGTTATTATTGTATTAATCTTATGTCTCCATCGGTTAATTGGCAATGGGAGTTCACGTTAAACATTGGTCAAGGTCTCAGAAAGTTAAACGAGTCAGAGATAATAAATAAACGTTTATTATTATTAGACAGAGTTGAGCTGGCGTTGACCTGATTTGACCGGGTGTCAAAGTAAACATGGTTAAAACCAAACTTATAACTTAATTTCGAATTCTACGGGGGTTGGATGTGGTTAATATGGTTTCACTAATTGAAATCATTGTTGAGCTTCAAAATTTGCCAAAAACTTAATACATAAGCGTACCATAGCAAAAATACTAGTAACCCACATTCTTCAATCGTTTATTCCATCATTTTTAACCTACATAAACCATCATGAGATCCTATCCTCTCATATATTTAAAGTAAAAGAGTTCCAAGAGTGAAAGACGCATGAAAAGACAAATGAAAAAAGACCCGACAAAAGATGTGTTCGGTTTCATAAGCACGCATGTAACAATCCTAAGTTCATGACCTGAAATAGTTTCGATTAAATGATTGGTACATGATCTACCAGCTTAACCCCTTAGTCCAAAGCGATTTATAATCACAATTTAGAATCTAATACACATTATGATGACACTAGTAGAAAACCTGCACGATGCGACGTTGACAATTTACATCGTGATACTTGTTTTTTGTTAGTTTATTAATCCTCTCGTGATATATTATATATTAAGAGATTTTAGTTAAATAAGAACAAATACATGAATAAGAAAATATCAATCATAAACATAGTATTTCAAAAATAGAGAGGCTTTTGAGAGACATTACGATATACTTCTATCTAGTATGCATGCACGTGCGTTGCACCGGAGGATACATAACTGATTATCTATAAAAAATACAAAACAAGAGACTATAAGTTATTGTTATATTCTTAAAAAGCTACATCATCATTAAATACAAAGTTTTTTATTGGACTCAAATTTGAGCATATAAACATCATATGGAAGAGCAGTTTTGTTAGAAGAAGTGAGAATTAGAATGACCCATGAGCCCCATGATTAAAAATATACTTACAAGAAGCTAACCTCATGTTCGAATTGTTTACAACTCAAGTTAACTCGTGATCAATAAAAATAATTTGTTTTATTCAGTTTTAATTAATTTTAATGTGTTTATATACAAGGCTCGAAATAACACATTAAAAATCTCAAAACATAAGCCTAGTCGGCTTGAACTTTATACAATCAAACTACCTTTAGCTCAAATTAGCTCGGGCGTTTATGAGTTGATAAACTCAAGTCAAATCAACTCAAGCTTATACAAGCAAACCACCTTTGTGGTCTTGTTTTAATCATCCAACAAAAAAAGATTAAAACTAAGACAAATTCTATAAAGAAAAACCAATATTTTTTTATAAAACATGATACATACAATCAAATGGTTATTACAAACATCAAGATCCCTCAACCATAAATATTCGAAAACTGTTAGTTGTGTTTGTGAGTTCATTAGACTCTACTTTTGATGTTCCAATTGTCAATGTTCCAAATGCTATTCACAAAAATTGTAGCTTCTAGAACAACTTTTTTCTGGTAATGGTGTGTACCCTTTGACTTATAATTCAATACATAAGTCAACTTCTTTTTTTCTTGTCACACCCCAACCTTGACGGCGGAATCGTCGAGATGTGAGGGTTAAGATTGTTCACAGCCACATAACGTTATATTAAATTGCAAATATTATTTATCATAAGTCTTAAAATGAAATACAACCATAAGTCTCAAACAAGAGATAAGTTCAAACATAAATCAAAACATAGCATAACATTTTGTTTATTTAACTAGGTCCAAGTCCTAGTTTTATTGCAAGCTTCAAAGTCCACTTTAAACTTGGGTGTTTCCTGAAACATGATAAAAATAAGAGTCAACTAAAAATAGTTGGTGAGTTTCCAAGGTTTTCATACATAATATGAAAAATGTTACAAGTAGCAATTAATGTCATAGGTCATAAGCAAGTAAGGTTATAGAACACATATCGTTACAACCAAACCTCGACTTGATTACAAGTATAAAAGATTGGCTAAGTGTATTTGGTTCCCATGATGAACAAGCATACGTCATCAGGAGTCGGCAATACCTCGACTTTAGCACCAAATAGGCTTGTCAGGCCCAAAGATCTAAGACGTCGCCAGGCTAGCAATAGTTAATGATTGTTAAACAAACTATGTATCTCATATAATCACTTACAATACACAAATAACCATGACAAAATAATAAGTTGAATTGCAAGTGATTTACAAGTCTCAAATGTGTATAAGTGTATCATGTATAAGCAATCATGTTTCACCCCAAAATAGTGTGAAAATATAAAAAAAAGGGGCAAGGAAACTCACATGTTCAATAAGTATATAAGAGATGTTTAATATGAATAAGAAGCGACGTTCCAAAGTAAACCTTCACGAGGTACCTAAATATGTATATATTTACAAGTTTTAAGTTAATAATAAGGTTAACGATTTAATTTGAACTAGGGTACTAGAATTTGGGGATTTAAAAATAAATAAGATTAGTGAACTCTTTAGTAAAATATTATTTATAAAATTTTTAAAGGAATTAAATCCTTTATAATAATTTGTGAAATTTGATTATAAAATATATATAAACGTTTTTAGCTCTATAATTATCATGATTAATCCATCATTATAAAATATATAGTGACTAAATAATAATAAGTAATTTAAACTATTATTTAAAAAATCTATTTTTTATAAAAATAAACTAAGCATTAATATATGTTTGATAATATTTAAAAAAAGAAAAGAAAAATGTTAAAGTATTTATAATGGGAAATTTATAGAAAATAATTTTGATGGTTATAAAAATATTTGAAGTTTAGAAAAATCATTTTTATATTTATTAAGAATTTTGCATAATTAAAATGAGGCTGAAAAAGCCTTTAAAAAAATGTGCAGGTCACTGGGTTCGAACCCGTGACCTTAGGTATGTAATGTGAGTGTGAAACCATTAGGCTGGGTAGCCTATGCCTGTTAAGGCTTGGTTTCTATTTCTTAAAACAACTAAAGCCTTGGATCCCCAAATTCACATAAACCCTAGAATGTTTATGAATCAAATTGATCATCAATTCAACGTTATCAATCAAATTAAGTTTAGGGCTTTTGTTCCCCATGAGAATTCGAGTACATGTATGTATTTAACTTACTTGATTCGTTTGGTATTCGATGCTCGCGTTATGAACCTAGGTCGCGACTGTGGAGAAACTGATTCAAGATGAAATCGTCGATGAAAATCAAATTCCTTTTACAGTAAGCTTCTAGTGACCCCAACGATGAAAAGCCCTCTGATAATTGCAAGTTAACAAGCTCGGAATGTGGTCTACGGGTGCTGCAGGTTGACGGCTAAAGGTGGAAATCGAATGGAATGTTTATGTTGATTCCAGGTGAAATTGAGGGTTGAATTCGATTAGGATTAGTTAGATGATTGTGTATATTCGTTTAATTTGATTATTATTTCGTTTCAATGCTCGAACGGCTATGGAATTAAAGACATCGGTTATACACTCGATTGAACTCAGTAACCGACGTTTAAATGAGATTAATTGTTGCGTTAAGGTTCAAATCATGTTCCAGAAGAGTTCAAGACGGTTTTTGGTATAAGAATCGACCCATATCGGGTGTTTTTAAGGTGGCCGGAGACCGCCGGTGTTAGGCCGGATTTTTGGCCGGAAAATCGGGCAAGGGGCGGGTGGTTTGGGTCCTTTTTTTTATTTTTTGATTAATTATAGATTTGGTCCCTCAATTTTAATTTTCTTTTATTTTATGCACAAAGTTTCCATTTCAAGTTTATAAAATGACAAATTAACCCCTTAACCTTTTTAAACTTTAAGATTAATTAATTTTAATAACTTATCAACTATTAGTCTTTTATAAATCATTGTTATCATCTTTAAATTTACCAACATTACTTTCATTTATTTATTGTGGTTAATATTATTATTAATTTTATTAATATTGTTATTATTATTGGTATTATTCTTATTTTACTTTTCATATTAATATTATTATTATTACAATCATTATTAAGATATTTTTTACTTAATTAATATGTAATCATTTATATTATTATCTTTCAAGTTAAAGAATTAAAAAGAAATAAGCATAAGTAACCCATAGATTCTTATCAAAGGCATAAATAGTCCTTAAAATAATTTAACAAAGTTACTTTTAAACTTAACAAAAATACGAGATGTTACATTTTTGTTGCTCATCATTCCTTCTAAAACCACACAAATAAACAACACTTTGTTTTTCAGCTACAATGATGTTTTGCCAAGCTCATAAAGCAGATCTGTCTATGTAGTACACAACCACAATTAGCATTGGCAACTTCAAAACAAAACATCATATTATCACTTTCAAAATGCAATGGCAAACAACACTGCAGAATAGTTGCAATAAACAATCAAGCTAGTCACTAAAGAAAGATCATGATTTACTCACTTTGATCTTATAAGTTCTTGTTTTCATCCCTTTGATAATATGAATCAACTTCTACAGTTTCTAGTTAACCAGGTAGTAATCTAATGCGGGTGAAATACCTAGGTGTATCAAAGACAACAACAACTCGTTGACGTCAACCAATATGTAATGTAAATCGAAAACCTCAAAATAACTTGAATCGAAGAGGAAATAAGATCAGTAGTCGGACATACCTCGGTCGTAGCCTCGTAGGAAAGTAAATTTAAACCGCCATGAAAGCCTAACCTGTTTCTACAATAGTTTCTGCAAAATATTGATATACCAAACTGAAAAATAATGCTCAAAATATATCAACATTGTTAATAAACTCACCATTTGCCCTTTCTTATTCTGCGAGTTACCAACAACTGTTTCATTAATTCCATGCTTCCCCTTCTAAATATCCATAAAAGTGTCATAACTTTTAAAATAATCAGTAGAGAATCACAACCCTGGAAATATATAAGGTGCTTTAATTTACAACAAACAAATATTGGGTTTATTGTTGAGCAAGATCGTAATTAACTCTCATTGGGGCTTAGGCTGAAGCAACCAAGTAAGGAAGATGTAATTTTGTAATTTCATCAAGTAGTTGATCATACATAAGATGGATGTTTTGATTCTTGCACAAACCAACCATTTATATTGTCATGGAAAGATTTATAGATTAATAATTACTCTTGTCAATCATTAAAACATAATAAATCCGTAAAAAATACTTTGATAACACCTATATGATACCGACTAACACAAAGTATGCCACTCTAACCAGTTTGATTTTTAAGTTTCATTTCACAGATTTGTGCTTTTAAACAATTATTTAGAATCTACAAATATGTACCTTGTGATTATCTTCAAAGATTTTGTAAGGCCCTGGTGGCTTAGTCGTCAACAGAGGTGGAATGGAACTGGAAATGGGTGGTCGATGATATTAAACATTTGTTAAGCGAGTAAATCAAGAAATGAAACCAAACCTGGAATCTTTTGAACCTTTAACTTGAAACTTTGAACCACCAAACCATAATCTACTTCTTCATTTAGGTGTGAGAGAGATAGGAGAAACTTTGTGAGGTTTGAATTTCAAATCCCCTGGTACTTTAGGTGGGATGGTTTTTAGAGAGCTAGTGTCATACAGATTTTGAATCACCCACCACACATAAGGATACGCATGATTTGTTGCTTTTAAGGGCATGTGCATTACAAGGTTGTAAATTGTGCATCAAGAGTAGTAAAACTCTTAATTTTAAGAGTTTTGGCCAAAATGACATTATTACCCTTCCTATATGCATATTAAGATACTATAGATAATGAACTACACCAATTGGGTTATGCCTACCCTAAGTCCTCAGGCTTGTCCCAAACGAACCTCGATTAAACTCATTCAAACAACATTGAAATCAACTCATTATATACCTCGACATATAACCAACGTTAAATCATCCCCCTTAACTACAAAAATCAAATTTCAACAATATAAATTTCAAAAACAAACAATATAGAATCAAAAAACACACTACTAAATTCAATCATCCAACACAAAATTTCAATCAAAAAATACAACTTTCAAAACAGAACACACAAAATCGATTAACAAGATACCAATTTCAAACATACAATATAATTTTAAAGAATACAATCCCTTTTTTTACAACAAAAATTAAGTTGTTACAATAACCATCACTTCTAGTGTATAAAAAAACTCATTTCATGTAACTAGACCAATTTCACCTTCACAAAATAGGGTTTTTGGGTGCATCAAACCTGCGACTCCATCTTCTCTAGAACCCTCTTCATACTAGCTACAATCTTATATCCTTCAATTCAAACAACAGCTATCATCTATCTGCTTCAACAATGGCGACCGTTATGCAGAAAATCAAAGATATCGAAGATGAGGTATCATCCCTATTTGATCTATATACTTTCGTATTTCCATCTGTATAGATATTAGAAACATCGATACACCTTCGTTAAAACAACGTTATTTTAGCAATCGAATTTCTGTTTTCATTGATTCGTTTTTCTTCAATCTCAATCGATGTGATCCAACTGTAGTTGTTCGAGATTACCGTGTTGGTAAACTTAGATACACCAGTTATTATTAAAGCTGCAATTTGATCATATTTCAAAGGGATTACTATATAACTGATTTATACTTTTGGAGGAAAATATGTTTATTTTGAGAAGGGAGTGGAAGCTCAATTAAATGACCATTTTTGAGAAGGGAGTTTGCCTGTGTAAATACTTTATAAAATCTGTATGAAAAGGCTTGCTTGTGAGCACTAAGGTTTAATCTCAAGAACCATAGGGTCTAAAGGGAAGAAACCTTGTCGTTGTTCTTAGAGAAGAGCTGCATCTTGATATTTGATGGCGCCTCAGCTAATTTTTGCTACAAATAGGATATGTTGAACATATGTGTGAAAATATTGATTGCTGTATTGAATTTCATGTTATGCATCATAATTTGAATAAAAGAAGGCTGTAGTTTAAGAAAATCAAAGTCATCTTTGCAACTGGAAAGTACGGTACTGAAATCAATGGGTCAACATTTGACTCTTTGATTGAGGACAAGCATCTATATGTAAATGGATCACATTCAAAAGTTGTCATTGAAGGATCACATCCTTAGATCTGTTGTTTGTTTGTGTGGCTGGTGTGCCTTAGCTTTAACCTTAGGTGGCATAATGTGTAGTGGTCATGGTGTTCAATGTAAAAAGGTGCTGATATACACATCATCTCACCCAAAGTAGGTTAACTCTTATCTGAGCTTGCTCACTTTGTTGTTGATCATAATTTTGAATTGTTAAGCGAGAATATGGTTTGTTTTAATTTTTGTAAGTTCATATGAAGTGACACAAGGAGTGACTGGACATGTACAAGCAATTTTCAGTTTTAAAAGTATAATTTCATTGGTTTAGGTGGATATTGAGTTTAGATCATTGCTTCCAATAGCAGATGCAAATTTGTTGAACTTCACACAAATATAAAATGAATGCCTAATCTTATACACATATTACTAAATAGAAGATTTTACCAGTACCGGGAAATACCCTTGCATTAAATTCTTGCTCGAACAAATATTAATATGAAATTGTTAGACTAAAACGTGTGGCATGGCGCCCTTTGTAGATGATTAGTGGATTACTATGGGTCCAAATATGACATTATTTACTGTGGGTCCAAACATGACATTACTGGCATATGTTTAAAACAGTGAAAGTTAAGTGACTTTGCATTTAATATTTAATATGGAAGGTTACTAATTATGACTGGTGAATGAAGTACTAGTCAGTTTATATAAATTGCTTTATTAAACTTCAGATTAAGAGCTATATGATTAGAATTTTAGCCTCTACTTAATCTGTTTGGAAACTGCAAGTGTTTCAAAATCTTTGTATTTTGTTGGCAAAACTGTTAAAATAGTAATAATGGATCTTACTATGAACAACTCCATTAATCTTCATCTAGCAATTAGGTAATTAATTAGATGGTTAGCCACTTAGCCTCTGAATGCATTAATGGTGCACAGCAATAAATGATTAAAAACTCTTGTATCTTGTTAGTGGTGTTGTTTTGTAAAATACGACCCAACTATCAGAGAAGAATAAGCTGTTAAGTCATAGTCTACCATTGGTGCTAGATAGGACATTTGCTTGGGTGATAATCTACTTTTAACATTGGCTAGAAACTTACTGACCATGTTTGCTTCTAATCTATCTTTAAAAAGACAAATTATCCCTTTACATAGCATTATAATATTTGATGATTACGTTTACTATTAGTTTGAGACTTTGAGGATCAGCACCCTGCTAGATTAAATCATAAACTCCATTTCAGCCGCCTTCAAGGTGAAAAGCAATGGAACATCATCTTTTAGTTTGTTGTACTTTGGCCATGGTTGACATGATTCAAAAATCATAAGTGCCAAATTAATATATTTGAGTCTAACTATTATAAAACCAGTTGAGGTAATATATTTGTGGAATTTATGGAAATCTGCATCGACTTATGGTAGAAACCATCTAGTTCATCAGATTTTAGCATCTTATTGGACTGGTTTGGAAGCTACTATATCTGACCATATTTTTAAACAGGATTGTTATTTATGTATTCAAACTGCTGCATGTAAATGAATATTGTATTTTTTGTTCTTTTAGATGGCAAAGACCCAAAAGAATAAAGCAACTGCACATCACTTGGGATTATTGAAGGTACACATATGTCAATTACTTCAGTCTTCATGTAGACTGCTTTTGGGACCGTTTTAATTCATATTAAGCAGAACTGAATGGATCAGTGGATTTTGGATTTCAGGCTAAGCTTGCAAAATTGAGAAGGGAGCTTCTCACACCTACTTCAAAGGGAGGTGGCGGTGCTGGTGAAGGTTTTGATGTGACAAAAAGTGGTGATGCAAGGGTTGGTCTTGTCGGGTTCCCTTCTGTTGGGAAATCAACACTGTTAAATAAGCTAACTGGCACTTTTTCGGAGGTAGATATTTTGTTGTTGCATATTATATACTTGTGTACTTTAAAACTGTTGTTTTCAACTTGGCCCACCCACAATTATCTAACTAAACACGAAGTTACAAAACATATTAGTTTTCAACAAACTTAGAAACTTACAATTTAAATAAGGTTTTAGCTTTATGATATTTGAACTTAGTTGAGAGTATTATTGTTGTTCATCTTATATATGGCATTCTAAAGCCCTGATGTATCATCACTATTATGTTGGTTTGGCCAGGTTGCTTCATATGAGTTTACTACTCTCACCTGCATCCCAGGTGTTATCACATACCGAGGAGCTAAGATTCAGGTAATACTGTTTCTGTTTTACTTTTTTTTTGCTTAGGTGTATTCTAGAAAGGAAATTTTATATGTTTCAACTTTCAACATAACCTTAAGTAGCCTTTGATATTTGAAGTGTGTCTTTTAAGTTTTATCAGTCATTGATTGTTTACTGGAATCCAGATTAACTGATGGACATGCTATAAAGTATTAAATGACATAGTTCTTGCAATTCTGTGTTTAATGGGTTTTTTCAGGCTTATATCATTTTTTGTAATTTTTATTTTTCTCTTCTGTTGGCAGTTGTTGGATCTTCCTGGTATTATTGAGGGTGCTAAAGATGGAAAGGGTAGAGGAAGGCAGGTAAGCTGTGATTAGTTTTAGTTGCAATTGCTTGCTATAATCTGATTCTTGCACTTTTCTAAAATCAAAATCAATATGCATGGAAAAACACAAACCTGTTGCTAGGATGGTTAAAAATATATCTTTATTCTTAATATCGTTATACATATGTTGGTAATGCTTATGCTTTTTCCTGTATTTCATTAACATATTTGGGTTACTGACTTAACAATAATTGCTCTTGCTGTTTAGGTTATCAGTACTGCCAGGACATGCAACTGTATTCTGATTGTGCTGGATGCAATAAAGCCAATAACCCACAAGCGTCTAATCGAGAAGGAGCTTGAAGGGTTTGGCATTAGGTAAGTTTATAACCTAGTAATGTGTTTTTTTTAGTTGTTTCTTTTCACTTAATTTCTTTATTTTGAGAAAATTATAAAAGAGAAACGTTTTGGTATCTTGTACTAAATGGTATAGTGGAATATCTTGTGTAATTTTGATCTTGCTAAAATAATGTGGGAATATGTGTATATGCAATATAATCTGATTATACTCTTATAACCTTATTTCTTCATTAATATATATAATCTGTTTTTATGTGATTTCAGGTTAAATAAGGAGCCCCCAAATCTCACATTCAGGAAAAAAGAGAAGGGCGGGATTAATTTTACATCAACAGTAGCTAATACACATCTGGACCTTGAAACAGTGAAAGCAATATGCAGCGAGTACAAGATACATAACGCTGATGTCACTCTTAGGTTTGATGCAACTGCTGATGATCTCATAGATGTTATTGAAGGGAGTAGGATATATACTCCTTGCATCTATGTTGTCAACAAAATAGATCAGATCACGCTTGAAGAGCTGGAAATATTGGATAAACTTCCTCACTACTGCCCTGTTAGGTACTAATCTCAAGACACTTGTTATTGTTTCTTTGTTTTTTTCATTGTGGCAAAAATGATGTATGCTGTACTGACGTGGAACTAAAATATCATATATGGATCACAACGTCATAATTTCATGTTTAATATGTTCTTGTAAAGGCTTTCTTCTTTTATATGTTGTGACAAATTCTGATACAACCAGAAACACCACACAAAAATAATCGGGCTTTAGGTTTTTGCATCTAGCACGTTTACTCAAACCCACTGTGTTTGGGTTGACATATTTAAGCGTTTTATTTAAACAGGCCGACCTCAAACCTATCAACCCGTTTACGACCTTTTAAGCCCATTTATTAGAACCCTCCAACTCATTGAACATGTTTACAACTAGTTCACTCATTTGACTCATTTAGATAAACAGGACATGTATGGGTTACACAATTTTAAGTGTGTCCGGTTAGGGTTAATGTCTTTGACATAAATAAATTTTACGCGTAGTGTTTGGGTAAAACAAACCAACCCGAAGTGATTGGCACCCATTTACTTTTCAATACTGTTGAATTTTTCTTAATATCTATGATATGTTGCAGTGCTCACTTGGAATGGAATCTTGATGGTCTGCTAGAGATGATATGGGAATATCTGAATTTGACTCGTATTTACACAAAACCCAAAGGGATGAATCCAGACTATGAGGACCCTGTAATTCTTTCATCCAAAAAGAAAACTGTTGAGGATTTCTGTATAAGAATCCACAAGGACATGCTTAAGCAATTTAAGTAGTAAGTGATTTATCATAAATTGTAAAATAAGAGATTTAGTAATTATCAGTAGTAAGATCTCATATAAAGTTTTACATCTACTTTCAGTCTGCCTAATTTCAATATTTGTATACTTTTTTTTTTGTCATTGATCTCATGATATAATGCAGTGCTCTGGTCTGGGGTTCTAGTGCAAAACACAAGCCACAAAGAGTTGGCAAGGTAAGCTCTATGTCACAGGCATATTTTCATATCCTTTCAGACTACAAATGGGTTCGAGTCAGAACAAATCATTTGGTACGGGTTTAATTGGGTCGACTCATTGGAGTGCACCAGGAACTGTTTTTGGTCTATGTTATCTTATAAAATTGGCATGTTAAATGTGATTGCGAAAACTTTACTAGTACAATGTTGAACTTTATTTTGGCATAAAGTGAGTTAGGAGGTTGTATGCATTAAAACTACACTATGGGTGATTTTCTCTCTACTGGCTCGTGTTACACCTTGATGATTATGATTTATAAAATTTCCATAAATGGCAGGAACACGAGCTTGAGGATGAAGATGTTGTGCAGATCATTAAGAAAGTTTAAATATAAGACCACCAAATCTCTTGCTCCATTTTTGAGTGTTTTACATCATCTGGATGCAATTATAGAAGCCTATCAATGTTACCAGTGTGTTGAGGTGGCTAAGAAGCAGGTAAGGTTTATCAATGAATGGTTTCTTTAGCTTAGTGTTTGTTCTGGATGCTGATGTGTGTCTAAACATTAGTGCAAAGATATCATAACTTAAGCTGATTTATGTATGATCATTTCAATATTTTGGTTTACAACTCTTCTGTCTATATTTACACGTCTTGAACTGAACTTCAAGATCTATTTAGGAGTAGCCTCTATATTCCTTCGAGTACAAGTAAGGTTTGCCCTCATCTCACCCTTTTGCTCCCCAGACCCTAATGTACTACTGGGATTTTTGCTGGGTAAGTTTGTTTGAATTGAATTTCAAGTAATGGTTGTGGTCCGCTATTGAAAAGACCAGTGAGGTCACATCTTAGGCAAATTCACTTCGGGGACTGTTGTTTTCAGCCTAAGACTGTACATTTTTGTCGCGTTTATGGGACCATTAACCCGAACACAGTCATGCAAAAAAGGAACACGTGCATGCCTGATCAAACGGGTCCTGCCATTCGGGTCCAAGGACCAGCCTGGGCTCCCAGGGAAAAACCATTTTGAGACGACGTTTCATTTGGTCAACTAAGGTTTGGGAACCGCTTCTAGGCTGGGCCGGATCAGTGGTTTTGGCTATACTGTTCTGTGTTTTTCAGTTCTGGTTCACGTCAGGCTGGTCCAGTCTTGTTATCACATGATGCACACCCTTGGTCTGATCATGTGATCATGGTCAGGGCTAGCTTGAAGTCTGGGTATGAACTATTTTACACCGACTGACAATGGTTGGGTAAAAACTTCTATTAGGTGTGGTATTTTGGTCCATGCAATCTCAACGTTTATATTTTTGTTGTTATATACATATAAATTCTGTCATTATCAATACCCACTTTTTTGGTCAGGACAGTGCAGCCAGCTTTTTGTTCATATCCAAAAGTAAGTTTTAGAATAATATTTCACTTAGTAATGAAGTTCTAGCATTTGATTGTTGTATAGTTTCCATTGTTGTTTGACTCGGATCGGATCGGGATTCGGTTGGCCGCCGGTCCGATCGGTCTTACCGGGATTCGGTTGGCCGCCGGTCCGATCAGTCGGACCGGGATTCGGTTGGCCGCCGGTCCGACCAATTACAATTTGTTTTGTTGACAAAGTACCGACAGTTTTAGACCGGGAACTGGGTCAGATCATATTTGATATTTTTTAGTCTTTGATTTTAATGGGTTTAGAGGTAGGTCGGATGATGAATTGGGGTGTAAAACATGATTATTGTTGAGTTTTATATATAGTTATAAAATACAAATATAAAATACTTTTATTGAATTATATATATTTAATATACATATATATGTAATTATGATGTCATTAGGTTCTTAACTCTGATTCGACAGGTCCAACCGGTCGACCAACTAATAGGGGCAACCAAGAACAAATTTTTTCTACTGGAACGACCAGAACCGGTTGGATTCAACCATCTAGAATCGGTTGTACTTGTATACGTTCGGTTTCCGGTTCTTATAATATGTGTATACGCTTTCCTGTTCGGTTCCGGTTTCGAACCCGGGCATGTATCTAAAACCGTTTGCCCATAAAAAATTTGAATTCTAATAAATTATTAATTTATTTATGAAGCAAGTTTTACAAATTGTAAACTAAAAGACTTTTAAATAATATCTACTTAAACTCCAATACGACATTGACTTTCAAACTTTTACAAATCAAAGCAAACAATAGTAACTAAAAACATCATTAAAGAATAACGTTCATTGTCAAAACCACCTTGAAAAGCAGTGCTAGCAGGGAGTTTTTATGGTTTGAATATTTAAATTGTGGTTTAATTTGAATATTGATTTCTTCGTTTTAAGTAATCTTCACATCAGGTCACTATTTTAGATTTTTCAACAAAATCGGTTCCTTACCTTTTTAAACAAAACCAGTTTACCGGTTAAGAAACGAACTGATTAGGTTACTATAAGGTTTGGTTCGGGTTTTCATATTTAGGTTATCCGGTTCTTGGTTCTAACCGGATCGATTTTGGTTCTAGTCGGTTTGAACTAGTTGCACACCCTAGTTGCACACCCTTACCAGTAATGTGACTGTCTGCTTTCCGAACCAGTTCTGAAAACAATGATAGTTTTAGCGTTATTTTTTCAATAATAAAAGACACTCAAGTTTTAATTTTTGTTTTAATTTATGAATTATTTTAGTGTTATTTCTTTTCCAATTTTAAAAGTTTTTAAAATATATTTCAACATATGCAACTAGAATAAGAGTTGATTTGAAGAAAAAAAAGTCACTAAATATTAACTAAGCTTCATAGTTGTTATATCTGTCAATCTCAAGAAATAAATGCTAAATAACATCTTTAAATATGGAAATTGTGTTTGTAAAATTAGTCATAAGTTTAGTTCAAGTTTTAAAAATATTCTACTATTTACGCTGTTAGTTAGACTCGAGTTTGGCTCTTTTACATCTATAAGTAGATACACGTTTCACAACAACCTTTCTCATGATCCACTCAAAAGATGTAAATCATTTTAATCACTTTAAAGCCACATGGGTTAAGATGAAACACAAAACCCATGCATGTCCCATGTCTTTAATCGTTGATAAGGACATAAATACATGGTTCTAAAACTAATAGTTGAAGTACAAAACTTATAATTTCAATCAACAAAAAATGACATGTATAAATGACAAGTATAGTGGTATAGATATAATAATCCAGAAAAAATGGCATGTGTAAATGTATAAGTATAATAGGTTCATTTTATAATGATACTATCATTAAATTTTTTTGTTTATAATTACTTTAAAGCTTGTTAGTGAAAACAAGAATATTTCGATGATTCATTCATAACCCAAAAGGGGTTTAAATATACAAAGGTCTTAACCATATTTCCTATAATAAGGGAAGAGATATACTTTACAAACTAAAACAAATATATATACAAAATAAATCGGAATATATATAGTAAATATATATATACGCTAATATGCCCCCGCAGTCGAAGCATTGGCCGGACGAATGCAAAGACTGGACCGAAATCTTTGAAATAGTTGTCGGAGTAGTCCCTTGGTGAAGATGTCAGTATATTGGTAATCGACAGGGACATGTAAAACACGAACAGAACCCAAGCGGACCTTGTCGCGGACAAAATGTATATCAATTTCTATGTGTTTGGTACGCTGATGTTGTACCGGGTTCTGTGATAGGTAGACTGCCGAGATGTTATCACAATAGATGATTGTAGCACGAGTTTGTGGCACATGTAATTCTAGTAACAAGTTTCTTAGCCAGGTGGTCTCGGCAGTTGTGTTAGCGACCCCCCGATACTCTGCCTCGGCACTTGAACGCGAGATGATGGGCTGTCGAATAGAGGACCATGAGACAAGATTGTCTCCCAAGAAAACACAGTAGCCGGAGGTAGATCGACGGGAGTCGGGGCATCCTCCCCAGTCAGCATCAGAATATGCAGTGAGATGAGTGGAGCGGGAAGGTGAAATACGAATACCGTGGTCCAGTGTGCCGTTTAGATAGCGTAGTACCCGCTTCATGAATGCAAAATGAGGCTCACGAGGGGCATGCATAAATAAGCAAATCTGTTGTACGGCATAGGAGATGTCCAGCCTTGTGAACGTGAGGTATTGGAGGGCGCCGGCAATACTGCGATAAAGAGTTCCGTCCTGTAACAGGTTGCCGGCTGTAGCACTGAGTTTGGCATTAGTATCAACCGGTGTGGCACAAGGCTTGCAATTTGTCATGTTGGCGCGAGAGATGATATCTGCAGCATAAGTGGATTGTGAGAGAGACAAAGCCCCATTGTTGTTGGTGACCTCAATACCCAAGAAATGATGTAAGGTGCCCAGATCTGTCATGGCAAATTCTCGTGAGAGAGTCGCAATAATATCATGCAACAGAGACTGGTGTGAAGCAGTTAGAATAATGTCATCAACGTATAAGAGTAAGTAGGCCCTTTTTGTATACAAAAAGGGATGTGTCGCTGGTGGTTGACTTGAAACCACATTTTTGAATATAAGTTGCAAACCGGCGGTACCAAGAGCGAGGTGCCTGTTTCAAATCATATAACGATTTCTTTAGTCGACACACATGGTTGGGGTGTTGCTTGTCTACAAAACCCGGAGGTTGAAACATGTAGACAGTTTCGTGGAGGTCACCATGTAAGAAAGCGTTCTTGACATCCAATTGATGGATGGGCCAAGAACGGGAGGTGGCAAGACTAAGGACGGTTCTGATTGTGGTGGGTTTAACCACCGGACTAAATGTCTCGTCAAAGTCGATGTCAAGCTGCTGGGATTTGCCATTTACCACGAGCCGAGCCTTGTAACGTTGCAGAGAGCCATTTGCATGGTATTTGTGGCGGAATAGCCGCATGCATCTAATGATATGCGTATCCAAGGATCTAGGCACAAGCTCCCAAGTATTATTAGCTATCAGAGCCCTGTATTCGTCATTCATAGCATTGAGCCAGTACAGGTCGGTGAGGGTGGTTTTGTGGGAGGAGGGGAGAGGGGAGCTGGAAGGGGAGGTGGCGGTATGTAGGTTAAGTGGGACCGCAGGTTTGAGGGAGCCGGTTTTGGATCGTGTTTGCATGGGGTGGAGGGAGGGGGTGGAGATGGATGTGCAGGATGGGAGATAGGCGGTGGGGGATGGGATGGGATGGGGTGGCCGGTGGTGTGGTGGTGGAGCGGTGTGGAAGTAGTGGGGCTGGTGAGGTTTGGTTGGGGAATTGGGTTTGGTCAGGAACGCCGGTGATAGGTGAATTGGTAATGCGGAGGAGAGGGAGAGGGTGGGTTGGTGGTAGGGGTGGGTGTGATGTAGGGGGAAAACCCGAGGGTTATTGAAGAAAGACGGGAGAGGGGTCAGGAACGAGGAAGGAGTAGGAGTGTGGTGAGAGTGGCTTAGGGTTGGAGAAGGGGAAGGTGGATTCGTCAAAGGTGACGTGGCGGGAGAAGTATATTTTTCCGGTGGCAACATCAAGGCACCGATAGCCTTAGAAGTTGGCTGGGTAGCCCAAAAAAACACATAGGGAGGATTTAGGGGCGAGTTTGTGATGGCAGGTGGCACTATGGTTGGGATAACATGCGCAACCGAATGAACGGAGGTGAGAGCAAGAGGGGTGTTTATGGTATAGGATGGAGGTGGGGGTGGAAAACTGTAGAGTTTTGGTGGGTAGTATGTTGTAAAGGTAGACGACGGTGTGAAGGGATTCGACCCAAAAAGAGGGTGGTAGGGAGGCCCGGGTGAGAAGAGATAACATGATGTTGTTTAAGCCACGAATCATGCGTTCGGCCTTGCCATTTTGTTGTGAGGTTTGCGGGCAAGCAAAGCGAAATTGGAGGCCGTGTTGGGTGGCAAAGGTGTGAAAGGTGCGGTTGTCAAATTTGCCACCTAGGTCACATTGAAACGTTTTTATAGTTTTGTTAAATTGTGTCTTGATGTATTGGTGAAATTGTGAGAACTTGGTGAAATTGTGAGAACTTGGTGAAAGTTTTCTGATTTGAATTTTAAAGGGTAGGCCCAAGTGTATTGTGTGTAATTATCAATGAGAACCATGTAGTATTTGTGACCAGATTTACTCGTAAATGGTGAGGTCCATAAATCACAATGGATGATGTCAAAAGGTTGTAAACAATAAGATGTAGATAACTCAAAGGTAAACGCTTATGTTTAGCAATTTGACATGAATGACAAAAAAAATTATCTTTGAGTTTATTACAAGAAATAAAATTATGAGAAATCAAAAAATCCATGACATGATTGCCGGGATGACCAAAGCGATCATGCCAAGTGCTAGATAACGAAGATGCCAAAAAAGTGGAAGCCGGGGCCGAAGCACGAGCGTTGTAGGAGTAAAGTGGGCCGGTGCTATTGTGGCGGCTCCAAAGAGTCCCATTCTTGAGATCCTTCAAGAAAAACCAAACGGGTCAAAAGAAACGGAGACATAATTATCTTTAGTAAACTGTCAAACGGAAATCAAGTTTTTAATAAGGTTGGGAACATGGAGAATATTATTAAGGTGAATAGGTTTGGACGGGGAGGGTAGGGTGGTGTGTCCCGAGCCTAGAACTGGCATTTTGTTACCATTCCCAACAAATACCGAGTTGATAGCAGTAATACTAGGTTTGTGGATATTACCTGAATCAGCAGTGAGATGCGAGGTGGCTCCGGAATCCATGTACCATTGATCGTCGCCCGGGTCCAAGGACATAGTCTGGAAAGCAACTTCAAGTTCAGTAGGTTTCAGTGGGTTAACGTCTGCAAGGTGAGCCTGAGAAGGCTGTTGGGCCGGTGCATTGGGCCGAGACGGTGGCCGAGAAGCAACAGTCCACGACGAGGCAGCCCTACCGGGTTGAGTGGGGTACGTGCACGGGGGGGCCGAAGCCCACCATGGGGCCCAATAGGTTGCAGGATGTGGTGCCCAAGCATTGGGCCTAACCAAGGATTGAGGGCTGCTGGATAGTGGTCGTGCCCCTGAGCGAGAGGTGGCCTGTGGGCCGCGACCAGATGGACAACGAGTAGGCTGCCGAGGGTTCCTAGATGGAGGTTCTCGGCGGGATGAAGCAGTCGGTTGGTTGTGGGTGACGTTTTCGGTAACCAGGGAAGCGAAAGAGAGTGAATCGCGAGCGTTTTGACGGTGTTGTTCGAGTTGAATCATGCTACATGTGGTTTCCCATGTGGGGAGGGATTAGTAGATGTAGGATGCAGCAGTATCATACTCGGATGGTAACCCACGAACAAGTTGAAGCACAACTCGCTGATCAGATACGGGACTATTAACGTCACCTAACTGTCCAGCGAGTTCCTTTAATCGTTGAAAGTAGGCTTCAAGGTTCGACATGGCGCGTAGGGTGAGGTCTGTGAACTCATGTTCCAGGGCTGCATCTCGCGATCCCTTGTTGTTTAGAAACAGACTCTTGATGCGCTTCCAGGCAGCAAGGGCTGTTGATTCGGATTCAAGAACCCTGACCAACAGATCATCTGACAGTGTTCCGTAGATCCACTGCAAAACAACAACATCAATTTTGGACCATGACTCGTAGTCAGGAGTCCCCTTAGCCGGAGGTTCAGTGCCGTCGATATGGTGTAGCACATCATATCCACGGGCATGCAACGTAAACAGCTTTACCCACGAAGAATAAGAAACCTTCGTGCCGTCTAACACACGTACCTTGTGTTGAATGTTGGTGACGGTGTACACGGGATGAATTGGATCTTGCTTCTTCGATGGGATGGGTTCTTTGCCATGATAATGAATCGGAGAAGAGAAAAGACCTTCGACTGTGATGATGGTTGTTGCGATGATCTTGGAACAAGATCCGGCCTTCGGTTATAGTTTCGGTATGAGCATATGTGTAGGCTCTAATACCATGAAAACAAGAATAATTCGATGATTCATTCATAACCCAAAAGGGGTTTAAATATACAAAGGTTCTAACCATATTTCCTATAATAAGGGAAGATATATATTTTACAAACTAAAACAAATATATATACAAAATAAATCGGAATATATATATAGTAAATATATATATCTCCATCACTTGATAAGTTTTATCGAAACCAAACTATAAATAGTTACAACGATAAATTAATCAAAAGCCAACATAACTCATCTCAAATCAAATGACTAGGATAGTCAAGACGGTAACAGGCAGGGGCGGAACCACGCCTAATAGAAGGGGGTCAAGTGACCCCATTAAATTTTGAGTCGGTAGTGTAACGTATAATACCGAAATTTTGAGTGAACCCATAGTTTTTCAGTAGGTGAAGCCATTAATATTTTTTGGTTCAGATTAAAACTCAAATATGTCGCTGGTTCAATGGTAAACATACATGCAAGTGGCGGAATAACAAAAGAAGTCGCGGGACAACACTTTTTTTCCCAAGTTTAATATATAAAATTACGGATTTACCCTTAATTACTTTAAAACCCTAACCCCAAATAACCCTCTCCCAAATCTACCTCACGACCTGATTCAACATCCATTGACCTACTGCTCCCCTAGTCCCCAATCGACTAGCAATTACTTACCACCTTAGCCGCCGACAGTCTTCAACTCCGGCGATGGGCGACCGACGGCCTATTTGGCTATATTTTCTTTCTAACTATTCAATCTTTTAAGATTTAAGGTTAGTCTTCTAAATTAGTTTCTTTATGTTTTTGTAATTTGTCTATGACTAGTTGTTGTTGCGGCGCGTTTGCGGGGGGAAATAGGATTGTTTAATGCGTTTTCGATGTCATGTTATAGATATGCAAACTGCAAAGAAAATGGTTCATAATATAAATTATTGTTTCATAGTATTTAGAAGTTTAATGATCTACTCTTCGCAATATGAATAGAAGTCATCCACTAAAGTTTAAACTGCTCACAAAGTATGATGGTTTAGCCCCCATACCTTTGAGACATACCCTTTCGAACACAAACTACATCACCTGTATTTCATAAAGAAATTTGCACAATATGACTCGTTATACTCCATCCCATATGTACTGCAACTAACTATGATAATAACACACTTTGGGCAGAAGATCAAATTCATAATAACTTTTAAAAGTTGTTTATGTAAATAAGAGTGAATTGTTTTATTCACTCATCCAATCCAAAAATAGTTGGTTGTTACAACTTACATATGGTGGTTAAATAGAGTTGATTAATATCTTCACTTCTCACATGCTAAAACTACATGCTAAATACATCAATTACCTTAAATAAACTTCAATCTGAACTATTTGTGGATGGAAACCTAGAATAATTAGATGAAACACAGACAATGACATCACTAACCTCTATTATTTTCTTTGTATATTTTCCAAAACAATGACATCACTAACCTCTATATTTGTTAACATTTTTAATGCAATTTAGTTATATTCCGACCTGACCCGACTCAAACCGATTGAACAACCTGAAAATTTTGTTTCGTTACAAATCAAATCACCCAAAAATAATGATCCCCTAGGAATAAATTTCTAGTTCCGCCACTGGTAACAGGACCGTACCAACGATGTTTGTAGACACAAGAAAAGACTATTAGCTATAGAACAAAAGTTGATTGATATTGTAACATGGGTAGCGCTCAATGCATAGCCAAATTTAAGTTGAGATCACCAAAAACTTCAACTAGCGCTTCTACATCACGAAAGATAGACAATAAGTAGAAAATAACAGTGTTCGTAAGATTCTTACAAGTTTCTAGTTAAAACTTATCCGGCCTTTAAAATATTTTCACCAACGGAAGATTTTTTTTATTTTTATTTTTGTTATTTTTGCTTAATAAATAGTAAGATTTTAAGTGTTTATAATGGTGAACTTAGACACTTTAAATCAATCTTATACGGCATCATTTGTTTAAAATGAGACATGGCCGACCTTGAAGAGCAGCGGGGTGCACGACCACACAGCGCTGATGTTCTAAACTTTATATATATATATATATATATATATATATATATATATATATATATATATATATATATATATATATATATATATATATATATATGGGAGGGATCAAATGAGAACTAGCTTTTTTTTAGAACTCTAGGAACCAATCTCAACCACTAGTTCTCAATGGCAAAATTGTAATTAACACAAACATATTTCAAAAATTTATAAATAAAAAAATAACATAAAAATAAAAAAAATAAAAACACAAAAATGTTCCTCTACTTTCCCTCTTTCATAAAAAAATAAAACAAAATTTATAAAAAATAAAAAAAATTCTCGTTTTTTTAACGAAATTCGTTTTACACATGTGTAATATCGGATTTACACATGTGTAAATCCAGTACTACACATGTGTATAACTAGATTTACACATATATAAACAACGAATGTACGATTTTTTTAGAAAAGTATATCAATATGGTAGGCATTGGAAAGATAAAAAAATACTGAATTTTATGGTGAATTTTTTTTTGTAAAAATAATGTCATGAAAAAAAGTTATGAACGTTTTAAAAAAAATGGGGAAATGGTATGTGATTTGCATGTGATAAATAATGAGTGGCTAAGATTAGTTCCTAAAGTTCTCACAAAAAAAAGATGGTTCTCATTTGAACCCTCCCATATATATATATATATATATATATATATATATATAGGGTAGGGTTATCTTGAGAACCACTTTTTTTAGTGAGAACTCTAAGAACCAATATCAACCACACATGCAAGTCACATGCCACTTCCACCTTTTTTTTAAAACGTTCATAACTTTTTTTCATGAAATTATTTTTTCATAAAAATTTCACCATTAATTTCATTATTTTTTTATCTTTCCAACGCCTACCATATTGATATATTTTTTTAAAAAATTCGTCCACCCGTTATTTACACATGTGTAAATTAGTCATTACATATGTGTAAATCCTGTTTTACACATGTGTAATTCCAAGAATTACATATGTGTAAAATGACGTTCGTAAAAAAAACAAGATTTTTTTTTATTTTTTATAATTTTTTTTAATTTTTTAATGGTAGAGGGAAACGAGAGAAACACTTCTGTGCTTTTACTTTTTTTATTTTTTATTATTTTTTATTTTATGATTTTTTTCATTATGTTGTTGTTAATTACAATTTTGTCATTGAAAACTAGTGGTTCATATTGGTTCCTAGAGTTCTCACAAAAAAAAAAGTTCTCATTTGATCCCTCCCCTATATATATATATATATATATATATATATATATATATATATATATATATATATATATATATATATATATATATATATATATATATATATATATAATATATATATATATATATATATATATATATATATATATATATATATATATATATATATATATTCTTTGAAAGAAATCCATATACTTTGTTAAACACTTAAACTCATTAGTCTATTAATAAACCAATCAATATTTTAATTATTTTAGGCCGATAAAATAATAGAGACCATTAATATTCTAATCATTTTAGCCTACGAGGTTAAGGTGATCAATTAATCAAACTACGGTCTAGTTTTTTCTACTCATGTAGTGCTCAAAATTTTACATATAAGTTAATAACTTTCGTAGGAGTCTGAGTTTTTTTACTAGCACTAGGTGCAAAAAAATTTCAATGATTATTAAGACTGTCCTTACGACAACTAAAACCTGTAACATCTTAAGAAATAATACCATACAACACAGCTAGGTACCATCAGACCAAAATTACTTTGGTAAGTATTTAAGTAAACACTAAGTAATTAAAATAACCAATAATACTCGGTCTAACTGGTTAATATGAAATACCCATAACATGTAAATAATGAGAGGTGGGTCCAAGTTTCATTTTGAGCAAAATGCTCAAAGTTGAGCTATGAGTTTTCTCAGCAATTGGTTTGTTTTCTTCTGAGTGGTTTGAGGGTGCGGTACCGGCTGGAAAACGGATAGACGGACTCGATTAAAATAACACATATCATTCAAAGCAGTATCGTACATTTGTCGTTTATAAAAAAACCAATTAAAATTTAATAATAATGCGATCCGTTTTTGGTTAACTATTTCCCTCCTTTTAACACCAATCCACCAATGGACCCACGGAAAAACAGTAACACGGGCTCAACACCCCAAGCGCGTGAGCCAGTGGCAAACCTGTAATTAACTAAAAACCCAAGCCCTATTAGTAAGCGAGTGGATGCACAAAAAATGCTACTATTTAGATGAGATGATGACAGAGATAACTCTGCTTTCATTGTCGTAGTGCAGACCACACGAAGTCTCTCAACGTTGCGGTGCTCCTTTCACTGTAAGCTTCTATCTCTCTCTCTCACACACACACATACATACAATCGCTAGTGGTTCTACCTTTGATGTTTGAAATTATGTGATTTGATTCACAATTCTGTGTGTTTTATGTTGTGTAATCTGTAGTTTTGTTCGGAATCAACGAGCATCGAAGAGCATCGAAGAAGATCGAAGATCGTTCTGCTTTGTGTGTAATTGAAGGTCTGATTGTATGGAGAACGCTAAGGATGAGGTAGATTTTTGCTCGATGTTTCGTGTTTTCTGTGAATTTTGCTTTTGGAGTTTGGTAATGGATATGTATTGCGATGATTGCGAGTGTTTATAGTTTGGAAATGACTAATTGCTATATGATTTTGCTCACTGTGCGTGTTTTATAAGAATTTTGATTGCGGAATTTACTTGTTGATGTGTATTGCGATTTTCGATGATTGCGAGTTTTTATCCTTTGGAGATGATTAGCGATTGATAGAATTGCTATGTGATTTTGCTCTCTGTGTATGTTTTCTATGACTTTGTAATTGAAGAATATTGTGATAATTGAGAGTTTTTATCCTTTGGAAACGATTAGTGATTGATAAAATTACTATGTGATTTTTGCTCACTGTGCGTGTTTTCTATGAATTTTGGTTTCGGAATTTACGAATTGATGTATATTGCGGTAGTTGCGAGTTTTTTCGTTTGGAAGTGATTAGCGATTGATAGAATTACTAAGTGATTTGTTTTGATACGGTTTACCCCCGCTGTTTATTCTTTCATCGAGTTCTAGTTACAGTAGTATACACGATTGCTTGCTCGCTACGGTGTCTGCAAACACTGTGAATCTGAGATAATTGTGATGAGCAGGGGTTTAAAACTGATGTGCTTAATTGTGATCGAGTGTATCAAGTGTGAGAATTGCTTGATTTGATGAATAAAAGGGTTTTCATTTGTTAGTGGTTGTCATGACTCATGATTGCTTGATTTGATAAATTGCATTTAGAATTTACTTTCTTCGTTTTCTAATCGAGGGAATTGACATTTGGTTTGGTTTGAAAAATTCAAAGTTTGAATTCTACAGCTGTACGTCTCTGATTGAATTAATTATACCATGTGAATACATAGCTTGATAGATATGCATAGCGTCTTTGAATGACATTCTGTGTATTGTGATTATCTGCTGAGTCCACAACTTTTTGGTCGTATTTCCATTACTGCAAATCATAAAAATTGGACCCACAAGAAGAAATATAGAACCCTAGGAATTGACAATGATAAATTGCCACTTTTCATATATTAAACAAGTGATGATTACCACCCTTAAACATAGATGAATCTTGGAGCAATCTGATAATTAGTAACAGTATCTCTGAAGAACACAAATGTGAATCTTTGCGTAAAAACTTTTGGCTCACACATTCTTAAGGGTGCTATACGCATACACATCAAACGGCTTGTATATAACATGGATGAATCTTGGAGCAATCCGATAATTAGCAATAGTCTCGCTGAAGAACACAAATGTGACTCTTTGCACAAAACTTTGGATAATTAGCAATAGTCTCGCTGAAGAACACAAATAGTCTCGCCTTTGTCAGTGGCGTGCGCTGCATTAGTCGCTTTTCTGTCGGTTGATTAATGTGGCCCATACAATATATTAGTGGTGTGTGGATAGTGTGTCGGTGTGTATAGAGTTCTTTCCCATTCTTAATCTGAATATTGTGTTTGTAGAAAAACGCACCATGGTTATCGGTGCCACAATTTGGGGACTGGGACCAAAAGGGACCATTGCCGGACTATTCTTTAGACTTCTCAAAGATCAGAGAAAAGAGGAAACAGAACAAAAGAGAGCTGTCAAGAACTAGCATTGGTAATGAAGAAGAGTTCGTTTCTTCCAACAAATCCAAACTTGATGCGCCGCAGCTACAGCCAGTTGCTTCCAATAAAGATTACAACCAATCCCCAACTGTAAGCAGCAGCAGCAGCAGCTTCATAATTCTAAATTGATTACAACAATTGTTGATAAATTTGTGCTAAATTTGTTTTTGTTGTTGATTTTGGGTGCAGAACAAGAGAAGCTTATTAAGTTGCTTCAGTTGCTGTGTGAAGGCATGAAGATTGAAAGTGCAGAACTTTTTAACTGTTTGTCGTTGTTGGTTTTCACGGTACGTGTTGTGTTCTTTGCATTGCATTTGTTTGTTAATACATGTTATTTGCAACGACGAAAGTACGTTTTGAGTGATTTGTTATTCGCTTTTGCATGATGTAATGTAGATTAACTCTTGGTATGACGCAATGTTTGCTGGTACATGGGTATGTTATACATGTATAGTCTAATCACTTCGTTTTAGGCTTACAATCAGAGTTTTATTCCACCATTTAAGGCTCAAAACCACATTGTTCGTAAATAATCAATCGCTCTTCATTGCCAGTTTCTGTCTGAAAGCAATCTATCCAACAAAGATTACAACTTCATGGGATGCTGTCACACTCAATAAATTGATTCAATCAAAACCAAATGGGTCGTTCACAGTGGATGTGGTCACTGCGATTAAAATGTATAATGGGTTAGCGAGTATGGAAGCACGAGTGAACTTTTTTAAGAATTTTTATTTTCTTAATCTAATTTGCTTGTGTATACAAATGATCAAGTAATTTAGTAATTCTTTACATGTTAGTTTTTGTTAACTGTCAATATTATAGCAAAAGAGCCAGCGGGATACTAAAACCTCATAGGAGTACAACCACGAGAAAAAGAAAACAACAAGAATTAACAAAACGAAACAATTAATTAGCTTCAAAACTAAGTCTAAATGGCCAGGCTTACCCACAGAAAGACAATACTTTGATGCCCTTCACAACTTGCGTACGCGAAACCGATTTTTGATTGAAAGTAGCCTCGTTTCTTGCTTTTCATATACACAAACATGAAACAAGGATGATTGTGTGCATCATTTACTCATAAACCTCATCTAGGTATTAGAGTTTTACCAAGATCCATCAAATCATGAAAGAAAAACACAAAGATAGATGGAAGTTTCATTGAGCAATTTGCAGCCAAACATTATTTGCTATAGAGCAACAGGTGAAAAGATGATCCACCGACTCCTCAAAATCACAACATATGTTACAAAGGGAACTTCACACCAGAACATTCCTATATGAAAGAGCATCAACTCATCAAAGGGTGGAGATTTACCCATTTCAGCTTGCCAACTAAAGACACTTTCTTGGGCATCCAGTTACCACTTTTCCCTTGATGACATTGTTAATTGATCTAAGCGTAATACACAAGTTAGTGACTTTAATAGTTTGTCACATACTAAAGGTGCGTTGTGTTCATAGAATTGTTGGAATTGATATTGAAAAGGAAATTTTAATTGAAATTAAAAGAAATCTTTTGAAATTCTCAAACATGTTTGGTTCGTAAATATGTTAATGGAATTGATATGTAATTCTATTTAAAAGGACTAAAGTACATTTAAAATATAAAAAAATTTTGAATACTGTAATTGTACCTAATAATATGAAACAATCACAAAAACTTTAACATCACCCACTACATGAGCAACCAACGACAATCAATCCACTACCCCCTTCGTTAATCGATCTATCCCTGCACCTCTTAACCGCAGAGACGAACCGATCATGAAAACAAGGTTACGCAACCAAATCGACAATTGTCCCCCACAAAAAGTTTTGGATCGGTTTGATTTGGGCAATAAACCCCCACAAATCGATGAAGAAATTGAGAATCTGTTGGTTGGTCAGAGCTTCAAACAATCGGTGCATGGATGCCTTGATGGTAATTGTGTCTAGAAGAAATCGACCCCCATGGTGTATTCAATCAAAGAAATTCATTTAATTACATTTCAATCTATATGATTATGCACCATAATAGTAAAACATCAAACCTCACAAGAATAATGACCACAAAGTACTTAAAAAAGAACATTGAGCAACAAGTGTTTCTTTTTCATAAAGATCAAACAGACTATATAAGAAAACTTTCGTACCCACTAATTCTCTCATCTAAACAAAACTAGACTAGAACCCTATCAATACTTGCTATCAATGTTAGCACAATCAAATGTTAACACTTTTACAACATTAAATGTCAAGCACCAACAGCTTCATGTGACAAAATCCTTAACAAAATCTATCTTCTGTGAAAACAGCTTAAGCAGCTTCATTGTCCATCAAGAGAGCTCAACCTGCTAAATATTAAAACCAACTGCACAAAGACACAACTTGTCTTCTGTCAAGCAAAACAATGATAACTTGACATCAATTCATATAAGTTTACAAGTTCAAAATCAAACAACATGAGTTACTATTAACAAGAAAGGGTTTCTCTCAGACAAATGCCTCGATTTGTCTTCACATTGAATGGAATGGATATATCAGACTCGTCATCTGTGAAATCATCACAGAGAAACCCCAACTTTCAAAACACATAACTCAATCTTTTTATCATTATCATTATATAATTAAAAAAAAAACAAACTTCAGACATCCAAGGAAGGAGCAAAACAGCACAAGCTCTCAAGCCTGGCGAAGGCGAAAGCTCTTAGTCGGCCACTGCGAATGTTTCTGAGAAACAAGCCTTAGGATTATCATCACAAGTTCAACTAAAAAAACCAATAATTTCTAATCAAAAACTCAAATCTCCCACCCATAAATGATCAGCAAGTTGTAAATCAGCAAAAAGCTGATGAATTTGCTGACAAAGTGAGAGGGTGAATCGAATCTCAGGGGATTTCATTCCATCCCTCAAGCAATCATCAATTTGCAAAAGGGGCAGACGATCCCCAATTCAAGATTAACAAAAAACACATAAAAAAAAAGTTGAAATTGAATGTATACAAATGGGGGATCTCAGACATCCAAGGAAGGAGTGAAGCAACATGAGCTCTCAAGCCTGGCGAAGGCGAAAGCTCAATCAGGCGGCCACTGCGAATGTTCATGAGAAACAAGCCTTAAAGATTGCATCATCGATTACCCACATTGTATCTCAATTGACTCGATTGTTTTAGAAATAGAAACTGAAAATCGAAGAACAGAAGGAAGAGATGAAGAATATCACCTGAAAGACGATTGATTGTTAGTTTGGGAATTAGGGTTTTGATGATGTGAAGAATGGTTTGCGGTCGTGTTGTTATATAGAGGGAGATTTGGGAATTAGGGTTTCGTGGTGAGATGTAGATGACGGCGGCGTTTATTTTTTCCTTTTCCTTTTATTTTTCATTTTTAAATTTAGAGGCATGAGATTTGAGAAGGGCACGGTACAACACGTGTTGAAAAGTTTTAACACAATCGAAAAGTTTGATTTCGGCTTCGGGCCCTGATGATAGGGTCTCAATTGCTGACCCAAACCTTGAAAAAAACGTTGTTGATCGGCTGACTCGCGCCCCCTCGCGACTCGCAGCCCGCCGCCCCTAGCAACCCGCAACCCACCATCCCCTCGCGACCCACAGGCACCGCCTTCGGCTTCGGCTTCACGATCCGCATGCACTGCCTTCGGCACCGCCTTTGGCACCGCCTTTGTATACGGTGGATTGCGGTGGTGGTCAGAATGTGTACGGTTATAGTGGTGGTGGTTCCGACCGGTGGTGTGACTCCGATGGGTTTTGTTACTTAAATATTGAATCGATTTGGTTTTAGTCAGATACTGAATCAAACAGCCAAGTTTCAGTCACATGCATACCCAGTCAGAACTTCTGACTCATTTAGATCTTACGGAGTCAGTGTAATCAAACAACTCCTTACTTATTATTATTGTTACTTTTATTAATATTAATATTATTATTATTAATATTTATATTTTTAACTTTCATACATAAAACCTAATGACAATAATGAATAAGCACATCAACACTTGAATTCCAAAATTGACAATAATGACCCTTGTAAGAGTAAACGAAGTTAACTTTTAGTTAACAAAAATACGAGATGTTACATATACCGCCATCGGTATCGCCAAACTACTGAAATTTGAGATGTCTTCCAACGGGACATGCAGACTTTCGTCAGCCAAGCACTTTCTCAAATTTGAGACGTGAAATACAGGATGAACTCCACTAAGGTCGGAAGGTAGCTCCAGTTTATAAGCCACTTTCCCAATCCTTTTCAGGATTTTGAAAGGTCCTACAAATCTTGGAGCCAGTTTGCCCTTCTTTCCAAAGCGAACCACACCTTTCCACGACGAAACCTTGAGAAGAACCATCTCCCCAACTTGGAATTCCAATGGCTTACGTCGCTTATCAGCATAGCTCTTTTGACGACTTCTCGCCACTTCAAGGTTCTTGCGAATGACAGAAACTTTATCGGTCGTCTCTTGTATAAGTTCAGGACCAGTGATGAAGTTTTCACCAATGTCGGTCCAACAGATCGGTGAACGACATTTTCGACCATAAAGTGCTTCAAACGGTGCCATCTTGATACTCGAGTGGTAACTATTGTTATACGAAAATTCCGCGAGCGGTAGATGCGTATCCCAATCACCACCAAAGTCAAGAACACAAAGGCGTAGCAAATCCTCCAAGGTTTGGATCGTTCGCTCGGTTTGACCATCAGTTTGAGGATGGTAAGCCGTGCTTAGATCTAGTTGTGTACCCAAGAGTTCTTGCATAGACGACCAAAAATGTGAAGTGAAACGAGCATCTCGGTCGGATATGATGTGCAAAGGTACCCCATGACGACTTACTATCTCATCAACGTATATACGAGCTAACTTTGATGTCTTGTAAGTGTCACGTATGGGTATAAAATGTGCCGACTTGGTCAATCGGTCAACGATCACCCATATGCTATCATGTCCTCGAGAGGTTCGGGGTAGCTTTGTTATGAAGTCCATGGATATGTGTTCCCATTTCCACATAGGAATCTCGGGTTGCTCAAGTAATCCACTTGGACGTTGATGTTCGGCTTTAACCTTCGTACATGTGAGGCACTTGGCTACATAAGTCGCTATGTCTTTCTTCATCCCAGGCCACCAATATTGACCACGTAGGTCCATGTACATCTTATCGGAACCAGGATGAATAGAATAACGAGTTTGATGTGCTTCGTTCATAATGAAGGTACGAAGGTTATCGCGATTTGGAACCCAAATTCGATTTGCAAAGTACATCAATCCATTGGGTTTCGTTTCCAGTTGAGTTAGAAGATTATGCTCCAATTCCTCCTTCATTCTTCCTTCTCGTTGCACCATTTGTTGAGCCTCCAGGATACTAGACTCGATGTCACTATCTATTCTCAGGTTTTGTAGCAGTACGGTGGTCTCGTTGACATCTAGTCGGATCTCAGTATCGAACTCACCCAAAGTATCAAACCATTGACGTCGATCGCGAATTTCTTGAAATGAGATCATCTTGTTGTGAATCTTTCGGCTTAGTGCATCGGCTACAACGTTTGCTTTACCAGGATGGTAACGAATGTCACAATCGTAATCACTAATCAACTCCACCCAACGACGTTGTCTCATATTGAGATCTTTTTGATTGAAAACGTGTTGAAGGCTTTTGTGATCGGTGTAGACTATACATTCCGTACCATACAAGTAGTGTCTCCAAATCTTCAAAGCAAAGACAACATCACCAAGCTCAAGATCATGAGTTGTGTAATTCACCTCGTGAACATTCAATTGTCTCGATGCATAAGCTATGACCTTCCCTCGTTGCAAGAGAACACAACCAAGGCCTTGTTTGGATGCATCACAATACACGGTGAAATCGTCGTTTCCATCGGGTAGGGTCAAGATAGGAGCATTGCACAACTTGTGCTTTAACGCTTCAAAAGCTTCTTCTTGCTCGGGACCCCACTCGAATGGTTTATTCTTTTGTGTCAAAGTAGTGAGCGGTTTCGCGATCCTCGAGAAGTTGGCAATGAATCGCCGATAATAACCAGCAAGACCAAGAAAGGAACGGACTTCGGTAGGAGTTGTAGGAACACACCAATTTTTCACAGCTTCCACCTTTGCAGGATCAACGTGAATTCCTTGGCTATTCACCACGTATCCTAGAAATTGAACTTCCTCGAGCCAGAAATCACACTTCGAGAACTTCGCGTACAATTGCTCTTTCTTTAACAACTCAAGAACCAATCTCAAATGCAGTTCATGATCGGTGTTGGACTTGGAATAGATGAGTATGTCATCAATGAAGATGATCACAAACTTGTCTAGATAAGGCTTGTATACTCGGTTCATGAGATCCATGAAGACAGCAGGAGCATTGGTTAAACCAAAAGGCATCACCATAAACTCATAGTTCCCATAACGAGTACGGAACGCGGTCTTTGGGATATCATCATCATGGACTCGCAATTGATGATAGCCAGAACGTAAGTCGATCTTCGAGAAAATAGCAGCTCCTTGAAGTTGGTCAAACAAATCATCGATACGAGGAAGAGGATAACGGTTCTTGATGGTAAGCTTATTAAGCTCACGATAATCAATGCACATACGAAACGTTCCATCTTTCTTCTTCACGAATAGAACAGGTGTACCCCAAGGCGAAGAACTAGGACGGATGAAGCCCTTCTCGGATAACTCTTGAAGTTGACTAGAGAGTTCTTGCATTTCCGATGGTGCAAGTCGATATGGTGACTTAGCCACGGGGTTTGCTCCCGGTATCAAGTCAATTTTAAACTCGACTTCACGCACGGGAGGTAGACCACTAAGGTCATCGGGAAATACTTCAGGAAAGTCTCGTACAATAGGGACATCCTTAAGTTCTTTCCCTTTGACTTTCGTGTTGACCACGTAAGCCAAGAAGGCCATATACTTCTTGCTTAAGCACTTTCGGGCTTGAGTGCAAGACATGAGTTTAAGCCCTTTGGAAGATTTTTCACCGAACACTTTCAAAGTATCTCCAGAGGGTAACGGTATACGAATGCACTTCTCGAAACAAATGATCTCGGCATGGTGTTTGGCTAACCAATCCATACCAATGATGACGTCAAAGCTTCCAAGTTTCATAGGGATAAGATCGATAAAAAAATCATGCGTGTCAAGACTTAAGATGCAATCATGAATAACGATGTCAACGGTGATCGGTTCTCCATCGGCAACTTCAACGGTAAGAGGTCTTTCTAGTTTCGTATGTACCTTAGCAAGTATGGGTTCAAACTCTAACGAAACAAAACTATTATCGGCTCCAGAATCAAATAGGACATAGGCATAAGTTTTATTAATAAGAAACATACCTGTTCAATTTTAAAGGTATTTAACGACATAGGTAGCACATGAAAAGAATTAGGTCACAAAAGTTAAAGGTAAGTTATCATACCATTCACCACATCGTTGTTTGCTTGTGCTTGATTTGCGTTGATGTTGAAAGCACGTCCTCGGGCTTATGGCACATTACCCACAAGTCGGGGGCATTGTGGGCGGAAATGACCAGGTTCCCCACAGTTGTAGCAAACACGGTTTGTGACCCCGGCGGCGTTGTTAGGTGCACGATGACAGGTCGCCACCAAGTGACCATATTTACCGCATAAAGTACAGATACGGCATGGTTGATTTCCCGGGTGATGGTACCTACAAATGTTGCACATAGGCTGAGGACCAGCATAAGCCCTAGCCCCAGGCACTTGTGCCACAGATGCAGCCGCAGGTACAAGTTGTCTTTGGGGTTGTTTGGGTGCAGCCACAGCATAATTGCGCGCCGGTGTGAACTTGCGCTTCTTCTTCTTGTTGTTGTTGTAATACGGTTCAGCTTTAGTCTCCTTAACAGCCTCGGTAGCCGTCTTCTCTACCTTCTTTGCACCCTTCACAGACATGGTGCCCGCTCGTATATGGTTCTCGGTGAGTTGAGCGGTGATAGTAATGGCTTCTTCCAAAGTTGTGGGTCGGCTACCCACCACAGCATCTTGAATTTGGGGTGGTACACCCTTAATGAACTTCTCGATATTGCGGGGGACAGTGTCGACCATGTGAGGCAACAATATACTCAACTCGTGATGCCTAGTTGAGTAGGCCAAATGATCTCCATCGTTTTGCTTCAAATTCCAAAACTCTTCTTCCAACTTTTGCAATTCACTTCTTGGGCAGAACTTCGCGATGGCGATGTTCTTGAACTCTTCCCAGGTAAGTGCTTGCACAGCTTCAGGTCCACGGTTTCTCTTCTCGCTATTCCACCAGGTAAGTGCCCTTTGTTGGAGCACACTAGTAGCATAACGAACCTTGAGCGTCTCGGGACACTCACAATTGATAAAGGTATTCTCCATGCTTTCGAACCACTCAAGACGACCAGTGGCTCCTTTCTTGCCACTAAAACTAGTGGGCTTGCAAGAGCTAAAGTGTTTGAAGGTGCAAGTTTGTTTGTTCCCGTGTTGGTTATTCCCGTTTTGGTTGTTGCTGTTCTCTCCATGACCATAACCATTGTTGCTAGCGTTGGTCATTAAGGTGCTATTAAGTTCAGCAACCATGGTCGGGATGACAGCAGCCATTTGACGAGCAATCATGGCGGCTAACTTACGATCGGAACTTCCACGCTTTCCATGATGACGAGACATGCTGGAATATACAAAATGAGTTAGATATGAGAATTGGAATAACAAGGATTACAGTTCAACAAGGATAAGGCAAAAGTTGTAAGGCACATGGAATGGTTCCATTTGGTAACGCATTACCATTTGGAAACGTTGACACGTCAAGGTAAGTTGACCCACTCGCCTTAGAAATTTGTGTATGTTGACCATAGTTTATCACTCATCCCAGAAATCCCCAGGTAAGCATAACTAGTCCCGTAGGATTTATGCGATATGCTTGCCTTAGCCCGAGGGCCTTTTGCCAGGAAATCCAGGATACAGGTGTCTATGTGTCACACAAATATCTTAGGTTCATGAAATCAAAACCTTGATGAGATTTTACATAGATTAGACATAAGTCTAAGGATTCAAGTCATAAGCATAAGTATACAATTCCACGTGTCGTCGAGAATAAGATTAAGAAGTTTCATTTGTCGGGGAGAGTCAAAGTGTCAAAGGTAAGTTTAGGGAGACGAGTAACAAAGTTTAAACAATTACAAGGCAAACCTATGCTAAGGCATCAAGTTGCACATAAGTAAGGTATAGCATTATGTAGCATGTAACAATATATATATTTCCAAGAATATAAATATTTTTCTAAGAGGTTCATGCATAAGCTATAGTCTAGGTCACCATTTCTAATAACCTAAATCCCTATAGTTATGGGCTCTGATACCAATCTGTCACACCCCAACCTTGACGGCGGAAACGTCGAGATGTGAGGGTTAAGATTGTTCACAGCCACATAACGCTATATTTAAATTGCAACTATTATAATCATAAGTCTTAAAATGAAATACAAGCATAGGTTTCAAACATGAAATAAGTTCCAAACAAGACTAAACATTTCATAAACTTTTTATTCATTAACTAGGTCCAAGTCCTAGTTTTATTGCAAGCTTCAAATGTCCACTTTAAACTTGGGGATTTCCTGAAACATGATGAAAATAAAGAGTCAACTAAAAATAGTTGGTGAGTTTCCAGGTTTTCATACATAATAAGATTACAAGTAGCAATTCATGTCATGGATTATAAGCTAGTAAGGTTATAGAACACATATCGTTACAACCAAACCTCGACTTGATTACAAGTATAAAAGATTGGCTAAGTGTATTTGGTTCCCTAGTGCACAAGCGTACGGCCCCTAGGAGTCGGCAATACCTCGACTTTAGCACCAAATAGGCTTGTCAGGCCCAAAGATCTAAGACGTCGCCAGGCTAGCAATAGTTAATGATTGTAAACAAACTATGTATCTCATATAAACACTTACAATACACAAATAACCATGACCAAATAATAAGTAGAATTGCATGTGCATTACAAGTCTCAAATGTTTAAACGTGTATGTAATATAAGCATCATGTTTCACCCCAAATAAGTGTGAAATTATAAAAAGGGGACAAGGAAACTCACATGTCAAATAAGTATATAATGAGGATCAATAAGAATAATATATGTCGTTCCAAGATAACACGTCACAAGGCACCTATATATATATATATATATATATATATATATATATATATATATATATTTACAAGATTAAATTTAATAACAAGTGTTAATGAATTAACGAGGGCTAAAGTTCAATTTGGGTATTTGGGGCATTTTTATAAATATTTTAAGCACAAGTTATATTATTTATATGTTTAAATATAGAGAAAATGAAATTAAATCGTTTATGATGATTATTAAAGTTTTTATATAATATTTGAGTAATTACTTGAAATAATCATGATTTAAACAATATTATGTGAAAGAAACTTTTTAGACCAACAATACTTTATTAATTATTATTAAAATCCATTTTTTTAAGAAAATTATTCAAACAAGCTTTGCTAAAATGTTTTATAAATAAAACATTTTTATATAAACTTAGAAAAATTTACAGAAAATATTTGGAAACTTTTGAAAATATTTGGAATTTATAAAAGTAATTTTTATACATTTTAAAAATTTTCTAGAATTAATTTTAAGGCAAAAAGCCTTTAAAAAAATTACATGAGGGTGCCCGGGTTCGAACCCGGGACCTCATGTATGTGAGGGTACTGCTCTAACCAGTGAACCATGGCTCCAGCCGCGATAAAACTCCCCTTTTAATTCTTAAAAGCAAAGTTTAAACAAAACCCCCAATTTACATGAACCCTAGATCCACAATCGACCAAATTGAACTCGAATTCGAGTGTTATAATCAGATTAACCTTAGGGCTTTTGCTCCCTAAGTATAATCGATTATAATTATGTTTTAAACTTACTTGATTGTAATCGAATTGACGTGTTTGTACCCGACTTTGCCTCGGTTCTTTGCGCGATGAGTTGGGGTTTGGATTATGATCTTTTCGTGGTGATTTCAAGCAATTGAGTGAGTGATGAGTTTAAAAGGATCAAATGGAACATTAACCCTCTGTTATATAGCCCTGATTTGTACGTTAAGATGTCGAACAAGCTTCAAGTTCCGTTCGACTATTTCGGTTACTAAAACGTGTTTAATCAGTAGTTTAACTCCAATTAAACACTGTATTATGATTGGGATTGATTATACGAACGTTTCCAATCGTTTAATTTGATTAATCGACACATTGTATACGTTGAACGGTTATGAACCGATTTTGATGGTTGATTTCGATTAAAACCCATTAAATTCGAGTGTTATGGTTCAATAGAACGTGGGTTCGAGTTCGCGAAGCTTCCCCGAGTCGTTTGGTACATTTAATATGATTAAAAAACGTTTATATTGGTGTTTTGGGGGTCACCGGACTCCGGCCGGAGAGTGGCCGGAGTGGTGCCGGAAAAACGGGGAAGAAAATGGGGTGGGGGTTGGGTTTTTAATAATTTTCACGTTTAGTCCCTGCAGTTTGATAGTTATCATTTTATGTTTAAAAGTTCCATTTTAAGTTTCCAAATTGACAAATAACCCCCCCCCCCCAAACTTAATTTAAGTTTATGTTTTATACATGGTTAAGTTTATTAACCCTTATAAATTATAATTAACCTTATTATAAGTAATCTTATTATTACTAATATTATTATTCATTTTTATTACTTATTATTATTGTTACTTTTATTAATATTAATATTATTATTATTAATATTTATATTTTTAACTTTCATACATAAAACCTAATGACAATAATGAATAAGCACATCAACACTTGAATTCCAAAATTGACAATAATGACCCTTGTAAGAGTAAACGAAGTTAACTTTTAGTTAACAAAAATACGAGATGTTACATATACCGCCATCGGTATCGCCAAACTACTGAAATGGAACGTAGATTTGAAAAACCTAAAAAGGTATTGAAGAGAAGCGGGTGCAAGAGGGCAACACAAGTAGCTGCACACCACCATCACCACCATAAACTGCCATACACCACTACCTACTCCACCTCAACCACAAAAAGAGAAGCAGAGTGTTAGTTATATTTTTTGTCATGAATTATAGTAATTTTAGGTTGTATTTCAGCATATATTTTGCATTAATTGCAAGCATCTTTTATTTTAATTATAAAAGAGTAGTTTTAGTAGGATGGAATCTACTCTTGTGTATTTTTGGTTTTTGTAGAATAATCAAATGGCTGAAAAAGATAAAGACTCAAACTTTAAAGATAAAGACTCAAACTTTAAAGATAAAGATCCAAACTTTAAAACCAAAAAAAGAGGAGAGTTGGTTGAAAGAAGGGGGAGAACTCAAAAGATAAAAGGAGGGAGGCTCCAGAAAAGGAGGCATCTTGGAGCACCTTGGAAGGATTTTTGAAGAGATTATTTTGAAGAATCAAGTTCAAGAAGCAACGAGGAGCAATAGCGATTTAGGTTTCTTTATTGGTTTTCGATTCGTACTTTCTATTTTATTTTAGTTTTGATTGATCTAGTCGTCATGTCCGGCTAGAACAATCTTTGATTTCAACATTAAGGTTCAATTTCTATGATTTCGTTTTGAACTTATGTGAAGCGTTTATGAGATGTTTTTATTTTGATGGTTTGTTTGTTTGATTCTTGATTTTAACCCGGATCTAATTCGGTATATATTAGATTGTTAATAAAATTGGCCACTTTATTAATTTTTCTAATAAAGTTCTTCAAGTTTTAAAACCCTAACCAAGTTTTGATTTTTGATATAAGGAACAATTAACGGTTTGAGTTTGTCTATGAATTCATTCTCGTTATAGAATCACACAATCTAGTTAAGCATACCGAACGGCGTGTGTGTTTAATTATAATCGATACTTCTATCGTTGCAACCCGCACGCTAAGATCCGAACGGCGTGAGCTTAGAGTAGCGGGTTGGCTCCAATTAACGAACTGCGATTGATTGGACATTAGATAGAGGGGATATCCGAACGGCGTGATGTCTAGTATCGATACAAATCATTAATTGAAAATTGTCATTGCACCGTAATCGTTAATGATCGTAAGCCAAATCGAGTCAAGAAATTACCTTAGTGTTGGAATTAGTTTTTATATTTGAATTTACTTCACCATTTAATTAACGTTTTTAGTAATCCCTTTTTCATAATTAAAAAATACAAAAAAATATCAATTTTCGTTTTTCCAGCAGAACCTTAACACGACCGCGTGGAATTTTCTTAACAGTTTTGACACGGCCGTGTCAGCTCACTGGAATTTTTTTCTACTTTTTGCAATTCAATTATACTTTTAGTTTTTAGTTAAACCCCCACCTTCCTTAGCCTATAATCAATCATAGTAACTGTGCTAAAACATTTTGGTATAAAATAATTGACACGTATCCCTGAGGACACAAACCCTACTTCCGCTCATACTATTCTTAGTGTGTGTACGGTAGGTTCACATTTTTATTATTTATTTGCTGGATTCGACACCCAACAAATTGGCGCCGTTGCCGGGGATACGGCGATTCTAACTGTTTTATTCCAAGATCTTTAAGTACAGGTACACATTTTCATAAACACCATGGCAGCTGAACAAACACTTAGGAAGTGGGCGACTCGTGATGTCATCCAACAACCACTTTGCATCAATTATCCTGTTATGGAGAACTTCGAGCTTAAATCTGGACTCATTCATTTATTGCCTCTCTTCCGAGGTCTATATAATGAGGATCCTTACAAGTTCTTAAAGGAATTTCATGTTGTGTGTTCCGGAATGAAACCACATAATATTACTGAAGATCAAATCAAGCTAAGGGCATTCCCTTTTGCTCTCCAAGACTCGGCAAAAGAATGGCTTTATTACCTACCACCAGGGTCGGTACCCACTTGGAATGATCTTGCAAAATTATTCTTAAATGAGTATTTTCCAGAACTGAAAGCTTCCATGCTACGTAAAGAGATTATCAGGATCAAACAAGCAAAAAGAGAAGCTTTACACACTTATTGGGAGAGATTTCAGAAGTTGTGTGCTAGATGCCCACAACATGGTTTATCCGAACACCAACTGCTTCAATACTTTTGTGAAGGTCTTGAAAGAGGCGTTTGATAAATGCTTCTTGTGGGGGAAATTTATTTGACAACACACCAAGTCAGCTTAGAGCCTTGATCACATCTATAGCAGAAGACACAAAGCATTGGGATCAAGAAGAAGAGTGGTATGTCGACACATCACATGGGGTTAAAGAAGATAGTGCACCTCAAATCAAAACTAAACTTGTTGAATTGACAAAAGCAGTCATGCAACTTGCTAAGGCTAAAGGCGTGGAACCATCTTTTCAAGCTTGCGAGGTATGTTTACAAATTGGACACCGCACAGATATGTGTCACATGTTGGGAGAGGAAAAGAAACAAGAACAAACAATGGAAACCTATTTTGGACAAAACTCAAGACAATACCGACATCCCCAATACAATCTGAATTGGGTACATCCTTCTAATATAAGCTACCAACAAAGCCCTTCACAATATCAAGCACTACCTTCGTTCCAAACAACAGATCAACACAATTACCAGCCTAGTCGACAAAAACAAGTAGATAGCTCAGAAATGTCCTTGGAAGACATCGTTAAAATATTAGCCACTAGCACCCAATCATTCCAAAACGATACAAAGGCTAGCATAAAACACTTACAGCACCAAATAACTCAACTTGGTAGTTCGATAAGCAAGATAGAGTCCCAAGGAAAATTAACGTTGCAAATCGAGAATTACCCAAAGCACAATGTTAGTGCCCTTACCTTGATAAGTACAACACAAGAAGAAGAAATTACTGTTGAGAAAATGGATAAGGGGGAAGAAATGGTTTTTGAAAAGCAAGACAAAGAAAAGAAAACGGTGCTAGAACTAGTTGAAAGTGAAGTAAATATCACTCATCACCCTCCATTCCCTTCACGACTACGAAGCACAAAAAGGGAAAGAGAAGATAAAGAAATCGTGGAGGCATTCACGGAGGTAAAAAAGAGGCCACCTTACTATTGCAAAGATCAAGTGTTTAACAAAAGTTTTGATGATGATACGACTGTAGAAATGACGGAAAAGTCCAAGCTTGGGAAGGTGATGATGGAAGTATTGATATTCATGAGTCCACAAAAGAAAACAAGGTATGAAGATCAAAAAATAGAATTACCAATTACTAATGAAAAAGTTTTTCTTTTTATTCCACAGGCACCAGATTGAAGGAGATGAAGCCTAAGTCTAGCCAAAGACGTTAAAGAAAGGCGCTATGCGGGAGGCAACCCGTATTTTCGTTATCTTTTTATTTTTATTTTTTAAAATCTTATTTTACATTAAGATATTTTGTTTTGTATTGTGTCAAACAGAAGGTTGAAACAGTCGTGTCGAAAACTATTCATAAAAATGGAACGGCCACGTCAGGAATGGAAAAATACAGAACTGTGAAACGGCCGCGTAACGATTGCTTTATAAGACAGACACGGCCGCGTAAACCTTCTGAGTTAAAAAAATGCTTAAAGCTGTCTCTAACCAGAATTGCTACTTGGCTTCTTCATGACCTTAACTTTACAACCACATCTATCCTTCGTTCTTTCCACCGTCACTTGCCACCATCAGCCACCTCAGTAAATTTCATCACACTCTCTACTCCACGCCTCGAGGACGACGCTGAATTCAAGCTTGGGGAGAGGTAATTTTAATTTTATTTTTTTTCGTCTTATTTATCATTCAATTACATATTACATATTGCATTTAGGGTTGCATCATAGTCATGGTAGTTTTAGGAACTGCAATTAAGACTGCATTGTATATAGTTAATCATAGTATTAGGTATGCATAACAAAAAAAACAAAAAACAAAAAACAAAAAAAGTAACATCTTCGTAGCCTCGGGAAAGATTTTGAGAATGACATGAAAAATGATATTACCTTTATTATGCTAATCATAGGTTGCGTGCACAAATAGGTTGATAGTAATAAATAGATAAATGTGCTCTGTTATGCTAGTGCCCTTTGTTCTTGGTTCATAAAGATAAAACACCTAATAGCCATGTGTGCCTAATGCCAATCTGATCACATAAGGAAACTGAGACCTAACAAAAATAGGTTGAGAGCCGAGTCCAAATGAAAAAAAAAATCAGAAAAAAAAGAAAAAAAATCAGAAAAAAAAATAGAGAGAAAAGAAGTTGGTGACGTGATAAATAAGCCGCAATAATGGCAAATAAAAAAAAACATTTGTGATATCGTGTGGTGAAAAATTGACCACTTGCTCTCTATAGTCCTTGAGGTTAGGAAGGTTTCCACCGTGTGAAGAAAGGTGTTGGCACACTTAAATGACTAACTTAACACGGCTTATTTGATATGAAACGATAAATCCGAAACTTAAGGGTTAGAGGATCATAACTTGCAAATTGGGCACATTTGTTTATAAAAATCTTGAAAATCCAATTTGTCACGATAACTGAATATTAGCATAATAAGATGATTTCATGCTCATACTTCTTACGCTGGGCTAAGATTGGTATTGCTAGCATCCTAATTATATAACTATCTATTCTCTTTTTACTTTTAGGGTTATTCCTAGTCTTGACTTCCTTGAGGACAAGGAAAGGTTTAAGCTTGGGGAGATTTGTTAGTTATATTTTTGTCATGAATTATAGTAATTTTAGGTTGTATTTCAGCATATATTTTGCATTAATTGCAAGCATCTTTTATTTTAATTATAAAAGAGTAGTTTTAGTAGGATGGAATCTACTCTTGTGTATTTTTGGTTTTTGTAGAATAATCAAATGGCTGAAAAAGATAAAGACTCAAACTTTAAAGATAAAGACTCAAACTTTAAAGATAAAGATCCAAACTTTAAAACCAAAAAAAGAGGAGAGTTGGTTGAAAGAAGGGGGAGAACTCAAAAGATAAAAGGAGGGAGGCTCCAGAAAAGGAGGCATCTTGGAGCACCTTGGAAGGATTTTTGAAGAGATTATTTTGAAGAATCAAGTTCAAGAAGCAACGAGGAGCAATAGCGATTTAGGTTTCTTTATTGGTTTTCGATTCGTACTTTCTATTTTATTTTAGTTTTGATTGATCTAGTCGTCATGTCCGGCTAGAACAATCTTTGATTTCAACATTAAGGTTCAATTTCTATGATTTCGTTTTGAACTTATGTGAAGCGTTTATGAGATGTTTTTATTTTGATGGTTTGTTTGTTTGATTCTTGATTTTAACCCGGATCTAATTCGGTATATATTAGATTGTTAATAAAATTGGCCACTTTATTAATTTTTCTAATAAAGTTCTTCAAGTTTTAAAACCCTAACCAAGTTTTGATTTTTGATATAAGGAACAATTAACGGTTTGAGTTTGTCTATGAATTCATTCTCGTTATAGAATCACACAATCTAGTTAAGCATACCGAACGGCGTGTGTGTTTAATTATAATCGATACTTCTATCGTTGCAACCCGCACGCTAAGATCCGAACGGCGTGAGCTTAGAGTAGCGGGTTGGCTCCAATTAACGAACTGCGATTGATTGGACATTAGATAGAGGGGATATCCGAACGGCGTGATGTCTAGTATCGATACAAATCATTAATTGAAAATTGTCATTGCACCGTAATCGTTAATGATCATAAGCCAAACCGAGTCAAGAAATTACCTTAGTGTTGGAATTAGTTTTTATATTTGAATTTACTTCACCATTTAATTAACGTTTTTAGTAATCCCTTTTTCATAATTAAAAAATACAAAAAAATATCAATTTTCGTTTTTCCAGCAGAACCTTAACACGACCGCGTGGAATTTCCTTAACAGTTTTGACACGGCCGTGTCAGCTCACTGGAATTGTTTTCTACTTTTTGCAATTCAATTATACTTTTAGTTTTTAGTTAAACCCCCACCTTCCTTAGCCTATAATCAATCAAAGTAACTGTGCTAAAACATTTTTGGTATAAAATAATTGACACGTATCCCTGAGGACACGAACCCTACTTCCGCTCATACTATTCTTAGTGTGTGTACGGTAGGTTCACATTTTTATTATTTATTTGCTGGATTCGACACCCAACACAGAGAGACAAATATCAGTGGAGATGGTGCAAAAGGCACACAACTAGTAAACTACTGTTCATTTTGTTGCTTTATTAAAATACGAGTTAATTGTAAATTCTTACACGAGAGGATATTACTGGAAAAAAAATTAAAACTCATTAACTAATTTTATATCGTTGTTTTTTTTGTTAGATCAATAGTGAATTCGTAGGATAATGAATGTTTAGAATTGTTCTGGAAAGTAAAGTCCTACATGGATTTATGATCTTGTAGAGGTGTTAGTTTTTTTTCATAATGATTGGTCCTTTTAGGGTGGAGTTTTGTGTCATTAGATATTCTTTTTTTCATATGTGTTATGTCTATCAGTGAGATAAGGATCAGTCTAATGATATTTTGAGTACTTGCCTATTTGGTAGAAGGAGTGAAGCGAAGTCATGCGTTGAAGCTATCAGAGTTGACAAGACAATTGAAGGAGTATTTTGTAAGTCATCAAAAACCTCATATGGTGTAAGAGTGTTACTTGAAAATAAGCACGATGAGAGTTCTTGACTTTCTCGTGATGCCTTCTTGATTGACAAATGTCCTTACTTTTCACCCTTATCAACAACCAAATAATCTCGCCTCTAAAAACAGAGATAAAAACCGTTAGGTTGGTGAGGACACGTCTGAAAAGGAAATCAACAACCTCTAGGTTCACCACCCTACCCGCTAATGGACTATAACTACTAATTAGTCAATAATCATTTAGCCCAATGGCATTTGTAAACTTTTCTCATCTAATTTGTGAAGGTTCAAGCCCATTAATTATATTTAGTTGACTTTTCAATGGGTAGAATTAGAGAATATGTGTGTCGTGGTTCTAAAAAATATTAATTAATTAAACATAAAAAAAGTTACCACATGTTATTAAGAAGTACCTTACCATGAGGCGACATAAACCATCCTTTGATATAATAATGCTTAAAGCAGTTCTCGTTGTTGAAAAGATTTGATCGTGCATGGAATCATGAATTATGTATCATAAATGATATAACGATTGATTATGAGCGATCGTGTGCATTATCATAAACACATATAAAAGACTGTGGAACTTAATTAGAGTGGTAAATAATCACAAAGCATCCTTAGCATATGGATGACTAGATTGTGTATTGGTAACAATATTGAGTAAAAAGAACAACAAAAAACAAGCTATTAAATTGAAGTTTGCTCTTCGTTGAAATTTTATACAATTAGATCAATGATAGTTCGTGACACAGGCAAAATTAGTTGTCACGTTTTCAATCTAATTGCTAATTGTCGCATGGAACAATAAAGTTGTTGGTGCATGTGAATTGATGCATGCAACAATGTAAAAGATTGACCGCCACTCAATTATCATCTTGAAGTAAAAATAAAATATCATCCGGTTGTACACAAACAACCATATTAACTTTGGGAAGGATGATAAAAAGCATGTCACTAACACAAACAACTTTGGTTATCAAAGTCTGACCACACCCCAATAAACCAAGAAGAGAGAAGAATACAAATGCAATACTAATCGAGATAAGACGACCCCATAACTCATATAAATATTCATGATGTATGGCTCACCGCCCTTAATCTAGAAAAGACAACTTGTTATTTTATTATTGACTAGAATGTTATATTAAAAGAAACATGAACAAACAACACTAAACAACTCACCTAGATACTCATAACGCATCACTTACCGCCATAATCAAGAAGAGATAACTTATGATTTAAGGTCGAGAGCTATAAATTAACGCCCATAATGTTTAGTGATAAAGAATAAGGTTACAACATGTGAATGTATGATGTTAGCTTTCGTGTGTGGAATCAAAAGAATCAATACTTTCCTCCATTTGACATGGAACATCTTTCAGAGCCACATCATACGAAAGAATAAAGATACATGCGTTCTGATAGTATTTTCTTTACATGTCATCGTATGTATCATGAAATCAACATAAAGTGACGCAAACACAGATCCAGACATATTGTCTGCTGTCATGACAACAGTTACACTTTACAAACCTCACAAACTAATTAGTGTTAAGTCATCAAAATATCACGTAATATGATAAATAACATGCATTTATTTCATTGTTAACGAATCAAAATGAAATAGGTGTTTAACCTGTGTAGACATGAATTTTATCATGTATTAAACACGTCGAACTGTTAATGTCACGAAACCCGATAATCTCAAACACGAAACATATTAACTTCGTGTTGTGTCATATCTTATTAACATATCCGTGTCAGAAATTATCAGCCATACTCGTACGCGCTATCACAACATAACTTAGGTTTATGAGTGATCGAAACAAAGAAACCCAAATCAAAACCTTTATCAAAGAAAAAAAGTGTGGATTTTGACAATCAAGTGACCATAGATGACCACCCCCTCACGCCATCCCTACCAACGAACCATCATCTCCCCATAATTCACATCAACCAGTGGCATCCAACAACTCCACAAAGCAATCAAATGAAAATCCATGGTGAATTGAAGCTTCAATCGCTGTTTCATTCATTCAAACATGGGTTTAAAAGCATCTCCCACAACGCCCATTGGGTTACTTCATCTGGGTTTCAAATATCTTTAGCAAGCAGCATCATCAGTGTCGCTGGTTTGATTTTAGCCCTTAAAGATGGCAGAGGAAAGAGGGGTTTCAACAGTTTGTTGTTATCGTGGTCGTCGTCGCCGGAGAGTGAATCTTCGCCGGAAAGATCGCCGGTGGTTGCGGGATTGCAGAACCTTGGGAACAATTGCTTCTTGAATGTAGTTTTGCAGGTATTATAATCGGATTTGAGGTTTGGGGTTTGAATTGATGTGTGTATTATTAGTTTATGAACTCTAGTTTTATGGTGATTTTGTTAATTTTGAATTGGGAATTTGTTAGGCTTTGGCTAGCTGTTCTTGTTTTCTGAGGTCTCTTGAAAAGATGGTGGAGGAATTTGAAGATTCATCAGAGGATGAACAAATTGGGGATATGACACTTGCAGTGTCTTTGAATGCTCTGTTACAAGGTATAAGTGAAGTCAATTTAATCATTCTTTCAGATTTAAAGTAGAAATTATTGATTGTTGGATATTTTCATAATGTGATTGTATGTGAATTTAATTTTATAGAAATCTGAATAGTGAACAATTTCGTCAAACACAACAATGGAAAAAAGCAATTTGATATGCAACAAATGTGATATAGAAGTATGAAACCAGTTAAAGGTCTTCATAAAATTTGATTTCTTTTACGCCATTGACTAATGGCCTGATATTTTTTGTAGAACTATGTATTGTTCGGCATGAACACAAAGTATTGAGCCCACGAAAAGTGATGCTTGCAATGTCTCATTACACACCAAACTTCAATCTGACTAGTCAGCAGGTTCGACTACTGGCATTGACAAATTGACCATGATGTTTTGTGATATTTTGTTTGATATATTAACTTTTGGTCAGGATGCAGAAGAAGCATTAGCTCACATGTTGTCTTCTTTGAGAGAGGAGTGCTCAGAATATTTTGCAAGAAGTAACAGTTCTCTAGCAGTTGCAACTGCCTCGAGTAACCGTGTTCTTACTGTGGAGAGAAGGGTTACTTTTAGTGAGCTAGAAAGATGGACTCAAAGTTATCTTGGACCATTTAATGGGATTATTGGCAGCGTTTTAACTTGTAAAAGCTGTTCGTTTCAGGTTGAATGGTACTTCTGTTATTCTTTCTTTTTCACTAATCACTGAGTTTTTAATCTAATTGCATGGGTTGTAGAGGTGGCCAAATGAGTGGGTTGGGAAACAGGTCAAGAACTCAACACACCTTTTGTCCAAAAATTCTATGTTTTTTTCCCTTAAAATACCCAATTTTCGTCAAATCTGACTTAAAAACCGCTTGTAGTTAAGTAATCTAATTTTTCGAATAAAATGTTTCAAGAGATTTGCTGCCTTAAAAATACACTCTCGGTGCCTCTGACATGTATCCTTTTATGCTAATTTTATTGATTGTACATGTTTGATGGAAAGTAACCTTTAAAGGTTTCATACTTTATACATTACATAATACAAAGAAGTGGATAATTTAAATGTCTCACGTTTTATTTGTTTGTCAGATTTCTCTGGATTTTCAGTTCTTCAATTGCTTGTACCTTTCACCACCTACATTCGGTGGTGGTTCTATTGTATGTAAACTTAATATTTATCTTCTTCGATTTTGTTGTTATATAGGCTGCAAGCGTGATCAGCAAAATTAACATATACCTTTTTCTACTATCAGATACCTGGATGTTCTATAGAGGATTGCTTGAAGCAATTTTTTGTTGCAGAACGGCTTGAAAATTACTTTTGCACTCATTGTTGGCATGCTACCGCAGTGAAATTTTCATCTCTGCTAAATAAAAATGAGGTAAGTTACTTTGAGGCTTATCTAAGTTTTGTTTCACTAGTGATCACAATCACAATTCTATTATGTGGAGGACTGGAGGTGGCAAAAAGGGCAGGGTGAGTATCATGCCAATTGCCAAAGCTCATATTTTATTCTCGGTCGGGTTGACTCAAACACTTTTTGTTTATTTTCTCAAATTTGTTATGAATAGCGAATGCATTAAATCTTTAGTTAAAGTTTTCATAACTATACTCTGAATCCAATTGTTTGAGTAAAGCGATATAGGAGTTCTATGCATTGAAATTACATTTTGGGTAACTTTCAACCCATCTGATGTGATCTCCTTTTAGCTAAATTTTTTATTTGACATGTTTGAGTAAAACACACCCGAATCCAACCATTAGTAAATAAATGGGTTGAAAATTGAAATTATCACCTCTGCAGTTCTATTCCGATGCTCTTAGTCAGATGTGTTGATTTTCAATGTTCATTAACTTGACAGCTAATAACGAGTGTCAATTTACCCTTGACATTTAATTGTTTGGGCTTATTGATTTCATTAGCTTTAAAAGGTTGAACCTTAGTACTAACATGGTATTTGTGCTCAAATTGTCAGACAGATACAGAAAAACTACAAAGCTGTAGCAAGCAAGACACATGTGACTGCAAAGATCTACCATCTCTTGGATCATTACCTTGGTCAAATAGTTATTCTAATACTTTCAAACAGTTACATATTGCACGTAGTCCAAAGGTAACAACTCATTTGTGGTTGGCTATATGTCTATGTGATAGTCTTGTTTAAGTATATGGTTTATTCTTTGATACTTGATATAGGTGGCAAACTGTGTGGGTGGGTATTTTAGGCAACAGTTCAAAATGGGTTCGAAGTGCAACTTATGATATTTGGTACAAGTTGAGTCGGGTTGACCCGGGATGCTTTCGTTAGATATTTTTAATGATCAACTATTGTGTCAGTTATGATTACAAGAAGTATTATTTTGATAGTAATAAATTCCTTAAGAAATTGTATTTATTATAAACTTTGAGCGACTTTTAAGATTCAACCTTTTCCTTGTAAGGTAAATTCTTTTTATTTACATGTCTGACCTGTTAACATAGCCCGAATCCAACCATTTAAAAGTAAATCAGTCAAAACGGCCACCAATATTCATTATTAACCTTTATTTGTACTGTCCTCGCCCTCTGAATAAATCTCATGTTTTACATCCTTGTAGATTTTGTGTCTTAACTTACAACGTGCTTCGATGAACGTATTTGGGGAATCAATCAAACTGCAGGTACTTCTTTTCTTCAACAATTCTTTTTTAATTATTCATGCTATCATATTTTGTATATTTTCTTCATTATTGATATCCAGTGTTTATAATTTTAGGGTCGTATCTCTTTTCCTCTGACTTTGGACATGTCACCATTCCAAAACAAAGGAGTTGAAATAAAACAATCTGAACAGAAGTTGCCATTTGGTAGACTTGTACAGCAAAGTCAGCAGCCAATTCGTTATTCTGATTTTTTAAGATTGCAAACTGATAAACAAGCATTGGATCACATATACAAACAACCTTCATCAGAAGTTTACGGTGACAAAGAAATTCAAGAGGAACAAACTGGCAATACTGTATCACATCAAGAGAGCAAGGTATGTCAGCTGCTTGTGTATAATTATATTGCATCAAACTAGAGGTGGAGACATGGGTCGGTTAGGTGGGTTGGGTAACGGGTCAAAATGGGTTGGTGTCAAAAGTGTGATTTCTGCACAGGTTGAAACAGGTTGGGTTGCGCGTATGTATCAGTTCTCATGCTTCTTGCAATATATCACTTTTTAGGTGCACGAGACGTGGAACTTGGTCCCACCTAGGCATCATGTCTACAATCTTGTTTCTGTCGTGGAGCACTTTGGAAATGCAGGAGGTGGACATTATACTGTTTATAGAAGAGTAATCAGCAAAATAAGTGATTCTGAAATCGACGATTGTCGTGTTTACTGGGTTGGAGTTTCGGATAGCCAAGTATTTAGGGTTTCGGAGGAAGATGTTCTTGGTGCAGAGGCTAGCTTACTTTTCTATGAAAAAGTTTCAGAAAGTTGATAATTTTGCACTTCAAATTCAAAATCAACTTTGTGATTTGTAATTGTTCTTTAGTTAGTTAAAATGTCAATTGGGGATGTGATTTTGAAAATATTTGGTGTCATTGACAATTAGGTTTTCACTGAAGACATTCATATACAAACACATGTTTTAGTTGTCATATTGGTGATCATAGAACAGAGTAACCTTAATAGCTTAATATGATCCAGATATCGCAACTGTGAGCTGCAAATGCACCAAAACAAGGTAGTTTCCGCTAAATGAATTTAACATGTTCAATCGAAAATTAGGTGCGTGATAACGTGATTAGAACACGAAGGATTGTGCATGAATGCTTACGGTAGCATAATCAGGGTGATTAACGGTCATGGCAGCGGCGGTTTCTGCAGCGAGTTCATCTGGCTGGTGGTTACTCTGTTATGAACACCGGCACACACCTTCTGCGAAACGAGAAGAGGATCACAGTGATCAGTGAGTCCGTAACTCAGTTTCTTCAATCAAGCTGTGATTTTGTCGAAATGCACAACCTCTTGACGACCATTTCTTTGTTAGGTATCTTTATGCAGCGGAAATAAATACACTGTTATACGCACACACACGAAAGCAATAAGAACACGAGAATTTATAGTGGTTCGGTCAAGATGACCTACGTCCATTGTCTGCAACTAGGTATTTTATTAAGCTCAAGAGACGAGATTACAATACAATGACATAAACTATATATAGAGATAATTAGGGTTTTAAAAAGCTTTATGGGCCAGACCTATAACTCTATCCAAAAGCCCAAAGGCCTTCACACCTCAACACTCTTTTCACCACATACATGCTTCAGCACAGATTACAACAAACTCATAGTAGAAATCAGAAATGATATTGATTATGGTGATATTGTATGCAACAGTATGAAGGAGAAAACGTGAATGTTTGAATTTTGCAGTTAGGGTATCCATAGGTGTTCCCGCCAATTAGATAGAGGAATAATAGGTGACCATATAGATTGCAGACTAGTAGAGCTGTAAATGAACCGAAAGTTTAAAATTATTTAATAAATAGTTTATTTACGTTTGCTTGTGTAATAAATGAGTAAACATGAATAAAGAGTTCCGCTTGAGTCATAGCAAAAATGATGCTAATCATGTCTAGCTTGTGTCTTTCGTTTGATATTATGTATTATGATGATGAGTGTTATGTTTAACCTGTATCTTTGTTTCGAGATTACTACGACTATCATTAATATGTATGACTTATGTCTTTGTTTTGAGATAATTATATTTATGTCTATTATATCCGATGCTTAAGTTTATATTTTATTTCAGATGATTTGGTATGTTGTTTGAGAAGATTACGAATGTTGGTTATTTGTATTTTAAAATAGTAAAATGATGTTTGTATTTGTTTAAATTAATGAACAGACACAAAATGTTTCAATTCCTTAATGAACTAACAAAAATAAAAATTTCTTTTAGACAGGTTCAATGCTAAACGATCAAACCAAAGAAAACTTTCTTCATATTGACTCCGTTTGTTTACGGTCATTTATTCGTAGCAATATAATGGCATGCAACAAAAGTGCACCAAGTGTTTGAATGGTTTATCTTCTAATTAGTTGAGATTGTGAACAAATGACAGTAATTAGGAGAAGGTTTGTTGGGTTCTCTTAAAAACAAAGATATTAGCGGAAATATGCATGGTAAAAACACACAGAGAAGGTCAAGATGGGTCTCTAACAGGTTAAAACAACACATGAGAAAAATACGTTGGTCAAAATAGACCTTTTTAAGAAATTATCAATTTGATTCATAGTAAAACGAATTCTAACTAAAATTGGGTTGTGGGTGAATTGTGTTGTTTAATAAAAACAAATCTTAAAAGTGACTCAATAAGACTATCCGCAATGCAACACCCTGCATTTACTACATGCATCCTAGTCATTACTGTCACATCAGTTTTTTACTCATTCTTCCTATATGCATTCTCTCACCTTTTTTTAACTTCAACCCATCCTTTCCACATGCAACCTCTCTCTTCCACATCATCATTTTTTTTTCAATTTTTCTTTAAAAACTTTTATTTTGTAATCTTAAAAAATATTTAATAAATAAATGTAAAAATATATTTAAATAATAAACAATAAAAAAACAAGATAAAATTAAATAAAAATTAAACTTGCATTACATAAAAAAAATTACATTTTCCTAAAAAAAGTAAAATACAAATATTCAAATTAAAGTAGAACTAAGATTAAAAATCAAAATAAAACTTAATGAAACCATAACCTAAAATTAAGCTTTTTACTCAGACAAATCTACTCTTCATTAGCTTGATTAGCTTGCTTAAGATTCCAGAGATGTTCCATTAGATCGTTGCGTAGTGCGATGTGAGTATCTTTGCTTCGTAAGGATCTAAACCTCTGCAGATATTGTGCAAACTCAGTGGGTGCACCTCCATTATAACTTGGTGGCTCAGGCTCATCTTCTTCACGAGACCAATTAGTTATCATATGACCTTCATCTTCTACAATCATATTATGTAGAATGATACATGCATGCATTATATTACCTAACACTGGTATGCTTGTAGATCTTCCAGGGCCTCGTATCATTGCCCACCTTGCTTGGAGGACACCAAATGCTCTTTCAACATCCTTTCTACAAGACTCCTGTCGTCGCTTAAAGTATTGCAGTTTAAGATTATTTATTGGAGGATGAACGAAACTCTTTAACAGTATTGACCATTATGGGTAAATGCCATCTGCAAGATAGTATCCTTGCGTGTACTCATTCCCATTCACAATGAAGTTGCACTGTGGTGCATTCCCTTCTAAGAATTGATTAAATACTGGTGATTGATTAAGAACATTGATATCATTGTTTGAACCTGCCACTCCAAAGAATGCATGCCAAATCTTCCTTAGTTGTCATGTACCGTCTAAAATGGAAAAGCTGGTCAACCAAAAGGTCTAAACAAATTTATGATCTATTCACATTGTCAAAAAACATATGAAACCTCAAATCATGGAAGTAAACAAAGTTAAGCGTAGCGAAATATCATAATTAAACTTATTGAAATTAAACGCTCCCAAGAGTTCCCTTGCAAACACAAAATGAAATCTAAGTTTTCAAATAACCTTGAAGTTAATATTCTCGTGATTAAATTTCGGGACAAAATTTTCTAAAGTAAGGGAGACTGTAACATCTGCCCATTTTGGAAAATAGAAACCCAAACCCGAATTCGTTTGGGTCAATTTTTGGAAAATCAAATACATTAGTTAGAAATTTAATTTATTTTAATCCTTCAAAAAACAATAATAATACTATTTATTCAACTTCCATTTATGGTAAATTCATGATTTATAGAATAAAAAATTTATAAATTCATGAAGTTTATTTTTCATTTATGAGTTTTAATTATAAAACAAAAATAAAGGATTAAAATACAAGATCATTATTTTTACAAATATGTGAGGTCTATAAAATGTTATTAATATTTATATCACTTTTAAATATTCAATTAAAATAAATAATCAAATTACAAGTTCTTATTATATTTATAAAGTCTACAAAGATTTAATAAAAAAGAAGTTGTTAGATTAAAATTAAAGTTTTAATAAATTTAAAGTTTAAATCATAATTATTCTTTTATTTATTTAAATTATTTAATTTTATATTTATTTCAAATTCCAATCATAACCCCCTTTTAAAAGACTTATAACTCACCATTAACACCATTCATAACCTACTCCTAATCTCAACTATAAAAGCAAACCTTAGACCTCACTTTTCATTTGCTCATTCTCTAAAAATCTCACTTTCATATCTTTCTTTCATCCAATTGGTTATGATTAATTTGAAGAATTTTATTTTACAAGAAATTTCAAGAATTCTTAATACTAAGGTAATCTTTTATTGTTTTTATACTATACATTTTAATCATCCTAACATCCAGTTGTTCTCATGACTTTATGTTCTTACTATTATTCTTTCTTCTACCAAATCTCTTTTTATTTTAATCATTATCATTTGATCATTAACATTTTAATAATTACTAATCTTATAACAATCACTAACATTCCTAAATCAAGCTAACAACACACTAACATATATAAACAAAGAATCCCGTTTGCATATGGATGGCTATGCCGCCACATTCGGTTATTCCACAAGATTATTTTTATAAATGATGACTATGCCAAAGACTTAGAATATTTTTATAACTCAAATGAAGACTAATACACCATATATTGACATAATAAATTGATCTAACCCGTTTCATGCTTTAACGATTTTAAAAGTGCACATAAGTGCCTTACTACAATTCTGGCAGAATATAATCTTACTTCAACCGACCATAACTTGATCATAACAAACTAAATTTGAGTAAACTCAGACTCCAATGTTAAGTTCATTGAATTACCCTTTCAACGACAGTTTATACGTCTTCAAACTCAATCACACGACTCAACAATAGCCTCACAAGATAACTGCGCATTTCAGCATCTTCTGTCTTGTGTTGCTTGTTTGACCTATTTACGGATCTTTTCATTAAAATGTTTTTTTGATGAAAGTTGTCCGAGAGACTTTGAACTAGTCAAATGTAAATTTTTATAATTTTATGAAACCGTTTGCTATTTTAAAAACCTGTTCAAACACGTACGAAACATTCTGTCCAGAATCTAAAATTGGTACAATAATCGTTTATCAATCTACCTTTCGCTTATTGGCGTTACTAAGCGTCCTAACTTCTTGTAATGTATTCCAAACTCAAGTTATTGTTTCCTTTTATCATTTAGGACATCACCTTTGACTCTTGAATAGAGGTGGCCAAAAAAACCGGTTCGGGAACCGGTTCGGCCAAAAAAACCGGAACCGGTTTTTGGCCCAAACCGGTTTGGCCCAAACCGGTTCCAACCCGGTCCCGAACCGGCGGTTGTTAACCGGTTTTCCCCTTTCTCAACCCAAACCGGTTTCAACCCGAACCGGTTTTCAAACCGGTTTCAACCCGGTTCCAAACCGGTTTCCAAACCGGTTTTCAAACCGGTTTTAAACCGAACCGGTTACCGTTGGGCAACGGCTATATAGCCGTTATAACCCATTTTTGACCGTTTTTTGGAGGTTTTTTTACCATTATACCCCCACTAGGTTAGTATATATATGTATTTGATGTTTTGGGTTGAATCACAACAACTTATAACACTCTCTACTCTCAAAAATCTCAAAAACGCTCAAACGCTCTCTACAAACACTCTCAAACGCTCTCAAAAACGCTCTCACAAAAATCCTTGAAATGGCTTCAACAAGTGCTCAATCTTCCGTTGGTTGTGAAGCGTCTTCAAGCAACGTGGTGGTAGCAATCCTTCCTACGAATAGGAACCCCGAAGTATGGTGCAATTACGATTTATGTCAAATGGCTAGCGGTCCAAACAAGGCTCGTTGCAAGTTTTGTCATAAGTTTTTCAAAAAAGATGCAAACACAACGTTGAAAAACCATATTGCAAATAAATATTGTAAAGCGTTAAAAGGTGAACCTTCACAAGGTCAAGCTTCGATGACAAACGAAGGAAATCTTTGGACTTATAACGTTGATGCGGTTCGGGAGCAAATGGCGCAATTTGTAATTCAAGAAAGCTTGCCATTCAAACATTTCGACAACGAACGTTTGACTCGACTCATTCAACGAACTCTCCAACCACGTTACACCAATGTAAGTCGTGCTACTCTTCGAAGAGATTGTTTAAAAATGTGGAAAAAGGCTAAAAATGAATTAATATCTTATTTTGAAAATTTACAAACCAGTGTTAACTTAACTAGTGATGTTTGGTCGACACCTCACGGTTCACCGGACTCGTACATTTGTGTCACCGCTCATTGGGTTGAACCCGATTCGTGGCAAATGATGAAACGTACGATTGCGTTTGAATTGTTTGATTATCCTCACACCGGCCAAAACATTTTTTATGTTATTGATAAAGTTATTCAAACGTATAAATTAGAAAACAAAATATTTTCTATATCTTTTGATAATGCGTCAAACAACACTCTTGCGATAGATCATTTGAATTTAAAATATAAACCAATATGTGAGGGTGTGTTTTTTCATAGTCGATGTGTTGCGCACATCATAAACTTAGCCGTTCAAGACGGTTTAAAAACGATTGAGGGCCAAAAAGATTGTTTTAAAAGAATGTTACGTGATATTTTTAGTAATAACCAAAGATATACTAAATATCGCAAGTTTTGTAAAGACGCAAATACTAAATGTTTAGGTCCGAATTGGGACGTACCAACACGATGGAATTCCACATGTAACATGTTTGAAAAGGCTATAGAACAAAAAGAAAGTTTAATAGCCTTTCATAATAGTTTGGTAAGTCGGGGAAAGGCAAATTCTTACCATCCATCGGGTTGGGCCATCATCGAAGAAGTAACAAAAATGCTTCAAGTTTTTAAAAATGCAACTACATGTCTTTCTGGAGTTTATTACCCAACGAGTCCGTTGGTACTTTACCAAATTAATTTAATGACTTCAAAATAAAATGAATTGTCGTGTTGGGGTAGACCTTATTCGGATATGATACCCCCAATGAAAGAAAAACTTAAAAAGTATTTTGAAGAAATGCCTCCCGTTATTACATGTGCCGCAGCTTTAAACCCTTGTTTAAACAAGTCGGGAGTTGAAACTTTACTTGATAAAATTACTTTTAGTTTGGATTTAGAAGTTGGTAAACCAATGTATGGTACAACTTTAAAAGCTAATTTCAACAAACAATTACAACAAATGTATGATGTTTATTTATTAAAATACGGGGAAACATCACAAATTCATGATGCTTTAAGGCATGCGGCAAATGCCGAAAATTATAATGATCCAATGTTTGATTTATATAATACTTTAAGGGATGAATGTAATAAACGTCAACGTGGTGACACTCCGAGTAGTGAACTCGGGAGGTATGGTCTTACAAACTTTTTATCGACCATGACTCCACATGAATTTAAAAATTTTGACTTGTTGGCTTGGTGGAAAGGTAAGGAAGATCAATTTCCCATCCTATCCATTATGGCCCGAGATTTACTAACCGTCCAAGCTTCTACGGTAGCTTCGGAATCTGCTTTTTCTGTTAGTGGCAGGGTTATATCAATAAGACGAACTCGACTCACTCCACAAGCAGTTGAAATGTCAATTTGCTTGAAAGATTATTTGGATGCCGCGGAAAGAGTACAAGACAAACGTTCACTTGAAGGAGAACTGGAATACGAAGCAGAATTATACGAGGACGAGGTAGAGAGCGGATTGACACCGGGAATGACTGATGATGAAGCGGCATATGATGACTACCTTCGTAACAGTTCCAGTTCAGGTGGCGAGGAATAAACGTACAAGTAATACGAACGAAGAAACAACTATGTTAAATGTTTAGTTTTAAATGTTTAAATTATTTAAATGTTTTAAATGTTATAAATTGTTATAAATGTTTAAATGTTATGAATTGTTTAAATTGTTTATAAATGTTATATAAATTGTTAAAATGCTTACATTGTTTATAAATGTTATACAAATTATATAAATTATATAAATGTTATAAATGTTATATAAATTATATAAATGTTATATAAATTATATAAATGTTATAAATGTTTATGTTTTAATTAAAAGTTTAAAATTTTATTTCAATATAACAAAAATCCAAAGTAAAAAAAAAAAAAAAAAAAAAAAAACCGGTTTGGGCCGAACCGGTTTGGGCCCGAACCGATTCCAAACCGACCCAAACCGGTTTGGGTGGTTTGGGTTTTTTAGGTTTGAAACCGGTTTGGACCCGAACCGGTTTCGGGCCAAACCGGTTTTGACCAAGTTTGACCAAACCGGTTTCGGTTTGGGACCCGAACCGGTTTGGGCCAAAAAACCGGTTTGTACACGTCTACTCTTGAACATCCAAGCTTTCTTATGTACTCTACAACCATCACTATTATTATGAGTTTTCCATGTGAGTTCTCCATGCCCCTTTTTACTTTATTTCACATCTTTTGGGGTGAAACATGTTAACCTTATAAACTTACACTTGTAAACATCTTGATACTTGTAAATGCACATGCAATTCATCTTTACCTTTTTGTCATGGTTATTTGTGTTATTGTAAGTCTTATATGAGATACATATTTTGTTTACAGTCATTAACTATTGCTAGCCTGACGACGTCTTAGATCTTTGGGCCTGACAAGCCTATTTGGTGCTAAAGCCGATGTATTGCCGGCTCCTGATGACGTATGACTTGTTCATCATGGGAACCAAGTACACTTAGCCAATCTTATAAACTTGTAATCAAGTCGAGGTTTGGTTGTAGCTATATGTGTTCTATAAACTTGCTAACTCATAACCATTGACATGAATTGCTACTTGTAAACCTTTTTTATATATATGTATGTTTAACCCATGGGAACTCATCAACTTTCAAAGTTGACCCTTTATTTTTAACATGTTTCAGGTTTGTTACTTGAGGAACTCTTCTTGCTCATATAGGACTTGGACTTAGATAAATTAAACATATTATGTTGTTGTTTATATTTTTGTGTATTGTAATGACTTAATTGACTTGTATTGTTCAATGAATAATGGTATTTAATATTATTCCAACTAATTTAGTTCCATGTGCTATGAACAATCTTTTCACATTCGTCCGCCCCGATAATTCCGCCGTCGGTCGGGGCGTGACACAACACCTCATCACTATTAGGCCACTTTTGACGACTCGTCTTTGTTGGTTGCTCGTCATTCTTCTCAGTCACCATCTTGCTTGGCTTCTTTTTTTTGCGGCTTTGCTTTTGATGGTGATTCCACAAGATCTTCTTGAGTTTGTTGAAACTGAGGTTGTTGCATTTGGGAGGTTTTTTGAACCTGTTGCCATTGAAGAAATTGTTGAGGATCAAAGGCAGGTTGTTGAAACTGTGGCATGACAGGAAATTGTCCAAATTGCGGGAATGAAGGTCCCTGTTGAAACTGGTGATATGGTTGTGCTTGTGAAAACTGAAAAAAGTTTTATGATTGTAAGAAAAGAGGGATGATGGTTGTTGTTGTTGTGGGTTTTGCTGATCATCATCATCGTTTAAAAACAGTGAAAGAAAACTGATGTCTTGGATCCATTTTGAAAGTGTGATGTTGAAAAAATTTGAGAGTTTGTAAGATTTAGGGGTGAAAAATGAGTTAGTTTTAGTGGGTATTTATAGGGGGGAAAACTAGCCGTTTTTTTTCAAAAATAGTTGTTAAATTTTTTTTGTAAATAGCCGTTGTGGTTTTTTAAAAAAAAGTTTGCTTTTTCTTTTAATATAGTTGGCTTTTTTTTAATAAAGCATGTGACTTTTTTAAATAAAAAATTAAATTTAATTCATATGGACCCACTAGTGGATGCATTTGAGTGCACTTGGCCAAGTATGTGCTTCCCTTCCTACATCCTCTCCAATGCTTCCTCTTCAAATGCATCCTCCACCCCACTAAATGCATTCTCTCCAATTGAAGCATTGGAGATAGTCTAAGAGTGTCTCTAATGCTGACAACCATCAATCCCACATGCAGACCTGGTTAGTATGTCAAATTAGATTTTCACTTATTACATTTACCCTCCAACATCAATTTTGTCATTATTCACTTGTGTTGATGAATCCATGAAGCTCATGTCAACGTAAAGTATTTTTTTCTCTTGTATCATTATTCGTTTTAATTTTAGCTCATGAAATTTGTTAAATTTTCTATTGAAATGCTTGATCTCCTTCTTGACAAGGCTCGCCTTGATTAGTTCTTTGACGAGGCTTAATTTCTTTGCCTCATAACTGGGGGAAGAAGACATGCCTTTACCCTTTAGTTTGATCTGTGATTTGGCGTTGTCCCTCCCTATTAGATGACTTGGAGGTTTAGATTCCGTTGCGTCGTCGTCGTCGTCATCGCCATCGTCGTCGTCATCATCATCATCACAAGTTCAGGATTGGATATAAATCTACGAATACTGCCAAAGTTGGCATCCAAAGCAGAATTATTATACCCCCGCGTGCTACCTGTCTTCGTTGGGGGCTTGATAATCATACCCTTTGGTACACCTAGAGTACTTTACATGATCTTTAACTACCCTAGTATTTTTTATAATATTTACCAAACACATCCTCGCTTTTTTGAAGTATTAGTCGTCCGACCAACCACTTTTGCATTGAGACTTGATTCAAATTTGGAACTCATTAAATGTATTAATCTTCTTATTAGTCAAATGCCAGTGACTTCTAAAATTATAAGCATTTCTTGTAACTCGAAATGACTAGTCAATGTAATATTCTTCTATCCTTTCTCGATCTGTGTTTTGGTTCTGATTGTTGGTAATTATTAGGTCTTAAAAATATATATGTAAGTTCTAGCCAACAACTTCTCGTCATCAACCTACCATTTGTTAATTGAAATTGCGAGAATACAGATGGTCAGGTGGGCTTTGTTCGTTGTTGCCCTTGTTTAGGTGTTGAGTGATTGAAAAAGATGTTCTTGTATCCATCAAATTATATTCAAAATATGAGAAATCAAAGATCGTAAAGAAGATAAACGAGTGATAGTTGTGTGTGATATGTTTTTGAAGTACATAAGAGTATTTATAGTAGAAAAATCAGTTGTTAAGAAAATAACAAAATTATAAAATTTGATTTTTTTTAAAAAGTTAGTTTTAAATTTAATATGACCGTTGAAAAATAAAAGATTATAAATCATATGAGCCCCACAATTACCTGCACGTAACCACAAACAGAGGACCACATGCGTGCCACCCCTAACGTTGCATGACAAGCATGTGGGCTTCATGATGGCACGAGCGGGCTAAGGTCGACCACGTTGTGGTTAGTATAAGATGAGCTTTGGTGGTTTGCTTTGTTAGGAGTGCAAACCTACAAGGGGGATGTTGTGGGTTCGAGAGGTGGAGGCAACACTATCTATCGGTGGCAGAGCTTGAACACTCTCGTAGGGGGAGTGGGGCGAAATTAATTTTTTTAAGGGGGACGAACTTGATATTTATATAAAAATTTACACTACCAGGCCAAAAATTTACACTACCGGACAAAAATCTAACACTACCGACCAAAAAAAGAGGGGGCGGCGGCCCCCCGGCACCAACTTTCCTCCACCCTTGCTACCTATTTGCTTTGGCTAGCCAAACCTTCTTGTTAAAGTTTAATTTTTAATCTTTTAAATGCAATTCTTGTCAAACATTTAAATTCAATTTGATGTTGTTTGCTTTTTTAAGTGCAATTCGTGCCACAAAACGTGAGAGAATTCCATTAGTTTCAATGAAAAGGCGTCTAGGTGCGATGAATGTGATGATACCGTGAGTAAAAGAGAAAGCTAAAACGAATAAGCCTCAAGGGTAGACTTAGTTTGAGACATGGGTTCTTCCACGTGATTAAATTAACTAGTTATATCTACTTACGCGCGTTGCGTGTATGATCAATAGGATTAACCAAAGCTCAGATAAACCATAATAGCCGGAGATGATGATCAAAAGATTAGGTTTCGCACGTTGTAGATCAATACCCAGGGAATGAATTGTGTTACACTCCTTTGAAAATCTTACGAAACAAAATAATTACAGTAATAAAAATACAGTACTAATCGGGCTTGAAACTCGGACGCAGTTGCGGCTGCACACCATGATCAGTAATAAATTTTAATTAAAAAACTTCATCACTCTATCTTTAGGAACGGTTTGCTCCAAACAAAAATAATAAACTTTAATCTTAAAACAACTTTGAGTTGTTTTAGATGGTTTATAAATAATTACTGTGAATGAATTTGGATTCATTAAAATATCATTATTATTACTGTTCCTCTATTCTTTTATTAATATATGTATAATTATATTCTCTTTGTATAACAATTTGTAACTAATGATAGTAATTTTTATTATATGCTTTGTAATTATTGGTATTTAAATTATAATATTATTCTGTATAAATATTTTTAGGCATATTTTTGGCTTTCTCTTATAACTTTTAAATTATAATATTTCGACATGCTTATTTTTATATTCGTTTCAATAACAAAAATTCAAAAATGAGTCGTGTGAAATTTAAAATATTTTTATGTTCTTTTAACTTTATAAATGAGGAACAACAATCTGAATTATAAAAATATGCAAGCACAACATAAGGTTGCAAGCTACAAAATAACGTTGTTGTGAAAATGAGCATAAACGAACAATCGAACATCAAATTGAATTTTACTATATAATATTCGACCTATCTTGATTTTGATTAAAAGTTATCAAAACGTAGAAAAAAATACGGACTTTACAATGATATACTCAAAATTTGAGAAACCAATCTAGAATAAATGGATAATGTTTCCTCCATCCATTTAATGTCACGTGCCATAAAAATCTCCATATTCTAATAAAAAGTTAATTAGGAGGGACATGTGTCAACATCATATTCTTTCTCACCAGTTTTTTTTTTTGTTTTTCTCTTCTATTCAATAATCACATTAATTACTAATAATATTATTTAATTGTTTTTAGATTAGAATAATTATTTAATAAATTATTCTCTTCTCAATAGCAATTTAATTATCTTGATCTATTGAAACTTAGGGTCCGTAAACATTTTAAATAGTTTAGTCGATCCAATCTAAACTCAATTAAAAAACGCTAGGAGAGTCTTATGATTCGGTTAAATAAGTAAATTAGATTATTTTGCTACAATACTTTTATTTATTGGTAAAACAATTATTGTCGTATTATAGATTTTTTACATACTGGTTATTGACACTATATTATAGGGCATATTTTTTCTACTCGCCTAGGGCCTAAAATTATTCGAAGACTTTCGGGACCGGCCCTGACAATACATTACCAAATGGCATCTTCACAATATACAAATGTCACGTGACATTTTATTAGCAATATGATGTATAAAAGGAATCTCACAATCACATTTAAATAGTATTTAATGCCTAAATTAATAAAGTTCTAAAATTAGATTTTAAAATAAAATGAATAAAATGGAAATTTAAAAACTTTAAATTTTAATTTCATTCTGCAATTAGTCCGAGATTTTATCTAAAAATAACTAACTAATTAATCAAAATTTAAAACTAACAATTTAAATATTCAAATTGAACATATGTTGTTCATAAATTTTACATTCCAATAATAACAATCAATCTGAGTATTTTGGGTTAATAATTTCAATTTTTTAAAATCTTTTATTTTTTTAACAATATCTTATAATAGTTACATGTATTATATAACATTATATCATTATTTTATTTTATATATATACAACAATTCTTTTTCTATTTACTCTTTTTCCACTATCAAAGATATTTGAGAAATATACGAAGAAATAACTTCTTATATGATCAAAGAGTTCAGGTATTTTGCATGAAGAACTTCTCTTACTTCTCTATTATTCACACAATCATTATTTTCAACTCATTTTGTATTGCATTCAATTACAATATTATGTACTTTGATTTAAAAAACAAGTTTTTAATGATAAACCTTAACACCTATATTATTTTGTCCTACGACCGGAACTTTCACTTTGTTCATTTTTTATTTGTGTATAATGGTTTATATGTTATTGTTAAACCATCAAATTAACTTGCTCAACACGATATCATCAGTATCAAAATTAACTTTTTTAAAGGATCTTAACATATCATGTTGTTATTCGTTTATAGAGGCTGCAAAGGCATAATAGTACGATAAAAACTTACTCTATTAAGTTTCTTGTGGTTGATGAGGAGCTATTGTTCAACTAATGGAATTGTTATCTTATTCTTATAATATTTATCTTATAAAACATATATATGTTATATATCCTTAATTTTTTACATATTTAATTATAGGATACTACAATACAATGAGATATTCAAAAAAGATTATTTCCTAAGTTTGAGAAGTTGTTAATTGAATCTTGTTAACATTTGTATTCAAAGAAGTTTTTAAATGTTTATAAACATTAATATTGGTTTTTTATTTATTTGATTCTTTCATTTGATTTGCATGTATACATATTTATTTAATCGATCTTTACATGTGTGTATATTACAAACTTATTAATAGTCACTTATAATTTATATTTTTATTTATTTCAAATTTATTTTTTTCAAACCGTGTAACACATGGGTGGTTATGCTAGTTATTATATTGTTGTTCATAGTAAGTCAATAACCCATAGTAGAACCCAACGTTGCTCGTTAGTACCCATTTCTCCTATAGTGGAGGTTGAGGGTTCGAGACATGCATAGACCTTTTTTCAATTCTTTTTCTTCTATTACAAGTATGTTTAATATTAAAATAATCTCAATTAAAAGCGGCGTGGGTTGGAACCGGTATAGATTGACTAATGAACAGTCAAAACCAGTTTGAAAAATGAAAATGTTTCTTAACCATTTTTTTGTCAGATTTCAATTGGTTTAATGTAGTTTGGATTAGTTTGTGACCGATTCTTTTAAATTTAAACGATTTTGAACCACTTTAAACTTAGATAATTATAGATTGGTTTCAAATGGTACCGATTCTAGACCGGTTAGATTTTATGTTTGGGTTGTTAGTATCGGTTCGCGAGCCGGTTTGAATGTGCAGATCTAGTCTCACCCCATAATTTGAAGTTCATATAATTAAAATAATTTCAAATATACTAAAATAAATTTCAAATAATAATCATATTGTAATATATTTATGAATATATTATTACTACTATTAAAACTATTACTATTATTTTGTTTTTTCAAATTAAGACAATGACTATATTAAAAAAAATCCCCATTACATTCCATGGATTAGTTAATGACATATTCAACGTCCATTTTCATATTGATGGAAACACACGTATCAAAATCTTATGTGACAGTTTTACCTTTAAGTTACACGTGTCACTTTTTATATAACCAAACCTAAACTGGTTAAAAAAAATTCATGGTATAATTGAATAATTCACATGTTTCAAATGCATCAAGACTCATTAAACGCATGAAAGGATATCATTAAACAAAATGGTGTGAAAAAGAAATGTGACTTTCAAGAAAAGTCAATTTTACATTGAATGAGATGTAAACTTTGCTAATATCTCTGTAAATTTAATAGTTTTTAGGATTAGTAAAGGATAAGAAAATTTTAACAGGAAGTATAATTAAAAAAAAACTATATGGTATTAAATAAATAAAAATATATAGTTATTTGATAAAGTAATTGTATTTGATGATTGTCAAAAAAGTAAAAAGAATTATGTGACGATGAAAGAAAGAGAGGAAAACAATGAGGATTGAGGAAAGTGGTCTCCCACTTGGTCACCGTCGCTGACGTCACCATCTCCTTCTATTATGGATCACGGACACCCCTTTTCTCACGATTCTCTTTGTTTACGGTTTACCCTACATTTTTTAATTTTTTATTACATTTCTTTTAGACAATTAAGAAAACTTCTTTTCATGTTGTTTTATTTAATATACATTTACAATCCAACCAAAAAATTTAATATTTAATTATACTTGCTTTAAACATTCAAAGTTTCATTTTGAGTTTTTGTTTTTACTTCTTTAACTTTAATATTTTTACATCTTTTACGGTTTAACTTATATAATTTTTTAATTTTAATTTTAGTCCCTATACTTTTTATTTTTTACAACATTTCTACGCCTATTTTGCTTCCCATTTAATGGCCCCATCACAACGCGCGAGTTACAGATCGACTTAGTTGTTGTGTTTTAATGTTTTATGTTTTACGTGTGTTGCTTAACGTTTTTACGTCTACTTTCTATTTGGTTTTATTTTTTCGTTTTTATTTCTTTTCTTATACGAGACTTTTGGGTGTTATTGGCGCTGACAATGTTGCTACTTGGCACGGTTATACACCCCTGGTCGCAACGTAAGGGGCTCAATACTAGTTTGTATAGGAAATAATATCAAATATACGTTAAAATATGTCTGGTATGTCTACGTTAGTTACATACCTTCATATATTTTTCGTATAATCGCATTTTATATGAAGTTATATAATATTATTCTTACACAATAGAATATCTTAATGACATTCAGCAGCGAAGGTTGATGTAATATTTAGAGGGCCGATAGTCACGGGACCCATAACCTTTTTTCATGTAATCCTGTTACTATATCACGGATGTCAGACTCAATACGTATAAAATATTCGGAGGAAATATACATAAATTTTCACTTCTGAGGGAGAAAACGGGGGGTCAGGCCCCACGACCCCCTTAAAAAGCTCCACCAATGATGCCATTGTATCATTTTCTTACCCAAAGATTTAGGCTATTTGCTATGCGAGTTGAGTGTAGTTTCACGTTTGTTTTTAACAAATAACGTGTAAGATAACCATAAGAGCCATTGTGGGGCTAGGTAAAATTAAAGAGGTATTAGCGTGAACTTTTTCAATCTCAGACAAATGTGTATTTAAAAATGTGTAATTATGAAGTGTGGATAGTAACACTTGAGGCCGAATAGATAACTATAGGAATCATATATTACATTTGTATGTGATAGCATAAAAAAAACTTAAAAGTTACAAAAGAGAGCAACGGTTAATGGTTACGCTAGAGATAAGATCAATACCATACAAAAACAAGCGAAAATATAAACTGAATACTGTACCGATTTTGTCGTTACAGTACCACTGAAAATACTGAAACCAAAGATTATCGATACCGAAATCATAAAAAACAAATATCGGCACCGATGATGTTCAGTCAGTGCTATTTGGTATGATATTGATATAAAATCAGATTGGTATCGATACTCAGTAAAAGATATTATATCCGTAGGTTACACAAATGTCGCATTCAAAACTGCATTATATAGGTCTTCAATACATTATTGACTTGAAATAAAACATCAATTCAACATTTAAAAAAACACATTTGATGGAATAGGTAGACATGATATTTTAAGTGTTTAACGAACAAATTCAATATTAGTTTTTGTAATTTGATAAAATAATAATATTACAAACAGGTTTGTTTATGATAAAATGATAGTTACCAAAAAACGTTATACCACTTCTAATGTAAAAAGTAGTAGCCAAACATGAAAAACATAAGCTCTGAAAGCTATTATGTAAATATATACATGAAAATTGATCAACTTGTTTTTATGTATGATGACAAGATTACCCCAAAGACTAATAATAATAATACATACAAAATACAGAAAGCCATACAGTTGAAACAACTCCCCTACATCAGTGTCTGCTTTGTTCACTGTCTTCTTTTATGGTCATCTCCACCTCCTCCACCGTGCTAAAATGCGCTTCACCGCCAGCGATGGTCGACGTCGTCGAGTCGAGCCCCGACCCCGCCTGTATCTCCTTGAACATCGCCATCACCTGGATCATCGTCGGCCGCTTCCACGGTCGGTCATCAAGGCACGCACACGCCACTTTCAGGTGTTGTAAAAGCTCGACCTTCAACGTCGGGTCTTCGGACAACAACTCCGGGTCAAACACATCGGTTATGCACGTTTTCGCGTGCATCTTCACCCACCCGACGAGGTTGTTGTCACCGAAGTCGGGTGAGTCGGTGGGTTGTTTTCCTGTCAAAAGCTCGAGCAACACCACACCGTAGCTGTAAACATCGCCTTTTGTCGAGCATCTAAAGCTTTGGTAATACTCGGGCGGGACGTACCCTGGGGTCCCGGCTAACGTGCTTACACTTAAGTGAGTGTCCATTGCACTCATGTGTCTCGCCATACCGAAGTCCGACACCCGAGCCTCGAGGTTTTCGTCTAGTAACACGTTGCTCGATTTCATATCGCGGTGGATGATATGTGGAATGCAGTTGTGATGCAGGAAAGCTAGCCCGCGGGCTGATCCTATCGCGATCTTCCTTCGTTTAGCCCAGTTTAACTTGATCCCGGTTTTCTTTCGGTCGTGTAAAACGTCTTCTAAGCTTCCGTACTTCATGTACTCGTACACGAGGAGCCGCTCGTCTCCGACCTTGCAATAACCGAGCAACGGGACGAGGTTTCTATGCTTTATCTTCCCAATAGTTTCCATTTCGGCTGTGAACTCGCGATCACCCTGCCCGCTAACATGAATAAGCTTCTTGATCGCGACAACGGTGTTATCCTTCAACTGGGCCCGGTACACATCCCCAAACCCGCCCGACCCAATAAGACTATTGTTGTCGAACCCGTTTGTCGCTTCTAACAGGTCCGCGAAAGTGAGTTTTCTCAAGGGCTTTTCGAACGCTGCTAAGCTTATGCTCATCGCCTCGCGAGTGGTGGTCAGCTTCCAAGCAGTACTAGCATTAGCCCGGTCACCCGAATACGAATTACCACCACCATCAGTATACGCCTCGAGGGCGGCAGCCGCCTTCTTCCGCCTCCTTTTCCTCATCTCCACCAAGATTATCACCACTCCAAATATGCAAAACAGCGAGAACAACAACCCCATCGCGACACTACCCGCTAACGAAGCTTCTCGCTTGTTAGACCTCCTGTGACCACCCAATTTACCATTCGGGTCCGACCCACATTTAGGCAGAGGATACCCACACAGGCCCGAGTTATTCGAAAACCTATCCGCAGGAAAAGTGTCAAACGGGGCGGATTCAGGGATCGAACCCGACAGATTGTTATACGACAGATCAGCATCCCCAAGCCCTAAACTAGTCAACGAATTCGGAATCGACCCATTCAACCTATTATGCGACAAATCAAGAATCGCAGCGTTCTTCAACCCGCTTAGCTCTTCAGGAATCGGGCCTGTTAGATCATTGTGACCCAAATTCAGTATGTTCAGATAGTACATTTTCCCTAGTTCCTTCGGTATCCCACCCTCTAGCTTATTATACGAAAGATCCAAGAAGATCATCGACCCGTTGTGATTGAAATTCGGCTGCGTGATCCCCAAATACACTCGGGTGAAGTTACAAGGATGTCGCGACGAAATCCGATCCAAATCCTCCTGTCGAATCCCCCCGAATTCGAGCAAATTTCCGGCACCATGACACTGCTTACTCCCATCGTTCTTGATGTACAGATAAGGTTTTCCGGTGAGATATGCATCAGCAATGTATCCCGATTGCTTGAAAAGATCCGGTGGGATTGTACCACTTAACTGATTAGTGTTCAAATCTAACCACACAAGACTCTTACAATCCCCTAACTCCGGTGGGATCTTGCCGGAGAATGAGTTGTTTCCAAGTTTAAGAATCGCAAGATTCGACAGACCACCGAGGGCTGCCGGAATTTCGCCCCCTAATTTGTTGTTGGAGAGTGAAATCCAGTTCAAATTGGTGCAATTGCTCAAGGTTGAAGGGATCGAACCTGTTAGATAGTTGAAATCAAGAATCAGATTTTCGAGATTTGAGAGGTACATGAGTTCTTCAGGGATGTCACCGGAGAGAAAGTTCATCCATATGATCAAATCTTGAAGCTCCGATAAGTGTCGGAAGCTTTTGGGGATTCCTCCGGTGAGTGAATTGAAGCTCAGATCAAGTGACACAAGCTGTGAACAGTTGCTGAGAGATGAAGGGATCGAACCAGTGAGTCTGTTGTTCTGTAAGTACAACACCTTCAAGCTGCTGCCGGTGCCGGAGGAAGTTTCACAGATTCCGGCGGGGATCTCGCCGGAGATTTCGTTTGAGCTGACGTCAAACCGCTCCAACCGGGGGAGCTCCGACAACGACTCCGGCAGCTTTCCGGCGAAGTTGTTGAACCCTAGGACCAACGTCTTCAACCTACTCAAGCTCAAGAACGTCTCCACCGGAAAGACGCCGGAGAAGTTATTCCGGGAGAAATCCACCACTTCAAGCAACGAACACCCCTTCAAACTCTCCGGCACCTCGCCGGAGATGTTGTTGCCGGAGACGTTAAACTCCACGAGCTCACCACACCCATCTGCTAACACCCATTGAACAACCTCCGGCCCGGAGATTCGATTGAACGACAGATCAATAACCTTCAAATTCAGCCCCATAGGCTTCAATCCCCCATCGAACTCCATCAAATTCCTCGAGAAGTTCATCGTCTTCAACCCCGAACACACCGCCAACGCCGATACATCCGCCACCGTGCCGGAGATCCGATTACCACCCAGATCTAGAACCTTAAGCACCTTACTGCACTGAGATCTAACACCCACAGCCCCACTAACATTACAGCTCCGACAAACAAACGATTCAAGCGTCGGAATCGACAGCAAGTTCGAAGAAATCAACCCAAACTCACAGCTCAAATCAACACCACTCAGATCTAGCTCGGAAACCCTAGAGTTTCTGCAAGAAACACCAGTGTAATTACAGGGGTTGTTTCCGACGACCCAATTAGGCAACAAATTAGGGTTCTTGAGCGAGTTCTTGAAGGAGAAGAGCTGTTGAGCTTCAGAAGCATCGCCATTAACGTAGAGAAGACAGCGAAGTAAAGCAAGAAAGACAAGAAAATCGTTAAAGGTGCGAGCTTTCATCATGATGATGATGATGATGATGATGATGGGTGTGTGAAATGGAGGATGATGTTATCTTTTTTCAGGAGATTATGAACAAGTGATTAGCTGCTTTCATCATTCTTGTTGAGGATGAAGGTGTAGAGAGAGAAAGTGAGATTGAGATTGGGTTGTGAAGAGAGAGAGAGTAGAAGTAGTGTGTATTTTGGGGGTGTGGAGACAGCTGTTTGGTCACATGGCATGTGACCCATCTACACTGTTAGTTTACCTGGAGATAGATGCAAAGGAGAATTCAACAAAGAGAAATTATAATATTTGTATTCATCTCTCTAGTGTAGTTTAACGAACGTGTGTATAAAACGTAAAAATTGTTGTTTTTGAAGTTACTTTTGAACCGTGTTTGGAACTAACCATAATACCCGAATAAATCTTTCTAAGACAAAATGTTAACTGGTCATGCTGATTTTAACATTTAAGTTCTAACTCATCCAATAACATCATCAAGAAAAACTCTAGAAAACTTTTTGAATCAGGTTTGAACTTTACATCTTAAAGGCTCCAAAGCAATTCACAGTATGAGTGTGTTTCCTATATTATATAAAATTGTTTTGAGTGGGTGTGGTGAAGAAGAGATAAACTGTTATTGTTCATCGGTATATTTGGATAATCACTGTTCAATGCCTATAAATGTTTTAATATTTTTGAAAGTGGTTGTGAGTATAGTAGAAAAAATGTAATGATAAATGTATAAAAAATATTATTTAATTGAAAAATAAAAAGAAAATCAAAATGTAATGATTTTTAATGTAACTATATGGATAAAGATGAGAAATTCAATATGAATGTTCTAAGTGGGTTAGTGTTTAAGTTTTATAACGAACGTAAGATGTTTAGAGGTGTGATTTAAAAGAGGCGTGAGTTAGATGTTGTAAAAGATATTATGATGATTTTTTTATTTTTTACTTTTTTATATTATTGTGAAAAGGAAGAGTGTGTTTGTCTCTTCTTTTCTTTGGGTCTGCGTACGTGTGATTAAGGATGGATCCATCACTGTCTTTTTTATTAGATTCCATCCTACTTTCAATTAATTGTTTTTATTAACTTTTCACAAGTTCAATTAATTCACAATGCACACCTTTTAAGCAATTGATCTTCAAGTATGTATTTACTCCATTCAGGTTCTTTTTCTTTATGGGTTATATGGATGAAATAAGTTTACTCTTTTAAATTTCAAAATTATTAAAATCGTTTTAAACTAAAAAAACATAATAGAAAATAATATGAGTCAAGGGTTGTAGCATGTGCTCATTCAGAACTATTTTGATTTTTTGCTTTAACGAACCTCATGGTTAAAAAGGTAATGATTGATGCTTTAGGCCTGTCAAAAATAATAAGAATTTGTTCATAACAATCTTAAGTTAGTTAAGGTTAATAAGAATGTCGAGTTCATAATGAGCTAATGGTTGGTAATTTGTTTATATTGAATTTGAAGATAAAATGTAAAAATCATTTGTTGAATTGATGATGAATTATACTATTATAATAGACGAATATGTGCTTGTAATTTTGTAAATATAAGCTTGTAATAACTTTGAAATAAGAGTTTTCATGCATGTAAAGACTGGTAATCACTTTAAGATCTGGGTCTAATAAACTACGTAAGTTAGTAATTTCGTGAATATATTCGACAAATCACATAGATATAAGTTGTGCAACTTTTGTCATCATTCATCTAGTTTGAAGTCAATCAATCACTTAGACTAATATACAACACAATAAAATCCTATAGAGTTTTTCTATAGAAAAATGAACATCTTGGTGAACATATCATAAAAATGTCTTATAGATCAAATCAAAAGCGACAACACAAACACAATTGCAAACATATACGCAATGATGAAAACAACTACCTAAGGTCAAAATATAGCCACAAAACATAACAATGTCTTGCAAATACTGATTCAAACCTCTAACCCATGTGATTACAAATGATTAGGAGCAATTCATCAATGATTCTTCAAGATATTTTCATTCCAAAATCATTCGAAAGTTATAGCCTCTCGTGAATGACACAAAAATCCCGAGAAAAGTCCTTGAAACTGTCATTCTGTCGTACCGCGGTGTTAGACGTCCCAGTGAAGTTGACCAACGTCCCTTGGTTGCGACTTTCACGTTTTGCTTCGTTTCTTCCGTTTTAACCTACAAACATATAACCAGGCCAAATTATGACGTTTCTCAACATTTATGGTCAAACTATCAATATAAATCAATTAAAAAGTTTGTGAAGTTCGGCTGAAATTTCGTTTGCATACATTCGTTTGATAAATGAATGAACAACAAGAATTTTGTTCGTTTAACACTTGTTTGATAAATGAATGACCAACAACAAAAATTTTGTTCGTTTAGTTAAATGAATAAATATGAACTAATCCCCCTCCCTTCAACATCTACCATCACAACCGATTTCATCGACAACCACCATCGTGTTCCACGGAAATTATGAAATCACTTGTGTAGAATTGAAATTTCTTAGGAACTCCATCATGTTTACATCTACAACATACAATCAAACACAACCAAAAACCAATATTGAACTCATTTCGTAAACCCATTATCTTTTCCCTAACTCTACCACACCAAATGGTTTTGGATTTATTAATCCTCTTAACTGAACAACAACTGTTGAGAAGAAATCAACCACCTAACCATTACATTTTTTGAAGAAAGAGTAACAAGTGTAAACAATTTAAACATGTTAGTGGTTTATTGTAATGTCTAACAACCGTTTTTCAACTAAAAGATTTTTATGTTGCGATAACTTTCACACAAACTTTTACATAAAGTTTGATACTAAATACTATAAATTAACACTCTGGTGTCAATTTTGAAAAAAAAAATTGTTGCTCAATTGCTTGACCTTTATGTTTAGTGGCCAAGAATCATCGACTTTAGAGTTACTAGCTCTAGTCAGCGTATTTAATTTTACTTATCCCATGATTCGAGCTTTATGTGATGATTCACCTCTATTCTAGGTGGAAGTCTCTTCATTGCGTGGTATAACATCCTTAAAATCTTCAAGGACTTATGTTATTACAATTTACAACACGGTTGGTAAATCCTCACTTGACACCATTTTCTTCATCCTCACTAACACGGACATTAAGGTTTTTTTTCATTTGGAAAAAATATATGTTTTCTCATTCCACATATCTCTTTTATTATATACATACTCAAATAGAAGTATCGGTGCTCTTGACACGTGTCACAAAGTCATTGGTCCTTTCAAATATATATATATATATATATATATATATATATATATATATATATATATATATATATATATATATATATATATATATATATATATATATATATATATATTATGTTTCTACAATGGACGGAATGATGCATGTGCTTAGAGGTGTGGTTTATGTGTGAGGTGTTGTTTGTTTAATTGTTTAGACTCTTACATCTTTTTTTTGGTATTTTAGGATTTTTTATGGGTTTTCTTATATTTTTCCACTTTTACTTTTTTTTTAATTAGTAATATGAGCGTGCGGGACATAATATTGTTTTCCATCTATGTTTTAAGCTTTAATACGTAATGTCACCGTCGTAACGCGTTTAACGAGGTGTGCAAGTGTGCTGCTACACGCGGATAGGTTGTTATGTGTGATCTACATTTTTGCTTTATATCTTAGTTTGGGACTAAATTACGTAAAAATAAGTCGTCTAATCTCATGTATCATTAAAATTAACACTCATTTTCTATTTGAAAAAAGTATATATATGTGACATACATCTTGTCTACAGTAACATATATCATAAAATCAACATGCACGTCTCTATGCACGAAAAAATCTTTATATCCAATTATATATTATTACTCCTATATTAATTGAAATATTAAATGAAATGAAAATGAACACTAATATAATATTAATTAATAATAATAATAATAATTTATTTATTTATTGAATTACATAACAATAATTTGTTTATTAAATTATATTATATATTTTTATTGAATTGATATCTTACCGGTTAATATTGACACATCATTTTGACCCCCGTAAATCTCCAAAGTTCCGGGTTTACAACGGTACAATTTTTACTTACAAAACGAATTTTTTTATTTTTGTATTTTTAGATACGTGTCGGGACGAGTTGGGTCAAATATAAAACATTTCCATGCATATTTTTGTATATGCTTTGAGACGATCCACATTTCAATGTTCACCTACATTTTTGACGTAAGTTTTGTAAGAAATGAGTCGGATTAGATATAAAATATTTTCTACTCTATATTTCAACGTAATTCGAAAACAAGTTGGGACGATTGTATTTTGTATTGCTTATTTTATGTACGCTTTGACTTGATTTACGTTTTGACATAATTTGTTTGGAAAAGATATGGGTCAATTATAATTAGTTTCATTCAACGGTATAAATTTAAGTTACTTTACGCTTCGACATGAATTTAGTCCAGATACAATTCGGGTCGATTGTTAGTCATTCATTTATCACGTCGCATACAATGTCACCGCAATACGCGACCAGTAAAAAAATCGTTTTAATTTAAAAGATTAAACTTATTGTCATTTTATATACCGTATGTTTAAAATCGTGTAATTAAATTTAACTTTTTAATAAAATGATGTATTTAAAACCCAATTATATTATACTAACAATATTATTTAAAATGTATGTAATTATAAATCCATAGGTAAAAAATGCTACTAGTAAGATCATTATGTATGCAGAGGTAAACAATTTTGATAACCGACTAAGTCTCACCCAAATCTTACTCATCTCAAACCCATGAACTTTCATGAAACTAATCACATATAACTTAATATTTATTTAAAATGTTATGTTTTTTCATATCAGGTATAGGTTCAAGTAACCTAATATTTATCTAAAATGTTATGGGTTTTCATAAAGGACTTTGTTTTTACTTGTTTTGCTTTGTTTTTTCTTGTTTTGTTTTGTTTTTTTTTTTTTGTTGTTTTTTTTCTTGAACACTCCTGGAACCCTATATGGTGCAAGGCACCTTAACTCGCACATGCACGCAAGTAGCGTGGGCTAAGGACACGTTGTGATGCAATAATGGCACCTTTCGCATGTTCGTATCGTTGCTAGCCGCTTAAGAGTCGTCTTATTGTTTTGAATTGGAGATCGACTCGATCAGTTGATGTTGATGCAGGTAGGATCAAGTTATTTGATAGTGGCCATGTATGGTTCGTGTAGGTCGGGTCAGGTCGTTGGATGGCTGCAACCAATGGCATTCATCTATTGGGAGCCATTCCTAATGATGATATCATCTTTCTCGGTAATAATAATGTTGGGTCGGTCCTACTGCCCTAATCGCAACAGTTGTTGTTGATCGTGGGTTGCGACTAATCTACGTATGCTATTGTTGTGTGTTATCACTACTGTCGATTAGTTGCGATTGATCCACACATGTAGCTGTTGTTATTGGTCCATTGGTCAATCCCATTGTTGCTAATTAGTTGCGACTGATCTGCATGGTTACAACTTATATGTGGGCATTAGCAGTTCTCACTACTATTGTTATCGTTTCTCAGTTGTGACTGAGTAATCTCCATTGATGTGAGCTAGCACATAAAAATTCAAGTTTGAGTCAAAACATTTAACAAAATAAGTTCAATTGAAGAGTGTTTCATGTAATTTGTTATTTCGACACAATTCCACTGTAAATAACAAAATGATTCTTAGTTCCAAACCACACCAGAATTCACTTATAAGTATCTCAAACACAAAGGATTTCCTATAATCTTTTAGTTAAGATGCTAGTAACCTTAACAGTATGTGTAACAAATTACAGGAGAAAAATATTATGTTTAAGATTAATTATTATACTAATGCAAAAGCAAAGCACATGCAAGGTAATTCCAGACATATTTATGACATGATTAAACATGTACAATAAAAAGTATACCGTGTATTTTTGTAATTTTTTTTATCTTTTTGGCAAAAAAATTAATTAGAAGTCTAAGCTTCATCATTTCTCCATCTTGATCCATAACACATATAAAGAAACCTATAGACACGAGATAAAAGTAGTTAAACAAGTCGTTTTTATGTTTGATATTTATTTAAAAAGGCATCTGTAACACACTAAACATGATAAAACTTGTTTAGTTGTTTTGTCAACCCTATATGCATTAAAGGAGGGTTGTCTTACAATAAGAATAAACAATCTTTCTACTCTAATAAAAAGGTAACTAACGCCACGTGACATTACCTCATTTATTCTAATCAAAATTTTTCCGTTTTTCTCTCCTAATAAGTAATCACATCAATTACCAATAATATTATTTAATTCATTTTTAGATTAAAATAGTTTTTTATAAACAAGGAAAATATCTATTTATTAATGTTATTTTTAAAGAAATAAATTTTTATATAATCATCAAAATTTTTAAAAAATATGAAATAATTTAAAATTGATGTTTTTAAAAGGAAAATTATTATAAATAAAAAATAGTTAAAACCGGAAGTTATAATAAGAAATTGTTTTGGAAAATGACGTGTCATTAAAACATTCATTTTGAAATATGTTTAATTTTTGTTTTTTGACAAAAAAATAAAAGTTTAAAAAGTTGATATCATTGTTTTATTACTTATAGTCATTAATTATACGTAATTTTAATTAGGGGTGAGCAAAAACCGAACATTTAACCGAAACTGAATCATTAACTGACGAAACCGAGCCGAAATTAACCGAAAACCAACCAAACCGAAAACCGAAATAACCAAAAGTCGGTTTCGATTTTGGTTTTGTGCCCTTGGTTAACCGAATTAACCGAAACCGAACCGAACCATTCATATTTTCATGTATTTTTAGCTTTTATACCTTCATTTTTTATATATCTTTATGGTTATTTTATGATATACTATTATAATGTAAAAGATTATAAATAAAAAAAGGGATGACATATGACACGTAAGTTTTTCATACATATCTAATACCTAAAATGTTAAAAAGCTTATAACCACTGTATGTGTTAACGTTGTTTCTAGCACACATTGCTAGTTAATTGAAAGATTCAACTAACATGGTGTTTATAAAATGTCACACCCCGACCGACGACGGAATCATCGGGGCGGACGAATGGGAGACGATTGCTCATAGCACATGAAACTAATTAAGTTGAAATAATATTAAATGTCATTATTCATTAAACATTACAAGACAAATAAAACAATAACATAACAATCAAGATACAACCAATAACATAAGTCTTTCAATTAGTCTAGGTCCAAGTCCTATATAAGCACAAGAAGATCTTCAAATAGGAAACCTGAAACATGTTAAAAATAAAGGGTCAACTATTAAGTTGGTGAGATTTCCGTGTAATAGGGAGTTATAGTAAGGATATTTTTAAAAATATAAAATTTTTAAAACTTTATTTTAAAACAAAATGTTTAATTTATCTTTGTAAGAAATTTAAAAATTTAAAAAGTCCATATCATTATTTTATTACGTATAGTTATTACTTATACGTAATTCTAATGATATCATGTCTTAGTATATCGTTTTATAATTAATAACTTTTTATTATATTTAATATTTTATTTATTCAACCCGTATAATAGACGAGTTTAATAAAACTAGTATATATATAAAGAAATAGAAAGTATTAAAATAATTTAGTTGTAACAATAACAAACACCATATAATTGTTTATTAACATACAATTCATAATAAAACATATATTCTAGTTGTAGAATAAAGAAAAAGATAATGAAAATACGGAAGCTACTTCCAAATTTCAATTTTAGTTTTAAGAAAGAAAAAAAAAGGGTGTGTATTACGAGGCATGTTCTTTTGGGTCAAGCAAACGTAGAGCTTTATTTTGGAATCCAGCGTTAAACCAGGAGTGCACGTGGGCCTGCGCGTGCGTTTGCACGCAAAACATTGAGGGTCCCCCGCTCCAATGCCTCTCATCTTTCTTAATAATAATATTATTAATCCTCAATTTACGTATATAATTGCTTCATATTTTTATTTTAATTCCTTAATTTAACAGTTAATTGGATCACTGACAGGATATTACATCAACTAATCATCTTCACTACTCAAGTAAAGAATCATGGGGCATTAAGCTATCACGTCCATGAAGGAAAATTTGTACATCAGACTTGAACACAACACTTGTTATCTATTTTATTGAAGTATTTGGGTATTTTAGCTCAGCCATTTGAACTAAAAATCATTGGTAACTTTACTTTAAGTGATTCATAACTAGTGGCATATTGTCCCCTTGTGTTGCTTCGGAGGCATATATGTAGCGTAAGATATGTGAGATTCAGTTTTACTCAAACGAAAATAAAAAGAAGGAAACCGCATAGTCAGTGTTGTAAATATCGTCACTAGCCTCCGCTTAGTTGGCGATTAATCGCTAGTCGAAGGTTAGTTGTTTTGATTTCATCAAATTGGAAGTGCTAGGCACTAATTGGTCAAATTGGCCAAATTCGAACTTGGGCGGACCAAATCGTCCTCGTCAGAGACGTTCCGACGAGGATTTCTGATGCCCATTTTGGCATTTGATTTGTTGATTCTAGCAGTGATTTTTTACGTCGGTGATTGGAGCAAGGGAAGGGGAACGACGGGTTGAACTTTAGGGTTAAATGATGTAGTCAAGTCTGTAAGTCATAACTTTTAACCCCTAAAATTTTCATCAATTTACAATATAACCCCCAAACTTGTAAATTAATACATAAACTGTTTAATTATACAAAAAAGTTTAATCCAATAAATATCTAGTTGGTACCACACCACCTGACTAGCACATAACGATTTCTACAACCTTACACGTTCAGTAATATAGTAGACAAAAGTTATAAAATAATTGAACATATAAAAAAGCGAGAAAAATAAAAGAAAAACTAAAAAGAGGAGAAAAGTTGATTAATGTGTAAGGGGTACCAACTTATTAAATTTCATGAATTGTAGTGTAAATTGGTTAGAAAAAATAAGTTGATTGCATTATAGGGAGTGAAAGTGTAAATGAAAAGCATCGTTTAAATTTCAAATCTTTTTGGCTTCGTAATAACTTTCTTCAATTGACTTTAATCCTATTTTTTTTTTAGTTTTAATGATCTCCATTAATAATGTTTTGTCAAGTTACATCAAAATAGAAGGTAGACGGGCAACAAGCTGCGCCGCCACAAATGTAAATTAGTTAAAGAAAAAAATAAAATAGATACATTTATTAAAATGTAGGGCATGTGAATGTAAATGTAAAAATCATATAAAAGATAAAAAGAAAAGAAATTAAACTTAAAGATTTGTACGGTGTGCTTTAATGTTTTAGAGTTTGATAAATGTTTTATCTATCATCAGTTAAAATTATATGAGTTTTGTGAAGGGCGATAACCAACGGTCCAACAACATTAAATCATTAGGTTATGAGTAATTCAGTTCTATTAAAAAATTCATAAATTAAATTCGGTTTTGCTTCATACGCTTTGACAGAAATAATCATTTTCATCCAAAAGATTAAAAATATCAGTTTAACTTTAAAGTTTTATAAGTTGTTTTAATTTCAGTTTAAAATTTTATTAGTTGTTTCAGCTTAAATCATAAATAATGAAACTTTTGGCCTGAAATTAAAACAACTTATAAAACTTTTGCAGGTAAGTTGATGTTTTAATTTTTTGAAGAAAAAATATTATTTTTATTAAACTTAGGGTGTAAAATTGAAATTAACTCAAATTTCATTAATATCAATTTTTAGTCTCTCGAAAAATAAAAAATTTTGTTAAACATTTATCAAATAATCAATCTAACTAATGTACCTCATAATATAATAAAAACTAATTGTTTGAGTATAGTTTCTAATAAGATGAGTTAAACTAGAGTTTGTCAAAGTTTATATTTGGCTAAAGATAAATTCATTTACTACTTATTAATTGATTAACTATCTTATTTAAATATTTATATTTTTATACGTACTATTTTTTTAAACAACACATGCATCGGATGATATGTGTTATGTTAATCAGACTCACCTATTCATTCACCAACCGAAACCACACCCCTAATCCCTTCAGAAGGAAACTCACAACTGGAAAAACTTTTGGATCAACCATGCAGGACCGTTTAAGGGCTTAAGCACAATTACAACACAACAACACAATGAGGAGATTAACTAAGCTCTAATCAAACAGTGAACTGGGTAACCAAAGATGATACAAAGAACACAAGTAAAGCAAGAGACAGAACAAGAGAATATGGGTTTCAAGGAGGCAGTATATTGCTTTCTCAAGTTCTTTTACAAGTGTTACAAAGCATAAAGAAAAGATACAAGAACTTGAAATACTTATACTACAACCTACAGCCGGCTATACTTTGAAAGCCAGCTGGATACAATTGACTAGACACTAACAAAATCAATTGTAGGATCAAAAGGCATATCTGCCTTTTGACCTTGTGACTATGACATGCCATAGCTCACATCCTTATACAATACAAAAAGGATAAAGTACATAAAGTGGAAAGTTGAAGACTCAAGACCTCAATGTACAGTTACCAAAAGCAAGGCCCTTTTCACCAACTCATGTAAGTTGGTGACTTTACAGAGATGCAGCGGAAAAGGTGCTTTATGGAACAGTACATCAGATAAAGCATGTGTACTAAAAGTCTTCGGAAGAAATCTGTCTTCATAGGTTGAAGCTTCGGAAGACTTTGTCTCTGAAGCTTCGGAAGACTTCATGTTTGGCTTCGGAAGATATTGGTCTTGGCTTCGGAAGATATTGGTCTTGGCTTCGGAAGATTTTACACTTAGAGTATTTTCTAATGCTTTGTGTAAAACTTCCGAAGCATTCTTCACTTCAGTACTTAGTGCATGTTGCTGAGACACTTAGGCTGTTTTGGGTTGCATCAGACTTCAGGAATCCTTACAAACTCCCCCTAGGCTGATGCTACCAAAACACTTGGAAGATCTTCAAATGTTGGTAGTCTTCAGTACAATCAGGACCATTCCTTTCTTCATGAGATGGTCAGGATCATCAAGACTTTCATAGTATCTTCTCATCTCAAAGAGATCATGCAGAGGTAAGTTGATTATGTCTTGCCATGAGTAGACATTCTCAACACCTTGATCTCTGATAACAGTCCATCTCTCTGGATTGGTAGAGTAAGTCCAGGACAAGATGGGTGTCTCACTAGTTAGAGGAGCCACTTGAATAGGAGTTGATTGGGCTGCCTCATCATGCACTTCCTCAGGTTGATCTGATTCAGCCTGAGGTGCAGAGGTAGATGACTTTGGCTTCTTCTTCTTAGTCTTTGGTTTAGAAGCCATCCTCTTCTTCCTCTTGGATGTCTTTAACTGAGAAGACTGGTCTGCAGCACCATGTTGATCATCAGTGTCTTTCTCAGTTGGGTGTTCCTCCCTCACAGGTTCAGAAGGAGAGGGAGTTTGACCCTGCCTAGGATCAGAAGATGAAGCTTGCTGAGGCTCAGCTGGAGGTGCTGGTTGAGGTGTCTCTGGTTGTTCAAACTTGACCTCCACTTCAGGTGGGACTTGACTTGGAAGAGAGTGCAAGTCAATGAGTTCTCCACTTTTAATCTTCTGCTTGATCACCCTAATATGCTCATCCATGGTGGATAGAGACATGGGGCCAAGTCTCCTTCCGGAGAATCCATACAGCTTCAAGAAGCTCACCATTCTTTGTCTGTCAGCAGACTTCTTTGCATTCTTTTGAATGATGGCCCTTGACTTTGCAGCTTCTTCCCTTAGTTTCCTTTTGGTTGTCTTTCTTTCCTTGACTAACTCAAGCTCAAGTTGCTTTAGATACTCGAACTCAATGAAGTCATAGGACAAAGGGAGAAGTGCATCTGCCTGATAGAAGCCTGTGGCACTCAGGTAGTTGATCATCTTGATCCTATCTTCCTCTTTATCTACCTGAGGTTCTTGTGGAGCCACATCTTCCTGTGCAGGACTTTCTTGAACTGGTGAGAGAGTAGGAGCATGCTTGTAAAGTCTTTTCTGTCTCTTCTCCTCTTTGAGTTGGAGAAGTATCATTGCATCCTCTTTCTCCTTCAACTCTCTTGACACTTCTCTGTCAGCCAGTTCATTTAGTTCTTCTAAGGGGAGGGAGATGATCTCATCAATGTCATAGTTCCTGGTCTGTAAGTAGGTAATCCTGACTGCCCTTAACTCATCATCTTGAGTATTTGGTCTGGGAGCAGCCCTGATTGCAGCTTGCATGAAGCTAGATGACCCAGTGGAACTTTCTCCCCTTAGTCTCCTTTTCCTCTCTCTCTCTTCCTCCTCAATTTCCTCAGGAGTCATTATCCTTTTCCCTTTGTCACCAACAGACCTTTGTGACTCAGGGTGGATTGAAGCTTGGCCTTCATTGCTTGGAGTAGCTTCCATGCTCTGGCCAGAGAGAGGCTGAGAAACACCTTCACCAGCAGGTGTCTCAGATGGAGTTTGGACCTCAGCAGCAGTTGTGATGATGAGACAGGGGTCTCAGGTTCTGTCACTGGGCCTTCAGTCAAGGTTTCCCCTATGAAACTAATCTTAGGGTCCACCTCAACATCCAGTTGACCGATGACATTGCCTGATTCCCTAAGTCTCCTTCTTAGAGAAACTCTGCAAGGATCCTGTCTTGGATTCTTTGAGCCAGCCTGTCAGCTTGTCTTGAATTGCTTGGATTGACAAGTGGCAAGTTGACTAAATCCAGTCTTTCATAAAAGCTCAGGCTTTGGAATTGAAAACTTCTTGTTGGCCTTGAACTCTTTGAAGTATGAGGGCTCTCCTGTCATCATCATACCTCCACCTTATGATGTGATTGCCAGTTCCTGTGGTGGAGATGAGACAGCCCTTGGTATACCTTCCTCAAAGAGACTCCTGATGAGAGAGTCTATAGAGTCCACATTAATGTGAACTTGAGGAAGTTGCTGAGAATGCACAACAGCAAGTGAGGATGGTGAGTCCTCTATGTCCATTCTCTCTGAAGAACTCCCAGGTTCTGTGGTTGTAACAACTTTCTCCCCTTTTTGGTAGCATCACCCACTTGCATAGGTGAGCTGGAGGATAAGTCAATCACTTCCACAGGTTCTTGTGTTCCTGGTTGAGCTCTCCTTAAAGGTCTCCCAGCTAGTTTTTCCTGCAGATATGAAATCTGGAGTTGCTGATCATTGACCCTGTTGCAGGGTAGTCACCTGAGATTCCAAGTGACTAACCTTAGAGACTAAATAGGTGCATGTTTTTGACAGTTTTTGCACCTTTAGTCTCAAATTCCCCTCATCTTCATCAGAAGATTCATTGGGGGATGAGATGATTGGACCAAAGTCCTCTCTCTCACCACCAGCTTGAGTTTCTTGGCTGCTGGTTTTCCTCTGCTCACTGGCAGCCTCAGTTGAGATGCCAATGGGCTGAGTTGCCATGGTTGAGGTCTTAATGATGTAATCACTTTCAAAAGTGAGAGCCTCTTCCATATGGACATCCTGAACAGGTTCAGAAGTGTCCACCTCAGTAATAGGTGACTGATGGGGATAGACTGAGGAGAGTCAGAGGTACTCATCTCTCTTTGAGTAGGGGAGGAGAAGAGAGACTCATGGTACTCACTGAATCCTAAGTCTTCATCAGTGTAAAAGGATAGGTTGGGAATTGGTTGGTTGAGATCCAAAGGCTGGGGATGGTAGCTGTCCCCTGAAGGTTGTCCACTTGAGTGTTGAGACTCAGAGTGAAGGCTTAAGGTTGTTGGGCTATTGAGCTCATCAGGGTGAGCTTGAGGAACCTCAGCCCTGATAGGTGAAGTAATGGGAGTGGTTTGCTCCTCAGGAGAAGTGGGAGCTCTAGTGTCCACTTCTTCCTGTAAGGTTGAGTATTTGGGGGCCTGCACAGACTCAATAGCCTGAGCAGGGGTCGTTTGGATTTCTTTGGTAGGTGAGGGTGATTTCTGGTCTTTTTAATGGTAGGGACAAAAGAGGTGTGGGTTCAACACTAGCTTGTGTTGCTAGGTTGTCACCTTGAGCAATGAGCTCTAACATTTTTGGGACTAGGGCTGTTTCTACCCCAGAGAAGCCTACAGTTGGCTTCTTCATTATTTTAAAGATGCCGGGCTTCATCTGTCCCAATTTAAGAATATTACCTGTTTCCCTCAACTGTGAGCCCAGTTCACAGTTGAGAATGTGTTGAACATATCTAGGAAACATGTAATACTCTAAGGAGTCTAAGTTTGCAAGTAAATTAGTATAAACAAATTGTGAATACCTGAACTTGACCCCCTGAACCATTCCATGAACTATAAAGGAGAGATCCTCAGGAATCTGGTCCCATCCACCATGCTTGTTTGACAAGCTGTGGATAACCACATGGAGCAGGAATTTCCATTGGATGAGACCTTCCCTTTCCTAAAGGTCTTTACAGAGAAATCTCCCTCATAGCCCATCTGCTCAAAAGAATGATTAACAGCTTCTTTTGGGAAGGACACCTCACCTTCTTCATCATCCAGCTGTAGATGTTGGTTAATGATGGCCGGAGTGATGAAGATTGTCCTCCCTTGCACTGTGGCAGACAGTGCCTTCTCCCCATCCATAATGACCTCTTGGCAGGTCTTCCAGAATTCAAGCAATGATCCTCATATAGAGTAGGATCAATGGTCAGGGAGGTGAAATAGTTTGACAGAGTCAAGAATTGGCAAATCTCTGAGAAACTTGCATCTTTCTCAGAGCTTAACAGAGCAACTTGATTATGTTGCCTGTGTAGTTGCATGGAGAAATCAGGGTTGTTTCTGCGGTTAAGGTTGGCCATTTCAGAAGCTTAAGGGTGAAGAAAGGTAGAAAGCAAAGGCGGTTTAGAGAATTAGGTTAGAGAAACAGTAGAATTGAGGAAGATAGTGGGAAAGAGGGGGAACCGTTGGGTATTTATATGAAAAGGGATTTGAACCAAAGTTAATGAAAGAGGATAAACTTTGAAATCCGAAAGTCGGTCCCACCTCTGAAAAGGTAGTTTACTTTTGCTCAAAAAGTAGTTTTCTTGGAATTCGAAAAGCTTCCGAAGTTTATTTGTCTTCGGAAGTTTTGATTTAAAAAGCTTCCGAAGCTAAAATGGCTTCGGAAGATTTTCCTGAGAGTCTTGATAATTTATGCTTCGGAAGAGAAATAAACCTTGAATGCTTTGTATGAAAATAACAAAGCTTCCGAAGGTTAATTTTGCTTCGGAAGGAAAAGGTTCTTGAAAATAGATAAGTGTCTGAGATAAGAATTTTAAGCTTCGGAAGATGAATTTACTTCTTCCGAAGGTAAAATCTCTTAGACAGTTATTTATTTTGAAGACATGTTTTTCTTCCGAAGATAAAATTTTATCTTCCGAAGTATCAAAAATTTTCAAGAATCTAAGGAAAGTCTTCAAAAAGAATTTTACATCCAAAGAAAACATGAGCTTATGAAAGTGATGAACTAGACAACTTAGGACACACATATTTTAAGAAGAAATAATTAGAATTAGTTTTAATAAAAAGTCTACTCAAAGTTAATCATCCCAATAGCTGATATCAGATACTTAAATCTCTGTTCATCAAAAGCTTTGTGAACAGATCAGCATATTGTTCATCTGTATGAACTTTGACTAGTTTAATTAATCCTTTTTCATAGTTATCCCTTATTAAATGATACCTGATGTTGATGTGTTTGGTCCTTGAGTGCTGCACAGGGTTCTCAGTGATAGAGATAGCACTATTGTTGTCTATGTGGATAGGAGTCTCTTTGAAGTTAAATCCATAGTCCAGCATCTGATTTTGAATCCAAAGCACTTGAGCACAGCAGCTTGCAGCAGCAATGTATTCAGCCTCAGCAGTTGATGCAGACACACAGGATTGTTTCTTGCATTGCCATGAGACCACCCTTCCACCAAGGAATTGACATCCCCCAGATGTAGACTTTGCAGTCATATTGCAACCACCATAATCACTATCTGTATAGGCATACAGATTGAAATTTGGATTCTTTGGATACCATAGACCAAGTGTTGAAGCACCTTTGAGGTATCTTAAAATCCTTTTCACAGTGATTAAGTGAGACATCTTAGGGTTGGCTTGATATCTTGCACAAATACATGTAGCAAACATGATATCAGGCCTGCTAGCTGCTGTAGATACATAAGAGACCCAATCATAGCCCTGTATAAGTGCTCATCTACACACTCCCCCTCAAGATCTGGACCAAGGGAGTGGTTTCTGGCTATGGGTGTCTTAGCAATCTTACAATCAGTCATATTGAACCTCTTGAGTATGTCTTGAACATACTTTGACTGACTTATGAAGATGCCATCTTCAACTGCTTCACTTGAATTCCCAGAAAGAAGTTGAGTTCTCCCATTGAACTCATCTCAAATCTGTCTTTCATCAGCTTCTCAAAGTCTTTGCAGAGCTTTGGATTAGTTGAACCAAAGATGATGTCATCAACATATACTTGAACCAGCAATAAGTCATTTCCCTGTCCTTTGATGAAGAGAGTTCCATCTATAGTACCTCTTCTGTATCCATGCTTACAGAGATACTCAGATAGTGTCTCATACCACTTCCTGGGTGCCTGATGCAGCCCATAAAGAGCTTTGTCAAGCTTGCAGACATAATCAGGATGATCAGGGTCTACAAAACCAGGTGGCTGTTTGACATAAACCTCCTCATCAATCACTCCATATAAGAAAGCACACTTTACATCAAGTTGGTAGACCTTGAAGTTCTTGGATGCAGCAAATGCCAGGAATATCCTAACAGCTTCTAGTCTTGCTACAGGAGCAAAGACATCAGTGTAGTCAATCCCTTCTTCTTGTGTGTATCCTTGAACAACTAGTCTTGCCTTGTTCTTGATGATGATTCCCCTATCATCCTTCTTGTTTCTAAAAACCCATTTGGTTCCAATGGTAGTCTTCCCATGAGGAAGAGGACAAAGGTTCCAAACTTTCTGCCTTTTGAATTGAAGCAGCTCTTGTTGCATAGCTTCAACCCAACTTCCATCCTTTAGAGCTTCATCAACTTTCTTGGGCTCTATCTGAGATAAGAAACAAGAGTGAAGACAAACATTTGCTTCATGGGTTTGTCCTCTTGTTCTTACCCCTGTGACAACATCTCCAATGATGTTTGTGGTGGGGTGAGACTTGTGGATCCTTAGCTGAGGGATCACAGCAAGTTGTTGAGAAAGATCTAAATTTGAGAAATTTAAATCTGGTCCTGAAGATTCACCCTCCACATTATCACACTTATCAAGATTAACTTGATCCAATGAGTGTGAGACATCATTGATGTTGTCATCTATGGTATGGTTATTAGCATCAAGAAATTCCTGATCACTATCACCATCACCATTGTTGTCTTCTACAAGTGAGGTGTCTTTATCTGGTTGAGAGGCCTCTGAGCTGGAATTTGAAGGCATGCCAGATGTATCAGCTGAATTTGTCATTGTTGTGCTGATAGAAACCTCATTTGCTGAAGTAGTTCCAACTGGAGCTGAAGATGTATGAGTTGAAGTCTTCCTAGCTCAAATCTTGGATCAGGATCACCTGTATTTAGATTTTCTGCAGATCCTGAAACATGCTCACAAGATTTGTTAAAACAGTTGGTAACTAAATCAAGATCAAACAGCCAATCCGGACCAGAACCAGCCACACAAGGAGTGTGCTCATTGAAAGTCACATTGGCTGACTCCTCAACAATTCTAGTTCTGAGATTGTATACTCTATAAGCTTTAGCTTGAGAAGAGTATCCAATGAAATGTCCATCATCTGATTTCTCAGCAAACTTGGCAATTTGATCTTTGGTATTCAAGATGGTGCAGGGACATCCAAATGACCTGAGAAAACCAATGAAAGGTTTCCTCTTGTGCCAAAGTTCATAAGGAGTCTTACCATGTGTCTTAACTACTAAAACTGTTTTGCACATAGCAAGCAGTATTGACTGCCTCTGCCCAGAAGGTGATAGGCAGTTTAGAGTCAGACAACATAGTTCTTGCAGCTTCAATAAGTGTCCTGTTTCTCCTCTCAGCAACTCCATTTTGCTGAGGAGTCCTGGGAGCACTATATTGTCTTGTAATACCTTTTTCATCACAAAATGCATCAAGGATTTGGTTCTTGAATTCAGTTCCCTGATCACATCTTATGGTTTTGACCTTGTGATCACATTGATTCTCAACTTTTAAGATGAAATTCTTCAGAATCTCAGGGGTTTCATCCTTAGTTCTAAGGAAGAAGACCCAAGTGAATCTTGTAAAATCATCTGTGATCACCAGACAGTAAGAGGTCCTTCCTAAACTCATTACACTGGTGGGGCCAAAGAGATCCATATGTAACAAGTGTAGGGGAGTAGTGATGGAGTTCTTTTCCTTAGGCTTGTGAGATACCTTGTGTTGCTTCCCTTTCAGGCATGCAACACAATGATCATCACTAGTAAACTCTTTCTTTGGCATTCCAGTTACCAGATCATGTTTAATTAATTTATTCATGTTCTTAAAGTTTACATGGCACATTCTTTTATGCCATAGGAAAGACTCATCACTATTTGCTTTAGATAGAAAGCATGAAACTTCTCCTGAGGGAGATGTTTCTTGCAAATCCATCTTGTACATGTTCCCTTTCCTGGGGGCTCTGAGCAGGATATGCTCATGAGGAATGACCACACCAGGTTTGAGAACAATGCACTCATGCTCAGTAAAGAGCATGTTATGACTCTGATCACAAAATTGGGATACACTCAGAAGATTGTACCCAAGCTCCTTAACAAAGTTTACCTTCTCAATGCTGAGCTTACCATTTGTGACCTTGCCCCTTCCAGAAATGTAACCACCTTCATCTCCTCCAAAAGCAACTGGTCCTCCATCAATTCTCTCAAAATTATGGAGTAGAGACCTATTGCCTGTCATGTGCCTGGAACAGCCACTGTCAATTATCCAGACATTCCTGTTGGTCTTGAGCTGTTCCTGCACAGAGAAAATGATTAGTTACATTTGGAAACCCAAGCCTTACTTGTCTTGGGCTCATTAATAGTAATAGAAGGTAATGCAACAGTAATAGATCCTATGGTTGTACTATGGGGATCTTCAGCTGTTGTTGATGGAGAAACCTCAGTCATTTGGTCTTTCTTAGACTTCCACACCACCTTTGGAGTCTTGGACTTGACCTTCAAAACCTTAGAAGCTTTTGGAACTTCACAAGTTTTGATGACTGATCCTTCGGAAGAATCTACAGTCACTGCAGCAGACTTTAGTGCTTCGGAAGAACTCCTTTCTTCCGAGACCAACTTTGCTTCCGAAGGTAATTTTCCACTTACCTTCTTCTTTGATTTGGAGCTTCCGAAGGAAACAGACTTTCCTTCCGAAGCTTGAGACTTCTTGAGACTCTTTGAAGTCTTTGTTTTAGTCATGTGGACAGTACTTTTAGGATTGTATGGGCAATCCTTAGCAATGTGAGAAGTACTTTCACACATAACACACAACATTTTCTTCTTCAAAGAAGTCTCCCTTTGAGAGCAAGACTGGCTTTGGTCACATCCCTTCTCCACCTTCATCTTGGTAGATGCTGAGACAGTTCCTTTGGGCTGTGAACTGTTCTTGGAGTTTGATGGTCCAGGCTGTGCAGCAGTGGTACACAGCAGCTCAGTCTTCTTCTTGGCACTGAGATGATTTGAACAAGAACCATGACTCTTAGCTGAGGAGTCTTGGTTGATGTCTTCAGTCCTTACTACTTTGAAACCTGCAGAGATAAAAACTTGTTTCTGCTTAGCATCAAAAGTAGCCTTGATTTCTTGAGCCTTCTTTGCTTCCTTTTGCTCTTTCTGATCAAGTTCTTTCTTTTGGACTTGGTCATCACAGTTGATTTCTTCTCCTCAGAAGGATAGTGGCCCTTGGAAGAATCCTCTTCTTCACTCTTCTCAGAGGAATTCTTCACTATCACTTCTTCATCATCCTCACTTACAGGATCTATGAGAGGAAGCTCATCTTCACAAGTTCCACACCTAGGAGATCTTACAGACAAGATTGTGTGTGGAGGAGCTATCTCATTTGATCCCAGTCCCTGTCTATTTTGATAACAAACCTTGTTGTGCAGGGATGAGGATATCATGTTCTTGAAGGTCTCTTCTTCAAGAACACTCTTCTCTGCCTTGGCTTTGCTGATCACAAGCTCAGCCTGGCACTCAGTTAACTTAGTGATGAGATCTTGGATCTGAGTTCTGAAATCTGTATGTTCATGTTTTAGTACTGAAATGGTTTTCTCCAAGTCCTCTATCTTTAACTTGTAATCATTTTCAGACTTTCTAAAATCAGATTTTAATATTTAATGACTCAAGATCAGATCTCATCTCTAGGTTATAGGACCTGTATCTATTTACTTTAGCAATGCATTCAGGGGAGCAAAGATGTTCCAATACCTTGGCTTCATCATGGTCAGCCATCAGTGCTTGGTTTGGAGAAGCATCCTCCACCTGAAAACTCCAGTCAAAGCCTCCTTCTTCAACAGCAACAGCAGCATGTTGCTTTGTCTTCTCAGCCTGAGGAGCTTTGTCAGTAAAGTTTGGTCTGGGTTGTGTTTGGCCCCCATTTGCTTTAGGTGCCTTACACTCCCTGGCAAAGTGACCCATAAGGTTACAGTTGTAACACTTAACTTTGCTTTTATCCAGCCCAAACTTACTACTGGTAGCATTGCTTGGAAATCTTCTTCCTGTCCTCTTGTAGAACTTCTTGGCTCTGTGAGTGAGGAGAGCCATCTGCTGAACTATCTCCATGTATTCCAGGTCATCTGGATGGATACAGTCCAGGTCTTCAAGAGTGAAGAGATAATTCCCACAGCTTTCATCTGCAGACACAAAGGCTTGAGAAGAACTTGTCTCTTGGAATGGGCTTCCTTGAGTAAAGTTCTCCCTTGGTGTCTCCGGGAAGGTGATGAAAGGACCCTTTTGTGAGTTGTCAGGGTAGCATAAGAGATGATGCTGGGGTTCTATGCTGTCCCTTTCAACCACATGAAGGGCTGAACCCATTTGATTGTTGGAGTTGCCAGATGAACCTTGCATGTTCATCTCCATCTGGTATCCACTGAGAATCCCATACAACTCTGTAAGAGTAAGAGTCTTAAGGTTCTCAGTCCTCTTGATCACCACACAATAGTGTGTCCATTGCCTAGGAAGTGAGGACATGAACTTCCTTACAATGTCCCTGTTCTCAAGAGGAACTCCTCCATCCACTAGGGTATCCACAATCTCAACATACCTGAAGTATTGTTGGGTCATGGTCTCACCTGCTTTGAAGGTGAAATTTTCAAACTGCTGCTTCAGAAGATCTTTCTTGTTCTCCTTGGCTTCAGAGGAGCCTTCATACATCAGCTTCAGTGCATCCCACAGCTGTTTGGCTGTCTTGCACTTCTTAAAACCTCTGTATACAGAGTTTGGGAGAGCAGTCTGAAGAGCAGTCATGGCCTTCCTGTCAATCTCTACTCTTTTCTATCTTCATCTGAGTAGTTGGCCACATCTTTAGGAATCATACCAGCACCAGTAGCAGAGGGGGTGCTGGGTATGAAAGGTCCATTCTCAACAGATTCCCACATTCTTGAATCAAGAGACCTGATGAAGCCTTCCATCCTCATGCACCAGGTGTCAAAATCATCAAGAGTGATCAGTGGGGATTTGTTCATGGTTCCAGTCTCCATATCAGTCTTTGAGATGGAAGCCATTTGAAGAGTTTAGCTTTTGTGTGTGTGAGGGATCTTAAGATGGTTAGATCTTATATCAAGAGCCTGGAAAGCTCTGATACCAATTGCAGGACCGTTTAAGGGCTTAACACAATTACAACACAACAACACAATGAGGAGATAACTAAGCTCTAATCAAACAGTGAACTGGGTAACCAAAGATGATACAAAGAACACAAGTAAAGCAAGAGACAGAACAAGAGATATGGGTTTCAAGGAGGCAGTATATTGCTTTCTCAAGTTCTTTTACAAGTGTTACAAAGCATAAAGAAAAGATACAAGAACTTGAAATACTTATACTACAACCTACAGCCGGCTATACTTTGAAAGCCAGCTGGATACAATTGACTAGACACTAACAAAATCAATTGTAGGATCAAAAGGCATATCTGCCTTTTGACCTTGTGACTATGACATGCCATAGCTCACATCCTTATACAATACAAAAAGGATAAAGTACATAAAGTGGAAAGTTGAAGACTCAAGACCTCAATGTACAGTTACCAAAAGCAAGGCCCTTTTCACCAACTCATGTAAGTTGGTGACTTTACAGAGATGCAGCGGAAAAGGTGCTTTATGGAACAGTACATCAGATAAAGCATGTATACTAAAAGTCTTCGGCATTCTTCACTTCAGTACTTAGTGCATGTTGCTGAGACACTTAGGCTGTTTTGGGTTGCATCAGACTTCAGGAATCCTTACAATTTTAATATTACAAACCCAAGTTAATAACGAAAATCTAGAAAATGGTATCAACTTTTACATTAATGAACAAAATCTTCAATTCGGGCCTAAAGAATTTTACATTATTACCAGGTTTAAATTTGGAGATATGACGCGTCAAATTATTACTACAAAAACAAATTTTTCTGATAAAGTTTTTCTCAAAAAATGGAATACTTAGACCTACGTTAGATGATTTAAGAGACGTTTTTCACAAGAAGGTATAGCCGTGTTTGTTTTATTTTTAAATTATTTTTTTTATTTCGTATTTTATATTTAATAACGCTTAATTAATTATTTTTTGATTTAGATCATAATGTGTACTGTTTCTGGGACTTGTAGTATCGTAAATGTATTATTTGATTATTGTCATATTTTCTTAATATGACTTAATTTATTACTTGTTCTTATTATTTAATATTTTTTTTTTACTAACATATTATTTCGTTTGCGTTAAGAAAAGAGAAACGTGAAACTAAACTATAGGCTGCATTTAGTTCACCGTTTTTTCCTTTTAAGAAATAAAGAAAAATAAAGATACCGATCAAAGTAATGAATTTAAATTATTAACTAGCAGTGATCATTTCACTAATTATTAGTGATCATTTCACTAATTCTCTTACTGGAATTCGTGATCACATATCATCAATTTTGGAAGATTTACTTCAAATTGGAGAGACAAATGGTTGGCTAACGTACGCATTGTTTTTAAAAACTTATTTTTGTTATTTTTATTTTGATTTAATTATTTTAATTATATTTTAAGGAGCATGGGCGTGGATGAACTATCTGTTAGGACCGTTTAGGTACGGAGTACTAACTGATTTACGTGTATACCAAACCAAATAGTGCGGAATCCTATTTGATTGGCGATCCAATCAGTGAGAACTCAAGTATAATCAATTAAGAATGAATCTAACATTAAGAACGATTGCAAGATGATTAACTGCGATTTATGAACTTGGAACAGGTGTTCTTGAGTCTTTGGACAGCTAGGGTACGATTATGTGCGTAGGTATTCGAAATGTTGCGTTTTTCCACGAATTAAGTGGTATTTATAGGTTAGGGTTTTCCATTCGTACGACTAAACCATTAGCATGGTTCAGTCGTGCGACTGAAGCATGCGGTTGATCCATCCGCATGACTGAATGTTCAGTCGTGCTACTGAGTCAATCTTATGTCACAATCGTGCGACTAATCTAGGCTCCTGGTTCAGTCGTGCGATTGGTTCATTAGCATGAAGTATTCATGCGTATGGTCCATTCGCATGGTCCATTCGCATGAGAACTTCACACAATTGAGTTTGAACATGTTTCTCAATCATTCTTAACTAAGAACTATGTAAACAACCAGAAACCTATATAGTTAGTTCAATATGTGTTATCACACAATAAACAATGAAATATTAAACATTATATGCATCAACCACACATTTTATTTCATTCATACCCATTCAATTACATATATGTAAGACATGAAAGGCCTTTACATTTAATTCCTAAACTAGGTACACATGTATCTACAAACTCCCCCTTGGACCTAGTTTACTCTATTGTCTAACATTCTTCATCACCTCTTCAAACTTCTTGTACTTCTCCATCTCTTGTAGCTCCAACATGTATCTCAAATGCAAACAGAGCCTTATAACATTTTGGAACTGGAGGGCTTGTACTATATCTTGCGCGTCATAGAACAGTGGCCACTTGTATAACGTGTAAACATCGTTAGCCGACAAGTTGGTTAGCCACAATGGGTCAAATACCCTGATAGTTTCCACATTTCCATCTTTGTTCAAAACTATGACCGCGTCACCTGTTCTCCAATCATAGTACTACCATTTAAAGTGTGGAGTGAAGTCCTGAGGCATTTCCTTAGAGGGATTCTTGATATCGTGCGCAGAGGACTCCACTTCAGCACTATCTTTGGCTTTCTAATAATGGCATCAACTTCAGACCTTCTGATGTACCTTGTAGGTTGTTGGGGTCTGAAGTTAACCCACCTGGTGTGGTACTCTCTATTCAATGCAGCTTCAAACCAGCTAACATTTTTTGGGTCAGCATACAACAACTTCAGTTTGGCCAGCTGGTTGAGCTCAAAACCTGGTAGAGTCTTCAGATCGTGTGGGAATCTGAAGTACTCGATTCCGTTCTCCTCTTGATAGCATATAATTTAGATCATCAAAATATGTCCATTCTATGATCTTTACTGACACCTTCAGATGCTTCTTCACTTTGTAGAGCTTGGTGTAGGCACTCGGCTTTGGAGCAGTCCGTTGGGCTCTGATCTCTAAAAACATGCCGCCCATTCAGCCTTTTTGATGTTGATATTGGCGTCTGAGGCTTGGGCTTGATCCTTATTCTTCTCGGACTCTTGCTCCATCTGATCCAGTGTTGCAAACATATCACTTACCAGAGTGTCATCCAGATTGGGGACTACATTTCCCTCTTTGTCAGCATACTATGATAATGATGGGCTGTGACGTCTTCAATCTCTATTTTGTCCATATCATTAAGCTCGTCGTCACTAGCCACGTCAACAGTAGGGGCATCCTTACAATCTCGTCTGGGTTGAGCCGGAACATCTCAGCAAGTTGGTCATCAGTAATGTCATGAATGATTTCTCCTTCTTCAAGAGTATAGCTTACAGACCTTCTGACTATCCCTTGCAAATCAAGAATCATTGTGAGTTGAGACTTGATTTGCTGAAGGGGAGCAACATCGTATTCATCTTGCTGATATGCTTGATCTGCTTGATTTAAACATGTAACACATCCATCATTAGTTAATAATCAAGACAGTTAAACATTAAATATATATAAACTTAAGTACAAAAGCTTAATACATGATTCAAGTACAAAAGCTTTCAAATACATAAATGTCTAATCATTACTTTTGTCCTGAATCGCGGGCTCATCTATAGGTGAGGCAAAAGATGAGGCTCCTTGGTCTTGATTTCTCTTTGTACGTCTCTCTTGACCCTGAGCTGAGGCAGATGCAGCTGCATCTCCTTCTTCATCATCATCATCATTCTGCCTTTCCCTTGTCTCTTCATCATCACTTGCCTCATCATCATCACTATCATCATCTTTATCCTCATCATCATCGTCATCACCATCATCATCACCTTCCCTTTCTTTTATCTTCAGAGGCTCATCCTTTGTTCCTTTGAGCTTAAGCATGATGGTAATTTTGGCATCCTCCAACTCCTCTATCTTCTTTGCTGATAGAACTTTATGCTCCTGGAGTTGGGCAATCTCTTAACCTTGAGCAGCCATCTGCTGAGCCTGGTCCTCTAGTAGTTGGGCCTGCTGTGATATCTGATGTGCTTGGGTAGTGTTTTGCTCCACAAGCTGTCTGATTTGTGCAGCTCTTTCCTCATCTGCCGCCAATAGCTTCAGCACCATTCTGTTGTGTGCTGACAATTGTTCCTCTACCCCAATGGGGGGCAGAGATGATCCAGTAGTGAATGATAGGTGGGGTGATGGTCCGGCATGGTGGCTAGTGGTGGTGGTGGTGGCAGTTGTGAATATGGGTGGTGGTATATGAGTGGGTGGTGATGGGTAGGCTTTAGTGGTGATCGAATTAGTGTAGATGGGTGGTGGAGTGGCTGTGGTAGTGATTGTGGGTGAGGTGGTAGGAGTGGTGGATGGTGTGGTAGTAGTGGTGGTAGCTGTGGTGGGTGAGGTGGTAGGAGTGGTGGATGGTGTGGTATTAGTGGTGGTAGCTGTGGTGGTGGTGGTGGTCAATGTGAACCTTGGCCTCTTCCCCTTCTTGCCGTAGGGTTGGGCCATTCTCTTTCTCCTCGAGCCCTTGGATGCAGAAGCTCCCCCTTGGCTACTAGGCGGGTCTGGGGTATAAGATGGATCAGTAGGAGCTTCCCCAGACTCACCTTGGCATCAACCTACCGTCCTAATCCCCTCTCGGTGGCAACCACCCTGCTGCCCACCGTTCGAGTCAACAGCTCCTCATCATTCTCCTCCTCCTCATTAGGACGAAATTCCTGATGGAATCCTGCCACTTCAGCTCCTCCGTGGCTGGATGGTGGAGATGTAGTATCTGTGGTAGTGGCCCTAGATTGGGTGGGGCCAGTATCTCCACCATCACCACTGTCATCGTCATCAGAATCATCAGATGGGACCACAATCGGCTCAGAGTCAGAGTCACTATCATCGTGACGCCACTCCCTCTTCGTTGGCGCCACATAGTCATCTTGGGCCAGATGCCCAAAAAACCTCCTTACTGGGGGCTTCACCTGCTTTCCCCGGTATACCCTCTTCCTTCCTAGGGTGGTATCATCATCACCTCTAGGATAACTGCATCCTCTCTCTCCTTGGGCAGCGAAGGAAGCTTCTATCTATGATCATCTGTATGAAGCGAGGGTACATGCAGAAGCCTTGCTTGCCCTTGGCCTCTATGTTCTCCACTAAATAGGTGAAGATCATCCTCGAAAAGCTGAAAGGATGATTCAGAATTAGAGCCACATAGGCATTCTGAATCTGATCAAAGATCTCATCAAAACCTCCCTTCCTTGAGGCTATACATCTCAGCAGCACATGGGCTAAGTATTTGAACTGGGGGCACAGGTTGCTCTTGTTGAGCACACCTGCGTTGATATCCCCCGAGTACTTAACTCATAGAAAGCATCCACGAACCGTCAGCGGATGTAGTCTGGTGGGGCAATCGCTATCGTCTCCCAACTCTAACACTGTCCGTAGGTCCTCCTCACTGATGTCAATGGCCTGGCCAAAGATAGAACTTCAAATCCGGTCAGGCTCTGAGGACCTATCTACAACAACACTTTCCCAGAAAGCCTGTTGTATCGACCTGTATGGTGTGCACGGGGTAGAGATCGCTCTGAAGATCCTCGATCTCCTCAGAAATGAAATATTGCCTACGAACTCGGGTGCATTCCGGGATGTCAAATCAAGATGAGCACATATGTTGTGCTTTGTGCTCATCGTCCACCGACTCGCCATCTGTTACACAATGTAAATAAACGTTAGTGTGGGTCAATGAGTAACAATTTGATTCATTTAACTTGAAATCTTCTGTTCTGTCGTGCGAATGAAACAATGCGACTGAGATCTAGTCGTGCGAATGAGTTATGCGACTGAGATCTCGTCGTGCGAATGAGCTCATACGTACGATTGAGCATGCGACTAGGCTTAGTCGTATGCTATCTCATGCGTTTACACCAATCATGCGACTGTACTCATACGCATGGTTCAGTCGTGCGGTCTAGCCATTCGCCTAGCTCAGTCGTGCGACTGAAGTTCATCAGGGTGTCCATTCGCATGCCAGACTGACTGTTCAATTCAAATTCGAATTTTGAGCAAAATTTAATGTTAGTTGTCTTGGTTTGGCTCATTAGTCTCACAAATGACCGACAGAACACCTAATAACCTTTAATTTCACAGTGTGCTTAGTTTTATTAGTTTCTTAGGCAAACTAAGTCTCGTTTCTGTTTAGGGCTTAAATTTAATCATTTAGGGCACACATCGATGGACATTTGAGTGGATTGCACCTCACTTTACCTGTATAATCACTAAAAATCGTCAATACACAACAATCAGTGGTCTAGAATGATCAAATGGAAATCGGGCAGAGTAACGGTGTAGTCGTGCGATTTGGGGGCGATTTGGGAGTGATGAATGATTGCTACCGACTCCCCCTCCTTTTATACTAGGGTTTACTTCAGTCGTGCGACAGAGCCCAGTCGCATACTTGATTCGTGCGACTAGACGTCAGTCGTGCGACTGGCACAGTCGGTCACCTTCAGTCGTGCGACTAGGTGTCAGTCGTGCGACTGTCTTATTCGGTCACCTACATTCATGTGACTAGTTCAATCTTGTGATCCAATCGTGTGAGTTTACTCATGCTTATGGTCCAATCGCACGTCTGGGCCATACGTGTGGTTTAGTCGTGCGATTGGGCTCATATGTATGGTCCAATCGTACGGATGGTCCATACTCATGGTCCAGTCGTGCGAATGACTCATACTTATGATTTTGACTTTATGACCATTTGACACTTAGCCCTTTTTAACAATTTATAAAACATTTCAAGCATTCGATCCTCTTAGACATGATAATTTTAACTTAGAAAACCTTTGATCACCTCAGACGTGATCCTTTTAAAACAAAACAATTTGTCACGTTAGATGTGACTCTTTTAACATGTGAAAACCAGTTTGGCCACCTTAGACGTGACCCTTTTAAGTGAGTGAATCCCAGGTTGACTTCTGATGCGTAGTCCGACATTTAACTACTAAATTGACTGAAATTACCTAAAATAAGCAACTAGATATAAAACAAAACTAAAACCTAATTTTGTATTTTTGTGTGAGGTTGAAATCCTAAGATAAGTATCTAGCAGATTTTTCTTTCTAGACAGTATAGCATCAAGTTACGTTGATCATAACTGGATCAATTCATTATGGAATCATACAGGTTTATCAAATCATTTGGGACATGTTACCAAAGCCTTTTAATGCTAGATTCTTGTTTTTATCGAGAGTCATTAGCAATTTTAGGAAATCATACTAGAGCTATAAGATGCACACATTAATTTGGACTTTCAAGAATTGCAGCCATGATGATTGTTAGTATACTTGTCCTCTTAAATCCATACACAGATTTTTGACACAAATTGGTGATATGTTAGATTTAATTATTTCAACAAGCCTTTGTGGATCCCACGCTTATATAGTAATCAACGTTCCTCATGAGATTTGTGAGCGGTCTACATGTGTTTTGACAAGAAGAAACTATTCTAAGAGCTTTCAAATAGATGCCAAGCCTCAGGTCAGTGCCATCGCACAGCAGAGAGGCACAAACAACAATGAATTCTAGAATATTTAGGTTTTATGCTTATCCTCAGGTCAGTGCCATCGCACAGAAGAGAGGCACACAACCTATCTTCTTGTGAGAGCATTTTTCTTTTCTTTTTGCACATAACGCACCAACAACCTTTGTTATTAGCTTGATTGCGTTTTCATAATTTTTTTAATTTTTTTTCATGCTTTGCTCTTTTTATGGTCATCCGCACATATTTGTGGCGTTTATTTGCTCGTCACCTCTTATTGGAACTTTGTTGATTGTGTTAACCAGGGATAAGATGATAACTCACAGCTTGTTGAACAACTTAGTTTGAATTTAAGTCACCAATGCGGTCTACTCATCTATTGTGTTGAATCTACCGATACTATCATATAATGAACTTGCAACCTCTAAGTCTACTTTCTCTATGTTACCTTAGTAGCATACTAGTTTTACTACCATTTTTCCTTTTATTTTGCTTAGACTTCTCAGACTTATACTTTGAATTTCGCATCTTAATCAGTTAAGTTCTTTTAAAGTCCCAAACTCTTTGTTCCTTTGTACTATCATTTTGCATAAACATTGAATTAATATCACAGATACGACTTCATTTCTATTAGCTAGATTGTCCTTCTCCCTCGTTTTTTTTTCAAGTAGTGAAATTTAAAACACCTAAATTAATACTAATTTAATCTTTTCTCCCCCTAAAATTCTAAAACCAAAAATATTTTTTGCGTTTTTGGATTTTTAAAGAGACAGGAAATTAAAATAAGAAAAATAAAAGAAAATAAAAGAAAATAAAAAGAAAACATTATCGGACTAAGCATTTTCATCCTCTGTGATCACATCACTTTTCTTTTTCACCCCATTGACCTCTAACAGATATAAAAATCTTGGTTTATCAAAGGCTTTTGTGTAGAGGTCAGTGAGTTGAAAGCCCGTATTAATTTTAACAACATCGATTAAATTCTTTTCAAAACAATCACGTATAAAGTTATATTTAATTCCGATGTGTTTGGTCTTAGGATGTTGGACCGGATTTTTAGTTACGGCTATAGCAGCAGAATTATCAACAAATATAGGAGTGTTAGAGAATTTCAAACCGTAGTCCCGCATTTGTTGTTGAATCCAGATGATTTGTGAACAGCAGCTTGCAGCAGCAACGTATTCAGCTTCACAAGTTGACAGAGCAACCGATGTCTGCTTCTTACACTGCCATGTGACTAATCTTCTCCTAAAGAATTGACATCCTGCTGAAGTTGACTTGTAGTTCATTTTACAGCCACCATAATCCGAATCGCTATACCGGTAAGCTCAAAGTCATCGTCATGAGGATACCACAACCCAAGTGTTGGAGTACCCTTCAAAAAACGAAAAATCCTTTTGACTCTGATGAGATGGTTGACCTTTGGTTTCGCCTGATCTCTCGAGCATAGACACATCGCGTACATGATATCAGGTCGTGAGGCTGTGAGGTACATGAGAGATCCGATCATTCCTCGGTACATGGTGGCATCAACTAGATCGCCACTTTCGTCGGGTGCTATATCGTGGTTTGTAGCAAGTGGAGTCCCAGCTGCCGACGCATTCTCCATATCGAACCGGCGGAGAATATCGCCTACATACTTTGTCTGATGTAGGAAAATTCCCTTAGGTGTCTGATCCACCTGTAACCCGACAAAGAACTTCATTTCTCCCATGGCACTCATCTCAAACTCAGCTTTCATTACTGCTTCAAATTCTTTACATAGATCTTCGTTTTTGGAACCGAAAATTATGTCATCAACACAAATTTGTACGAGCAGTAAGTCACCATCATTTTCTTTGATGAACAGTTTACAATCAATCACTCATCTGCCAAAGCCATGTTTCACAAGATGAGTCGAGAGCTTCTCATACCATGCTCTTGGGGCTTGATGAAGCCCGTATAAAGTTGTCTAGCTTGTACACTTTGTCCTGATGATACGGATCCTCAAATCCCTCGAGCTGACTGACATACATTGTCTCTAGGATTTCACCATGAAGGAATGCACTCTTCACATCAAGCTGATAGACTTTAATCTTCATATACGAAGCATAGGCCAGGAAGATACGGATGGCTTCCATTCTTGCCACAGGTGCAAACACTTCGTTGTAATCAATTCCCTCGACTTGTCGAAATCCTTGAACTACTAGTCAAGCCTTTTTTCTGATAATGACCCCTTGGTCATCCTTCTTGCATTTCAAAACCCATTTAATGCCAATGACCTTAGCACCTTTAGGTTTATCCACCAAAGTCCACACTTCTAATTTCTTGAATTGAAGAAGTTCTTCTTCCATAGCACTCACCCAAGCCTCATCATTCAAGGCGTCACTTACATATTTTGGCTCAAATTGAGACACAAAACATCGATAAGCACCGTCGTGAATGTAGCCTTTTTCCCTGACTGAGGCATAATCAGCTGAGTAGAGCTGATTTCTTGTATGTACTCCCGATTCTACATCCCCTATGACATTGTCTAGAGGATGATAAACATTTAGTCTAGATTCAGGAGTGGTGGGTACAACTACCTCATTATCTAGATTATGAACCGCAGGTTTAGTATCTGAGGCAGTGGGAGTATGGGGTTCCGAAGTGTCAGAGGCATCTACATCTGATGCTTGTGTACGTGTAGTAGTAGGAACCTGTGCCTCCTGATCCACCTGAACGTTTTCCACTTCTTCATCGTCAGAAGAGGAGTCACTTACCTCCAGTGCTCCCCCTGAGTTACTAGAAGACTGACCTTGTGACCCAGATATTGTCGAGTCTACGGGCGGTGTGTTTAAGACATCATACATCATCTTTGTCGAAAGCTCATCATCAGAAGGAGTGAGAGTAATGTTGAAGGGCTTGAAGAATCCATCATAATCAAAAAAGAAGGCGGGTCCTTTTCCTGTAGGGGGTGGTGTGAATCTCTAAACATCGACGTTGCACCACACTTCTACTTAACCCGATGAGTTGTTGTAAACCCTCTTATTCGGTATGTTGTATCCTAGAAAAACACCTTCTTTAGCTTTTTCACTGAACTTTCCTGACTGATGTTTTTTCAGCAGTGTACATGGTGCGCCAAACAGTTCAAGATACTCCATATTAGGTTTACGTCATTGGAGCAACTCGTAACACGTTTTAGCATGTCTTTTAACCACCAAGAGTCGATTCAAAGTGTAACATGCATTTGCAACTGCCTCATTCCATAATTGGATAGACAGTTTTGAGTCTGCTAGCATCATCCTGGCTGTCTCTATCAAGCTTTTGTTCTTCCGTTCAGCAACTCCGTTCATCTATGGAGTGTAGGCAGATGTGAACTGATGTACAATTCCATTTTCTTTGTAGAATGCCTCCATCCACTGATTCTTGAATTCTGTATCGTTGTCTGAGCGAATCTGACGTACCTTTAACTTGTATAAAGATTCCAATATGGTCACTAGTTGTTTGAACGAATCAAATGTTACTGATTTGGATTTTAGAAACATTACCCAAGAGAATCTAGAATAGTCATCGGTGACTACATAACAATACAGATCTCCAGCGATGCTCTTGGTGCTTACAGGACCAAACAGATCCATATGTAGAAGTTCGAGAGGCAATTCAATAGAGTTGAAGTTCTTTGCCTTGTGAGACTTCTTGGTTTGTTTTCCTTTCTTACATGCCACACAGAAATCCAGAAGTTGAAAGTTTTTCACATTAACTCCATTGACCAAATCATTTTGAATGAGATGATTCATCTTCCTTGGATTTATGTGTCACATTCTCCTACGCCAGTAGATGGATTCCTTCTCAGTTGCCTTTGACAAGAAGCATTGGACTTGATGATCGGTTGTGGAGACCTTTGATAGATCCAAGACATATAAGTCATTATACCTTGAAGCTGACATTAAAATTTGGTCCTCCGGAATGATGTACTCCTTCTTCAACACGTAGCACTTCTTGTTGTCAAAAACAACCTTGAAACCTTTGTCACAAATCTGTGATACAGAAAGTAAGTTATTTTGTAGTTGTTGAACATAGTTGACCTTGTCAAACTTAACTTTCTGATTTCCCACTTCTCTTTGTGTAGTGATGTAACCTCCTTTATTTCCCGCAAAGGAAACATGTCCTCCCTTAATCTGTTTGATGTTTGAGAGGAGTGACAGGTTCCCAGTCATGTGCCTTGATGCCCCACTATCAACGATCCAGGTATTTGTAGAAGCGCTATAGCATACACCCTGCACATTTAAAGGAAATGATTAGTTTAGGTTAGGTACCCAAGCCTTAATTGGCTTGGGTGACCCAGAGGCATTACACATCATAAATTCAACCCACTGTCCATTTGAAGGTGAGGGCATATCATTCTTCTTAATGCTCTCAGTATCAGGCATTTGATTTGATTTTTCTTTCCACATGCCAGTTTTGTGCAAGGCCTGTTTGTGATAAACAGATGACTGGCTTATGGTTTGAATTTTAGTTTCATTATTTCTTTTAGCTGGAGTAATAGAACTCCTTTTAGAAGAAATATGTTTTGTATCATAAAGTTCAACTCCCTTTCTTGGTGTGTGATACTTAGGACAGTTAGAAGCAATGTGTCCTCTCTTTCCATAATTGTAGCACGATCGACCTTCAACACGTTGGGAAAGACGTCTCTGTGGGGAAGTGTGTGAGACCAGTGTGACTTTGGGCTTGTTGGATTTTGTCACTTCTTGTTTAGATGTTTTATCTTCTTTAACAAAATTAATTGTTAGAACCTATTTAACATCTTTACCCTTTTGTTTATTTGGACTTAGACATGAACCACATGATTGGTTAACTTGTTTGAACTTTTTGGGTTCATTATTAGACGTTGTTAAACCTGAATTTACCTTAACCTTCTCAAATTGTTCATCCAAATTAACGATAGGCATTTTACCCTTAGTTTTAAAAGTGTCCTCCTTTAGTTTAGTGACAGATTCCATCGTTTGACACGTGGAATCTAGATCACTAACTAGAGGAGTGGTCATCACGTGATCCTTAATAGGATTGTTATTTACTGGTTGACATTTAGTATTTAACAAGATCTCATGTGGTGGTGGAACCACTTTGTAACCTAATCCCTCCCCGTTATTTCGTTCTTTCACTAAGTTTTTAACTATGTGAGAAGAACTAGTCCAACTGTGCAGTTTTTGTTTTAATGAATTTACTTCGACTTCCAAAACTGCTTTTTTCCTTTTTAGTTTCTTCAAGGGAGTTTAAATAGAACTTAATGTCATTTGCTTGGTTAATATCCACAACGTCGGTTTCCCTAAGTTGTTTATTTAACAGTTCTATTTTCTCTTTGTAACTGTGCTCATTTAGTTATAAAATGTGATTTGCTTCTGTGCTCAGTTGCAAGTCCTTTACTAAGCTATCGTTGTGATCTAATAAGCTAGAAAATTTCAAATCTATGCTTTCCCTAAATTTATTACATTCATAACAAGCATGATTGTCAAACAATTGGTCTTTAGTACTTACTTGAGAAGATTCAGTTGAATCCGCCATCAATGCATAGGTTGACTCTTCAGCTGCTGGAGATTCTGAACATGTCATTTTGGCATCTTCTTCAATCAGGGGTTTGACCACTTTCGCAGTATCTTTAGTTTCTGACATTGCTAGTTCGACCGCGATATCGGCTTCACTTTTAGTATCGTCATCTAACACCTCGACATTTGCAATGTTAGATTCTCCCGAAGACACAAATTTGAGGGTCCAATCTTGTCCTACTTCACCTTGAGCAGTCAAAGCCTTTGTGTCTGTACTAGACGAGGTAGCTCCACCTGTTGGTTTGTCCTAACGGTTAAAAGTCGAGAACGGGTTGTCGTTGCCTGTCTTCTTGGGCTTTACACAATCACTTTTAAAGTGACCCTTCTCTCCACAGTTGAAACAGGTGACTTTGGACTTATCGAAACCAAAAGTAGTGTCTTTAGTGGCTATCAGATTTTGTCCCGTCTTCTTAACAAACTTTTTAGCTCTTCGCAGAACACTTGCCAATGCCCATATTATGTCCATTCTTTCAAGCTCGTTCTCGTCTATCTGTTGGTAATCTTCATCTGCAAGATGGCAATTACCAATCTTTCCTGCAACCAAACCGTCATACGAGTGAACAACTGCTGCCTATAGATCCATATGTTCTTTATCCACCTCCACAGTGATGTTCCCAAAATTCTCGGTCTTTAACTTGGTAGAATTAGCCTCAGGTGCAATATAATGGGTACTTGATGATCCAGACGTGTCAGACCCTGAAGCTATGGTTGGTGAAGGAGCAGATGAACTTGAAACAAATGCAGTCTGAAGGGGTGCTCCTGAACTTGCTATTGTGGAAGGGGCGTTGTAAAGTGAAGGATTTTGGTCATATGTTCCTTTCTGCGACCTGTATTTCATCCTAAGTTCCTCATCTCTCAATTTCTGGATGAAGTCGTTTATATCTAGTTTTCCCAATATACTGTTTTGTCTCGAATTAGATACAAACGAATCCCACTTCTCTGGTAAGCCATCTGCCAAGCTGGATACCTTGTCTTCCATTGACGTTGTAACTCCATGAATATGCAGCTTACTCATGAGATGATAGAACCTGTCGGTTACATCATCCAGACTTTCTTTACCCATGAAGAGAAGTTGTCAAACTCCTTCTTTAAAGCTTTTGCCTTTAGAGCTTTTAACGAAGCATTTCCGTCGTAACATTTTTCCAAGGCTATCCAAAGTTTCTTTGCCTGTTTATTCTCAGAAAATTGATGGAATATATCCTTTGGAATAGACTGAGTTAACAGGGCATAAACCTTCTTCTCTGCATTGTACTTCGTCTTCTAGTTGTCAGTCATCCCTCCCAAGTTCAATTTTACCCCATCTGCACCAACCGGCATGTCATATCCTATTTCAATTGATTCGTAAAGGTTGGGATCAACTCAATTGAGGTAGATCTCGAAACGTTGCTTCCACTGTGGGTAATCATCTAATGTTATAAGCTTAGGTGGTTTATCATGATTCCCAGTCTCATTCTCCAGAAGTAAGAGGTTATGGATCCGTGTGTCTCTACCTGCAGTGAACGTTGAGTATTGTTCTTCCATCTCGTTAACTTTAAACTTTTGAGATCA